>OZ035880.1:31148920-32348920 GCA_964034835.1 Muscina levida | reverse complement strand
GACGAAAACAAAACGACTATTGAAGGCATTAAAAACGATCGACAACGATCGTCTAGTACCTTATAACAGTTATAGTATATGGACACATAGCAAGAAATTAACGAGTAACGATGACAATTAAATGCATATAATGTAGAGTGCACAATATTTGTGTGTATCCTCCTACTGTTGATGCTGTTGGCCTGTGAATAATATGGTTGGGCAGCTTTATACACTGTTTCTTTTTCTTTTTCCCTTAACAAACTAATTTGGTTGTGTATCTGTTTCTAATGAATTGCTTTTCTTCATCGTCTTACTGTTGATGCTGTTTGCCTGGTATCGTATTGTCAAATTGTTCTTTCTCCTTTCCCTCTGCATCGTTAACAAACAGATTTGTTTGTGTATCTGTTACTAATTTTATTTCGTATTCACCTACTGTCAATGCTGTTGGCCTGGTACCGTATTGTCAGTTATATGTTTAGGCAGCTTTAGAAAAAACTCTTTATTCCTCTTTTCCCCTGCATTTCTATAACATTTCTTCATCCACCTACTGTCGTTTCTGTTGGCCTGGTATCATATTGGGAATGATTAGGCAGCTTTTGACACTTTTTCTTTCTCTTTTACTCTCGTCTCTTAATCCAAGATGATTTGCATAAATTGTTATTGAAATTTTTTGTAGAAGCAATTTATGTCGCTCTCTCAACGATTCTGGGCGCCTAGTACCATTTGATGGTTGTAAAATATTCTATAATGGTAAGTAAATAAAAAGTTGGCACTGTGGGGCCATCTGTAGTTACAAAAACACATTCACAAGTTCTACTGTGTATGAATGACTAACAAATTTTTGTCTATTCATGTGTGCCTAGTTAAAATCAGGCACAATGCTGGGCGCCTAATACATGTGTTGAGTGTGAAGTTTTTATATGACAAGTATAAATAGCGCCGCCATCTGCCTTCAATTACAATAAGAACAAATTACCTTTTATATAAATCTGTGCACTTGTTTGATATCAAACTACATTTTTAAAATATTGTTTTTATAATTTTTTATTGAAGCTTTTAATTTGTTTTTTATTCATTTATTATGTCTGTGTAGTAGAAGGGTATGTAAATTTATGTATATATATATGTGTATATAAATGTGAATAGTTATGCATTTTAACTTGTATTATTCTAATATTTAATTCTACTCTTATTACAATTACAATTTCTGCTTTCGTATAGAGAATATTATTTTTGTTTCTTTCAATGTTTTTTTCTTTACTTCTTCCATTCAATATATGACATTTATGTGGGGAGGAAGGTGAGTTAATGAATTACAAACTAAACAAAAAATAAATTGTCATTTTCGAGAATAATAATATATAATATAATTAAATGTAAATCAATGAAAAAAAAACTATATTTTTTAAAAAATATTTAAAGCATTACATAAAATCATATATATGTATATATAAAGACTATTAAGATATATAAAGATTTCAAAAGTCAACTAAATAAACATACAACACATTTATAATGCTTAAAATTACAATGCGATAATAATAATTAAATTAAGAAAGTTAAAAAAAAAAATAAAGTTATGAAACTTTTAAATAAATGTGTATGGTTATATAAAAACAATTAGCTATTTACAATCAACATATTTGGATTTTTGTCGTTTTTTTTTCTCTTGTGTTTAAATAATATTCGAGTTTAGTTGTTATAGAAGATATCGATCGTTTTGTAAAACTAACAAAAAAAAATACAGTTAACATCGTTCGGTTTTTTTCTTTAAAAATTAAGGTTTTCATTACATATTTACTGCTCAGATTTTAAAATATTTACTGTGGCTAAAGGCACAAATACCTATAAAAAACCGTTATTGAGCACAGTTTTTATATACAGAAATACCTCTGGAAATCTTAAAAATTTGTAGCATACATCATCACGATACATCATCTAGGATACACTTACGAAACTATAAAACAATGATTTCTTTCTTCTTCTTCTAAAATAAACATGATTTATATTATGTAAATATATTTATATAAATATGTATAAATATTTAATATATTTTCGCTTTAAAACTATTGTCTATATGTACATTTTTAATATGGGTTTGTTATGTATAAACTTATAATATTTTATCTTATCACTACATATAAAGTCTATTTGGGGGGTGGGGGAGACGGTGTAGGAATTATGCAATTATTCTTAAAAATGATCTACTTTAACGGATACTGTATGGGCAGCCGCATTGCTGGGCAAATCGATGTTATCCCATTCGGTATGTAAATTCTTCTCACTGTCCGTGGCTTTAAGGGCCAAACCCAACGATGTTGTACGTCCCGCACAGTGGGGAATGTTAAGGGTAACGGGTACCCGGAATTCAAGACCCTGAGGACCACACATTACCAGAGGTGAGAGCATAGTTTCACCTAAGGGGGAAAAAAAGAAAAAAATAAAAGTTAAGAAAATATAGAACATAGAAATTATACAAAATTATTTGAAATGTTGTGTACAATTTGTAAGTAAAAATTTTTTGAAGTGTAGAAATGTGTGAGATTTTAAAATATTGTGTAGGTGTTTAGGTGTGTGTAAGGTAGAATATTGTAATGTTACTTCATATATAGAAATTTTTAATTCGTATTTACATCTAAGCATGCCTATTTGGTTTTATACTATTAAAATTGTGATGGTCTAAGTTAGAACCATACCAAGAAAAGAGTGCTAAGTATTAAAGAGTAATTATTAAAAACACTTGTTTATATAAAATATATTATATAGTATATAACATGAATCTTCGGGATCTAAAGATTCTCCGTTAGACAACTTTTTAATACAGCCTAAGCTAGCAACCATCAATGAGATTGGGACTCTTACAAAACTAGTTTTAATCTGTATAAGCAAGGTAAAGTAAAAAAGGCAAAGCGTAAGTTACGGTCAAACTTTTATGAATTTATAAAGTAAAACAGCCAAACTGCACGTTTCAGATACTTACTTTACGTTCGAAGAATCTCTCACTCACTTTCTCTTCAATGACTAGAACACTTGTCATCAGCTAGAAATGTCAGCTGGAAGTCCGCCTAACTTAAAAACAGTTCGCTCGATAGTGAGCAGGAATTCTGATATGTGCCAAAATGCAAACCAAAGGGGTTGGAATATCGAATGCAAACAAATGCTCTCGGGTCAAACCAAAAGACATTCGACTGATCGTGACCCGGATTGCTGGATAAAGAGAGGATCAAAATTTGCTAGGAGCGTTAACAGAGTCACATCTCAGGGAGAAGTTTTGCCTCCACTTCTATGGTTAAACCTCAGACAATGAACAGCTTCTTGAATTATAGATGGCCGAATTTTAGGTATTTGCATACGCCAATGTGAATGTCATTTAACACAATGGCATATCATTACCTGTATATATAATATACAATTATGTCAAACATGAACATGCGAAGTAGATATCAGCCGAAAATGTCCAGCCCCAATTATAATTTGATTTGACCGTTAATATTCAAACAGCTTCAGCTTTGAGGTATAAAGGGAAACGTGGGCATAAAATATCCTCCATTCTCATGTTTGAATATTAACGGTCAAATTCAAACAATAATTGGTGCTGGACATTTTCGGCTGATATCTACTTCGCGTATACATGTTTGACATAATTGTAGATATATATACAGCTGATGATGTACCATGGTGCATCAGTTCGTCACAAAGGGGTCTGAAGATGAACTCGTCATGGAGTTCGAAACGCGTCATCCTAGTGCGTAACACACTGACCAAGAAATATCAAACAATAAAAAACACTTTTCTGATCGTTAGCCGAATTTGATGTATCATTTGATACACTAACGTAAATTGTGATACAAAAATGATAATGTTTGCCTGGAAATCAACAGGCGAGTATTGATCGCAAAGATCCAGCTCTACCAGACTCTGATCCTACCTGTCTTGCTCTACAGCGCAGACTGCTGGGTAATGATACAAGCAGATCAATCTACTCTGAGAGTTTTCGAGATAAAAATACTTCGCAAAATATTTGGACCCATCATTGTTATAGGCGAGTATAGTCGTCGAATGAACCACGAGCTGTATGAGCTGTACAACGTTATCGACGTATTTAAACGCGTTGAAATATACAGAATGCGCTGGCTTGGATGAATAAATCAAAAAGTTCCAGCTTAAAAGGCTTTCGTCAATAAACTCAATGGGCGACGCATGAGGGGGAAACCAAAACTTCGTTGGATGGACCAGGTGAAAGAGCTGTTATCAACACTTGGTGTGACTAACTATCTACGGAGCGCAAAAGACTGAAGCGCTTAGAATTCTTTTCTACGTGCGGCTACTGATGGCTGAATTTCTGTTGCTGCTGCCAATTAAGAAGAAGAAAAAGTCTCTTAATGAGATTCAATTGAAGTTGACAGAGTAAGTCAAGTATCTACGGATTATCCTTCATAGGGAACTGGCGTGGAAATCCAATGTAGAGGAGAAGGCAAAAAGGCATATGATGCTCTTTACTGCTATTAAGGGGCTGTCTCCGAAGGATGTGGATTTATACAACAATATTAAAAACCAATACTTTTCTGTGGTATCGTAGTTTGGTTGAGGTCCCATATAAGAAATACGTTCTGAATTCCTTGACAAAAATTCATACGCCAGCTTTAAGTTTTAGTAAAGCAATAAATACAACGTTAGATACAGTACTTAGTACCATTAGTGGTAGAGGGAACGGAACGCAAGATAAGAAATCGTATCTCTTCAAACTATAAATTCTCTAAGGCCTTTTATTTAATAAGGCAATTATCATTATTCCCAACGAAAAACTGTAGATTAAAAAAATTTGGTTATTGAGAAACTCATTTGTATTTTAATATTTTCCCTCGCACCCATGGGCTACCTTACGGCGTTGACTGCTCTAGACGTAACATTGGTCTACAAGAAAGGAGTAGATGGATCGACGGACTGTCTGTGACTGTCTTTACCAAGGGATTAAAAATGGGAATGTGTTATATTTATTTAAGATTTTAAGGTGCGTTCAGTGCCCAGATCTTGGCGATTAAGGATACAGCGAATGAGTTCTCAGCAGTAGTGTGGGATATAGGGTCGGTTACGATCTATATAACATATGTGGCTATAAAGGTCAACCTTTAGGCTAGCTTGTTTTGAGCATGCTGAACCCCGTTTAGATCAGCACAGTTTTGTGCCGGAAGAGCCGTACCTCATTCATGGGTTATAAAACTTTTTAGGAGGCAGAGCCGATGACGTGACAAAAAGTGTTCGGTTTTTGCGGTTGGTGATCCTAAAAATCGGTAGCATCACCGATTTGGACTCAAGAACGGTTAAACCACAATTGATATATGGAAGACTGAATAAATCCGTTTGAACAGGATGTTTTATCCAAATTAATCGGCTGAGGCAACTTAAAATAGATGATTGGGATACAAATTATTTCTTGGACTTGAGTACCTTGTTTATACGTTATTTAGAGGTTCATCAATGTTGTCATCAATTCTCTTGGACTACAATTCTTTCAGAACCTCTCTGCCCTTGATTTTCGCCTCTTAAATTTTACAATAGATTTTATGGATCTCTGAGAGTAGAACAAGCCAGATCTCACGATCTGCCTGCTAAACAACAGGTCAGTCTCTCTCTATAAAAAATCGCAGAAATTAGTACTATAGCAACGATTCTTCCGGAAAATAAAATGTTTGTAGGGCGATCTTTAACTGCAGACAGCACATCAGGCAATGGACCGATTATATATTCAATGATGAATAAAAATCTACTTAAACTTGTAAACCAGCTATGGTTCTTTGGCCGCGGGTGAGCACAAAGAGATCTAAGCAACTACATAATTTGCTAAGAGATGCCGAGGGTATCCGCAGTTATAGGTACACTTACGGACTTGTCTTGTTGGAAAACACGCCCTTAGATTAGGGCATAGAAACTCCACTCTCTCCAGATGCTGCATGGAGGTGGATGAAGTAACAACGAAATATCTCCTTGGGTTGCTCAGCATGGGTTAATTTGTTTGAAGTAAAAAAAGCGGTTATCAAAATCGTAATCCCAAAAAAACCACGGGTCTAAAATCAAAATCAAACCCCCGGTTTAAACGAGATACTTTTCGTATTGGAGAAGAAATCCACAGCAAGCCCAGCAACTGACCCGGAATCTCTGCTAGAGGGTTGAAATGTATGACCGACCCTCAGTAATTTTTCAATATACTTTGGATTTAACCGAAGTATTAAACTCTTTCATAGATACAATTAAATATTGCTCATATATACATACAATGTTAATTATTGTGTTACGATGATGTTAACTTATATCTATGAAATGATCGATCATGCAAAATGTTGAAAAATTTAATTAGTAGATTAGTCAAAAAAACAAGAATAACAATAACTCTCAAAAATATCATGCAATGTTAGTTAACTATACTACAACACATATTACTTATATAAGGACAGATATTCGAATTAAAGTTTTCAACTGCAGCACATCAGTTTAAACTTCAACTCCACAAATCTGCCACAATAGAAAACAGACAACACACACAACGGAAAGTTCAATACAAAATTCAAGTGGTATGCAAAATAAATTATAAAACAAAAGAAAAAAAATTATTATCATCTTTAAACATTTACACAAAAATTGTGTTAATTTAAGAACAAAAGAAAAGAAAAAATATTCAATAAGAAAAAAAGACGGTTGCTATAGACAAAGGCTAACATATAGTATTTTGAGATAGAATAGTGTAAGCACAAACCATTTTCCATATCCAAGGGTGGACCACCGACTGCTTGACCCATTCTCGGATCACTGACGGTGAAATAGATTTCTTGCCTCACACCGGGCGCTATGGCACCGGGAGGTATTTGTAGCGACACATTCCATACATTGTCCGCTAGGGTGCCACCCGTTGTATCGAATATACCTTGACAGGTGGTGGGTTCACGCGGCACTGAGGGAAATGAACCTGTGCCCGGTGCACTAGCTGCAGATGGTGCTGAGGTGGGCACTGGACCCGCAATAGGCAGGGACATGTTACTGGTGTATGGAGTGCTGGTGGCATTGGGCGGACCCACTGGCAGACTGGCCTGTGATGTGTAGTGTGTTTCTATAGATGTTCTGCTGTCGCTGAGTTTCTTTAGCGGTGGCGGTCCAGTTCTCTTCAAAATATTCGAAATGTGAAAGGGAGCTCGTGATGATCGTGGTGTCAGAGGCAATGTGGGTTTTGGAGGCTCTAAAGGTTCTATCGGTGGTCCCTCCACCACCAGAGGTGAAGATACCGCCTGAGGTGTTTCGAACACATCATCGGATATATCTTGGGTTTCATTTTTGTCCTCCCCTATTTCCGTTTGTTCCAACATTGCATAATTATGCTGGTTTTCTATAACTGTGGGCATTTCGGATCTATCGAAATCTTTTGATGTCCCTGCCGCCTCCATATCATCATCTTCACTTTGCACCAGCGGAGCCGTCGTATAGGGCGTCTCAGTATCCGTAGGTACATTCTCTATTACTGTATCCGATGACTTTTGCAAATCCGAACGACTTAAACGCTCTGCTTCGTGGTTAATCTCGGCCATTGTATTAATTTCCGTTTTGCCTTCCTTTTTTTCGTCCGTTTCATTTTCTCTCGATTGCAGGATACTCTCCTCTTTCGATTCATAGATAGGCTCGGGTCTTCCCATGTCCCTCTTAGAGACATAAGAAGGTTCAGCCATGCTGTCCAAAGCCTCTCGTCGCGTTTGATAGATCTGCTCTCGCAGTTGGGCCCGTGTTTTCAGGGCACTTTCTTTGACCTCTCTTCTTGATTGGTAGATGGGCTCTTTCTCGGATTTGTCATCCGATTGGCTACTACTTTGGGGACTGAATTCTCTTTCGATTTCCCGTTTGCCCTGAATAATGCGCTCCTGCATCTCTTTTTTGGTCTGATACAAATGATGACGTTGCATTTCACGCTGCATTTCGCGGCGTGACTGATAAACAGGTTCATGGATTTCAGCCTGTTCATTGGCGGCTCCTGGATAGAAACGGCGTCGGGTCATTACATCGGAATTAGGAGCACGACGTTGGTTATCCAACATGTACGCTCCTTGTTTGCTTTGATAGATATCATCCTGGCCATAGTTTGCCTGAGCATTGGCCGTCATTAACGGCCTTCGGCCATGTGCTCGATCGGCAGTGGTCGTACTATGTCGTCTTACGATTTTCTTGCCACTGCGACCATGACCCCCTGATGCTTCGGCCTGTCTTCTTTCGAGATCAATACAAGCCCGATTGGCATAAAGGTCATCATGCTCCACATAGCCATGGTCATAACCTTCATTGCGATCTCTCGATACGCGTGGTACTGTACCCATGTGACCGTAGATATCCTCACTTTCCAAATTCTGGTATGTGCTATTCATTGCATCTGGCGGATAGTGACCAGGCGGATAGTGCTGTGGTAATTGATCATAAAACTGTTCATCTCCATGGCGCTGAACGCTGGCCGGTACACTTCTGCCCCGAGCTCCATAATAACGCTCATCGAATCCTGCTGGGTAAGTGGGATATTCATCTGGATAATAGGGCCTCTGCATGCCCCTCTCCAGCATTGAATGCTGTCGTCGCAAACCAGATTTGCCAGGTTTTCTCTCAGCATCCGCCATACTATTCATGCGACGCAATGGTCTAGTGCTCTTAATGAGAGCATTTTTAAGAGCCGTCAATGGACTCTTGAGCATGGATTTCTTTTTGATCTTATGCGGTGGCAAGGGTGGTGGCATTTCATTTTCATTATAATACTGTTGAGGATGTGGTGGTGCAGGCGCTTGAGGGCCATAACTATAATAATTGGAATCCTGGGCTTGGGGCGGTCGTTCATGGGGATATCGTGGCGCTGATCGGGATCTGGGTGGAGGATGTTGGGGTGGTGGCATAGCATAATAATCGTCGTATCTTTGTTGATCGTATGGCTCCATTTCGCTAAAGGTTTTGATGGTGATGACGACAGATATTTGTTGTGATCATTTGAGTTGATTAGAGGAAGTAATAGTATAGAGAAAAAGAGCGAGAGAGAGAGAGAGAGAGAGAGAGAGAGGAAGAGGAAGATTTTTTGTTTTGTGGGGACATAAAGAAAATAGTGAGGAAAAGTAAAAAAAAAATTAAAGATATTTGTACAAGTATTTTAGGGTGGGTCTAGACGGCTATAAGTGGGCAATATATGATTCCGGGAAAAACTGGTGTGAAAATGGGTGTGAATAAAGATAGTTATAGCTGCAGCAGCTTACACTATGATCTTGTGTAATAACTCGAAGTGGTGTTAATTGTATTGCCATTGAAATCCCAAATCCTTCTTACGTCTATTATGTACCTCCTTGTTTATTTAGTCAAAACATAACATAACAAATTCCAAATCTCACCCAGGGCAGGTCAATTCTATATTGCCTTTTGTAGAGAACCGGAAATTTCTAAATATTGGTTTAAAATAAAATGTAAATGTTGAGAGCTCTATTCAAGTCTTAATGTAAGAAAACGATGTAAGAAAGGACATGGCAGCCCGCTGCGTGAGATTTATGCTAACTTCAGTCGTGTCAAGTAATCAATCGCATTCATTACGACATAGAGAAATGATGATGACATTGGATGGTGATTCTTGTTTTCGATACGTAAAGATTTCAGAATTGAAGTGTTGGCGAAGGTGAAAGACGTGCACAGTTCCCTGTTTTTTAAACATTTTGGTCCACAATAAGAAACCTGGTGAAACAGACATTGGAAATTTGGCCTGTAGTTGTGTCCCCATGTGAAAATTCTAGCAATACCAAACTGGTTATTTCAAAAGTGGTAAGAATTAGTTATAATATCTCTTGGATGCCAAATACCTTAGAGGTATTCTTGGCAGTAATCTTAAATGGAATAACGCTAATAGAAGGTTTGATAGAGAAACTCCATAGCCATATAATGCACTCCATTGTCACTAATGGTTTGTTTGCATGGCGACGGCTCTTTTTTTAATGTTTGGTTAGGTACAGAGAGTAAAGATTTTGAAGGATCAAAGAAGAACACGCCTCTAGATATCATAAGCTTGCTTCTTAAGTTTCCAACTATAGGTTCGTGGGAGAAAGGCTGTCACTGTCTTCTAATTTGATGTATTGATTTGATTTTTGCCGTAATTGGATAAAGGGGGGGGGTGAATAAAACTAAAAAAACTATGCTCTATTTATTCCGGACTTTAGTGTAGATAAATTGGGACCGGCCGTGGCATGATGTTATTTGCTTCGACGAACAAAGAGTCTACAAAAATGAGATGCTGTGAGACAATGCTCAAGAGAAGTGTATTGATCGCAAATGCTCTCTCGACGAAACAAAAAATCCCTTGTACCAGACACTGATCTTAGCTGTCCTTCTCTATCGCATAGAATCCTGGGTAATGACACTAGCGGAATTTTTTTTTTTCTGAGAATCTTCAAAAGAAATATTTGGACCAACCATCGTTAACCATGGGACATGTTGTGTGATTGGATAACCAGTAAGAAAGCTTCAGTCGGGCAACCCGACTTACATATACCTTAATAAAACATCAAATTTTCTATTACATATATTGATATAATTACGTAATTTCTAAAGTGGGCAGAGTGGTACCTTTGTATGGGAGGTATCAGAAGAGGCGTGTCTAGACTTCCAGATTTTTTTTCTCAAAAACTTTATCCTGCTTGAGCTTTACTAAATACGAAATTTGAGCACGATCGCGTTAGGTCTTTTAATACTATTCATCGATTTCTAAAGTGGGATGCACCAGATGGGTATCGGAGGTACCGGATGGGTCATGGCTAGACTTCCAGGTTTTTCTCCAAAACTCTATCCTGCTATAGCTTAACTAAATATAGAATTTGGGGAAGATAACGTTGGTTTTATTGATATTATTACTCCATCTCTTATATGAGCGAGAAGGAACATTTGTATGGGAGGTACCAAAAGGGTCGTGGCTAGACTTTAAATTATTTTTTTCCAAAAGTTTATCCTGTTATAGCTTAATTAAATACAGAATTTGGGTACGATCCCTTTGGGTGTATTGATTTCTAAAGTGGGCGGAATGGTATATTGGTATAGGAGCTACCAGGGCGTGGCTCATTTCTAATACCGTATATAGTTTGGGATAATATTTACCTATGCAAAGTTTTAAAACAATTGGTTATGTCTTTCGACAGTTATCGTGTTTACCAACCGGACAGCCAGACAGACGAACATGGCTCAAACGACATAAAAAGGCATGAATTGAATTTGGTTCAAAGAAACCTAGGATCTAAAGTGACTTCTTCTGTATGTTACACTTTTGGGTCGTACTAATAATTTTATATGGATTTAATCGATTTGGCAAGTGTAGCATTATCCATTTATTGAATTGATTCGCAGGCCCTCTATCGAACATTTAAAGTAAAAAAGTTATTTAAATCCAGTAATCAAGTACTAATTCGGAGCTAGTTAAGAACTAGTATTTAAATTAGTTCCCGTACATATAAGAAACTATAGTAGTAAACATTAGCATGTCATAGGTGTGCAGAAATTTAAACATTTCTGCCGGGTTCGAATTATTTGTGTACCACATTTATACTAGTTTCACAAATTCCTACTGAGATATCAGAATGCCTTCAGTTAGTGTCGAATGCCTTCAAGGCAAAATGTATTAATACAGGTGGCGTTAACAGTTGGCTGGTTTTAACTTTTTTTCTGATTTTGGTGCCTCTGCACTGTCAACTTACATAGACTCGCCGGGTTGCGCCTTTCGGTTGTCAAAATTTTGTATGGAGATTTTGACACTAGAGAGGCACTACACAAAATAAATTGCCTGTTGTTGTTGCAATGCCAAATTTGTTGTACTAATGACTGTCTCCACCTTTATTAATACATCTTGCTTCAAGGCTTTACATAACCTTCTAGAGTAAACTTTTAAAAACAACCCTCTAAAACACCCCCTAAAATACTTGTACAAAATGACTGAAAAGTTGAAGAAAAATGTAAAATATTTTGATATTTTTTTATAAATAAATTAATCACGCGCTTATATTATAATATTAAAAAATTTTAATATATATGTCTTAAAAAAATTCCATTTTAATTGTAATTATTTCAAACTTAATACAGAAAAATTTTGTTCTTTATTTTGCAAATACCAATTGAGAATAGAAACGAAATTATATATATATATATAGATTTTATTTGCTCTGAAAAACTTGTACTATTTCCAGAAAACCAAATTACCATACCATTAAGAGATGTTAACCAAAAAGAAACAAAAAAAATTAAAAAAAAAATAACAAAACCTTAGACCCAAAAAAATGATAGTAGCATATATGAGATTATATGAAATTAAAACTAAATCATATGGTATTTAAAAAATAAAAACATATAATTATTGTATTGTATTGAAAACTATTTTCAAGAGAAAAGGTTGGGTTAGTTCTTAACAATTATTATTTTAAATATAATTTTTTATATTTTCCATTTTTTTAATTTTATTTTTGTAGAAGCCGAAACCGTTTGAGTTTATGAGTTTAAATACTAAAGAAAATATTATTTATTTTAAGGTTAAATTGTTAACACCTTTAACAAAATCCTAAAATTATAACTTTATTTGTATTTGACGATGTTTAATGTTTCAAATTTTAAAGTAATGTTAGGTTGTGGATAAAATAAAACAAGTAAATGTTAACCCGAAAAATGTTTTTAATTTTCGTTTATATACAATGTATATAAGTTATATGAAAGGTAAAATAAAATTTATGTTAAAAAAAAACACTAAAATGAACGATAATAGTTTTTGTGTACATCAGATGACATTTTTGATTAAAGGCGTAGCTATAGAGCTGAATTGCCGTAATATATGATATTTTGTTACGAATAGGTTCAGACATTTTACTGCTGTTAAATACCCATAATTTAAAAAAAAACTTTTTCAAATTTTGTTTCTTATATTGTTAAATAATTTTAGCAGATGCCACATTAACAGATAAATCTGACAGACTAAAACCAATCATATGTCAAATTGTCATATCTGCAAACTTTGTCAAACTTATTCGATAATGTGATCTCCGCCTTAAGTATTTCTTTGACAAAAAGGTTTGTAAAAGAATTTTGACACATGTTTAAAAGAGTTCAAACAAAACTATAAGTAAACATATGTTTTTGTAAATGTCATCTGTTTTATATCAATTTAGTTTCAGTATTATTTTTAACGCAGTTTTCTTTCCTTTCTCCAGAAAAATGTTTGTTATTTTTGATTGGTTATTTTGCAAAATATAAGAAGGAAAAAACAAAATTTTTTTGCTCTAAGTCTAGTAATGTCATAGACAAACATAAGGTATGTTTGTATATAAATGATTTGGATTGTTTTTAAATTTATGTATTACATCAATTAATATGGGACGACAATGATGACGATGATTGATTTTGGAATGAGATAATTTCGAAAATGTTTTTATAAAAACAAATAATATGACACGTAAATGGAAATGCTTATAAAAATGAACCGAACGTTTTAGACATATTAAACACACACAATGAAGACCTTTGACCCGATGTAAATTATGAAATTCGTGATCTTAACTTGTTCTCTATAGATTAATAAACAAAAATAAAAACATTTTTCGTTAACACACTAAAGGTAAATGAAACTCAAAAAAATAGGTAATAGAGAGCGACAGGGGAAAGGGGGAAAGTATATATGTTGACTAAAGTAATATCCAGGATTTTCTGTTTTTTTTTTCAAATCAAGACAATTACTGAATTCTTGTTTAAAGTTTCAGGTTTCAAGTTTCTGGATGCAATTACAGATTACGGAATAGTTATAAAAACAGATAATGCAAACTTACCTCATGTTATGATGGTGCCCGGCAGTACCAATTTGTGGCTTACGATATAATTCAAATGCCGATCCCCGTTGTTCACGACTTCCGGCCAAATCTAAACCGTGACGTTCTGGCGCATGTGGAGTAGGGGGAAGATTACCTAATTAGTAAGTGTGTTTATTTACAAAACGTTGGGGTAGGGGGAAATTTAAATATGCTTTACATACCTATTGGTGGCGGCATACCCCGATGTGGTGCTATATAGGGTCCTGTACCACTGCCACCATTGTAATGGTGTGAAGTGGCAGCAGGGTTGCCATTGTAACCATTGGCTGGTGGATAACCTGGAGTGGTAGCAGGCCCATAATTGTTATTGGTGCCATATGTGGGCTGAACATTTGGATTAGTGTGCGGAGATCCAGGAGTCTGTTGGCCATAATGATGATGTTGTGGCGCCGGGGGATAATAGAAACCGTTAGGCGAACGAGGAGAACCAGGTTCCTAGGGTGATAAGAGAGAGAAAATGTTAAAAATGTCTATGCTTTAAAAAAAAATCCATAACAACAATTAAATTTTTAAACGATATTCATAAAATCAAAAAATTAGAATTTTATTGAAATAAAAAAAATTGAGAAAAAATGTGTAGTAAATTGCATAATTATTGAACAAAATTTGTATCTATTAAACAAAATTAAAATTTTTAATTAGAAAAAAATTATTTTTTTTAGTTTATACAAATTTATATATTTTAATTAAATTTAAATTTTTTAAAAATTAAATTTTTGTTATGGAATTTATTTTTTTTAATATAACTTAAAAAAGTTTTACAAATCTGAAAACACCAGTCCAGCAATTTCAGTCAGTTGAACTGATTGATAAATGCTCTCGCCCCCTAATTATATCGCACGAAAAACACAAAATAAATCCTTACACAGTACAACACATGATTTTGGAACTCAATTATGAGAACTGCACGTGTAAGTAGCCCCAAAAACAAGAAGTTCTGCATCATTCGTTTTGTCAAGTTACATGCCATAATAATTTAATATCGATTTAAAGTTAGTAAGTATCGGATAGGGGAATTTGTCACGTTTTAGGCTCTTTTGTTATATTGTTATTTGGTAGCGTATGATTATCATAAGTAATATTCAATGGAAATCATACGCCACGGAATACAATAGTTTTATTGTAACTGCTATAAAATAAACCCATTTCAAAATCATTTTATGAATGGAAAAGTAAAACTGTTGCTTATGTAGGGGAACGTTATATGAACAGATTAAAGGATTTGTAATTCTAAATTTTTTTTTTAAATTTGTTTTAGCTAAATCGGACTAGTGGTTCTCGAGTTATGTCAAATAAAAGAGACTAAAAAGTGACAAATTCCCCTATACAATATTTACAAACTTCAAATCGATATTAAATTATTATGATATGTAACTTGACAAAACGAATGATGCAGAACTTCTTCTTTTTGTGGCTACTTTCACGTGCAGTTCTCAGAATTGAGTCCCAAATCAATGTGCTGAAAAATGTTGTACTGTGTTATTTATAGTGAAAAAGTTACAGATTTACTAAATACAAAATAAGGCAAGATTGCGCTGGGTGTATTAAAATTATTCCTCGATTTCTAAAGTGGTCGGAATGGTACATATGTGTGGGAGGTACGAGAATGGGCGTAGCTAGACATCAAATTTTGTCTCCAAAACTTTATCCTCCTAAAGCATAAATGAATACTGAATCTCGACACGAGGGCGTTAGGTATATTGATATTATTACTCGATTTCTAAACTCAGTGGAATGTCACATTTGTATGAGAGGTTCCAGAAGGGGCGTGTCAAGACTTAAAGTTTTTTCTAAAAAGCTTTAATAGTTTGTATTGATATTATTACTCAATTTCTAAAGTGGGCGGAATGGTACATTTACATGGGAAGTAAAAGATAGGGCGTTGCTAGACTTCAAACTTTGTCTCCAAAACTTTATCCTCCAAAGATAAACAAAATACAGAATTTGGGCACGATCGCGTTGGGTGTATTGATATTATTACTCAATTTCTTGAGTGGGCGGAGTGGTACTTTTATGTGGGAGGTACCGGAAGGGGCGTTACTGGACTTCCAGTTTTATCTCTAAAACTTTATCCTTTTAAAGCTTTACATAATACAGAATTTGGGAACGATCGCGTTGGATGTATTGATATTGTTACTCGATTTCCAGAGTGGGCGGAATGGTACATTTGTATAAGAGGTACGAGAAGGGGCATGGTTAGACTTCCAATTTTATCTCCAAAACGTTATCCTCTTAAAGCATAACAAAATACAGAATTTGGACACGAGGACATTGGGTATATTGATATTATCATTCGATTTCTAAAGTGGGCAGAGTGGTACCGAAAGGGGCGTGGCTTTGTAGCCCATATGCAATCCCGAAGTTTTGGGAAATGATTAACCCATGCAAAGATTCAAAACAATTGGTTGCGTCGTTTGAAAGCAATTGTGAGTACCAGCCGGACAGACAGAAAGACGACTTAAAGAGTCATGAATTGAATTTGGTTCGAAGAAACCTAGGGTCTAAAGCATATACGTCCAACTGTGGCACAATTGCTCTATTCACACAAATTGTTTTTCTCTCACTCTGTCTCATATCGATACACACTACATTTCTTTCAGTGGCGTCTGTCTCTCTCTTTTTCTCACTATAAGATCGAAGAGTTTATTTAGTTTGTTCTTTCATTTGTAACGCTCCACAAGGAGGCGTGCCCTAACCAAACCATTATTAGATACAATTTTATAAAATTCTCTTAACTTACCTGATTTTCCCATTGATTTGCTCCATTACCATTACCCGCGCCCTGCATAGGTGGCCGATAGTTTTTGGGCTTTGGTGGCGGTACTGGTTTAAATGGACCACCGGCACCATTGGGCGTGGCGTTGCCATTCATATTGCCATTAATGTTGGGAGGTGGCACCACCATATGAGGCATGCCAGGATTTTTCGGTATCTTATTGTAATCTGCTTGTGACGCAGAGTTATTGCGACTGTCAGAGTTGAATGGATGGTGGTGGGGAGACGACGACAAAACACGGCAACAATAAGAAATGATAAGACAATACAAAATAAAGCAGGACATAATAAAAAAACAATGAAAAAATGTGATATTAAGATAGGCGACGACAGTATGTAGACGCAATAATTGGTGTCGAGGACATATGTATGAATAGGGTATAGAAGGGGTTACAACATACAATAATAAGAGGCGACGAAAGATAATGAAAATGGAAACAAAAAATAATAATGTAGTAAAATATAAATAAATTAAAAAAAAAATAACATATACTATATTGTAAGGCAATATAGGTATACTAACTAATTTATTGTAAAATGTTGCAAAACTCAGTTTAAAGAACGGAATTAAAAACTGCATTTATATACAATTTAAATATTTTAAATACAAATTGTGTTTTCAATTACAGTATTTTCGTTAAATTTATATTAAAAATTACATTATAATTTTTTTTTTATTATTTTAGTTAAAATTAAAAATTTTTAATTTAAATTACGATCTCAAAACTGAGCATATTCTACACGTTTTAACTACAACAAACTACAAAACAAACAGGACACAATTTCGTTGAAAATTGAAAGAATTTTTTTTATTTAAGTTTATTTGTCCCAAGGGAAAAAACTGGACATTTCTCTCTACTATGCAATAAATATTACAAATATCGTTTCGTTTTTTCTCATTTCATTGTGACAATCAATGATATTTAAACTAATGTATCGTATATGGATATATTTTGCACAAAGGGTCGACGTGATTTGATGCTACATATCGTATGTTGTGCATTCTGAGGTTTTGGATAAGCGCTGCCCGGCCTTAATGGATAGCCTAGGCTATTGGGTCTACATGTACGCCAGGATGCCAATTTATTATTGGGCTGTAGTGTTTGATTGATTGGTAGAGTTAGTGGTGGTGGCATGCATGAGGGCACAGCATTACAAAGAGCCATTGAACCATAAGTTCGATGTTGAACTGGTGGACAATGGACATGAAATGGGTGGATATGGAAATGATATCTTTTGAAGGGGGAAAGCATTTAAATGGTACAATTAATGACATGGCATGGGGAGGGAGGTATATACGTATACAATGAATTATAGTTACGTTTCAGTTTGTTTTGGTTTTCAGTAGTTTTTGAAATCGTTTTTGAAAGTTCATGCAGTTAGTTGGTTTTTTTTATAGTATTAAGAATTCAGTTTGTTTTTTTTTTGTTTTCAAATAAAGTAAAAAGAAATAAAAGGAAAAATTAAATTTTAATCATGGTATGTTAATATTTACAGAGATTGTAGTTGTTGTTATTTTTTTTGTAGAATGAAACCAAGGACGAAACCATACATGAATTAAACTGAGTACTTAGAAAAAAAAAAAGATTTTGCAAATGGTTTGTAAACATACCTGTATTTTCCATAATCAGTTTTGGTTTCAACTTTACGGGGACTTCCCTCAAGACCCAGATTCGAAGGACGTTGTGGGTTTCCATTGCGAGGATCTGCGAAAGAATAAAAGAAGATTTTATTAAAACTGCTTATGAATGGTATTGCTGCTAAATCTTTGTAATGTAAGAGAGCGAATCTATGACTTTTAGAACTTCCTTGGTAATTTATTAATGAATTACACATTACAAAATTTTTCAGCTCATTGATTTGGGACTCAATTAATTTTTTTAAATTTGTTTCAAATAAATCGTACTATTGGTTTTCGAGTTATGTCAAACAAAAGAGCCTAAAACGTGACAAATTCAATTATACGAGTCTTATTAACTTTAAATCGATTTTAAATTATTGTGTCATGTAACTTGACAAAACGAATGATGCAGAACTTCTTCTTTTTGGGGCTACTTTCGCGTGAAGTTCTCAGAATTTAGTCCCAAAATCATGTGTTGTACTGTGTTATAAAACGAGTTGGTGGACAATTTTAAAATTTTTTTATTATTATTTATTAAGCAGAAAATTTTTTCGGTGTAAGCACATATATTTTAATACAGATATTCAAAAATATGAATAAATGTCGGTAATATCTTTATAAAAACTGTCAATTCACAGAGAAATACATAAAGAGTACCCAAGAATCCAGTCAGTTTAATTTTGTGCTCAAAAGCTATTGGAAAATGAGGTGAAGACGATTCATTGTAAACAAACTTCCATGATAGTTGACAAAAATGTTACTTTTGGGATACTTTGTTCTACAGAAATTAGTAAAACAGTCGACAGCAACTCTTTTTCTCTCTGTTATTTCTCTGCTATTCGCAGAGACCTACGCTGTTGTTTACAGAGCTATTGGTGGTAGGGACTGTTCTCATTCTAATTCAATAATTCTGTAAATGTATTACTTACCAATATTTCTTGCTGCATTCATATCATGATAGGGTGGTCGGCCTGGACTACTCTGACGATTAAGATCATTTGCTCCGCCATATTGGCGATGATCATGAGTACTGCGAGCATAATCGGCAGATTGACCGGCACCCATACCCACGGGAGGCAAAGGACGGCCAGCACTGGAAAGAAGAAACAAAAAATTATTAAAAAATTGCACAGTGGCTCAGAGACGACTTTATGCGGTCAAAATGCAATAACTTATTTTTTTTTATAATTTTTTTTTACTTTAACAGTAAAAAAAACTTTTTTTAATGTAATTTTATTTATAATTAGAAAGTACTTTAATTT
Source organism: Muscina levida (assembly GCA_964034835.1). NCBI lineage: Eukaryota > Metazoa > Arthropoda > Insecta > Diptera > Muscidae > Muscina > Muscina levida. Next base: position 32,329,397 of record OZ035880.1, on the reverse strand, counting down.
TTTTAGAAAGTTAAAACAAAAATTATGTAATAGTGCAAATAGGAATTGTATTTGATTCAGAAAGTATTCTTAGTACTTTTTTTCAAAAGTACTTTACGTCGCAATTAATGTACTTTTTGGTACACTGAAGTAACTTCTTGGTACACTGAAAATACTTTTTCTTAAAAAATAATGATTTTGGTACAGTAAAGTACTTTAGGGCACATTAAAAGTACTTTAATTGCGACGTAAAGTACGAAAAAAAAACTTTCTTTGTATCTCCCCAAAAGTACTTTAGTGTAACAAAATCATTGTTTTTGACGAAAAAGTACATTCAGTGTACCAAAAAGTATTTTCATCGTACTAAGGTGCGCTTTTGTTGTACGATATTTATATCAGAATGTACCATCATTGTACCAACAAGTACTTTTATTGCAACAAAAAGTACTTTTAATGTAACGAAAAGTATTTTTCTGTATCAAAATCATTTTTGATTTACGAAAAAGTACTTTCATTGTACCAAAAATTACTTTTATTGTTCTAAAAGGCGCTTTTGTTGTAAGATATTTTTATCAGATAGTACCATCATTGTACTAACAAGTACTTTTATTTTACCTCAGCTTATTTTTACTGTTTCCTGAAGCACTTTTTGTATCAAAATTGTATCAAGTACTTGCGTTTTTTATCTACAAGTACATTAATTGTACCAAAAAGTACATTTTGTTGTACTAAAAACACTTTTTTTTAACTAAAAATAAATTTTTATCAAAAAGTACTTTTATTTTATCAAATAGTACATATACTGTACCAAAAAGTACTCTTATTTTCAATTAGAAAAATCCTTTTATTGTAACAAAAAGAAAGTTTTGGGTCATCAGTGAGTACTTTTTTGTAAATTATTGTACCAAAAATTACATTTACTGCACCAAAAAGTACTTGTATTTTTTTTATCAAAAAGTTAGTAAATTGTACCAAACAGTAGTTTTAATGTATATTAAAAAGTACTTCTTCGTCCAATATTGTACCAAAAAGTACGTTTATTGTTCCAAAAATTACATTTACTGTACTTAATCCAAAAATACTTCTATTGTGCCAAAAAGTACCTTTACTGTACCATAAAGAACTTTCATTGCACCAAGAAGTACTTTGATTATTGTACCAAAATGTGCTTTTGACTGTACCAAGACGTACATGTATCCAAAAAAGTACTTTTATGGTTAATCTGAAAGTTCTTCTTGTAAAAGTACTTTTGATGGAAAATAAATTACGTTTATTTTACTAAAAAGTACCTTTATTGCATCAAGAAGCAATTTCTGATAAATAAGTTACTTTTTATTCTATTGAAAATCACGTTAATTGTACCAACACGTACTAGTGTTTTAACCTGTACTTTTTAATCTGAATTAAATGTTATTGTACCAAAAAGTACTTTTAATGTTTTTAAAGGAAGTACATCGCGGTAAAATTTTGGTACTTTTAGTGTCAAAAAGTAGTTTTATTGTATCAAAAAGTACATTTACTGTACCTTATTCGAAAGTACTTTTCTTGTACCAAAGTATCTTTAGTATACCATAAAGTACTTTTATAGTACCCAGAAGTATGTACTTTCCTTTTTACCAAAAATCACTTTTATTGTTCCAAAGAAAAAGTACTTTTATTTCACCAAAAAGTACTTATATTAAACAAGAAAGTACTTTTATTTACAATAAAATACGTCCATTTTACAAAAAGGTACTTATGTTGTACCAATAAATGCTTTTATTGTATCTAAAGTGTACTTTTATTGCAATTAAAAGTATGTACTACCATTGTACCCAAAAAAGTACTGGAATCAGAATGTACTTTTATTAAAAAACAAGTACTTTTATTGCAATTTCTGATACATAATGAAAGTGATTTTTATTATACCAAAAATACATTTTACTGCACCAAAAAGTACTGAAGGTTTTAGCAGAAAGTATTTTTATTGCACCAAAAAATACATTTTTACAAGAAAGTGCGTTAAACTGTACGATATCTTATTGCGTCCATGTAAACTCTTTGTTTGTTTACTTATCACTTAGTACGCTATTAACCCAAATATGTATTTGATAGTACCAAAAAGTACTTTTTACTGTACTAAAACGTATGTATATTTTTTTATCTAAAAGTTATTTTATTGTCCCAAACGGTTGTCAAAATATTCTTTTCGTAAAAGTACCTTCGTTGTACCAGAAAATACGTTTATTTAACAAAAAAGTACTTTTATTAAAAATATAAGGAAAAAAGTATAAAAAGTACTTTTATTTTTTGAGAATGTACTTTTATTAAAAAACAAGTATGTAGTTGTATTTCGCCATGAATAACTTTCTGATAAAACTTAAAGTAATTTTTATTATATCAAAAAGTACTTTTACTGTACCAAAAAAAGAACTTTTATTATACAAAAAAGTTATTTTATTTTACCGAAAAAGTAAATTTATTGTACTAAAAAGTATATTTAATTGTACAAAAAGTACTTTTATTGCACCTAAAAATACTTAATGTACCAAAAAATGTACTGTTTTTGTACTAAAAACTTATTTTTATTGTAACAAAAAGTACTTTTTTGTATCAAAAATAGTACTTGTTTTTTTTCAATATGTAAATTTTTTTTGCAGAACGAGTAAATGTATTTTCTGATAAATAATTAAAGTACATTTTAAACTACTAAAAAGTACTTGTGTTTTTAACATAAAGTACTTTTATTGCTCTAAAAGATACGGAAAGAACGTTTTATTGTACATTTTTACTTCGTTCACGTAAAGTCTTTCTTTTTTTGTTTATTTGACAATTTGTATAAATCTCTAATTTATTTTCCACTTACTTGGCATTTGGCACAGATTTGAGATCATCCGGTGCATTTGGACCCAAACGACCTAAATTCTGCATGGTCAACTGTGAGGCATTGTACGAATCATAACTGGACACACTGTCATAACTCGAACCATTCTGTTGGGGTTGAGATAATACCGCCGCAGCAGCTGGCGTTGTGCCGGGCATTTTTGACTGGGCTGCATTCAAACGGGCCTGACGCTCCAAAGAGGCGTGGTGACGCTCCATTGTATCACTATTGACATTGGCCACAGCAGCAGCGGCGGCGGCAGCAGCAGCATTGCGTGATATATACTCAGCCTGTACATCATCGCTTACTATGGCTTTGCCGAAGAGGCGTTCTTGTGCCGAACGCCCCAAAGTGCCGCCCGAACTATTCGAACGTGAGGGTGTATTTGTTGCTGCAGTCGGTGGTGGCACTATAATATCATTCGGTCCCGGTTTTGATTGACGATCGATGCGTGGCGGTAAATCGGGTGCATTAATGCCGTACAATGATTGGGGCCTCGTCGATGGTGTTGAGGGATCAGAGTTGAGTAGATTGGAACTGGAAGAGTAACCACCATATTTCGAAGTATCCATAGTTTGGCGACGATTTGGTGGTGGCTGCTGATTGTTGGAATGATCGTAAGGAATCTAAACGTGGGAGGGGGGGAGGAGTTAAATAAAATACAAAATATGATATAACTAAAGATGATGCGAACACCAGGCAAGTAGCTACTTTATGCAAATATTTCCATAAGTTTTGGGGGGGTTAACATATTAAAACATGCACAAACACGTTTGTGATATGTTCATGAGAAGCTGTTTTTTTTTAGAGTGTGATATGTTTTTTGTTGTTTGTTTATTTTTTGTTTCATTCCGCTTACCGTATATGGAGGTGGTAATCCTTCACCAATTATGTCTCTATCCCTATCCAAGTTATCCTGATTAGTGGCAATCGATGGATCAGAGCTCGATTTAACCAATTGCGGTAAATTGCCCAAAGATAATGATGACGACGGCCCGGGACTTAATTCCAAATCGGATTCAGGACTTGATGCGTACGACAAACGATTGGAGGTCATGGGGAATAGGAAGTCATCGGATAAGGACTCAACAGGCTGTGCGGATTTTGCAGTTTGTTTTTGTGTCAGAAAACAAATGTCATTACGGGATAAAAGGATAATGGGTAAGAGGGTGGGAGGAGGGGAGAGTTGGTGTATCGTGGCAGTTTTTTTTTTATCAGGAGGGGAAAGCATTAGTTTGGAACAATTTAAAAATTCAAGTTTTTTAAAAAAAATTAATAAAAATAGCAACAAACGTAACGTTTCGCAAAATAGTGATGAAAACAAAACAAATGATATTAAGGCAATAGAATAAAAAACAAGCCATAAAAAACGATAAGGACGGAAACAGGAAATACAAAAATACGGAAATACGTTTGATTGCCAAGCATTGAAAATGACAGAAAACGATAACAAAGGACAAATTTGTAATTTTTGAACAAATTTAGACAAGGACGGACACAGTTTTTGTTTTTCATATAATGATTTGGACAAAGACACAAAGTTTTAAGGAGTTGTTGTTAGTTGAGTTGAGTACAGGATATATGAGTGGTGGTGGGTGGGGTGTGTTTGGTGGTGGTGGTTGATTGATTGATTGATAAAAGCAGGGGATATGACCATATGATGTGAGGTTGATTGATTGTTCGATTGAGTTGATTTTTTTGGATTTTGTTTTGTATGATGATGTTTTGATTTTGTTGTTGTTGGGTGGTTTTTTTTGGTTTAATATAAAAATAAAAGAAAAAATGAAACGAAAAAAACAATTAAGTTAGCAACAGTTTTTCTTTTCGCTTTTAAATTTACTATAAAATTTTAACAAAACAAACAAATTTTGTCATAGTAATACATTTTTGTTTTATGGATTTCTAATTTTTGGTTAGTTACAATACTACACAGTTGAAGGTTTATATGATTTTGTTGTTGTTACGATATAGATATGTGATGCTGTGGGTTTGTATTAAGAACTACATAAATTCTACATATTTAATAAAACAAGCTACAATAACATGCAACATTTACGAATTAGTTTAATGTTAAATTTAGAGATATATATATGTACATAGAAATAATATTTTATTAGAAGACTATTTTTTGGAATTTGGAAATTTTGGCTGGGGTGCACTGAATCTAGAGAACACCTAACAACATATCATACAACATGCGACAAGATTTTTTCGATTCGTTAGATTAAGTTGAAAGAAAATGTAGAAATTGCTTATTTGAATTCACTACGAGTTTGTATAAATTTTAAATAAATTTTATTACTCAAAATTGAGTTGAGAAAATTGAGTTGAAATTCACATGGTCGCATATATTGTCCCAAGATGAAACGCTACACAAACTGGAATGTGCCTATGTAGTTCAGCTGACTTTTCACAACATTAACATAGATTTTATCATCTATTTTTGATATAACCAGTAATTTGAAATAAATGCACGATCATGCCTGAATTCATTCTGTATAGTCAGTAATGCTAGTGCGGTTGAGCTACGAATATTATTTAATCAAACGTTTATTGTTTTTTTCGCCCTTAAATACATTTTAGGGTAATGTTACTAATACATAGTTATGTTCTTAATATTTTGACCAGGTACTGTATGTCTTACAAATTTGAAAACTATGTCCTCTTAAAAAATACAATTGTAATTTTAGAAAATTTTTAAAATATTTCCTTTAGTAATTTTATGACCAGGTATTGTAATTGTTTTTCAAAAACCGGTTCCCAAAAATCGGTAAAAAAACGGTTATTTTCGACGTCGCTAAAATTGTAGAACTTAATTCATACATAAATCTAGTTATCTATTTTGATAGGATATGTTTACAACCGGAATTTTCAAACCGGTATTAGGAAAAGGTTTTTAAAAAAACAATAAACAAATCACCTTTCCTTGGAAACTTTATATGGATCCAAAATTCCGATGGTATACCAAAATTTTTATAACCGGGCTTCATCATTTCTTACAAACCGGTTCCCAAAAACCGGACTTAAGGACCGGCTCCGACTTTAACAAAAAATTGTGGAACTTAATTTTTAAATAAAACCGCTACTTCTTATTCAGAAACCGATTTCCATAAGTGCAGTTTGACAAACGGTTTTAATCGGCATCGTAAAAAATACTTACAAACCCGGTTTTAGGAACAGGATTCCACCCATCTCTGAAAACTTTATTTGAATCAAAAAATTCGATTGTAAATCAAAATTTTCATAACCTGGTTTCATCATTTCTTACAAACCGGTTACCAAAAACCGATTTTAAGGACCGACACCGATTCAAAAAATTAAGTTGTACATAGAAACGCATTACTTATTCAGTAACCGGTTTTCATAAATGAAGTATAACAAACGGGTTTAATCGGCATAGAAAAAAATTGTAGAACAACTTAACATTAAAAATACATAAAAGTGTTTGAAAAAATGTTTTCAAACAATTAATTCTAAGTCTAAATCTAAATCAATTATATTGAAATTAATTTTTTTTCAAGAAACCGGTTCTCAAAACTCGGTTTTAAGAACCGGTTTTTATCTAAGTCGATTAAATTGTAGAACTAAATTTTTACATAATACAGCGTTTGGAAACATGGAGCCAAAAAGTCGATTTTAAAACTACATTTTCATTAACGGGTTTTCAAATCAAGTGTATTTGTAAATCATAGTTTTAGCAGGAACCGGTTCTAAAAAATTAGGGTTTTAAGTTTAGAAATTAATTTATACACAATACTGCGTTAGGAAACCTATTTCCAAGAATCCGACTCTTAACCTAAATTTGTATAATTAAGTTTTCAAATCAATTGTATTTGGAACTTATTGTATTTCAGAAACCGGTTAAGAAATGAAATATTAATAGCCGGTTTTAAAAATTGCAGTAGTTTTATTTAATCATTGTTTTAACATGATTTTGTTGTTAACTTGCAGATACAATTGCGTAATTTTATATCTAATAAAGTAGGTTTTAAAACCGGTTTAAAATTACAAACCTTATCCACAACGAAGTTTTCAAATCGGGGTTTCGACGTAATTTAGTAATTTATACGGAAAGCCGTTTTTGGAATTGTTTAAAACAATCGATTCCACAACGACATCTACAAAACCGGTTTTTAAATTACCTGTTTAGAACTCGTTTCTAACAGTATTTCAATCCAATCCTATTTTAAACTTATCAATTTTAAGAAAGCGGTTTCCTAAAATCTGTTTTTTTAATCATTTCGACAAAATTTTAGAATATAATTTGAAATGAAACCTGTTTTGCGAACCGGTTCCTAAAAAACCGAATCCAAATAGAAATTTGTATAACCGGTTTTTCAAACTAACCGTTTGTAACTCATCTTTTTTTACAAACCGTGACAAGAGACTAACATTTTTAATGACGTTGCTAATATATAACCGGTTTTCAAAATCGCCGATTCTGAACCTAAATATAATGAACTTATTAAGTACCGGTTTTTTTATTAACGTCAAGAAAATGGTGAAACTTAATTTATACAAAAAACCGGGTTTGAAACCGGTTAAAAATATATTAGGAACAAAAGTTCCCATAACCTAAACTCATCGTTTTTTACAAAACGGGCTTAAAACCCGTGTTTTGAACGACGTCAGCTAAATTTTGACATTTTAGTTCAAATTGAAGCGGTTTTCAAAAAAAATTCACAGCGATTCTGAACCTATTTGCTGTGAACTTAATTTATACCAAAACCAGTTTTGGAACCAGTTCAATGAAAACAAAACGATTCTGAACAGAATATGAATAGAAACCGGTTTTCAAAAACCAAAACCGAATCCAAATTATATTTCCTTAACCGGTTTTTAAAATTATCCTTTTTTAAAACTTAGAATCTGGTTTTGAACGTCGATGCCGTAATTACTGTACATAGAAACCGTTTCAACAATAAAGGATTCGGCATCTAAACTTTATGAACTTATAGTTTATTAGATACCGGCAACCAAAAATCGGGTTTAAGTACCGGTTTTCATCGATGTCGACAAAATAGTGAAAGTTAATTTTTAAATAAAACTGGTTTTGGAATTGTCTGAATAAAACAACAAAAACAAAGATATTTTTATAACCGATATTAAAATTAAACTGAATTTTTTACTAATAAAATGTTAGAATTTTTTAAAGCACCCGTTGAGATCTCATGGTATTTAGAAACCGGGTTTAAGAAACTGATTTTAATCCCCATCGATAAAAATGCTGACCTAAAGTTAACATTATACAGGTTTATGAAACTGTTTTCCATTAGTCGACAAAAATGTGATATTTAATTTATATATAAAACCGGGTTTGAAAACTGATTAAAAAATTAAAACGATTCTGAACAGAATTTCTCATAACTGACATTTCAAACTAGCCTTATTTTAAACTAATTGAATTTTTGGAACAGGCGTCATCAATAAAAGATTTTATACATAAAACCGGGTTTGGTGTTGGCTTCAAAAAACCGGTTTTAAACAGGATTTGTCATAATCGAATTTTTTGAATTACTTGCACTTTGAAAACATTTTTTTTAGTAACGTCTTGCCGGCAAACTGGCTTAAGAACCGGTTATTGAAAGGCGTCGATAAATTAATGAAACTGATTAAGAATTCTAGAAAATCTGATCCAATTTATGTTTGTCTAAATACGGTTTATTAACCAAACTTTATTAGCTTTATTACCATTAATTTTTGTAATTTTCTGATTCTTGTAGTAATGACCACAGTACCTGATCATAATATTACTACCGACTTTTTACTTATATTAGTCTGTACGTTTTTTTTAAAGTTATTTTTTTCTTTCAACTAAATTAACAAATGTATTAACCATATGTCATTCCATGCAACACATCTAGCGATATATCGCACACGACTCTCAGTGTTCGTGGGTGTGATATTCCCGCTAGTTTCATGCAATATATTTCTCATTATGAAGATGATTCACATGACTGTGATGGCTGCTATGGTGGCTGTTGTTGTTGCTAATGTTACTAATGTTCTGAATATTGGAATTACTGGATGAGTTATGTAACGAATGATGGCTGTTACGTTTCAAATAGGCCGATGAGGAATTCGAGCTTAAAACATTTCTAGCAGCCGGTATGGGATTCGAATTAGGATTGTTGGCAAATGTCGTGGCATTATGAGCGTTGGTGCCGTTGTTATTATTATTATTGTTATTACTATGATTATTACTGCTGTAGCCTAAACTATGGTGCTGTTCGTCGTCTACCAAAGTGCCCGCACTGCTGCTATTACCGTTGGCATTATTGTTAAGCAAATCGTTGGAGGAATGAGCATTGTACAGTAATGAGCTACCAAGTATTAAATCATCAAGATTTTTACGTGTGGCCTCTAGGACATTATCCAAACTGCCATTGAGGGAAGTCAAATAGGAGCCACTGCCGCTCATCAACTGGCTGTGTGAGGAGGATGGGTGATGGCGCGATGTAGACGACGCCACCGCCGCCTCTTTGCAGCCGGTTGTTGTGGTGGGCGTGGCCGTATTTTCTGTATTGCCGTCATTTAGAAGATTTAAATTTGAATCGAATACCGCCGATTTTTGCATTAGCTCATGATAGTAATAGGGGGTGGTACGAGGCTCTATGATTTGGGTTCTGCCATTGTGGCCATAACGAGAACCTAACGGACCACCGCCATTACTATTACTACCATATGAATTCAAACCGTAACCCCCTCCACCTCCTCCTGCTGCACGACGCGTTCCTCCACCCACTGCCCCCGAGTTGGTGGATAAGTTCGAGAGGGTGGACGAGGCCAGTGTAGTGGAGGTTGTGAGATTTGAATTTGAGATATTATACGATTTCGAGGTACTACGCGAATGACTTCTATAGGGTTGTGTCAACCCCATATTGGGTTGGGAGCCGCGATATTGCGTCTCCGCCTCATCGATTAAAAGACCTTCATCACTGTTGGTTGCCGTCTCTTGCCCTATACTGGGTTGAGACGACTCCCTCAGGCCATACTTGGAGCTGGGTAAGCCATTGGGCATTGAGGAGGCCGGTTTAATAATGGGTCTCATTTCATATGATGTCAAACGTTTTGGTAACTCATTACCGCACGTCATTCCCTGAACGTCTGGCGGTCGGGGTGGTATCAAATCATTGCAATCGTCATTGTCAGTGTCGGCATCGTTTAAAGCGATATGTTCTAGATCAAAATCTTGGTCCTGGTCATGATTAATGTTTTGATTCTGTACCACAGCAAATGAATTGTGACGTTTTTTAATCGGGCTAGCTGAAAAACTATTAACAGCTGTTACAGCGGTGGCGGCAGCAGCAGAGCTTTGATAACGTGGCACTGAAGACGACATGGGTCGACAACAGGGTAACTTGCATGGTTGTGCTATATAAGGAGGGAATATCATTTCGGTTGGGGAATCGGGAAGCTGTTATGATTTCAGTACCAAAAAAATCGATAACAATGGTTGGGTAATCCAGGGGTCGGGTTGACAAAGTTGTGGAGGGTTGTAGACAAAGGTGTTGTGAAATGAAACAGTTCACAGGAGGGAAAAATTAAAAAATGTTAAAAATTATTGTTAGAATTAAGTCTAGATAGAAATTTAGTAAAACCTAAGTGCGCTACTTTTGTAATATCTAAAAAGAAACTGCTATTTTTTTTAACATTTTTCCAAAGTCGAAGAAGTTTAAAAATTTTAAATATAATAAAAAAAACCTATGATTATACCAAATTTTTAAAAAGCCTTATTTTTAAAGCCCAATTTTCAATATTTCTAAGTCATTTCAAGAAAAAGCTTTTGGGGTAAACTTGTAACTTATGAAATTAGTTTAGATGGTGATAAGATTGAAGGTAGGAAAATACTCTATATATTCTCCAAAAATCTTTTGAACTTTTAACTGAAAATAATTTGTAATTTGTAAAAGCTTTAAGCATAATCCGCAAAATTTTAAATTCATTATGGCACATCTTAGTTAAATATGGAACTAAAACTAAATGCTTTCGAAATTTTATTACACAATTTTTTGTAATTATAATTTTTTAATTGATCATTTAGGAAACATTTTTATAGTCTCAAGTAACAAAAAAAAAAATATTATGGGTAAAATGAAATTCTTAAAAGCTATTTGGGACCTAAAATGGATTTCTGAGTGAATACAAAATCTGAAGATTCTCAGCAGTATACCATTTAAAAGGAAAAATATTTTGTCTAAATTTTAAAAGCTCATTGATTATTGTCTCAAAACTTTCAATGAAAAAAATTAGGAAAAACTGTTTAGCCACTTAAATATAATACAAAATTAGTTTAACAGCGGAACATATAACCCTTAAGAGTGAACAAAAATCTGCAACCTCTTAGTGGCAATAAGCTTTTGAGGTTCTAAAGGTTGTGATTGGAAACAAGTTCTGATTAAATTAACAATAAAACTGTAATAACCATTAAAACATTTAAATGGTATTTTGAAAAAACTTAATTCAAAATATAAAAAATCTGTTATAGATAATTCCCTCAGAGCTTTTAATGAGAAATAATGGGAAACACTTTTTATAGTAATTTATAATACAAAATTAATTTAATGGCAATGTAAAAAAGGCTTTTGAGTAAAAAAAGCTTTTTGGAATCGTACCATGATTTCTAAGTGAAAACAAATTTTCAGTTTACCCTTAAATTTAATATTTCAATTTATAATTTTCAAGAAGTTTAGTTTACCTTCAACATTTTCCAACATTGTCTAAAGCTCATTGAATATGGCCTCAGAGCTTTTAAAAAACAGATTAAGAAACCCTTTCATTGTCATTTCTAATACAAATTCGATTTCATCGAATTCTAAATATGTATATCTTTTGGAAGGGATAACTATTTAAAAACTTGTCATTAATAAAAAAGCTTTTGCCATGGCTTCTAAGTAGAAACCAATTCGCAGTAGTTTTTTCTTAAAAATGTATACTGGAAAATTTGAGAGGAATAAAGATGCAGACAATATTTATTGACAAAAAAGCTTTGAGGGATCTTAATATGGCTTCTGAGTGGGAACTTATTCTCAGTAGTTTTTCTTTAAAAATTTATACTAAAATTTTGAAATAAATATTGTCAAATTAAAAAAGTTCAAATAGTCTCTAAAGCTTTAAAAATATTGCTTTAAAGCTTTTAGCAAAACGATTGAGGAAAACTTTTCGTTTTGTTTTAATTAGTTTCTAAATAAGACATTTGACAGTTCAAGTATTAAACCAAAGCTTTTGAGGAATAAAATAATCTCTGTAAAGCTTTTGTTTAGATATGACTTACAGGTCAAACAAAAATTGTAATATACTAATATTTAAATAGTAAATCTGTGAAAAACTTTTTAGTGAGATAACGGGGTTCTGAAAAGAACATTGTAAATTTTTGAGTGGCATAAAAATGCAGAAAATTTTCAGTAGCAAAAAACTTTTAAGAATATTAAGATCTCTGTAGTTTCCTTAAAAGAAAACACTGGGAACTTTGAACATAATATTTTTTAAATTAAAAATTTTCAAATAGTCTCTAAAGCTCATTGATTATTACTTTAAAGCTTTTAGTGAAAAAATTGAGGAACACTTTTCGTAGTAATTAATAATTTAAATTTGTTTAATTTGTTAATTAATTTGTTCGGTAATTACTACTCGTTTAAAGGAAAATCTCAGAAAAACTATTTAGGTAGCTTTTAGTGACAAGTGGTTAAAGCTTTCGTATCACACTTAAATAGTGTGAGCAAAACCGAACAAATATTGCTGCTTTCACAACACTGACCACAGAGTGTCTGCTTTGAATGCAACACAGCTTCGTGCACGTGTGAATTGCCATTCGTGTCTGTGTACCGGGGTTTCAAATTCCAAAAATAAAATTTTTAAAGGTTATGCTTGAAAGCTTTAAAAGTATATTTTCATAATGCTGAACATTTTTATTTTTTTTCCTTTCATGGTTGTTGTTATCCAAGGAAGTTTGTATGCCCAAATGATTTAAAAAAATTAAGAACTCAAAATTTTAAAAAAAAATTTCGAATGTTTGTAAGTACTTTTGCGAATGTTCTCAATTTAGCGTTAAAAAATGCAAAGGTAATATTTGAAAGCTTTGGAAAATTATCTTTCTCATATATAGAATTAAAAAATTTGATGCAATTTCTTGGTTTGGCCTTAAAAAAATAGTTACGAAAAATATATGAATTCCCTCAGTTAAAAATTTATAATTAAAAATTTGAATTTTCCAAAAGTTCTCTGAAATTTAATGTTATTAAAAATCACCTAGAGTGTCTTACTGTTGCTGAAATAATCTTATACTGATCTTAATTCTCTTTATTCTTAAAAAATCTAAAAATGTATCCCTTTCTATTCTAAACCTAAATCTCATAACTATTCTTTAAATTAATTACTACTTTAATCACAGTTTTGTTTGTACAACATCGATCAAAAATTATCACACAGCACATGCCACTATATATATATATATATGTATATTCAATAAAAATGTATTATAATTATTATATAAATATATAGATTTTAGATCCATTTAGAAAAAAAATACCCTTCACCAGAGTTAACGTATATACGTAAAATTCTACGAAAATAAAAATTTGAAACTACGAAAAATAACTAAAAATTTCCATATTTTTTAAAAATCTATCAACGTGGACCACGCCCACTTACCTTTGTTTCTGACATCCAGACGGCACCGCTCTGTTGCAGATCGATGGCATCACGCAGTTTGCGATACCAACTTTCCTCATCGTTCAACACTATCTGAGTGCTGAAGATGTGAGACCACACCCGTTCAAGTTTTTGACACTGCTCCAACAGTTTCTTGGAACTCTTATGGGCAGCCTTGGGCATACCTTGTCTCAGCTGTTTGATGACGTGTTTACTGTCGGTTTTGAGGAATATAACAATGGGATAGAATTGGGCATAATTCAAGCGATCCACCGCATTGGGTGTAATATCCAGCAGAGCATGTTTGCCGCGATCCATAATATCGCGTATATTCGAGAGGCGGACAATGCGACACTTGGCATTTGTGGTCTTATCATCGTCCTGCAGAGGCGTTGAGAATTTGTCCTGGTAATCTTTGGCTAATTTCTCACGAGCCAAATCAGAGACGGGACCAAAAATGACCACAGGTCTCACAAAGCCGGGATGGCGTAGCACTACACGTTCATAGGCTGGGAATTTAGAAATGCTGTCGGAGAAGACCACGTCATCCCAGTTTTCGCGTGACAGACTCTTGGAGCGACGATGGGTGGATCTGTTAAGATGAAAAGAGTATTTGAATTAGAAAATATGTTTTCTTTTATTGCAGCCTTCACTTACCTTCTTCTCCTGAAAAAGTTGCCCCTTGACTCGTTGGCATTCATCTCTTTTTTGGTTGCATTAAACTGTGCTGTCGCCAATTCCTCCGCCCGCGATTTATTGGGTATTACCCCACGCTGCATCTCCTGATGGCCTCGTCCAATTTTCAGCACCTGCCAAGAACCCACCACACCATTGTGCAAAGTGTCGATGACACGAAAGACGTCGCCGGCTTTAAAAGCCATTTCGCCTTTTGAAGGATTATCGCAATGGAAATGTGTTTTAATGTGGAACGAGTCGCCACGTTGATTGTTTACAACCTCATCGTATTCTTCTTTGCAGTATTGGACAATCAAATCGATGCGATCTTGCAGGGAGAGCAGAAAGAGTACGGCCTCTTCACGTGTTACCCCATGCATATCCATGTCGTTGACTTTTAAAATCTTATCGCCGGGCGTGAGACCTTGTAGGGAGGCGGGTGAACCGGGTTGTACAGCGGTCACAAAGATGCCGGCCTCATTGCCGCCGGTCAAGCGTATACCCACACTGCCCTCCTTTTGGAATGATATAAAACGGGGCTCTGCCGATTGACGTGATCGCGTCAACGGGTCATCTTCGTACAGTTGGCGTCGCGAACTATAAAAATCTTCTCCCCCATTGGAAGCACCTCCTCCTCGGGGTGGTGGAGGCCTGGGTGGTTCATCTAATCTTGAACGCGAACTGGTGCCATTGGGAGGTGTGACCGGTCGATCCAACTGTTGCAGCGATACACCCTCCATAATGGGTCCCCGAGATCTGCCCCTAGGGGTCAAATTACTTTTCTCATCGTTTAGGCCATTGACTGGACCGTTATTGGCACCTCTCGTCGGAGGTTGGACATATAAATTCTGTGACGAGTATGTGGCTCCTCCATTTAAATAGGGATCATCCAGATTATTGCTACAATTCGACAATTGAGGTTGATGGGTGCCATAGATACTAGCCTGTTGGGTAGAGTTGTTCAACTGATTGACCACGACGCCCATAGGTGGCTGATTTGTGATATCACGCAACACCACCACATTCAAGCGTTCCTTGCAGCCATCGATGATTTTCTTGGCCTCCTTCAGACTCATTGTGTCCGCACAATTGGTATTGTGTATGCGGGTAATAATATCACCCTCCTGCAGTGAATAACCATTGGCGGCCAATTGATCACGTGCCTTTGAAGAGATTTCCTTGATGAAGAGGCGGCAACCCAGGACAATGCCATAATCTTCTTTTTTACTATTTTTGGTGAGGGTCACCTTTATGGGCTGCGTAACCCCCGGGCCCGTTGCTTGGACCAGCGAAGAGTTGAGAGAATTTGGTTGACTCATGGCTGTGGGATTAGGGTTGGCGGCTACCATGGCATTGGTGCCATTGGTCAGCGGCAAGGATGTAAGACCGACGTTGCTCATGCTGTGGCTGTGTTGATGTTGAGGATTGTTGATGGGGGCAGCGTTGAGGGGGACGCGACGCTTTACGACTAATGTGACGGTATTACCACTATCGCGCAGAACTTGAACGGCTGTAGCGTATTCGACGTTTTCGAGCGAAACACCATTCACGGATATGATGCGATCGTTAACTCTGAAAGGATAAAAGGGTAAGAATGTAGGGTAAGCAAATTTGTGAAATAATAGAAAGCCTTAATGGGTATTTTATGGGAATATTTTAGGTGGCGACTAAATTTTAAAATTTATTTATGAAATAAAATAGAAGCAGGAGAATGTCTTAAATACGATTTACTCGGCAGGCTTGAGTTCTTCGTTAACCCTTTATATGTTATTAATATAACTTACTTAATTTCCCTTAACACCCCATGAATGAGGTATGGGATAGCTTCTCGCGTTGTTGTGAATTAACACGCTTTCTATTTCAAGATTCACAACTAACGGCACCTACTTGTTTATCGACGAATGCAAACGTCAATGTTTGAGAAACTCTTACTAGACACGCCGATTGACTCGACACTAATACTGCGAAGTTGCTGTCCACAACATTCGAGGGGAGCCGACAATGAGACATTTTTTTTTCTTTTAAGATGACTGGAACCAGGAGTTGAACCTGCGATCTCCCGCATGGTAGTCGCGTGTTCTAACCACCACTGTTACACCAAAAAACTGAACCCCTCAAATGTGGACGACCCCCAGCAAACATTACAAGGATCATGATTTAAGGATATGCACCTGAAATGCGAGGACCCTCTATAGAGAAGGTGCCACTATCCTATTAGAAGATGTCCTTGACATATGTAGGTCGACGAGATTGGCAGGGCTGGGATTTACGTCAAATAGCACGAACTCGGATGTGGATTTGTAATTGGCAAGAGACTAAGACATCTTGTTAAGGATTTAATCCTGCAAGCGATTGAAAAGCCACAATCTATTAAATATATTTTGGCTGATTACTATAGAATACCTGAAAAGGCTGCAGTCACATCACGCAGTATTCGACCAAAAATGTCTATATTCTTCAAAAGAGCTTAAAACTTGACAAATTCCCATATACGATACTTACTTACTTCAAACCGATATTAAATTATTATGGCATGTATCTTGACAAAACGAATGATGCAGAACTTCTTCTTTTTGGGGCTACTTTCGCGTGCAGTTCTGAGAATTGAGTCCCGAATCAATAAGCTGAAAAATGTTGTACTGTGTTATATGCGATGGTAAAAAAAGCTCCATCTCAAAAAGTCGCTGACAATGAACGCCGTACTTATAGTTAAGAAAACTGCCACCTAAGTATGTTATACTTAATCAGTGAATGACTGCAATGACTATGCCTTCACGTCTGTCTTTCTCTTTTAATATTTCATATAACAATTTTAATTTTAATTCGTAGCGCTTTCTCAAGGAAAATCTAAAATATTTTACGGTCATAGCATAAGCAATGTTTATATGTACTACCTATGAAACTCATCGAGAAGACCAATTAAGCTTTTCAATTTCATCGATTTATCCCTTTCCGACCTAAGCAAAAACTGTTGGTTGAAATTTTGCAAAATTTTGGAATCTGCTGTTTTAATGTTCCGAAAAAGCAATAAAGTATATAATTTTATCAAATTATTCTATTATCCTTTATTTTAAGGATACGCACAATTGTTACACTTAATATAAAAGTTGGTAAAAGACAAATTAAATTACAAAATCAAAACTAAAAACCATTTCTACTGAAAGTTTTGTAATGTTCTGAACGTAAAACCGCTTATTTTATGATAAATTTCAAAATTTTAATAATTTTAATAGATTTCAGTAATTACTCTTCCGACTCATTTTCTCAAATGCGCAAAATGCCACACGAAAAATGAAAATTTACGACAACTACGAAAACAAATATCGGTACTTTTTGGATTTCTTTAAAGCTAAAAGCTTAAACAATCATGTATTTCAGAGATTAACACAATTTGACAACAGGTTGTTGAGAAAAGAGGAATTAAACTTATACGCACAATTGTGCGTATACGGTCGGAAAGGGTTATAAACAATTTTTCATATCAACACTCATCTACACGATGGCATCTATAACCTTCCGGTATAAATTTCACAAGACTGATACACACGCTAACAACAAACACCAATAAGATAACAACATCAAACTGTAACGAGCCATAATAATTATGCCCTCAGATAGATAAGTTAATTACACATAAAGAGTAATAACACATCGAAGGTACTTACATCAGGCGGCAGCAGCAGCAACAGTATATGCTACATACATACATATGTCGTTACACATCTGTAACATAAATATGTACAACCATAAACTAGCACAATCTTTTAACATCTGTATGTAGCACACACTACAAACAATTTTACGACTCTCTTACAACAGACGGCAATACGAGAATGCGTCAAGCATTTTTATAGGCAACATTACACTTGACGCGCATCACGGTTACTTATCATGAATTAGCGCAAAATACAAAATGACTGCCATTACGGAGAACGTAGGAACATAACTCTAATGCGGTGTGTTTACGACAACATCAATTTGTCTAATGAAATATCTTTGTAGATCTATATGTGAGGTTTTTTTTCTTTCCAACATATTTATAATGATTTCATAGAAAAAGGGGCAGAAGACAGCTTGAACGGCTTTCAATTGATGTCTCTTTTGTTGTACTTCTCGTAAGAAGATTAAACTGTATTATGTACCTTAATTTCAATCGTAAATCGGTTATTGAATTCAATACGTCGAGAAGAATATGAAGTACGACGAGTGGCTAACTCCAATGAGCGGAAATATGTAATATCATGTAGTTTACTCGTAGTAATCGAGAAGTTTTGTTTTTATAAACAAATGGTCATTTGCGCGGAAAATGTGAAATTAGAAGAAAGCTAGAGATATTTAGGAATGTGTCGTTTAAAAGACATATGAGGGGAATTCACTGGGTTTTTTCTTACATTTAACTATGTATTATAGAGAGAAGTGGTCATAAAACGTAATTCTGTAACATAGAAGAGATGGACCGAATGTCATTCCCCATACATCGATGGGACAAAAATAGATAGGGTAATTGCAGCAACATGAAAATTAGTTACTTTTAGTACCAAGCCAATACTAAGAAAATCACAAATTTTCGACCCAAAAGTGCCACGCCTACTGATACTGCCCATACAAAGGGCAGAGTGGCCTCTGAAACTATATCACACTAACACCCTATTGGATTGAAAGTTTTTTACCAAATTTTGCAAAACGTATTTTTCTGACTATTCTCCTTATTGTACATAGTTTGGGCTGAAAAGGACCAGGAAAGGAGCATACAAAGTCACCTGGATGTCTTGGAATTTCATCAAACTAATACCCCCAAGTTTATGAACCAATATTAAATTTCACATTATAACTCCCTATTGGATTGATTAATTTTAACCAAATTTTGCAAAACGTATTTTTAATATTTATTATTGTACATAATTTGACCAGAATCGGACCAGCCATTTTGGTACCCCCCATACAAAGTACCCAGTGGGTCATCAAATTTTATCAGTCTATTACACCCAAGTTAATAAACCAATTTTGTTTAAAGTTTGCAAAACATAAATTTTTTATTTTTATATTCGAACCAGCAACCTATAGCCATAGAAATCAAAAATCGAAAATGGCGTTGGATTGGGCGCACTCTCAGAAGACAGCGGGATGACATCACGAGAAACGCTATAGAATGGAATCCACAGGGCAACCGAAGGAGAGGGCGCCAAGACCATACTTGAAAGAGACAAATAGCGTCTGAAATTACATCACTTGGCAAATTCTGGAGCGAAGTAAAGTTGTTAGCACAAGAAAGGATCATGTACACGTAATATGTTGAGACCCTATGCTGCTTATAGGATCTACGGGAATGTATCCTATTAATATTATATATGTGAATGTTTGTCTGTTTGTGTGTGGCTCAATCACGGCTAAACGGGTGAATCGATTTCAATGAAATTTAGAGGGTAGTTAGTATGCAGTATCGAAATTACGGAAGGCTATATATTTTTAAAATATTTGACCCAATGGGCGGTGTGGGCGTGGCAAAACTTTTTTATAGGTAGAAAGATAAAATTTGATACCCACATATTACTTGACAACGCGAATATTAATATGCAGACGAAGTTTTAGTTTTAGACCCAATGGGCGTAGTGGGCGTGGCAAAACTTTTTTTTAGAGCTAGAGAGTTAACATTTGATACCCAGCTAGTACTCGAGAACACAAATATGAATAAGCAGACGAAATGTTAATTTTGGACTCAATGTGCGGAGTGGGCGTGGGAAATTTTTTTTAGGGCTAGAGATATACCATTTGGTACCAAGATAGTACTCGACAACACAAATATGACTATGCAGACGAAATTTAAATTTACGTCCAGTGGGCGGGGTGGGCGTGGCAAAACTTTTTTAGGCCAGGAGAGATAAAATTTGATACCCATATAGAACTTGACAATACAAATATGAATATGCAGACGAAATTTTAATTTCCGTTCAGTGGGCGGAGTGGGCGTGCTAAAACTCTTTTTAGTGCTAGAGATATACAATTTAATACCAAGAAAGTACTTGACAGTACAAATATGAATATGCAGACGAAATTTTAATTTTCGTTTAGAGGGCGGAGTGGGCGTGCCAGTATACTTACTTAGAGCTAGAGAGAGATAAAATTTGATACCCATATAGTACATGACAACACGAATATGAATATGCAAACAAAATTTAATTTTTCAATGAGTGGAAGATGTGGAGTAGCAAATTTGTATTTTAGCTCTAAAAGAAAAACATTTGCTGACCAAATTTGTACAAATTTTCAGTGGAAAACTGTATTTTGGGCCTAAACAGATAAAATTGAGAACAAAGATAGTATACGGCATTTGAGGATTAAATTTGTCGACAAAATTTTTATTTTTAATCAGTAGGCGCAGAGTGCGTTGCTGAACCATATTTTAGCCCCAGAGAGATAAACACAATTTTTACACACAACAATTACAAATTTTCTATTAGTGGATGGAGGGGGCGTGTTAAAATTGAATCAGCCCTAAAAAAATAAAATTTTGTACAATGGTAAAATAACAAATATGCAGACGAAATTTTAATTGGGGATCAGTGGGCAGAGTGGGAGTATCAAAACTATATTTTAGCCCAAGAGAAGCTGAAATACCGTATACCTGGTAGTTTCGCAGCACTACAGATTTAGATTTTTAGACCAAATTTTTATTTTTGATTAGTGGGTAGTTGAGGCGTAGCGAAAATTTTTGTATTCTAGAGAGATGAAATTTGGTGTACAGATAGTACTTGATCAGCGGACGGATGTTCATATAGAGAGATAACTTTTGTCACAATAAATAGTTGTTGTTTGACCTGGTATATGAGTTATTTTGGGTAACCAATTGTTTACAGAGCACATAAGATCAACGCTCATTATCCATTTAAGAAAGCAAGCCAGAGTCATTATTTTCGAGTTAAGGAAACGTTCCCAAAGTACGTTTATAAGTGGCATATGTATAGTTTTTATAACTGTGAGCCAATTTCGTCATGTTCGTCTGTCCGGCTGGCTGATTGGATGACTGGTAGACAGGATAACTCGAGTAAATCTTAACTAATCTTTATGAAAATTTATCTGTATAAATATTTTCCAAAATAAAGTAATGGATTTGTAAATGGGCAAAATAGCAACACCCCTTCTGATACCTCCCACACAAAATGATCTATTTTTGTAAAATTAATATTTCTCCAATAACTTCCAAACCGACATTTGAAATCCATTTAAATTTGGTCAGTTTTATACAGTCATGTTTTGCGAAGGATGTGCGCTTAAGAAAATTTGACTCCGAAATAAATATGGACTATACCTCTTCTGGTACCTCCCATACAAAATTATTGATAAACTAAAACTATAATTTTTTTAGAACTCTTTTTTAAGTTCTGACAAAAATGAGGCTTTTATTTGTTGAATCTTTTAACAACACTATAAACCAAATAAAAACAAAATGAAAAATTGTGGATTTAAAATTTTTTATCCTAATTCTGAACGAACTAAATAATACAACATCTACATTTCAATCTATTTCTTAAAAAAATTAATTTTTTGGGAATTATTTTCTTAGAGTAATAAAATTCAGTTTTTAATTCATTAATTTTTGGTTAAATTTCACTGACTTTAGTGTTTTTTTGTGCTGTCTAGGAGAGTAAAATGAAACCATCATTTTTTAAAAAATTGTTTTTTTTTACTTATGTCTATGAGACAAACCACAGTGCGACGTGGCCAACATTTGTATAAAAATATTTTTAAATTGTAAATGTGAGAGAGTATACTTTCGGGTTATATTAAAATAATTCTGATATAAAAACCTATTTGAAGTGTTTTGTCTGAAATTAAAAAAATGCTCCAAATGAATCACCCTTTATTTCACCTTTCTATAGAAACGACAAGGTCAACATTTAAATTACATTTTCTTAAAAAGTAAATATCATTATAAATATATTTCGGGTCATAGTAAAGATTCCGAAATCCAATTCTATTTTGTTATATTTTTTAGTTACAAAAAATTCTAAATGTATCACAATTTGTTTCCCCTCTTATAGAAAAAAATGGCGGCCATATGAAATTTCGTATCTATTTCTCATCATTATATAGTATTAGTATAGTTTATATTATATTTACTTCTGGTATCCTCAAAGCAACACCAAAACGCGAATACGATACATGCAGTGTTACCATAACAGAGCACTGTTAAGTTCACATTCTGCATACATGTCGTGTGCTAATATGTAAAAGAATTTCGTCTGTTTCTTTATAACTTTAATTGCCGTTAAGGCTTCGTCAATAAAATTGTATATTATTTATTGTTTTTTTTTTCTGCGGTCTCTTCTGCAGCCACATTCTTTACGCTGTCATTCTAAATTTAATTTAATTTATCTCTTTGCCCTTCTCTTTTTTTGTTGCCATATATTAAAAAAATTCAAATAGTTGAAATTCTTTCTTTCACACTATCACACTCTTCTTATTGATTTTGTGAAGTTAAGACTTAAGACAAAGCGAGATATCGCGCGGCTCTGTAGAAGAATGTCATACAGACAATAACAATGAATCTTGTTTCTGAAGATTGTCAACAACAACAACAAAAATAGTGAGGAGGTATTTCCACTTAAAATACCTGAGAAATGAAGTAAAAGTAAATAATATATGAAATGAATGAATATACACACAAATACTTGTTAAATTATGAACAAAATAACAACAACAACAAAAATAGAAATTGCGTATGTAAGGCGGTACAGTGGGCTATAGTGGATAGTGACATTTTTGAGGTGGGAGGAAGAAACTTATGGTGGAGTTTAGAGTGTTGATTATGAAATTGAAAGAAATTGTCGTTTGCATTCCAAGAAACATTGAGGTAATATTAACATGTCAATAGTTTCTTAGTTAAATTTCACATTTCAAACTTCAAAAGATATGACACCAGTTAAGTTTTTGAAATCTGTAAAACATTTGATTTGTTTAAATTTTCTGTTGATATACTACATCAGTAATCGGCAAATCATCAGTGATTGTTACAATGTGTAGCTATGTGCGCCAACCGCGGATCTACATAGCGTCTCATTTTGTCTTATAGTTTGATTTAGAATACATGTATATTTGATTTAAATATCCCCTTCTAAATTTAAATATTTTGTATTACAGTTTCTGTCCCTAATTTAACTAGTATCTCCTTAGCGATGATAATGATGTCAACATTTATTTCTTCCCCTGTCGCTGTACATACCATTTACGTTTTATTAACTAAACAACCGAATTTTTTTTTAAATTTTTTTTTTGTAAATATAGATATGAAATCCTTATCTTAATTAATTTTGGGATAGTATTCTATATCGTATATATACGTTTATTCTTTACTTATGTTGTCTATATATATTATATACATATACTCCATATATGTGTACGTCCATGACCGTAATGTACCAAATTGTATAAGTAACTGGATTATGCCTACCTTAAATAAATGTTAAAGTACCACAAACGTACACAAACTAACTGCATCATGATAATGAAAACATCAGCAATACAATTTGTAAGCCTGATATCATGGTTAGCAGATACGTGTGATGTTGGTAATAGGGTTGCCATTTGAATTTGATATGAGAACTAAACAAACAGATAATTCAACAAAATTATAACATTTGTGACACATTTTAACAAAAGTTGTTCATCATAGAAGGGTAACATTTTTTTTTCTAGAAAAATGCTCTTTAAAGGTTCTCTGCATAAAGAAGAGATTGTAGACTTTAGTTATATTGACAATTTTATAGAAAAAATTTCTTATGTTAAAAACTCTAAGAGAAGACACATTTTAACCGAAAAGTGTCTATAAAGAAATTCTTATTCAGTATGCAATTACATGACCTGAATTACAGCATTCGATTCGAAAAGAAATCTCAATTACGGAATTGCCATAAATTATAAATTTGCCTTTAAATTTTAAAAATATTTTCAGATATGAAGCGAATCAGTAAAAAAAACCATCTCATTACTTATTCTATAAAGTTCCAGATATAAATAAATAAAAGCACCAGATTTCGAATCGAATACGGTAATTTGGGTCCAGGTGTTTTAGCCGTATAGAACTTCTGATAGAGAACTTCTAGCTGTCATACTAATAAAATCTGACTGACTTATTTTTTAGTATACTTTGGCAAATCACCATGAAATGCCAGAAAACCAGAATAACGTTTACAAATCGTGGAAATTTATTTCCAAAACTAGTGGCCTCGGCAATGCTTCGCTATTGCATACTTGACGAATGTTTATAATTGGTTTGGCTTGCTTACATAAAGGGATAAGTTAAAGCTTCGATCTTGTACGCTCATTAAACAATTTGTTACCCCAAGTTACTCCTTAACCTGATCAAACTAACAATTTAAAAAATCCGTCTGTAAATTCAGATCTATAGCGTCAAGAACTATCTGTATAAAAAAATTACCTTATATAGCCTACAAACTTTTTGTACAAAAATAGTACTGTTTCGTACAATAAATTTCACTTTTTGGTACAATAAAATTTTGCACAATAAATTGTACTTTTTAATACAATTAATATACTTTTTGATCAATTGTATTGTACTATCTAATATTATCGCTCTAGGGCTAAATCACAGTTTTGCCATACCCCTATGCCCACTGATTGAGAATAACAATTTCGTCTGCAAATATAAAATTGAAGTGCCGAGTATTTTCTGTGTACCAAATTTTATCTCTCTCGAGCTAAAATACAGTTTGATCACGCCCCCTCTACCTATAGATCCAAAATTTAAATTTCGTATGTATATTCATATTCGTGTTGTCAAGTTCTATCTGTGTACCAAATTTTATATTTCTAGGGCTAAAATACAGTTTTTAACACGTCTTCTCCGCCTACTAAGCCAAAATTCAATTATCGTCCGCATATTCATATACGTGTAGCCGAGTATCAAATTTTATTTTTCTAGCTTTAAAAAAATGGTTCGACACGCCCACTCCAATTGATTTAAAATTTAATTTTGAATGCATTGTCATATTAATGTTGCCGAAAACTATTTGAGTATCAAATTTTAGGTCTCTGGCTCTAAGGAAATTTTTGTCACGCCCACTTCGCGCATAGGGTCAAAAAATATAAAACAGGCAAAAGAGAAAGTCGTCGCCGCAGTAAATGTGAGTATGAAAAACTTCGAGGAAATATCTTTGCCTACATTCATATAAGATCCAACTTGTGCAAGAATTTCGGCTAGTGGACCATCAATTTCGTCGTGTGTGCATAATTAGCCTCCTTGGTCGGAGATCGTAAAGATGGTATTTCGTTTCTTTTCGCCCTATAGAGCCAAAAAGAGGTTCACTGTAGGTTTCCCCGGGTATGCGGAATCGATACTTTTCAAGGGCCCTACTGAGAGAACAGCCTACGGGGATCGTGGATACAGAGGAAGCCATCGCCGCCGTTGATGTGATTGTGCACAATTTTAAGGAAAAATCTTGGCATACATCCAAATGAGATTCAACTTGTGCAAGAATTAAAGCCAGCGGATCTAGAAGTACGTCGTGTATTCGATGAATGGAATGAAAATCAACTGAAAGTTGTACAGGATTTCTATTCTCAAATCATTTCTGGCTTAGCGTGTATGTAAACAAGTAGAATTGTCCTTGTTTGTATTTATTGATCTGTCCAGAATTATGAATTGGTTTTCATTGTTCTTTTGATCATTATTTCTATTATTGCTAATAATGTTATGTTTTACAAGAGTTGTGTAAAATTAATTATTTTGACAGCTGGCAGGCCGGGTAATTATTTCGATAGTTGCCAAACTATCATCATCAGCACCCTTTGCTGTGCCTTCTCAAGACATTATCACAACCTTAAGTATTAAAAGTTTTCAGAAACCATCGAGAAGCTCAAATAAACCGGTGCGAAAATGGCATCAACGAAGACCACACGTCAGCATATTTAACACAAGTTCTTGTTTACGCATTTGTTCATCGACAAATTTCCATAAAATTGTTTTGCCAACCCATTGTAAATCACGTAAATGTTTTGCTTTTGTCGTTTTTGGAGAAATCTCAATCTTCATGACACTCCTTACCATCCCGAAAAATTATAGTTTGGTGTGGTTTACGTCTTTTGAGCAAAAAAATTATTAATGCAGCCAAGTTAAGAAAACGAATGATGCAGAAGTTCTTATTTTTGGGGCTACATTCACGTGCAATTCTCAGAATTGAGTCCCAACCCAATGAGCTGAAAAAATTTTACTGTGTTATTGGATCACAACATTTAAGCATTCCATACAGTTTGGTCCACTCTTCAAACAAAAATTGCCTGATGCTTACAAGACCCCTGGCTCTGTATAATTAACGGTAACCCTAAACTAAAATACCACAAAAACAACAACAACAAAATAACATCCTCAAATGAAAGTACGAGTACATAAAATCGCATTTCCTGTGTAGAGAGTAGCCTTCATTCACACCCTAAAATCCCTGGCAACTACACGCCATCTTCTCCTCAAGCGAATGCCTAATGCTGAAACGGTCCACAGCACTAAAGAACGTGCTTAACGGTCCTTCTTCGTCTTCCTCTATCGCTTTGTCCTGCCTACTGCAGCAATGAAACTATCTATCGAATTGCGAAGCAACACATGTCACCCACAGGGGCCTTGTGCCGCAGCCGCAGACAATGCCAGATGAAGAAACACTTGTGTTTACACAAGACAGCGAAAACGAAAATAAAAACAATAACGAAGAGCACACAAAACGAAAAAAAAAAACAGATCTTTAAATAAATAAATGTGAGTAGCAATGCTAAGATATGAGAGTACCTAAGCGTGCAATGTTTATTTTAAACTAAGGTTTAAAGAAACACACATAACGCCCCGTCGAGACTACATTACAGAGAAAAAGTCATAATACGGAGAAAGTCGAGAAAAAAGAAATTTCATACAGATATACACTTACTGTAAACGATCTTCGGCTGGGCCGCCTTTTAGAACATCCGAGACGGCAATTGAAGGATCACCATTGGCAAAGTGAGGATTATCACGACCACCGGAAACGGCAATACCAAAACCATAGCCCGGTACACGAGTTACCGAAACCGTATGATATTCCCATGTTGTGCGATCACCCTACAAATGGAGAAAAGAGAAACATTAATTAATAAATTATGAAATATTTATAGATATAGCAGAGAGAGTTTATATTTGTGTAAGGGGGAGGGAAGGAAATTGTATATATGTATGTAAAAGTTTTTAATTATTAAATAAAATAACAAGCATTCATATGCATGAATGATCATATATGAATATAAAATTGACGGTATCAGTTAAGCTGTAAAGAGTTAGTCTGCCATCACCACCACGGACACCACTTTGTAGTGACCGGAAGTGCATTTTTCGGGTGTTATTTGTATGTAGTGGAAAACGTTAGTAGGTTCATTAAAAAGTTATGTGTAAAATTTGCATTTACACACTATAAAAAAGTTGTGTAATGCTATGGACATTTTCATATATAAAATTAAATTTGTTTTTACAGAAAAGTTTTATTTTTTTTTGTTAAAATCATAAATTTGCTTCGTTATGACGTAGGAAATGACAATATTATTTAAATAACGGAATGGCCGTAATCTTTTGTAAATGGAATTTGTTGGAAATGTCCAAAATGTAAACGAGTTTTAATGGATGGATGGTATGTGACAGACTGGTTGTAAAGAAATTTATTCAAATTATCAAGAGAAATTTTTTTAAAAAATAAATTTTTTAGTTGCATTTTTTTTTAAATTCTGATACATTACATCGGATATAGTTCAATAACAGGTAAATAGTTGGTTTGGACAATTATTCGGGTTAATTTTTTTATAAATATAACTTTTTTTGAAATCGCATAAGAGTACATCGTTTTATATGATATGTCTACTAATGTTTAATAGTAACTTAACAAGTGAGTTGTACATCGCACGTTGGCGTGTGGTCTTCGTTGATACCATTTTCGCACCGGGTGTGTTTGGGCTTCTCGATGGTTTCTTGAAGCTTTACACTTAAGGTTGTGGTAATGTGTGGAGAAGTCACAGCAAAGGGTGCTGATGAGATAGTTTGGCAACTATCGACATAGCTATCCGCCCCGCCAGCTGTCAACATAATCTATTTCACACAACAATAGTAGAATATATCTTGAACTGAACAATGAAACCAAACTCATTATTAACATCATATATGTATAATGATACTTTAGAAACTTTTCCTGATATTTTAGGAACAAATTCTCAAAATTGCAGTATAATCGTATAAAAGACTTAGGCTACTATACCAAACACACAGAATTATATTGTTACATTTTTAAAATAGAAACCAAAAACTCAAAGGAATGTTATATAATTTATAATTTAATAATTATTTTAATAGTTTTTATTTATATAGTTGAATTGTGTTAATTATGACAAACTATGGCAAAAGTTGATATGTCCATTTTTTTAATTTTTACAGGAAGATAATTCAAAATATTGAAATCTTTTAAAGACATGTCAACTTAGTAGATATATTCTGCCATTGATTGATTTTTTATATACTATATATGTAGTTTACTAATATCTTCAAGTTAATCAACTTTATAATAAGCGCTCCCCAATCTTGATTTAAGTCGTGATAATTTATGGATTGAGTCACTTTGAAACAAAAATTAAAACCATAATATTACTTAAGGCCAATGCCTCCACCTGTCTGGCTGGCAGCAAAATTCCAATAATAAAGAAAAACATAATATAATAAAAACCACCAACAATCAAATAATGCTTAACTAGTAATAGTAAAAATTAATATAGAAAAAAAAAACCAAACTATATTTAGTAGTTAAAAATTTCGGTTAAGCCTCAATGAGCACGATCTTTTCTTGTATGTGGGTGTTAAAATAAATTTGCATTTTTTTGTATTCCATAAACTGCTACAACATTAACGTAGTAGAGGATGCAGTTCAATCAACTGCAAAGTGATTTAAATGCAAAAATCTAGTAGAGTGAGAAAGAGAGAGCCACAAATACTATCAGCTTTACAAGTATGCGTTAGATGCCAACTATAAGCTGCTATCCCAACAGATATTGTAATACAATGTTTTTTTCAGCTTTGTTTTTAAAACAAACCTTAAATTTACAAAATTGTGTTGTATTGGCATACAAATATCGTCAGATACAATCAAATCATCGATCGTCGTGGGTTTTCTGTTAACTAAAGTGCAGGTGGTGTAGATTTTATGGTCTAATGCATTTGATTAGTTGATAGAAACAGAGGCAGCCAAGTGCATAGACAAAAAAAAAACACAACGAATATCTCATATGATAATTTACATAAAATTTTATGAGTATATATTGATTTTGTAATATTAAATATATGTTGAGGTATTGTAAAATACTTTAGGCAAAATATGCATAAATTACCTAAATGTTTGTTGTGAAGGAAAGAAGAAAAAAATTGGGGTGACTCTTAAACACCTGTTAAATATAGTATGATATTCGAATGCATATTTAAGCAGTTTAGGATAGAACGTTAGATAATGTAGAACAATTGAAGTTAGTATACAATCTAAGAAAAAAAAACCGGATATATACCATAATACAACATTTTTTAATAAACAAATTTTACACATTTTATTGTTATTTAAGCAACTATTTTCCAATGGTGTAGAATTATTTACAAATTAAGCAGATAGATATTTTTTATTTGTGTGTATTAAAATATAAACTGATTTACCGGCATGCCACCTATCATACGTTATGTGTACTATTCCAAAAACTATTGCCGATAAGTAAACAATTATTTTTCAAAATTGTATCCCAACCGAATAAATGGAACTGGAGTATATGAGGAACACACAAACATACAATTACATCTATATATTAAAAACTCTTAATAAGTATTAAAAAAATGTATACCGGGTGACGAAAAAAAATTCCCATAATCGAGGGATATATTAAAGATAACATAGAGACAACTTGAAAAATACAAATTTTTATCCTTCCTATCAGGGGGTGGGATAAACCCCAAAAAATCATTTTTTATCGCTGCTTTTTTGTTTGTGGTTTAATCGTAACATAACCAACATACATCGTTGTACAGGTCTCGACGAGTACTACATTTGTCCTATAGATGTCGCTGACGTACGACATCAGTTTATATTGGTGGCCTATTTAAAGCAGTTTCTACCCCTAAAATTTAAAAATAGTTTTTCCTTTAAAAACTAAGAATATTTTGCTTTGGAAAACAAAAAGTAACATATGATAAGATGTATTGGTGACGGAGGAAAATATATATTTTTCTGAAGTCGTCTCGAGGTGATCATTAATATATGCCATCGACTTTGAATTTTATTTTATATTGGGACCGACCCGTTCTATAGCTTGGTTATAACTTCCAGATTTCTGTATGCGACACCTATCGCACATTAATTGTACAATTTAAGATACAATATAAAATGCGGTAATGGTGAAAGAACCTATTGCGAACAACGTTTATCAGACGCTGTTTTGGCGATAGTCTATAATCCAAGGTTGATATGTTAACAATAACCTTTTACTTGTAAAATGTTATCCTTACCAAATAAAAGGAATTGAGGTATATGGGGAACACATAGACACACAATAATTTTTACATATAAATAAATATAATAGATATGAAAATAATTGGCTCTATACAAAATACCATATCACCCTTATAGGCAGATAATCGTGAGTGCAATGTGTCTGTCAGCTGAAGTTCGGAATTGTCATCACACAGTAACTGAGCCTAAAATTAGAATGCGATCTTATGTTAAAATATGAGAAAATTTCACATATTTTTTTATAGAATTCAAGGTAGATGTGTTTGATATCGCTGGAAAAATTAAAAAAAGTTCGAAAATCAAGAAAAAAACATGTCTATCGCCGATAAACAGATGACAAACAAATGAGTAAAATCGGCTAAGTAAAAGCCAGGTAGCCAATTGTCCTAACACTGGAAACATTGATTGATGACTCTAAAATTAGAATGTTTGTTAACGTATTGAATGTGTACTATTCTATAAACCACCGTTGATATGTTGACAATAATCTTAAAAATGTGTATCCCTTTTAAATAAATGTTAGTGGAGTATATGTGAAATACAAAGACGCACAATTATTTCCATATGAGTCAAAATGTTATAACACAGAAAAAAAACACAACTGTTGTTATGTAATTAAATATTATTGTTAGCATTAAATTTCGATTTATAACAAATTTTCCATGTGAACATGTTTGTAAACTGTCATATTGACAAATTTTCAACCACTTTTCAAATTTAACTAAAATACACAAATTGTAACTATAACAAAACTGTTTATTGTATTTACAATTTTGGTTGTTGGCGCCTTTTTAATTAAATATTTAATTGTATTGACGAAATGGTATTCAATATGACAATTAGTTTGTCGTAATTTTTTTCTGTGAAAGAGCTACCATATCTAACGGTGACAACAAAACTGATAATCTCGACTAAGTCAAAGGTATCGTTCATAAATTTCAGTCAAGCAAACTGCTGATA
Organism: Muscina levida; assembly: GCA_964034835.1. Lineage (NCBI taxonomy): Eukaryota > Metazoa > Arthropoda > Insecta > Diptera > Muscidae > Muscina > Muscina levida. The sequence continues at coordinate 32,297,714 of OZ035880.1, read as the reverse complement.
AATACCCTCCCCCATGTCAGATATTGTTTAAATCTTAACTTAATTTCCCTTTACATCTCATGAATGAGGTAAAGGATGAATTCGGTAATTAGTATGGGAGGTTTAAGAAGGATTGTGGCAAATTTGTCGACTATCTGAGGACTAGAATACTATTGCAAGTAATGAAACAGACAAAATTCTAATATCCAGCAACATTTCACGTTGAAGTAGTAGTATAAAGCATTTTGTATGGGATGTAACAAAACGTTAAGGGCTATTTTGTCATTTTGATTCCTAGAATTCGTTTTTTTTAAGGAATTTCCATAGGGATCAATGAATATTTAAAAAGGGTATCATGCCCATCAGTCACACAGATATGACTTATCACCTTAAAAAGTCCTCAAACGAATTTCGTGCTAATTTACTTAAGTCGTTGCACTTTTTCTCGTTACAAATGATATATACCCTTATCCATATGGGTGGGGTTTCTATATCATCTTTTCTATATTTTGTTGACGTCTTGTGCGTCCCAATCTTTTTATTTGGCAGAAATTAGCAGAAATTCCAAGCCCTTCGATCTTTGCGCTCCGTAGATAGTTCGTCACAGCAGTGTGAGCCACATATCGCACATTAAACGTACCACTGCAGCAAGTGTTGAACTATAGTTTAGTTACAATATTTTCTACTGAAATAGCCATAAATATGTTATACTATCGCATTGTATTGTCATAACTTCTGCGTCTAGGTGTCTTCTGCGCCACCCATCGCACATTAGTTGTACTAATTTAGTAAACATCGAAAGTGCGGCAACATTGACTTGCCAACGTTTTATCGGGGGTTGAAAATCGATAAAGGAACGAATGCAGATTATATTGATGACAACACATTTTATTGTGTATATGAGAATTTTTAAAATCGGATAGGTAGTTTAGAAGATTACCAACTAAAAACTTACAAACATCTCATTTTTAAAATATTAGTATATATTCAAAAATATTATAAAATTGGACAAGTCGGCCGCAGTTATTGATAAGGTGTAAACTATGAAATCAACAACAAAATTTTTTTATAATATCCTAAGTTTTGATTAACTAGCCTCCAGGTCTATTCATCTTTTTTTTTAAGATTTAATTTTTCATCGAAAGACATCATCAGGATTGGACTATTCCAATCCTGAATAACAACACAATATCAAAGTTAAGAAGTGTAGCGACCACTTGCATCTTCTATCGGTAAGGTACTCTTAAACTTATTTTCACTTTGCACCCCATGAATGAGATATGGGGAGTGCTGCATAATCAATCACTTATAAGCTACCGAGCATTCAGTATTTCTTAAAATTATAGATGTAAACAAACATTGTTGTAAAGAACATCAGCGCCAGCTATAGCGTTTAAACTGTACTACATCAAAAACAAATGTCAACATATAGTCCATGTAGATATTTGTATGGATATTTTTAAATTTAAAAAAATACTTAAAACTAATAAAATAACATTTGTAATTGCAGCGTATCTTACCACTATATTATTGGGAATATAATCGGGAAATTTCATTTTCCCCTTTAGGCGGCGATTATACGGCTTGAAGAGACGTTTTTGCCGCTTAAAACACTTTGTGTTAACAAAATGAATTTTGTTGTCGTTTTTTTTTTCTCTCTCTGTGTTTTTTTATTGGTTAACAAATAAAACGACACACAAATTATTATTGACAATATTTATATGTTTTTTTGTTTCACTCTCTTTTTGTCACGATTTGTATAAGAATGAAAAAAAAAACAGCCAAAAACGAAGCACTTCACACAAGGTCGTATAGTTGAGACAGCATAAAATAAAGTGCTAAGCAATTACGTCGATTTTTTTGTTTTAAAAAATATATATTTATATTTCTATATAATTTACATTTTTGCTGTAGATGAAAATAAAAAAAAACACAAAATTAGCTTATAAGCTAAATTCGAAATATAATAATAATTAAATTAACACTGTTATAATTTTCTTGGTCACTTTCTCTGTGCGTTCATTAACACCGCTACACATTTTTTTTGTTTTTTTTTGGGGGGAGCTATTAAATTTAACGACTTAATTCTGACACAGTGTTCACACTTAAATGCCAATAGTTTAAAGGTTAATTATCGAGTATGTTTTTTGTTTTTTGTTTAATAGTTTTTATTATTAAATTATTATAGAAAAAATATTCTCGCTTTTAAACGGCCTTTATGGCGTCTATTTGTTGTTGTAATAATTTATCCATTTTTATATGATGTCATTAGATAGATCGAATGATATATTTGTAGATTTTTTTGTTGCTATTCTTAGTCATTAACAAGTTGTTATTTAATGTTTTTTTTTCATATTTAAATATTCTTGAGAGTTTTTTTACTACTCGTATAGCGGCAAAAAAGTAACTTTTAATGCATTATTTCTGGTTCGTAGTGCGAGAGGGGGTTGAGGGGGGGACAGTTGAGTAGACAATTATTATGAAGATAAAGCACGTTTTATGAAATTGTTGTTATAAAACGCTGTTGTACAATAGTGTTAAGCGAAGAAAAAAAAAAACTAACAAATCATTTAAAATACATCAATAACTTATTTGTTTAAATGTTGTTGCAGATGTAGAATTTATGAGGCGGCAGTCGGGTGATGAAATAGATTAACGCAATATGCTACGGGTCTAATGATGGCAGTTTACAAAATAATAAAAATTTTAGTGTTTTTTGAATTAAAATACATGTTAATATATAATGCAAAACAACAAAAAAACATTCACATTAATTCATATTTTAAAAAATATTTTACCTTAAAGTGCACTTTATGTTTTGAAGGTGAGTCAGGATTAGCAATGATATAAGTTTAAAATATTACAGAGTACAACATTTTTCAGCTTATTGTTTTGGGACTCAATTCTGAGAACTTCACGTGGAAGTAGCCCCAAAAAGAAGAAGTTCTGCATCATTCGTTTTGTGAAGTTACATGCCATAATAATATCGATTTGAAGTTAGTAAGTATCGTATAAGGGAATTTGTCACGTTTTAGGTGACGATACTTACTAACTTCAAATCGATTTAAATTATTATGTCATGTAACTTGACAAAACGAATGATGCAGAACTTCTTCTTTTCGGGGCTACTTTCACGTGCAGTTCTCAGAATTAAGTCCCAAAATCATGTATTGTACTGTGTTAGTAACCGATATTTTTTTTTTTAAAAACATTTAATTCCTAATATTTTCCTTTATCAATTCTTTTGTATGAATACATACATATATCTCGCTGTTCTATAATCCAACTACCTTATTCAATGATCTTCTCTCAATTTCAATACGATTTTTGGCATTTCAAAGAGATCTTTTGTCTCTCCTGCCTTAGACTCTACCACCCACCGTGACTGCTACTAAAAGCTTGTCAATCTTTTTCTTTGTTTTTTTTATTTTTTTTTTCAAGAATATTTTGAATTCTTTTCATGTTTGCAGATCTATAACGTCACATAAATAAATGAAGGCACACAACAACAACAACAATAGAGGGGAGAACGTTAAAGTTATGTGATTTATTGTATGTGCTGTAAAGTGGGAACACTAGAATTCGCCTCAGATTTTAGTTTTCGTACAGAAATTGAAGACACATCACAAAAAAAAAACCATTCATTGACTTCAATGTGTTAATTGTGTTAATTAAATTTATTTTTAAACTCATTGTGATGAATGGAGGAAAATCAGATACATACGTGATATTTTTCCCTAGACTATTGATGTAAAGTAGAACTTACTTACTGTAGGAGTAGAACAACAAGGGAGAAAAACAATAATGTTTGATGGGGGGGAGGACTAATGGTAAGAAAACTAAAAATGTTCTATGTAAAAACAGTAATGATGTCGATGAAGAAAGATTCAAAATTTTGACAAGAGCTGAGAAATTAGCTTTCAGGGTACATCTTTCTTAAAGTTGAGTCTATTTTATATGAGTTTGGCTCAACGCTCTATTTTTAAAAGTGTTAAGATCCTTTTTTGATGTTTATGACTATAGGGCAAGGAATATTATGCAAGGGCATATTTATTCTTAACATCCTAAAATATAAACTTTACAGTTATCTTTACGAATCATGTAATTTCCTAAAAAACGGCATTCAATCGTTTTTGCATATTTTGCATATTTTACGAAAAAATATGCTTTTGCATAAAAATGTTCTATGTAAACATAGTAAAGATATCGATCAAGTTAGATTAAAAATTTGGCCGGAGTCTTTTTTAATTGAGTTTGGATCAGCGCTTTTTTTAAATCCGATAAAAACTTAATGTTTTCAAAAGTATTACGACTTTTTATTGATGTTTTTGACTAGGGTAAGGAATCTCATGCAAATGCATATTTTTTTCTTAACATCCTAAAATAGGAACTTAACAGATATCTTCACAAATCATGAAATTTCCTTTGAAATTAAATTCAATCGTTTTTGCATATTTTACGAAAAAAAATATATGCTTTTGCATAAAAGTGTTCTATGTAAACACAGTAATGATTTCGATCAAGTAAGTTTTAAATTTTGCCGAGAGCTAAGAAATTAGCTATATTAACAAGGCGGTCAGGGTACGTTTTACTTAAAGTTGAGTCTCTTTTAATTGAGTTTGGCTCAACGCTCATTTTAAATGCGTGTTGTTCTTAAGCTAATAATGCCTAAATTTCCAATTTTTCAAAATTGTTAAGATACTTTTTTCATGTTTTGACTAGGGCAAGAATGTGTATGCAAATGCATATTTTTTCTTAATATGATAATATTAATATTTCCTATTTTACGAAAATAATATGATTTTGCATATTTTTGAGCATATTGTAGTAAGTTTTACAATAAATACATGTTTTTGTTGCATAATTTTGCTTTTTTTTATTAACAAACACAAACTCTTAGAAACATCCTAATATAGAAACTTAACAGTTATCTTTACGAGTCATGACATTTTCTTTAAAATTACATTCAATCGTTTTTGCATATTTTTCTAAAAATACACGATTTTGCATTTTTTGCGTATATTTTACCAAATTTTCCAATAAATGCATGTTTTTGTTGTATAATTTTGTTTTTTTATTAACAACCACTTCAACAAGTAAAATGCCTTTAACTTTGTTACTCTATTATTTGCTACACAATATTCTTCTGAATTACAAAAAAAGTTTACCATTGGATATAAGTAGCAAATTTTTATATGGTAATTTTATGTAAAAAGACAATATGTGCGACAAAAAAATCTTGGCACAAAGTCGTAAAAATATACAAAATCAATCAACAACTGCATGGCTCGGTGAGGATATGTATATATACTAGTAAAGAAATGAGTTTTGCGTCCTGTTTGCAAAATAACATGCAAAATTTTTTAAATAAAATTTGAAATCTTTGAGTTTTTAGTGCATATTTTTGAATTATAAGTGCATATTATATGCGCATATTTTCGATTTTTTATTCCAGGGGATATAGGAAGCAAATTTTTGCTATGGTAATTTTATGTGAATAAACAATATATGCGACAAAAAAATCTTTACTCAAAGTCGTAAAAATATAAAAAATCAATCAACAACTGCCTGTCCTTTTTGCGAAATTAAAAGCAACATTTTTTAATAAAATTTCAAATAATTTTCATGTTTTGCATTTTTGGTGCATATTTTTGTAATATAAGTGCATGTCATATGTGCATATTTCCGATTTTTTAGTGCATAAAATTCCATGACCTATTTATGACTAAATTACAGCATATATTCAGGCGCAACTAAAATATTAAATCGAAAATTGAAGATATTTCACAATTTTATAGGTTTTCTTTGAGAAAGTGGAAGAGAAAAATTCTCGATGTAAACTGTTCTTCCTTTAAGAGCTGACAGCTTCTGAGATGTGGATAGTGGAATTTTTAATATTTCTTATAAATCTTTAAGTCCTTTGATGCTGTTCTCATTATTCAGGCAAAAATAATCCTGTCCAGTTCCACTTGGAAGACAGAAAAAGATATAGCGGGTAAAGCTTTACAATAAATCACTAACTTTAACTGGAATTTAATGTAACCTATAAACTTTACTATTAGATATTTTTGGACTATTTGTGGAGAAGAACAAATAGTAGCAATTATCATTTTAAAAAATCTCCTTAAAATACACTAAAATTTTTGAATAGTTTCCCATTGTTGTGGTGTTTTTTTTAGATATCCCATAACTATAATGAAAATCCTATTCAGCCTTTTTTTATGAGGAAGCCTGAACAAATACGTACAGCAAACATGATGATGATATTGCTTTTCAAAACTGAAATAATATACAAGAACTTCCATAAACAGAAACAGTGGTCATTTAGTTGGCAGCAGCAGCACCATTGTGCAGTAGTCGACGCGCCAGCATATAATTGCTTGAGCCTTAGGGGCGCACCCTACCTCAATGGCAGTGGGCATGTATGGAAAGTCCTTTAGAATGTCTCTAGAGGCAGTAAAATACTCAAGAAAGAGATGCAAACTTTATACTACTTTCAAAACTTTTTTAAAATTCAATGAATTGGGGAATGTATTAGAAGTTCTTATTAATGCTTAGAATAACTGAAAAGACCTAAAGTCAACACTTGTTTACATGTGAACGTGACAATATTTTCTATATTTTTTATATTCCTATTGAGATGTCTTGGGCGCCACCTATAGGTCATAAATTGAACTATGTTAGAAACCATAATAGTTAACAATATTATATTATTTTGTGGAGATTTTTTTTGTTTTGGTCGTTTTTTGTATGTATTTTGTATGAGAGACCCCTTAAGGGGTGAAGATAGGGGGTAGGTATGTTTGGGCAAAGTGTTCGGGGGATAATACTGGTGGGGTCAGTCATACATTTTACTCATCTAAGGGGCACCATGTAAATGAAAGGAGTTGATTTCTTAAAAAAATTTTAAAAATTTAAAAAATTGTCGGACACCATCTTAAGGTTTTAAGAAAGTGAGTAGATATGATCTGAGAAACTGTTGGGGTTGCAAAAATATTGGGGGTCGGTAATACATTTGATTCCTCTAATTGTACTCTTGTGGTAATTAGAGCGGTTGGAGCAAATTTTATAAAAAATTTGATTTTTGTATGGGAACCACATTAAGGGGTGAAGATGGGGGGTAGATATGTTTACGAAATATGTAAGGAGCGAAAAATAACTGGGGTCATACATTTTACCGCTTTAGTAGCAACTCCGGAGCAGTTGCGGTGCTTGTTGTGGATTTCTTCCCCCACCAACTTTGACCACGACGCGCAGACATTTCATTTTTAGGCACACACAACGGCACCTACGTTTTGAATACGAGTCCGAATGTCAGCTTTTTGAGAAGCTTTTAATGCGAAGTTGATGTTGACAACATCGAGTGGGCCGTTGATGAAATAAATGTATACATATGACTGAGATAGGAATCGAACCCTGGTCTCCCAAATGATAGTCGCGTATTCTAATCATTAGGCCACAATCTGCCTTAAACTAAAGAAAAACTGTTAAGAAACTAACATTTTAAAAAGCGATTAAGCTCTTTCACCAATCCTAGAGTATACTTCTTTTCCTACCCCAGAATACAGCTCTTGCCTAGTCGCCTATGATCCACTAAATCCGACAAGCACCGCAGCGGTGTTTGTTTACATTTAAATCATATCAAGAAAATTGCATCTATTTCGGGAGGGTTTTATTCCCGCGTCTGTGTCTGTCGCCCTCTTCCCTCTATCTCTGTCACTATAACACTCGTTCGCTGCCGTTCCGCACGGCTGTGTAAATATGAAATAAAGAAAACTTCATCAAACGTATAAAGAAAACAACAAAATAAAATCTGATGGATACGATGATTTTTGAAATTCAACACACAGTCACAACTACTAATATATAGTAAGTAAGCAGAAAAAAGTGAAATGTAAGCATAACACGGTGCAAACAGAGGAACAAAACCTATAGTTGAGGACGGTGGACGTTTAGCTGAAGCACACTTCTTCCTTCATTACAAGCGTTAGGAGTTACATACATCGGACATGAATGCTACGACGAATAGTACATAGTAGTATATTATTCTTTTGTATAATTTCAAAACCCGTGATACAATGCGGCGATAATGTACTGGTACTAGTAGGAGGGCAAAAACTTAAGCATGGTTACGCTTAATGACTTCACTTCTTTTCGATTTGTTTTTGCTTTGGCCTCTGATTACGGACGGAGCCTCGGTGATGTGACTTTTTTTGTAGTACATAGTATGTAGAAGTGCAGCAAACTGCAACAAGCGAACAAGGAAATGCATTTTAAAGTTACTTTTTTATACTCCGCTTTTTTTTATTTGTATGATTTTCTTTCATGTCAACTGCAGTAGCATGAGGATAAGGTGAAGCGAGTGAGCTTGTTTACAAATACCCCCAGATGTGTAATCTCCTTAGGGTTTTGGTTTTAGAACTATATTTTTTTTATATTGCAAAACACAGCTGCAATTTTTCACATTGCCGCCCAATGCCCAGGCGGAACTAAGAGATGGTATAGTGATTTACTTAGATTTAGAAATTCACTTTTTTTGCGGTTGTTGTTGTACTGCAGTTGTAGAATTTCACTTGTTGTCACGAACACGAACGTTTTGAAGCCGGTTAAAAAAAATATTTGTTTATTCTATGAACGACGACAAATTTTACGCTTCATTCACATTATCCGGTTGTGTGCTGGTTTGTTAGCGGTTTTCTTCATTTCGTTTGACCGTAATTTACACGTTCACGTATGGCTTGAAACACGTTTGTTTGGTTACTAATGCAGGCAATGGCTGCTAGACACATTTGAACCCATAAGATACTTAAAAGAGCGAAAGCAACAGAGACAGGGAGAGAGAGAGGGAGAGAAACAAAGAGAGAAAGAGAGCTATAAGAGAATATTGTTAGAGGTATATAGTAGCGGCTTTGGGTGCATCCATAAGATACTTTTGTGCTCTACACGAATATGAATAGCAAAACAGAACAACGAGAAGTTGTTGCCTAAAAGATACTTTGTTGCTTGTACACACGCAAACACACACACTTACTACTCGTACAAATACCAACCAGCACACGGCATGTAAACACAAAAAAGAAAATGTAAACAAAGTATAAAAAAACGTACAAATAGATAAAGAAATATCCCTTAGATACTTTTATGCATAGTTCAGAGATTTTTTTTTTTGTAAATATCGCTGTTGACAAATGATTACCTCTCTTAGGGCCAACAGGAAGTTGGTTAGTTTAGCTAATCTTTAATTTTGGTTAAGGGGGAGGGGAGAACAATTAAATTGTATACAAAAAGAACGTAGTGATAGAACCGAGACAGAGAGACAGGTGACAGAGAGAGAGAGTGGTTATGACTAAAATCAGTGAGTATCTTCTGACTTAGTAGATTATAGGTATTTATGGCAAGTTTTTGAGACTTAAGCTCCAAACTGTTGCTGAAACCCTACTTTTGCTGAAACCCCTACGCAGCTTTTCTAGGAATCGTCAAAAAATAATCCCTAAAGCTTAATAGGTTCAAACCAGAGTTTAATAAAACGTGACTTAAATCTACCCACATGTCATCCAACAGGGTAAACTATCGGTTATTTCCCTGTTGGTAAACTACCGGTTATTTCCCTTCGATAGCTCAGTGGAAGCGACGTAGACTGCTCCTGGCCGGGGCACTGGCCAAATCAACAGCGATGAAAAATTAGTTTTCAAATACTTTCGAGTTCTCCAGCCAACAAAACTCATCTCAGATGCATCCACTACAAAAAAAAACCAGATTGCGCAAGGACCAAGGAAAAATAATTTATCAACATCGCAAATAAATCAACAAAACCAGCTAGCGCCATCTTTAGTGGAATTTGGCGATTAAAACTCACAACAACATTACCTAACAATCCTTGACACAAACCTTGTTATCTACAAAGGAGCGAAACAGAGTTACCAACAATGATCGTATGATAATCGGATATGCCCGATCGAGTACCGACAAATTGAAAATCGGTATAGAGAATTATCACCCCAGTTACAACAACAACAACCGGTTATTTCCACTTTAACTGCAGTTTGGCTGCTGCATAAGTTCAATAAATAATAACCTGTCAACAGAAATTTTTATATGTAAAAAATTTTCATAGATTCGCTGTTTTTGCGTTGAATTATGTTCCGTGACGAGGTTCAATGGATCTGTATCATATGGTAATTTTGTATGAGGGACCTAAAGAATCTTTTATGATATTAACTGAGGAACAGAGGTTTTCAAAAGAAATCACTATTTCTATTGGGTAGGGTGAACATAAAATATTAAAATGGATTTCTTTCAAAAAATATTAGAAAATATCAGTTTTCGGGAAATTTGCTAATTTGTATAGGAGGTCCAACATTTCGTAAGTCAACGTTTACTTAACGTTTACACCAGTCATTTTACCCTCCTAACATTTTTCCCAAACATAAATACCTCCATTATCCCCCATTAAGGGAACTTCCATACAAAAATCTATTTTTTATATAATTAGCTCCCTCCGCTCTAACCGCCCTAAAGGTGTCCCTAGAGGAGTTAAATGTTTGACCGACCCCCACTTGTATTTCTCTCGTAACATTTTTTTCGAACATACCTACCCCCTATCTTTACACCTTTAGGGAGTCCACATACAAAATTTTTCTAAATTATTCAAAATTTCTTGACAAATTTTAACGGACATTTTATTTTGTGAACAATTTTATTGATTTGGGCGTTTTAAGTGTGTTTTGTAACGGAGCCCCCTTAGGGGTTATAGAGGGGGTAGGTATGTTCGAGTAAAATATTAGGAAATACTAGCGGAGGTCGGTCAGCGGCTTGAGCTGATTTAAAAAAAAAATATAAAAATAAAAAAGTATATGGGGACCATCTTAAGGGTTGAAGATAGAGGATTGATATGTTATAAGAAATTGTTGGGGTTCCACATATATGGGTGTTATAAAAATTTGATTTTTTTATGGGAGCCTCCTTAGGGTTGAAGAGGGTGGGGCTAAGGTAAGTTTGGGAAAAATTATTGGGGTCGGACTCCGGAGCAGATACAGCAGTAGGAACAAATTTTATAAAAAAAAATTCTGTATGGGAGCCCCCTTAGGGGTTGAAGATGGGGGGTAAGTATGTTTGGGAATAATGTTAGGGGGGAAAATTACTAAGGGTCAGTCATACATTTGAATTCCTAAGAGGGATTCCGGGACAGTTCCTCACTACTCAGCCTAAACGACTATAGCTAGAAATTTGGAATAGATTTTTGGAAATTCAGACTCCAAGCGGATAAAATGGGCGTGGCAGCACCCCAGACAGCTCGATAATTGAAATGGCTCATAAACCATTATACGTACGAAATAAAGATTGGATACTTAGGTTGGTCGGACAAGAAAAATTTATTTTTTTGTGGAAAGTGGGTGGTGCCTTGCCCCTCTTGAATAAATCCATATATCGTTTATATATATGGACCCAATTGCAATGAAATTTTCACTGTGTTATTTTGTACGTAGGGCCTCTATACGATACATAAAAACACAATTAGAAAAAGGGGCGTGGCACCGCCCACACAAACCAAAAATTTCGATCAGTAATATCTCATGAGCCATTAAAGGTATGAAGATAAGATTTGCAACATATTTTACTGGTACAAAAAAATTACATCTTGCTGGGAAATGGGCGGTGCCCTGCCCCTTTTAAATAAATCCATATATCGTTTATATATATGGACCCAATTGCAATGAAATTTTCACTGTGTTATTTTGTACGTAGGGCCTCTATCATACGATACATAAAAACACAATTAGAAAAAAGGAGCGTGGAATCGCCCATACCAACCAAAATTTCTATTTTTCATATCTTACGAGCCTGCAAAGGTATGAAGATGACATTTGCTATATATGTTACTGCTACAAGGAGGATAACATCTTGCTGGGAAATGGGCGGTGCCCTGCCCCTTTTGAATAAATCCATATATCGTTTATATATATGGACCCAATTACAATGAAATTTTAACAGTGTGATTTTGTTCGTAAGGCCTCTATCATACGATACATAAAAACGCAATTAGAAAAAAGGGTGTGGCACCGCCCACACAAACCAAAAATTACGATCAGTCATATCTCACGAACCATAAAAGGTATGAAGATGAGATTTACTACATACTATTCTGCTACAAGAAGGATTACAACTTTCTGGGAAATGTGCGGTGCCACGTCCCTTTTAAAAAAATCTTTGTACCTTTTAGGGGTAAAAAAAAGACGAATATGGATTAAACTGGTACTAAACGGCTTAAGGTAGAGTCGCAAAAATTTAAGTGAATATTTATTATATGGATTAGTTGTGCGATATGAAGTAATTTTTCAAAATTCGTTCTTTATGGGTAAAAATACCAAAAAGGTATAAAACTAGTACTAACGTCCAGAACAAATGCATAAAGGTAGAGTAGCTAAAAATAAGAATTGCTCCTTTTAGAATTAGTAAGCCACCAAATGATGTTATCAGAAATTTCTACTTTTAGGGGCTTACAATAAATCTGAGAAACCCAGACTAAACGGCTAAAATTATAGTAATATATTGACATTAGATAGGGTCGCTCTATATGGCTGGAAAAAAGTTTATGTTTTCTCCGCCCAGTTTTGTAGTTTGTCTGAAGATAATTTGGGGACATCAACTTTTTTTTTGAATCCGTGCACCATACGACCCCCCGAAATAGTATTTATTACGTTGTATCGTCATTTCATAAACGCACGAAACGATGCCCATATCGTTATTCATGGTAAATCAAGGGCTACATAATGTCTATTGGCCGTAGGGTGCGGATCCGAAAAAAATTTGATGTCCTCAAAATGTCTTTAGACAGACTACAAAGCTGGGGGGAGAAAACATTAGCTTTTTTTTCGGCCCTATCTAATGGATATGCTCCCTGTACTATTAGATGGAGTACCAGTCCATCTTAGTTGTACGATACGAATGGAGTTTTTGGAATATTTTTAGGATTAAAATGGGACTTAAGCGGTACAATCACCCTGACCAATTGGATAAAGCTAAACTACTAAACTAAATTTCCCTTTACACCCCATGAATGAGGTATGGGATAGCTTAATCACATAAATTGGGGTGTTCATTTGTACGTCTTATGAAACCTTTGCATTTGACCTGTATTGCTTAAATTCTTAAGAATGTTCATTGCAAGTAAAACCCTCCGAAGAAAATTATCCTACTTTTGTTTTAAACTTAACAAAAGAGTAGATTAATAAAAACCAATTAATTGAACAGTGTAAGAGTAAGAAAAAGAGAGTATAATGTATTTCAGATAAATCACACAAAGTGATCATTGCTTAGTGACCTCTCTCTTTTATGTTCTCTTTAGTGAGTATTTGACATCAACTGATATTTTCATTATTCAAAGAGCAAAAGAGTGCGGGTGTTCGTCGTTTAGTGTTTTTGAATGAACTTCTAAATTTATTCAAAATTCAATTCTTTTGTTAGTTGTTATTGTTGTTGTTGCTGTTAAAGCCACACATCGCGAGGGAGGAAGTTTTAATAGATTCTAATCAAAATGTTTAAATGCAGTCAATGATTAATGCATTTTAAACGTGCATGAAATTTTATGAAGATGTCTCGCATATTGTTTGATCATTGAAGAGGACAAAAAATGTCATAAATGTTTTTAAAAAAATGATGAATGATGGAAAAAACTGCATTTGAATATAAAATTTTTCGGAAAACTTTAAACAAAATTAAAATAATATGCCTTTTAGTGTTGAGAAATATTAGTTGATATATTTTTTGTTGTATTGTATTGTTTGGAAGGTTGATTTTTTTTTTAAAAAAAGTTATAGGTGTTGCTGCAATTAGCAAAATTTTTAAAAACAATTTATGATGCTATTCTATTCATATATATTTATATGGACTATAGAAAATATTTCTATAAAAAAAACTTTATTTCCCTTAACAACCCATGAATGATGTATGGGATGCTTCACAACAAACAGCATCTACTTGTTTATCGACGAATGCGAACGTCACTGTTTGAGAAGCTTTTACTAGACAAGCCTGTTATTTCGACACTTATACTGCGATGTTGCCGTCGACAACATCAAGGGGCCAGCAATAAAAGAATGACTTGAGCCGGAAATCGAACCACGGATCTTCCGCATGGTAGTCGCGTGTTCTAACCACTATGCCACAGCCGGTCCCGTTATTAGAAATAATTACTACCTATGTATAGGGACCGGCCGTGGCATAGTGGTTAGAACACGCGACTACCATGCGGGAGATTGCAGTTTCAAATCTGGCTTCAGTCATCTTAAAAAAAAAATAAAAAAAATTTTCTTTCATTGTCGGCTCCTCTCGAATGTTGTTGACAGCAACTTCGCAGTATTAAGCGTCGATTCAATCGTCGTGTCTAGTAAGAGCTTCTCAAACAGTGACGTTCGCATTCGTCGATAAACAAGTAGGTGCCGTTAGTTGTGAATCTAAAAATAGAAAGCGTATTAATTCACAACAACGCGAGAAGCTATCCCATATCTCATTCATGGGGTGCAAAGGGAAATTAAGTTAAGTTTTTATGTATATTACAAATTATTGTCTATATTATATTTTTTTTGAATACTAATATTTCCAACGAAATTATTCTGTCTTTTTAACAAAGAAAATAATTTCTCAATAATATCTCAAATGAGTTAAAATTTTCGAAATTTTTGTATAATAAAATATTTCATCATAAAAAAAAACTAAAAAGAAAAGAAGCACTTAAAAAGTAATAAAAGTGCACTCCATGAACACCATTTAATCTTTAAAGAATAACAATAATTATATTGTAGATTAATTTTTTAAAGGCATCATCGCAGCATCAAGTTTCTGAGCTAAACAATATAAGTGTCGGCTAACTTTTCAATACTGTGCATATCCACATGTATAACGTTGTATGTTGTTCATACAATAATCATTAATATAATTATATGATCGTTAATATGCAATTAATATTCCAAGCGGTGCTCTTTTCTTTGTTACACCTTTGTTTCCCCTCTACGACTTTTCATTATCAGTGAGATTTTCTTAATTTTTTCCTCAACCAATAAACCAAAAAAAAAAAAAACAAAAACGAAAATTCCTAGACTATGTGACTAACCCCAGATTAGTGAAATAACGAACAATCCAATATCACATTAAGCGTGTATATACACTGTACCGTGCCCTCTACGGTGCTGCCTCAATCACAACAGTTTCGAAAAGAGATTTTTTTAAATTTTCTTTGTCTTTTCAGGTACCTGAAAAGTAACAACAACAGCAACAATACAAATCTTTTTTCTTTGAAAAACTTAAACTCAAACAGCGCAACAACGATATTTTTTTTTTAAATGATCTTTTACGATCATTGAAGAACAAATTATGGAGACGCGTTAGCGCATGCCCGCATCAAAGGGCCTTGCACAAGAAGAAAGAACTGAATACATTTGTTACCCTTGAGAAAGTAACTATCAGGTAGTTGGAGAGCAATACTTAACAACACATTGAGCTGAGTTATATCAGAAGGAGTCGTCTCATAAGAGATAAACTGCTAGAGAGTGAAAGAGATAGAGAGAGAGCGAGGAATTATATGACTTATCTCTTAATGCCCTTTTTCAGTTGTGAAATACATTTAATTTCAAACAATCATTGTGAAATTCATTATGTTTAAAGACTTTGCAGACAGAAATACTTAAAAGATGATTCATCACTTTGTCCCTGGCTTCGGTGTGAGGATATCATGTGTAGCTAAAATACATGTACATATGTATGAAGATATGCTAAAGGAAGTGAGTTAATTGCTTTCGTCTGGGCAGGACGGTTTCATTTTAAATGGTCTAAGAACAGAAACTTAATTTGAAAATGAATTGTCAAATTGATCACGTTTAAAGGGAACGTATGATGCGGAATACACTCAGCATATGTGTATAATTGTAACTTTTTTCCTTCAAATTAAAGCAAGGAACAACTGCCCAGCGGTATAAATACCCATTACTTAATCGCTGATGTCAGCTACCCAGCGATAAAAATACCCATTACGTATTCGCTGATTTCAGCTATATTTAGTAGCAATCAGTGATAATTCTCTCGCTTATGTTCCGCCTTACATTTAGACAGGTGTGTCATAGGCCGTTTAATTGTTGCGCTTTTGCTTACAAAGTAAGGGAAGATGTCAGTAAGTGAAATTTCGGTTGCAATTACATTATAAGCGGAGTTTTATGCAAGCCTGATAACACGCTTGATTACGAAGTAAGTGACGATGTCAGTAGGTGTCATTTCAATAGCATTGTAATCGGAGTTATAATTAGTGGACGCTGTTTTTTTTAAATTACACACGCATGACTTTCTAAGTACTTAGATCGTCTCTTACAATGGCATACTGATGTCATGGATTACTAAATAGATACTTCGTTTTTTTTACCGCTGGGTATATTTAGTAGCAATCAGTGATGATTCTCTCGCTTATACTCCTGCTTAAATTTAGCATAGGAGTGTCATAGGCTGTTGAGTGCGCACCGAAGTACTCGCTGACAAACTAAGCGACGATGTCAGTAAGTGACATATCAGTTGCAATAACGTTATAAGCGGAGTCTTTAGCGAGCTTACTAACACGCTTGATAACGAAGTTAGTTACGATGTCAGTATGTGCCGATCAACTCGGAGTTACATTACATAAGCGTGACGTTCTAAGTACTTCGATCGCTCGCTTACAATGTCATGGATTACTTAATAGGTACTTCGTTTTATTTACTGCTGGGTGCAATAGTGGAGTAAGTTTGTGGTGCGCCACCTATCAGACGTTAATTGTACTATCCTGGTAACCTAAATATGCTACAGATCCATAGATCATATGAAATATGAAAAGTACAATTTCGTATATGGAACACACAGACACAATGTGTAAAAATCTGTCTATCTTATGAAATCCGTGCCTTTATTGAAATACCTGCTATTCCGCCTAGTGGACATTAGTTGACGAAGTTAGAAGCAAAAAGGTGCAAGTGACAAATTAACAAAAATTGAGATAAGTGTACAGTTGTGTTCCTTGACACTAAACTAATTTTCCCTTTGCACCCCATGAATGAGGTATAGGATAGCTTCTCGCGTTGTTGTGAATTAACACGCTTTAAATTTTTAAATTCACAACTAACGGCACCTACTTGTTTATCGACGAATGCGAACGTCACTTTTTGAGAAGCTCTTACTAGACATGCCGGTTGACTCGACACTTAATACTGCGAAGTTGCTGTCAACAACATTCGAGGGGAGACGATAATGAAAGAAAAAATTTTTTTAAGCTGACTAGAGCCAGGTTTGAACCTGCGATCTCCCGCATGGTAGTCGCGTGTTCTAACCACTATGCCACGGCCGGTTCCTTGACATTATCTCTGTTAATTTTTGTTACCAGTGGTAATATCTAGCTGAAACAGATCAAGTAATACCAACATTTGCACTAGAATTTGTAACTTTGAAGGCGAACATCTCGAAATGAACTTTTTGTCACTTGCATTCCTTTGCTGCTAACACCATCAATTGTAGTGCCCTTGGGACCATTTCAAATATGTCAAGAATAATTTGTCTCAATCATATGAAAGGTAAAGAATCATAAATAGAAGAATAGGATAGATCAGGCAAGTATACCCCGACTTTAATTTAACTTTATGACACTAATGTGTCAGTTAGTTTTATTATAATGGCGTAGAGAGTATCTATAACTAATTTCGAGTTATTAAATTAAAAAAAAAAAACGGAAAGAAAACTTTACTTTTTTGTAGGGTTACAGTAACTCAGCACAATTCATTAAAAAATATAACTGCGACAACGACCTTCCTGATACTTATAGAAGTATTGCGGCGCTACCTATCACACACTAATTGTACTACCCATAAAACCATGGTATATATGTCAGCAATAATGTTTCAGAGATTCATCACAATCATATTAAAGGCAGTGGTTCCTATAAGGAACACACAGAAAGTTATACTTTATTGTTGTCGCCATTAACTGAAATACCTATCACACATTAATTGTACTACCCTTAAAACCATTCTAACTACTTAAATTCCAATTTACTTTAATCAAATAAGTCAATTAGATACATAGTTACGACAGAGACACTCAATCGATTAAAAAAATTGAGTAATTCAAGTTAAAAAATCTATAACAGAATCTGTAGAAATTCACCCTTGTCTACAGCACAACTGTATCGCAACACATTTGTATTTGCACTAAATTTTTAATAGGACTATCAGCAGCTGACTAAAAAAACTCCTTTAAAATCTAAGCAATTCAAAAATTTCCCATTCCTTTGCAAAGCTTCGTTTAAAATTACTGTCTACTATTTATTTCAATAAAAAATCTGTTCGTTTGTTGTTCGTTTCTCTTTCTTTCCTTCATAGCACTAATATGAAGAAATTCTAATAACGAAGAAGAAAGAATAACTACAACAACAACAATGACAACAATTTGCATTCATACAAATGTCACTTTCGATAAATGTCACTTTATTGTTAAAATATGCAAAGCAAGAGAACAAAACAAACATATTAAATATGCACACAACAATTGACAAGCGACATAGAGAAAAGAGGGAAATGCAGAAAGAGGCTTTACATGATGATTTTGGGTTATAAAAGGAAGGAGGTCAGGGCATCATACCGAACCAGACTTTATAGACCAGACCAGACCAGACCATACCCGGCCAGCCAGACACATATTGTGTTTGGAACAAAAAACAATGGAAAGGGTAAAAAGTTGTGCCAGCGCAAGAAGGGGTTAGTTGAAAGAACTGACTGACTTTTATTATGCGAAATGCAGACACAAATTAGGGAAAGGATTAACAGAAATATTGTAACGATAAAAAGAATGAAGAAATTGGTGTGTAAAAAAATGGTAAGTATTTTTATTTATGTTATTTTGAATTATGTTTGATAAGTCAACCATAAGTTATTGTATGTTTTGTCTCTGGAAATTATACAGACGCCGCCTATAGACCTTTATTTGTACTATTACACAAACTTTTTCCAATTTATATTATATGACTTGATAAAGTTTTAACGCAATTGCATTAAGTTTTTAAGAGTCTATGTAGAGCACACAGACACAGGTTGGATCATTGGACTTATAAACTTACAATACATAATCTAACATATCTCTATAACTAACCATAAGTTTGCAATGATTTACCGCTTATTATTTTGATGGTATGTAGGGTTACAAGTTATCCATGCAATGCTATGACATACCATTTTGGCAACAATGGGTAATCAGTAGGATCCTACAAGACCGAAATTTAGTTGATTCTAAAAATCAATTTTTTTTTTAAATAATATGTGAATTCTATTTTATGATGTGTTACTATATAACATATTCCACAACGATCCAGCTTTCATTAAATTCCGTCATCTCAATACATTAACAGTTGTAAATCACCTACAGTTCTGTACTACATTATCACCCTCCTCGTGACACGAGTATTCAAGAATGTAATGTAATATACAACATCAATTACAATTACATTATATTAGACAATTTTTTTCCTCTATAAAACCAAACAAAACAAAAACTTGGAATCATATTCATCCGCTATTATAGTTTCCTATCATAGCTATAATTGAATTATGACTATAACTAAAAACAAAGTGGACAGTGATTGTAGTAATTGTATCTCACTCTCCCTAGTTTTTCTGGAGACACTGTTAGCAAATACAAAAAAAAAAACACAACACAATAGGCAACATGACAACCTAAAGTCAGCATAAAAATCGCTCGAGTCAAGTAAACAATTTGCTTAAATTGCAATTATTTCTAATGAAAAACAACTCCATTAGAGCGCTAGAGAAGCGTCAGCACAAAAGGCAAAAGTCGCTAGGAAAAAAGCCCACACCAAATATGAAAATCTCAGCAACACACGCTAAATAGACAACAATAACAACAACTGTGAACATATTTCAAGGAGTATAACAAAGGGGGGTGGCAGTTTGATAATTGGAAAATCGTGCGTTAATTTAGTTGCCAGATTGACAACGACGACAACATATGTCGCTGAGGCGAGAGCAAACTACTAAAAGACATACAGAAACAAGAAAGGGCGTTTAGATGGCCGCACAACTTTCAAACGTAATTTTCCGTCTCGTCGAGAAAAGTAAATAGTAAAGAGTTTTCGTTTAAGATAACACGCCCCTGTTAAATTGTTATAATCACGACATCGTCACCATCATCATCGTCATTAAAGTCTTAATAATATATTGTAAAAGAAAATCTATTAGAAAAAAAAATCTTGAAAAAAAACTCATAATTACAAGAAAGAAAACAATTATTTGTCTGAAGCAAAAAAAAGAAATACTTTAAACCTCATAAAAATACCACTAGATATTTAATTGTTTGGTTTTCCACTGAAATTCGATATCTTGTTATTTTGCCACTTGAGTTCATACGATCGCTTGGCTGCTAAGCATGATCAGTTAAATATTTGCTGGGGTGGTTGATGACAGAATACAGAAATTCGAGGAAGTAGCAGTAAACACGTGCTTGACAATAAGTTTTGTAGGAAAATTTTAGAGATATTTTATAAATTCGGTAATTTTCGTTTAAGCCGTTTATAGTTTAAAATGTTTTCTATTATACTGTCAGTTTTACGCTAAGTTATTGTGAAGTTAAGTTTATACATGTTTTTTTTTTTTAAATTTCGGCAAATTTAATATGAAAGTATTATTTTTATTTGGGACCGGCCGTCGTATAGTGGTTAGACCACGCGACTATCATGCGGGAGATCACAGGTTCAACCCCTGCCTCCAGTCATCTTAAAAGAAAAATATAAATAAATTTTTCTTTCATTGTCGGCTCCCCTCGAATGTTGTCGACAGCAACTTCGCAGTATTACTGTCGAGTCAATCGGCGTGTCTAGTAAGAATTTCTCAAACAGTGACGTTTGCATTCGTCGATAAACAAGAAGATGCCGTTAGTTGTGAATCTAAAAATAGAAAGCGTGTTATTTCACAACAACGCGAGAAGCTATCCCATACCTCATTCATGGGGTGTAAAGGGAAATTAAGTTTTATTATTTTTATTTATATCTATTGTTTAATTATTTGTTATTCGTTAAAAGGTATCAATATTTTCTATTTCCATTATTTATCTTTAGAACCAATTAAAAACTACTTTATATATGTTAGTAACATGTATAGAAGTATATGTAGGCCATCTATCGGACATTACTTGTACTACCCTAGAAACCATACTAAATATGTCGAGAATAATTTATCAGAGATTCGTCGTAACCATATGAAAGGCAAAGGATATTATGCGGAACATACAGACAGGTACAATTTACAATTTATTTTAAATTCTTCATAAAACACTAAGAAGAAAAATTGTTCCCTTTTACCGGACATTCATTGTACTAACCTAGAAACCATGCTAAATATGTCGAGAATAATTTGTCAGAGATTCGTCGTAATCATATGAAAGGCAAAGGATATTATGAGGAACACACAGACAGGTACATTTTACAATCTTATTTGCATTATTTATATTTAGAAAAAATGATAAACTGCTGTATATAAGTTAATAACATGTGAAGAAGTATATGAAGTGCCACCTATAGGACATTACTTGTACTACCCCAGAAACAATTCTAAATATGTCGAGAATAATTTATCAGAGATTCTTCGTAATCATATGAAAGGCATAGGATCTTATGTGGAACACACAGACAGGTACATTTTAAAATCTATATTAAAGGTGTCACTATTTAATATTTGGTTGTTTTTCGACCTGTTCTTTATAACAATGTAATAAATTTCATTTTATTTGCATTATTTATCTTTAAAACAAATGAAAAACTGCTTTATATATGTTACTAAAATATATATAAGTATATGTAGTGCCATTTATCGAACATTACTTGTACTACCCAGAAACAATTCTAAATATGTCGAGAATAATTTATCAGAGATTCTTCGTAATCATATGAAAGACAAAGGATATTATGTAGAACACACAGACAGGTACAATTTACAATTTATTTTAATTTCTTCATAAAACACTAAGAAGAAAAATTGTTTCCCTTCTATCGAATAATACTTGTACTACCCCAGAAACAATTCTTAATATGTCGAGAATAATTTGTCAGAGATTTGTCGTAATCATATAAAAGGCAAAGGCTCCAATGTGGAACACACAGACAGATACATTTTACAATCTATTTGTTAAAAGGTATCATAATTTTTTATTTACATTATTTATCTTTAGAACAAATGAAAAACTGCTTTATATATGTTAATAACATGTATATGTAGTGCCATCTATCGGACATTACTTGTACTACCCCAGAAACAATTCTAAATATGTCAAGAATAATTTGTCAGAGATTTGTCGTAATCATATAAAAGGCAAAGGCTACTATGTGGAACACACAGACAGATACATTTTCGTTAAAAGGTTTCACAATTTTTTATTTGCATTATTTATCTTTAGAAACAATGAAAAACTACTTTATATATGTTAATAACATGTATAGGAGTATATGTAGTGCCATATATCGGACATTACTTGTACTACCCCAGAAACACACAGACATATACATTTTACAATTTCAAATTTATTTTTAATCTTTCATAGGGAACAATTTTTCATAAAACACTTTGAAGAAAAATTGTTCCCTTCTATCGGAAATTACTTGTACTACCACAGAAACAATTCTAAATATGTCGAGAATCACCTGTCAGACATTCGTCGTAATCATACGAAAGGCAAAGGATCACACAGACAGGTGAATTTTACAATTTATTTATTATATTTATTTTAAATCTTTCAAAGGGAAAATTTTTTCATAAAATATTAAGAGGAAAAGTTGATCCCTTTGACAAGGTATATAATAAACAACATACAACGGCGAACTATCTTGGCTCAACTGGAGACAAAATGTAGAAAGAAAGCAATTCCAACAAAGTACCTGATACCTGATAAATCGCGAAAGAGACCAGCATAGGAAAATTATTACCCTTCTAACGCGACATGAACCCATAGACAGGCAAGTGAACAGAATGTAATTCGCAACGAAAAACGAGTGTATCTGTGAGTTATATGTGACGGCTTAGCCATATTTAAAAAGAGACCGGATTTAAACTCTAATCTCCCAACCAACAGTAAATGGAATCTACCAAATCTCGGAAGGAAACTAGTCACGGAATCTGGCACCATACACGCTGAAAGCACCAATAGAAGGATGTCACAAACACCTAATGCGTTGCAGAGGGAACTAAGTGATCTTCTCTTCTATTTTTACTTTTATTATATTTTTTTTTAATTTTTACATTTTTATATTTTTATTTATACATATCTATATTTTTATATTTTTATGTTTTTATATTTTTATATTTTTATATTTTTATATTTTTATATTTTTATATTTTTATATTTTTATATTTTTATATTTTTATATTTTTATATTTTTATATTTTTATATTTTTATATTTTTATATTTTTATATTTTTATATTTTTACATTTTTATATTTTTATATTTTTATATTTTTATATTTTTATATTTTTATATTTTTATATTTTTATATTTTTATATTTTTATATTTTTATATTTTTATATTTTTATATTTTTATATTTTTATATTTTTAAATTTTTATATTTTTATATTTTTATATTTTTATATTTTTATATTTTAATATTGTTATATTTTTATAATTTTAATTTGTAAAATAAAAAAGTCTCGTATATCATCACTTCGAGCGTTCTGTTACTAACGCCGGTAACACATAATCAATACAATTTATGACCAAAACGTTCAAAAGTCATAAACATTTGGCGTTAGACATTAGATCAGTAAATACTATTGAACAAAGGATACATAGCATTGACACATGACAATTGCCTGTCATTTGGTTTGACGACAATTTTATTCACAGTCAGTTTTTTGTTTTTTTTTTTGGGCTGCGTATGTGATGAGAATTTTAAATAGCAATGTAAAGAAAAACCCAAAACACATGAAAGAATTTTTTGATAATAAAATTTAACTCAAATACAATAAGTAGTAACAAAATGTCAATTAATCTATCTACACCCATTTGTAGTAGACATATAGACGATAGTTTGGACAGTTATTCAATAGGCGGATATAAAAATATTTAAATTATCACAGTTTAATTGATAACTGCAGGCTAACGACCTAATAAAATACGTAAAATCCCTGTCAATTGAAAACTTTAATACAATTTTGAAAAACGTTTGTAAGTTTATGGCTTTAACGGATTTTTTTTTATTAAATTTTAAAATAAAAATATTTTATATAGCATATCATATGGCGACCGCATCATGTGAAGACAGACATCATAACTCTAGCAATGCTGTTTATGCCCACTGCATTTATTTCCTCTCCTCATCTCGTTGGTTCACATTGTACGAGTATTCACTTCAATATTTAATATCATATTCACTTTTATCCACTGACAAATACAATTAATTGTGAATGAAGTACTCCCGCTGAATACATAACACTACCATCTATTCCCATCGTCATCATCATCATCATCATAACAACTAGATAATACTACGACACCACTCCAAAGAATAAAATCTAACACGATTTCTAAATGAAATCTCTTTGTTGTGTTAACAAAGTGCTAACTAAAGATGAATATTAAATAATTTCTAACACCACATGGGTCATTTCCTGTTTTCACCCAAGAGAAGTGGGAGAAAAATACCATTCATCCAAGTCACACGACAATGCAGCCCCGTCAGCAACAACCATAAGGGTCAATTCAATGATGGAAGACATGCAAGGTTATATGAAATGGAATAGAATTAAAGCATTAGATGAAGAGAGTCTCCAATGAATAGAAGATAGAGACTACAAAGAAATTTTACTCTATAAATTTTAATAAATTCTCTTAGGTAAATTTATAGACAATATCTACTCATGTATTCCCATAGCTTATGAGACAATAGACTAAATCAAGAATAAAATGCTATCTCTACTAACTCTATTGGGTAAAACCCTAAGATATTCTATACCAATTTCCTCAGAAATGTAATCATCACTGTCTTGATAGCATTCTGTTAGTTAGCAATTTGTGATTCATAATGTCCAAAACTGTGCATTCATCACCTTTGTTGCTGTTGAGTGGCCAAACTTTAAAACAGAAATAAAAAATGCTAATTAATTAACAAATCGCATGTATTGATAGTAGTATTTTATAGATATAAATTCTAGCTCTCAACACTAACCTAATTCAGTAAGAATTTTGCACAGATTTCATGCTCAAAACTTTCACTAAACGTAGTATAGATTCAATGTGAATATTTTTATTTATTTTTTATGTAAAATTATTTAGATAAATTTCATGTCGACATAGTATCTGGCACAATTTTAGTTCTAATTTAAGATTTGCGTGAAGGTTGTTTTGAAAAAAAAACAGGTTAGTTATAACAACAAACGGATATGTTAAAAACATACACTGATGAGCAAAGAATTATACGCTCTACTGTTTTCGGTGCAGATTTACTTGAGGGGACATAATCCAAATACCGAATATGAGGAATGATATAGAATCAAAAACTACACTTTTACACCCAACAACAACAAAATTGTATTTAGTTAAGTTTATCTTAATTTACATTTCTTTACATTATGGGGTGATCATTAAATTATTCGCAGTGTTTTTTAATTACGAAATACAACTTTTTTATAAAAACAAAAACCAAATTTAAAATAAAAAAAAAAACTTTTCAATAATGCCTATGACCTCACTTATTTTGAATAAGAACAAAAATGCCTTTCGGTCATACTATTTATCAGAGTTTTTGGGGTTGGGCTTTCTAAGGAGTCCCAAGCCACTATTGCTGCAGGACAAGCTATCACCCTGCCTGAGAACTCTTTCCATGTTGAATGGTTCAGAGTGATCCTTACCAAACTTATCCTATGATTTGGCGTTTTCCAAGGTACATCTGCAAAGCTTTGTAGGAATACCAAACGCAGACATGGCTTCATATAACTTACTCCTTACACAGTACAACACATGATTTTCGGACTCATTTCTAGGAACTGTACGTGAAAGTAGCCCCAAAAAGAAGAAGTTTTGCATAGTTCGTTTTGTCAAGTTACATGCCATAATAATTAAATATCATCGAGTCGATATGCAAAACTTCTTCTTTTTGGGGCTACTTTCACGTGCAGTTCTCAGAATTGAGTCCCAAATCAATGAACTGAAAAATGTTGTACTGTGTTATCGGAGAGTCGTAGGCAGCTTTGTAGTCGACGAAGAGTTTTATCCAGCATTTGTCGTAAAGTGAATATTTGATACGTCGTAAATTTACCAGGTCTATAGCCGCTTTGATAAGGTCCAATTAGTTTTTCTACAATTGGCTTTAGACGATCACACAATATGCTTGAAAGGATCTTGTCCGCAATTGGTAATAGGCTAATACCACGGTAGTTCTTACACTCACTACGATCTCATTTCTTGTATATGGAACATAACAGACTACGACTCCAATTCCCGGGCATGTTCTTCTCTAGTCAGATGTTCTCCATGAGCTGATACATGCTTCTAATCAGTTCCTCCCCGCCTGCCTTAAACATTTTAGCAGGGAGACCATCGGCTCCAGCTGCTTTGTTATTTTAAGGCGAAATATTGCCACACGTATTTCGCTCTGGCTCGGAGGTGGACAGTTAATACCATCGTCATGGATTGGTGCGGGGTCTTCTGGTGCGGAGTCTTCCGTATCCAGTAGACTTTAAAAATGTTCTCTCCATATTTTTAGTACTTTATCCGGGTTTGTCACTAGCTGGCCATCGCTGACCTGGCAGGAGAGCAACCCTGTTCCATGCATTCTCGCCTAACTCTCTGGTAGAATTTTTGGGATTCCCCTCTACTTCAGAGCAACTCTGTCTGTGCACTTATCCTGTCTTCTATTCAGCTCCTTCTTTTTCCGCCTAAAACGAAGAGTTGCCTCTCGTCTCTTCTTACTGTGCCGTTCACGAACGGCTCGCATTGCTATTGGCTGCAGTTTTGCCCTGTATGCAGCATCCGTCTCTCTCGTGGCATTGCGACATTCATCATCGTACCAGGCATCTTCTTGAGACGGCTTTGAGTACCCAAGTACGCTTCTCGCAGCCCGTTCTAAGCAGTCGTCTATATATTGCCACTGCGCGGTAATATTATGACGGGTTGGAGCATTCCGTGGCAATTGAGTTAGGTGGTTGGAATAGGCGTCCCCTACCTCTGTGATCCGCAGTTTACCGATGTCCAGCTTTCGTTGTGCCAGGTTACGTAAGTTTTTCGCCATGCTTAACCTTGTGCGTACCTTCAACTGCGGTAAGGTAGTGATCGGAGTCAATGTTCGCACTCCTAATTACTCGTACGTCGAGAATACTCGATGCGTGCCATCCATCGACTACCACGTGATCTTATTCCTCGTCAATTGATATGGAGATAACCATATTGCTTGATGAATGTTTTTATGGTCACATCTAGTGCTACTAACTATCATAATTCTTGCCGCAGAGAAATCAATCAGTCTGATGCCATTGTTCGGCGTTTCAGTGTGCAGACTGAATTTAGCAATGATAGGCTTAAATGCGGTCTCCCTGCCTATTTTAGTATTACAATCGCCTAGTACAATTTTGATGTCATGGCTTGGGCTACGGTCATATACATCTTTTAGGCTTTCGTAGAACTCATCTTTGTCCTCATCGCTTTTCTCTTCTGTCCGAGCATGGGCACATATATGTATTATGTGGAAAAACTTTTACTTGGCTCTAATAGTGGCTATACGTTCACACACCGGTTTGAACCGTGAGACTAGGTGTCGCAATCTCTTGCCAGCCATCCACAAATCCACAACCAAACTATTGCTTGGCCACATGGCCACTATAGTAGATGTCGCACGTCTTCAAGCGCGAGCCGCCGTGTTTCGTCCACCGGAATTCCTTTAAAGCGGTTATGTCAGCATTGTATTCTTCAAGGACTTCCGCCGGTTGGATGCAGGCACAAGGTCTATACAGTGTTCTAACATTCCAGATGCATATCCTCAAATCATGGTCCTTAATTCGTTTGCGGTGGTCGCCAACATTTTGGGGGGTCCATTTTATACTTTACTTCCTTCTTTAAATTGCAATAGTTCAAACGTCATTGGCAGTTTTTTCCTCCTGCCAGGATTTTATAACAGCCGCCTATTCTGGGTACGCCTTTGTTCAGGGTACCACTTACTCTCAGCCGACGTGCCTGGGTTTTATGTTTCGCCTCTCATAGTTAGCCGTGCTCTGACGGATATTAAAGGCACGTTCCCAGGCGTCACCATGTGGAGGTAATTCTTCCACAGAAGTACCACGAATACGGAGTTCTGTGAGTAGATTTGAGGTGCAATTGCCAAGGATCACGCTGGGTTTGCCGAGTTAAATCGATCAGAAGCTTTACCTTGCGTCACACTCCCGACGTCAAAATACAGCGTATAATTTTTCGCTCTCCAGTGTATAAGAAATTTGTTAATACTTTGTAAGAAAGTAAATTTGGTTTCCCACAAATATTTATGCTTAGAAATTGTTTTATTAGCTTCAAGTTCGATTTCCGATTATTTTTAAAAACTACAAAGAAAATCATATTTTTGAATATTTATTTTTTCTCCCCAAAATCAAATCATTTTCACTCATACTCAACAAACCACTGGCCCTTCACTCATGCAATGATTTCGAAGCAAACCATTTTAAAAGGTGGCAGCAACAGTCGCCTCCCTTTCCATTTGCTGCTACACAATAATTGTTGTAGTGTTCATAGCTATAATTTTATTACAACAATATTAGATTATATTAACATTAGATTGTTTTTCTTGTTAGTTGTGTTTTTGTTGTTGTTGTAGTTGTTTCGTTTTTCTTTTTTCAGAAAACAAACAGGAGGCACGCTTTCTGCACACGAAATGCAATTACAACTATAATAAAAAATACATTAAAAAACACGAGCAACAAACAGCGAATAGCAGCAGCAACAGCAATTTTTCAATTGTTTTTGTAGCATTTTGTGTTGCTGCAACAGTGTGTATGTGTGTGTATTGGTGTATGCGTGCGCCTCTGTTGATTGTTGCAACTTTTTCGTATTTCATTTGATTTAACCAATGCAACAGCACACGTCAACGATTTCAAAAACAATTTTGAAAGTGCACAAAGTTGGGTTATAAAGTGTTAAAAGGAGCGGCAATACACTCAAAGAAAAAGGTTGAAAACAAACATCTAAATACAAAAATTATCAAAAAAAAAAAATCTTTCAGCACATTTTAAATAATTAAGAGGAATTGTTGTTGTTATCAACAACATTTTTTATCATATCAAATAAATGCTATGTAAATAACATAAATTTGGCATATAATCATTATCAAAATCAACAGTTTCAACAAACAAGCTACAATATCAGTATTTGATATTACAAAAGCTGTTGTTGGCTCAATTTTAATTAAAAATGTAATTGTATTTACGAAATTACGTTTTTCTGTGGAATGAGATTATTTTCCATATAGAAATTATTTTGGATGTTTCACAAAGTTTTCTTTGATACTACTTAGAATATATTTGGACATAATTGGACATATCAATTTTTATCAAAATAATATAGATTTATATTACTTTTTTTTTTCTTTGAGGGTCTCAGGTGTATAACTTTTATGCGTTTACTACATTTTTTCGACCCTTTGTCTAAGTTTTCTGTGTAGAGCCATTAAAGCAATTTGAGAAATCATCAAACACTATGAACTACCATAAAAAGGCGGAGCAACAATAACATCAACTCTAACAACAAATAAAGCAAAATAGAGCAAAAAAACTAAGTCAATTGCCAACTTCAATTTCACACATTTGTCATGAAACTGCAAATAGCACTGTGTGATTTGTCAACCAAGTGAATGAATTTGTATACTAGTGTTTATCTTGGCCAAGGAATTCAAAGCCTAAATACTTTTGACATGTAAACCGAGGACTTTTGTTTTGCTATAATTGACAGATTTAAAGGGAAATTGACAGAAAGGTGTGAGATAGCAGAAAGAGTGAACAATAGACTTGAGAGAGGTTGGCAATTTAATTATCTTCTACATTCTAAAGCTTTAGGCAATGACAAAAGATATACGATTACATATGTGAACATTTGGTGAGAAAAGTTTGTAATAGAAAAACGACTGTGGTTAGATTTACAAGTTTTTCGCTGTGAATAGGTTATATCTTTTCTGTACTGTTAAATTCTCAAGATAATCAAACAGCTATAATAAGGGCTGGTTATAACGATTTTTTTTAAATGGGGCGTGGCACAGCCCACTTCCACCCTAGCTAATATTCATACTGTACTTACAACACATACCAAATATCATCTTTATACTTCTTATAGTTTATGAGATACAGCCGTTAAAAGTATCAAGTTGTATACCACGCCCATTGATTCGATCCCGCCCCTTTTTCTGCTGGATCACAAACTTTGCTGCCAAATACATTCACACAAATTTTCAAGGTGATTGGGGAAACGTTCCTCCAGATATTGCAGTTTCAAAAATAGGGTCCAATGGGTGGAGCCACGCCCACTTGATATATCAAATCTGAGAGTAGCCTATTGTCACCACCGACCATATAGCTACATTTTTGTGAAAATGTCACAAAAAATCATCGGCCAAGCCGTTTTCGTGTCTATACGGAACTACCCAGCGGCGAAATTAGCAATGCCTTTTGCAAGCAGGCATGCAACAAGGCCTTCTGAGATATTCAAACGTCATATCTTTAACGCCTTGTTTTCACATGCCAGAAAACAGGCCTTCTCCTTCCTTTCTAAAATATCCCGAGCACATGTTCATTCCATTATGCAAAGATCACTTCTGCAGGCCTTCTTTGAGGAGGGAGAATCAACGTTTTTGATAATTTGTTATTCTACAATTTCGTGTGTATACACATTCCATCTCCCTTCTCATAGAAGGCATGAGCAAAAGCATGAAAAGAAAAGGCAACGAGAAAGGTGTTCGTGTGTTTTTTTAACAGTTTATGATTAGTTTTACTTACACAATTTGAATACATCTTAATCGGGTAGATGGTAGCATGGCCGACTAACAATCGCGAGGTAGTGAGTTCAAACTCCAAAAAGATTTACTGTCGTTGGAAAAAGTGTAAGAATAGCGAGGAATATATACAAGTGTGAAATATCTAAAAATAAACTTTGCAATTTAACAGCATATTTTTTATTTTTCAATTCCTCCTTTTTTCATGTGTATGCAAGCGTTCAGTCAGGCCTTCTTATAGGAAGCGATGTTGGAAGGCCACCCTATGTTATTTAGAAAGGAATAGGGAATGCAGAGCTTAGGCCTACTGACTGCTTTAAAAGGCGTTCTATAAGGGCTTCTAGGTCCTTCCTTTCGCCGGTGGGTAGTTTAGACCTTTGACCTTTTGGGGCACGGCTTAACGTTGACCGTGTGGCTTAAATTTTAACCATTGCCGTTTTTCAAACAACTGACACAATATTCCACTCGGGCATATATTTCGGACCATATTTCGGGGAGCCGACAAAAACTTCTTACCCCTCCCATACAAACCCCCTCTTTTACCCACAATTACAGCCGTAGTTTAAGAGCTATCGAGGTACAAATTTGGTACACAAGCTTCAATCCTGTAAGCAGAGGTCTCATACAAACACTCCTATTTTGAGGGGTTTCCGTCTGTCTGACCACGCCCTAGTTTAGATCAGATAAAAACCACTCAATATTCCACTCGGGCATATATTTCGGACGTTATTTCGGGGAGTCGACAAAAACTACTTACCCCTCCCATACAAACTCCCCCATTTTGGGAAAATCCGTCTGTCTCTACCGCCAATTACAGCCCTAGTTTAAGAGCTTTACTAAAAATTATTTCCCTTTACACCCCATGAATGAGGTATGGGATAACTTCTTGCGTTGTTGTGAATTAACACGCTTTCTATTTTTAGATTCACAACTAACGGCACCTACTTGTTTATCGACGAATGCGAACGTCACTGTTTGAGAAGCTTTTACTAGACATGCCGATTGACTCGACACTTATACTGTGAAGTTGCTGACGATAACATCAAGGGGGCCGGCAATGAAAGAAAAATTGTTTGTTTTTTATTTTTTTAGATGACTGGAGCCAGGAATTGAACCTGCAACCTCCCGCATGGTAGTCGCGTGTTCTAACCATCATGCCACGGCCGATCCCATGAGCTATCCATCGAAATTTGGTACGCAAGCCTCTATACCCACCTCTCATACAAACACACCCTTTTTGGGGGTGTCCGTCTGTCTGCCACGCTATCAAATTCCTAGTTAAGACCTATCGATCTGAAATTTGGTACGCAAGCTGCTATCCCTCAAGCGAAGATTAAGTTCTGAGATGAGCAAGGGCGGACAAAAAACACCCCCACCTCTCATACAAAACCCAATTTTGGGAGGGGGTCCGTGTGTCTGTCTACACTATCAATCCCTAGTTTGAGAGCTATCGATCTGAAATTTGGCAAGCAAGCTTCTATACCCCAAACGGATATAAAGCTCTACGACGATCAAGATCAGATGAAAACCACACCTACCTCTTATATAAACACTCCTTTTTTGGTGCTGTCCGTCTGTCTGTCGACGCTATCACAGCACTAGTTGAAGAGTTATCGTTGGTACGCAAGCTTCTATCCCTCAAGCGGAGATATAGGTCTATGATGAGCAAGAGCGGACAAAATCTACTCCCGCCATCATTATCATTATAATATGTTTCAGAAAACACAAAATCTTTAACATTTTATAAAAAAAATAATTAAACTGCGCCTAAAAGTATGCAATAGCTTTATCCTAACTGATATTTTGTATGCAAAAGATGATCTCAAGCATAGATTAGAACCGCAGTGATCTCGATGCAACCATTGACGAAATTACTAGAAAATTACAATCTAAGTGAATCTTTAAGGACGCAAAGAGAATTAGGAGTTGCCAAGCCTTTATATAGAAAATGTTTGATTGTTTACACCTCTTGTATTTTGGGGACATTTTATTATGATTAAGCTTAGGGAAAGTAAATGAGGTGACAGTGAAAAGAACTTTAGTTAGCTATGTTGAATTTGTAAGAAGTAAAAATTATGCCGTTTATATCCCTTAAGATTATTTGTGCTAAGATGTAAATACTAAGGGTCTTATTCAAAGTAATTCGTTTAAAAAAAATATATATAAAGATTTCCTACATCTGATTAATGTTTTTGACCACGCCTGTTTGTATGCTATACATCAATGGGACAAATTTTTATATTTTCTATTTCTAAATAATAAGTTTAGTAAAAATTTAAAAAAAATAGCAACATTTTGCAATTGAGGAAAACGACTGCTAAAAAAACAACATGCCCACATTTGGAGTTGTGCGTTTTGTTTTTTTTGTTACAACTGAAGCCTTCAAGTTACACCACCACCCATATGTAGTCCATTCATATATACCTATGTAGTGGATGGGTGCATGTGGATGGAACCTGTTTGAAAACCACAACGCATGAAGGGTACACTACTCACACTCAGCTCCAGCTCATATACAAATCGACCTTGTTTAATTCTCATAGGCATACAACTAAAAATAAGTTATAAAGTCTATTTATGACAATTATAAAAAAAATAAAAACAACAACAAAACGATTAACTTGTTTTGGACTTGAATGAAATTGTCCAGCATATGTATATTGTGTGTGGTATGCAAATCTGTATAGGTAAATGTCGGTGTGATTTAATAAACTTAAAGGTATCAAGTTTACCCCTTATGAGAAAAAAAAAACACAATATCACACATATTTTTGTCTTACTACAACAAAAATTGCATACCAGTTTCTTAGGGTTTCCCATGAAGGGGGGTTAAGTTTAACTCATATAGGGTATGAATGAATTGCACAAAGAACAGCAAAACGAGAATCAAATTAAAAAATTGAGTTAAAAGAATTTTTAAAAAAATTCTCATGAATTGTACTACATTGTTGCAATTTGTCATTTTACTTGAGGTAGGTAAATTATAAACGGTTTTAAAATAAATATTATAATGAGTTAAACAAAAAAAAGTTCACAACAAAATATGATTGCTAAGAAACAGACAGACTGCACCACTCGATTTCAGTTTCTAGGCATTCTTAGCCAGGGCTAATACCCCCAGTCACCATCCATCCATCCACACACACACTAGGTGGACTACGAGTTAAATGGTGGCCACCACCACCATGCAACAAAATTATACAATTGGTATGTGGACTAGACTGCAATGGAATGGAATTTATGTTACAAAACAACAAATTACGCCATACAGACAGACCAGTGCAGTGTTGTGTCATTGTTGTTGTAATTGCAGTTGTAGCGTTGAAAATAATACTCCACAAATATTTAACGATCATGTCATGATAAATTGCATTGTCGTTGTTGTTGTAGAAATATTTTTGTTTGTAGATAAAGTTTAACCGGTTATTTACTGTTGAAAAATATGCGACGACAACAACAACATCATATATACAAAACAGCTACAAAAGCACGTAAACAAATATATTAAAAATGTATAAGCAAAAAAAAAAAATAATAAACAAAAACAACGACAAAAAATCAGCTACCAGATTTAGAGGAAATGCGAGATTTTGTAATAAAGCGACTAAATAACAGTAGTAAGCAAAAGTTTGGTAACTTTCGAAACAAGGCATTGTTTTTTTTTTAAATATAACGATAATGTAAAGAAAAATTCTAAAATTCTGTGGAATTTATTAACACCAGCAAAATACAAGGTGATTTTTAAGGAAATTGTGCAAACAATTTTTATAAAAATTTATTTGATGATATAAGATTGTGTGCATATTATTGCTGTAAAAGCTCGTGGACATTAAATAATAAAGTACCCTATTCTCTTTGTAAGACAACTTTTGATGGTTTAAAAAATAGTCTACAGAAATCCGTTTTATAGTTTCTAAGATAACCCGTTACATACAATTTCCATATAACCATGTAATGTAAATAGTGTAGAAAGTAGAAAATAAACAAAATATTATACCGAAATCTCTTCTTAACACAAATTCTGAAATTCTGATAATTACAAAAAATCGGTTTAATAGTTTCTGAGATTACCCGTTACAGACAATTTCCATATAACCATGTAATTTAATAGTGTAGAAAGTAGAGAATTGAAAAAAACAATGTACCGCAATCTCTACTTATTAAAACTTCTGACGTTTTGAAGAAAGAATTACAAAAATCGGTTAAGTAGTTTCTGAGTTTACCCGTTACATACAATTTTCATAAAACCAATTATGTAAATAGTGTAGATTTCATGCTACAACACAAAATAACAAGAAACTAGTTAAATTGATTTTTGTATGGGTGTGAAGATGGGGGAGGTATGTTTGGGAAAAATTACTGGGGGTCGGCCGTACATTTTAACCTTCTAGGCAGCACAGGCAGGATCTGATTTCTTAAAAAAAATTATAAAAAATGTATGGGGACCCCCCTAAGGCTTGAAGATAGATATGATGTGAGAGACTGTTGGGGTTGCAAAAATATTGCGGTCGGTCTCTAAGGGCACCTTTGGAGTAGTTAGAGCGATAGGAGTTAAACTTAAAAAAAAAATTGATTTTTGTATTGAAGTTTCTTTAGTTTCTTAATGGTCTGAAGATGGGGATGGAAATGTTTGGGGAAAGGGAAAAAAGGAGGTTACTATAGCACAGATTCTTCCGGCGAAAGAAAGAGTTGGGGCACCTCTAGGGGTAACTTTGGGGCAGTAAGAGCGGCGAGAGCAAATGATTTTTGTATGGGGCCCCCTTAGGGCCCTGAAAATAGGGGGTAGCTATGTTTAGAGAAAAGTTAAGGAGGATACTACGGAAAAGATTCATCCGGCGAAAGAAAGTGTTGGTATGCCAATAATATATTCAATGAAAAAATGGAGACTCTCTCCAAACATGTAAACAAATTAGAGCACTCTGGTGAACAAAAAGAGACAACTTAACATGCTGGGAGGTAGGATTAACGCATTTATAGGAACACAAACGGGACATTGTCTTGGTGAAAAACACACCCTTTGATTAGGCTTTCTATGGCCACTCCACTCTCTCTGTAGATGCTGCAAGAACAACGATAAAAACATAGAAAACCCCCCCATCTCGTGGATAATACAGCATTAGCTGGACTAAGAACTGCGGTATTTGGAAACTATATATACCCATATGGGACCGGCCGTGGCATAGTGGTTAGAACACGCGACTACCATGCGGGAGATCGCAGGTTCAAATCTGGCTCCAGTCATCTTAAAAAAGAAAAAAAAAATAAAGAAAATTTTCTTTCATTGTCGGCTCCCCTCGAATGTTGTTGACAGCAACTTCGCAGTATTAAGCGTCGATTCAATCGTCGTGTCTAGTAAGAGCTTCTCAAACAGTGACGTTCGCATTCGTCGATAAACAAGTAGGTGCCGTTAGTTGTGAATCTAAAAATAGAAAGCGTGTTAATTCACAACAACGCGAGAAGCTATCCCATACCTCATTCATGGGGTGCAAAGGGAAATTAAGTTTTTTTTTTATATACCCATAGGACTGAACAGCAAATTCATAGAAAATGCCAATTGATAGGGTGGAAAGCTAAGGGATGCAAGTGGCAAAAGGTTCAA
The DNA here is from genome assembly GCA_964034835.1 of Muscina levida. Lineage (NCBI taxonomy): Eukaryota > Metazoa > Arthropoda > Insecta > Diptera > Muscidae > Muscina > Muscina levida. The sequence goes on along the minus strand of OZ035880.1, from coordinate 32,261,114 downwards.
TTCGAGATATTCCCCTATAAAGTTTCAATTTCTAGTGCAAATGCAGATATTACTTGAACTGTTTTTTGGCTAGATATCAGCACTAGTAATAAAAATCATGGTAGTAGACAGAGAAAGCGTCAAGGAATACCCCTTTGCTCTTACCCCCTCAATTGCATAGATCGCTAGTCAGTATTTGTAACAGGGGAAATTGCAGGTAACACAATCTGCTATATTAGCCTAAGTGAGGTAAACAAAGTGCTGTCTTGTAACCTATCTAACCTAACCCAAACTAATCAAACTTTATTGTAAATTTAGTTCTAAAAGCATTACGCCTAAAATACATTCAACTTTTAAAATTTGTCTAGTTTTACAAATCTTGCATTTTAGTAGGCAGTATATACAATTCCGTACTACTGAATTGCAAAAACTTGTCACAATTCCTACACTTAGATGTTCTCTTTAGAGGCTCTACGAATCATGCGCCTGAAATCATGCAATAACTTTTTAAAGCGCTTATAATTATACTAGGACCCCATGGACTTTAAATTGCAAGTCTTTATAGTATGTAATTAAATCACTAGTAGAAGTCAAAGTTAATTATCTTAGTATGCTTCCAGGCGAAATGAAATTGTTTGATTACAAAATGCTGGAATCTAGGAGGAGTATTTCAGTTGTGCTACCATATTTCTATAAATATATTCAGGTTCAAGCTAATTTTTGATATACGATACGTTTTGATAACAATTTACTTTTTAACATATGTATAGAAAATCCAATGCATAATCTATTTATAGAAAAGAATAACATGCTTTAAGGCAAAATTAACTTATTTCTCTAAACAAACATTTACGCGCGATTCGTATACATATAGCAACAAAAATCTTAATATGAGCAACAGATATTTAATTGACATCCAAAAAACAGCTAAGACACCACAATACCAGACCTAAAGATATAAAACAATAACCCCATCTTGATGTCAATTTAATATAGTGCCCTTGTGTGTGTGTAAAACTTTCAGATAATGTCTTCAAGATTGTCTTATTTTCCTTACGGCTTTTTCTAATTTAAATAATATACGATTTCTTCTCGTAACCTTGTTGTAGCTCTCCCCCTAAAGCCTTATTTGACACCTTTGAACCCTCTAACCAAACCAAACAGTTGTGATCATGTCAGAGAGCAACAAAAAAAAAAACAACATTTCAAAATAACTACGACGAAAATTAATGAGGATTAATGGTTTCAAAATCAGACTGCCTTCTGTCTTCTAAGTCACCATCATCATAATTCCTATATGGATGGCAACATGCCGTCAGTCAATCAAACTCTAAGGCGGCTCGATGATATTTTCCCCCAAAAAAGTGATTAATGAATAGCACCAAAGGTGATGTACGAATGTACAATATTATATTAACAACCACCACACCGCAATATGTGATGGTAACATTATTGTTTAATTGCACGGCTCTAGAGTAAAGAAGAGAACACACTTAGTGGTCGGGGTTCAGCGGTAAGATGACGCCAAGTCCAAACCAAACCAAGTGCTACCAAGTGTAACAGGGAATCTCTGTCTCTATAAGCTTCGTCAAATACCATCGTACTCTACTATGTAAGTATTGATAAATGTTAAATTAAAGTAAAATTGATGTGTAAGCAACTACAATTGTGATGCAGGCAAAGAGAGAGGGAGAGAGAGGTTTGGGGCGAGGGGAGAACTTACACAAAGTTTGAAGTGTGTTTTTGTTCACTCGCCGCCGCCGCCGTCTCTAGTGCCTTTAGCGAGCGAGTGCTGTAACCCTTCTCATATGAATTACGGGTACTTAAACTTGGCTTGCCGCCATGATCTGAGATATTTGTTGTCTTGGTTTGGTTGGTAAAGTATGTGGCGACGGCCGCAGTAGTCGCTGTAGCAACAGCAGCAGCAACAACGTTAGTAAACCAGTTAAACAAGTAGTTTTTGTATTCAATTCTGAAATACTTTTTCTTTCTTTTGTAGACCAACAAAGCGTTGTTAAAGCATTGAGTTTGAGACCATGAAGAAAACCAGAAATTGAGTGGAATGTGGAAAATGAGTTAGGAGTGTTGTAAAGAAACAACCAACAATATTGAGTGTAATTGGGTGATGGGTGATAGGGTTAACATAAAATGTGAATGCATCCATAAAATAGCGAACTATTAATGCCAGCGGACCATCAATTGCATCGCATTTTCGGTGACTGGGCTGAGAATCATCTGCAAGTTTAACCAGATTTTGATCGTCAAATCATCTTGAGCGATTATGTTCAATTCTGGCTTAAGGGGTATGTAAGCAAACAGAATTGTCGTTTTTGGAGAGAGCACAATCTTCTTGAGACTCTTGAGAATCCATTATATTTCGAATAAATCACTGTTTGATCGGTTATACATGCCAAAAGGCGTCATGTGCCCCTGTTTCTTTAAGTCCTAAAACGGTGAAGTTTAGCTGACTTTCCACACAACTTACTTTGATTCTGCTGATAGAGAAACTTGCGCTAATATGTGGAAAATAATTTCCCAACGATTCGTCATAATCGCATTATCGATGTTGCAGTTTATGTGAAACACACAGATGCATTACGATTAGTGTATTGCGACATCTATCTTACACGAATTGTACTACAGCAAATAACATTTTCGAAATGTTGGTGACCAAATATTGTTAAACAATATGTGTTAACATAAAAATATGGCGTACTTTAAGGCGCACTATATATATTTTAATATTTTCTTTTCCTGCACGTTTTCAAATTTTCGATTGATTTGGTTTTAAGACCTCAACGGACTGGGGATTATGTACGTAACATTTATCTTTCACAGTGATATAAAAATAATATTCTATCGGGGTCAAATACAATGGTGAGCATAAAGATATACGCACTACTGTATTTCGTTGCAGATGGACTTAAGGGTTAAAAGTCCAAAAAACTGTATTTAGCTTAGTATATCTTTCATAGAAACCAGCGCCAATATTTTGACTATAAGTTTTCAAAATTTTAACGCAATGGCATGAAGGGTGTTGGTGCACATAAGGAACATTGGGTATACAAAAAGTTTCGTAAGCCATCTATACTACAAAAATTGTACTACAGTAAGTAGGATTTTCAAAATGTTAAAAAAGTATAGCATCTTTTAGGGCGCAATTCAATAATTAGGTCAAATATAACTGAAATTTTGTTTGGTTTAAGCTGCGCAGAGTATCTAAAGCAGCGGAGATATTTATATAAATCTCTTTATTTTTTATCATTTTAAACATATATTTTTTCATTTTAGAGAATGCGTCTTAATTTCTAGTAAACCGTTTAGCGACAGCCTACCAAAGAACACTAAGACCCTTATAAGCTTGAGCTTGTTTATAAACCAGTTTTCTGTTTTTGCTTATAATTTGTGGTATTTAGTTGCAATAATCATCAGCGTCTTTCTCATTATCATCACGATCATTGTCCCCATTATCATTATCATCGACATTGGCATCGTCGTTGCCTTAGCCTTCTCCGTTGCCAGTTAATGTTGGACGCAGCTATGATGCATCACTTAAGGCGTAGCATGTAGCTTAGCTTATATGCACGAGTACTCGTATGTAAGTATGTGTTTGTGGACTTGTGATTCTGCAGGGCATCATGACATACCTTAATTCTTAGCCTTTCCTTTCTACATCCATTCGGTTTTTATGTTATAATTATTTTGTATATGTTTGTTGTTGTTGTTTTTAGGTCTTGCAGGAATATTTTCTTATTCCTGAGAAACCAGTTTCCAAGTCCGATTCTTTTGTTTGTCTCGTATTTCATGTCAGTTTGTACGTTTGTGGTTTTGGCCTGCAACTTTTTTTCTGTTGTCGAGATTTTTTTCTGATTTTACCTTTAAGGTTTTCTGGCCGTTCGATTTCTTTAGAAAATCATCTATATGTGTTCGCTGCGTATAATCGCGTCTTGTGCAGTTCTGGTGAATTTCTTATGGGCGCAATATTTTGTGGTTTCTTGACGGTGGCAAGAAAGAGAAATTCTTTTGTTGCATTACTGGGTTGAAATGGGGCGATGGGATAGGGGGGAGTATACATTTTACAAGAAAGAGGGACATAAGGTCATTCTTAAGTGGCATCAAGGGGAAAGAATTGGGAGCACATTTTAATAGGTGGTATGTTATATTTTCAATTGTTGTCGAAGAATTTTTGCCATTTAGCATATCATCGATATTATAAAACTTTGGCATAATTTATGAGTTAACTTACGAGTTTTCATGTAATTTATGTGGGTTCATATAACAAAGGGCGTGAATAACTTACCTAAAAAGAGAGAAAAGTAAAACAAAATTATAAGATTAATTGCATTAATATTAAATATTTTCTTATATGTAGTTGTAATCAGATTAAGAGTAATTAAATTTATGTAATTTAAAAATGTTTAAGGACAATGTGAGGTATGTTTCCCAACATCCTTAAGTTTTGATTTATTCCACAGATTTGAATACTAACAGCCTAAATCAGCTGTTTATCGCATTAAAAGACAGTGAACGTTAACGTTTGACATCGTGGCTTAGGCTGTAAAAATTTATATTGTCAATATTTTCTAACTAACGCTACCCTCCAGTGTTTTTTTTGCACATTTACTGAAATGACCTGGTAGCCACCTACAGTATTATATTTACACTACAATGAACGCCAACTATAATTTAAACAAAAATACATTATAGGAAGTTTTCTTCGAATTAGATGAATGGAATATCAAACAATAAGGGACCGAAATGCAGAGATCGAAATATATTATATTATATCTTATATTGTCGTTTTTAAGACATACCATCATATGAAACAAAAAAAACTGTTAGCTTAAAGACATTGCATAATTTCAGGCAAAATAAAATAAATTTGGGGAAAAAACAGGAGTTTCAATTTGTGTGGGTCGATATTGTGAGCTTGTGGTGGCTAAATTTATTTGGCGACATCTGCCTAACGTATTCTTGATCGTTCAGGTACTGATGCCAAACCAATATAAGAAGTTACCAAATTGAGCAACAGACAACTATAAGCCGAGCCCCAAAGAGGTCAAAGGTCAAATCTATTTTTAGTATAACAATGAGTTTGTGTTTGTTAGTTTGCATTCTTTAGTACCGTGAAAACAGAAAACAGAATGTAGCTGTGTGGCCGATCGTGAAAATATGGTATTTAAATGATATATGAAGTGGGCGTGGTTGCGCCCTTTGGACCCTAGTTTTGAAATCGCAATATCTGGAGGGCTGTTTCTCCCATCGCAATGAATAATTTGTGTGAATGCATTTGTCAGCAAAGTTCGTGATCCAACAAAAAATGGGCGGTATCGGATCAATGGGCGTGGTATAAAAATAGCCACTTTAAACGGCTGTATCTCATGAACTATAAGAGGTAAAGAGATGACAATAGGTATGTGTTGTTGGTACAATATGAATTACAGCCAGGTTGGAAGTGGGCTGTGCCACGCCCCATGTTAAAGAAACCTTTATGACAACTATGATAATAGTTTAATCTACCTAAAAATTAGACCGGCCGTGGCATAGTGGTTGGAACACGCGACTTCATTGCGGGAGATCCGTAATTCGATTCCCGGCACCAGTCATCTACATTTTTCTTTCATTGCCGGCTCCCTCGATATTGTCGACAACAACTTCATAGTCTAAGTGTCGAGATAATCGGCATTTTTGGTAAAAGCTTCTCAAACAGTGACCTTTGTGTTCGTCGATAAACAAGTAAGTGCCATTTGTTGTGAATATAGAATATTCATGGGTTGTAAAGGGAAACTAAGTAAGTTTTTGGTAATGGTAATGGTAATGGTAATGGTAATGGTAATGGTAATGGTAATGGTAATGGTAATGGTAATGGTAATGGTAATGGTAATGGTAATGGTAATGGTAATGGTAATGGTAATGGTAATGGTAATGGTAATGGTAATGGTAATGGTAATGGTAATGGTAATGGTAATGGTAATGGTAATGGTAATGGTAATGGTAATGGTAATGGTAATGGTAATGGTAATGGTAATGGTAATGGTAATGGTAATGGTAATGGTAATGGTAATGGTAATGGTAATGGTAATGGTAATGGTAATGGTAATGGTAATGGTAATGGTAATGGTAATGGTAATGGTAATGGTAATGGTAATGGTAATGGTAATGGTAATGGTAATGGTAATGGTAATGGTAATGGTAATGGTAATGGTAATGGTAATGGTAATGGTAATGGTAATGGTAATGGTAATGGTAATGGTAATGGTAATGGTAATGGTAATGGTAATGGTAATGGTAATGGTAATGGTAATGGTAATGGTAATGGTAATGGTAATGGTAATGGTAATGGTAATGGTAATGGTAATGGTAATGCCCTTAAAGTCCGGCTGTTGCTCAAATTTGTCCATCAAACAGTTGGATCTATGTTAGTTATAGAAAATTAGACCACTCGGATTCTTGCCACCGGGGCTGAATCCGCCGCTGTGAACATTTAAGCAATGTTATATTTTACCCATAACGCAGTACAACATTTTTCAGCTCATAGATTTGGGACTCGATTCTGAGAACTGCACGTGAAAGTAGCCCCAAAAAGAAAAAGTTCTACATCATTCGTTTTGTCAAGGTACATGTCGTAATAATTTAATATCGATTTGAAGTTAGTAAGTATCGTATAGGGGATTTGTCAAGTTTAAGGTTCTTTTGTTTAATGTAACTCGAGAACCACTAGCCCGATTTAGCTGAAGAAGTTTAAAAAATTAAGAATTACAATTTCTTTAAACTGTTCATATAACGTTTCCCTTCATAAGCAACAGTTTAACTTTTCCATTCATCAAATGGTTTTGAGCTGGGTTTATTATGTAGCAGTTACAATAAAACTGTTGTACTCCGTGGCGTATGATATAACAAAAGAACCTAAAACGTGACAAATTCCCCTATACGATACTTACTGACTTCAAGTCGATATTAAATTATTATGGCATGTAACTTGACAAAACAAATGAAGCAGACCCTCCTCCTTTTTGGGTTACTTTCACGTGCAGTTCTCAGAATTGAGTCCCAAAATCATGTGTTGTACTGTGTAATAGAATACATGAGCCTTTCAAATAAAAATCTCACACACAGTTTGAATTTTTCCATTGCAACGTCGACCTGCTCATATTGAAAACCTCTTTTTTAACAGCACACACATTTTTTTACCCTTCAACACGCGCACTAACGGAGTGAAAGGCATATTCATTTATTTTCCCCTTTTTGGGGTTTCCGTCTGTCTGTCCCCTAAGATATGTAAAATCGGACAAAAACTACTGCCACCTCTCATACAAAGGTCCCCTTTTTGGAATCTATACCCGCGATTACAGCCGTTGTTACAGAGCTGTCGAGCAGAAGTTTGGTACGGTAGCTTCTATATATTCTAGGTTAAGTTCTGAGATAAGCAATATGGGACAAAGACTACTACCACCTCCTAAACCTCGTTCTCCCACTTCCGTCTGTTTGTCCCCCGATTACAGCAGTTGATAAAGAGCTATCGAGCTGAAATTTGGTATGCAACGTTCTATCCTCTAAGCGAAGTTTCAGTTTTCCGATGACGAATACCAGACAAAAACTAATCGCGCCTCAATTACAAACACCCCATTTTGGGGTGTGCGTCTATCTGTCACCGCAAATACAGCCGTAGTTAAGGAGCTATCCAGATGAAATTTGGTATGCAAGCTTCTATCCTGTAAGTTCTGAGATAAGCAATATCGGACAATGACTAGGCCCTCTTAATAAAGAAACTCCCCTTTTTGGGGGTGTCCGTCTGTGTGTCCCACCAATTACAGCCGTTGATTAAAAGCTATCAAGCTGAAATTTGGTATGCAACGTTATATCCTTGCGAAGTTTTAGATCGGACAAACACTACTATCCCCTCCCATACAAACTTCCCTAATTTGAAGTGACCGTCAGTCTGTCACCTCGATTACAGCCTTAGTTTAAGAGGGAAGCGTAGTCTACTCGTTTAATACAGCCTTTAAACGCATCATATGCACATATTAGAGTCTAGAGTCTACAAAATCCAAATTGCATTAAATGTACTACAGCCCCCCCCCCTCTCCTCGCTCCACGCCTTTGTTCGATCTATGGTATTAATTACACCAACCCCCAGTTCCAACCATACATTGATTATATGTATGACATTTTATTACTTTACTTTAATTAACTCAATTATGTTGTCACTTTTTAAAAGAATTTAATTTAAATAACAAAAGATCACCCAATAATTGAATTATGAAAAAAATTCCATTCTCCAGATATCATTGAACTCACTTATGACGCCCCAACAATATCGCCTAGATCACCAACAAAAGCAAACGTCAAAATAAACAAAATACTATACAAAACAAATTTATGAATCATAGCCAATAAAGTCAGCTATTGTGTTGTTGGTTTGAATTTAAATACCCTGCACGACGGCATACTGATATCTGACAAAGCTAGAAAATAGCTTAAAACGCTCTTTGTGTATAATAGACTAATAATGTGTAATGTAATACATACCACAAAACAGTTGACGCGGATCAAAACATGAATATGCATTTGTCAGCCCGGGTACATAGTAAAACAGTCAGTCAGCGAAACCAGATACACTGGTTACACTTAGGCTGTGATTACTTTGGATTATACGGTGCATTGGCTATGGACTGGTATTTGGTTGGTCAATTTACAGTGGCCAACATGTTCGTTCGTTCGTCCGTCCATTCATCTCAGAGATCTCAGACAGTGTCTGTCCATCCGTCTGTCCTTTGTGACCGCTTGATAGCCATCCACTATTATCTACTACTACTACATTTTTGTGGTCTTCAAGCCAAAGATGCCATAAAAAGTGAATGCTTGCGCTTGGCGGATTGTTGAAGCGAGGAAAATAATCTTGAAAACGATAACAAACCGATTACAATGCAACCAGGACAGACAGCTCTGGGCTGGTTAACAATACCTGGAGGCTACCTAAAGATCATATCATAAAGAAAACAGACAGCTTATAACTGACACAACAAGCGAAGATTTCATTTTCTATAAAAGAAATCATGTAGAAAATTGAAATTTCTTTGAAATATCATAAAAAGTTAATTTGTATTTCTGTGTGGATGTAATAATAATTTTTGATTTTTTGTTAAAGATTAGTAGCCAAATATTATTGAGAAGGGTAAAAAAGATAAATATTTGGGAGGGTATTATTTACTGTATTAGTTGTTAACTTTTTGGCTGAAATGCTGTAAATGTTACTTCGGCTTTAGAATGTTTGTTTATCTTTCATGGGAAATTTTCTTGCGCTCAAAGAATTTACATGCATTTACATATTTTGAAACAGATACGGAACGATTCAAAATGTATTTTAGATACATTTTTACGTCGCTGATAAAATTAAAAAAAAAGCAAAAGGAATAATGTTTTTTTTTCAATACGATACTTGTACCAATATACAATATTGTAGTTATTTTTAAAAGAATTATTGGAAATTGCTTTATCGTAACTGTCTTGCTCTATGGTGCCAAATCATGTAAATCTTCGAGAGAAAAATACTTTTAAAAACATTTGGGTCCATCAGCATACATACAGTACTGTCGCCGGATGAATTAAGAGCTGTATGAGCTATATAACGACATCGACGTAGTCAAGCGCATCCAAAAAGGTCTTGATGGGCAGCATAGGACGTGGCGTTAAAAACATCGCTGTGTGTATCATGTTAAAGAGTTATTATCCAAACTATATGTAACAAACTATCTACAAAAGGTAAAATACAAAAGCGCTTGGAATTCGTAATAGAGGTTCCATTAGGATATTCCAAAAATGTATAAAGGTTATCAGGAATGGCTGAGAGAACCCACGACCAATCAAATTTAGCCTACAATGGATATACAGAGGACACGATTTGAGCTGAACCTATTCAGAGTCCACCTGAGGAACATCATAGCTGTAATAACCGGATACTGGCCAGTTGGTAAACTCGCTAAGAGGTTGAATCTACCCTACAACGATTTTTGTAGAAACTGCAATGATGAGGAAGAAGAAGAGACCTCGGACCATTTTCTATGTCACTGCCCTGTTTTTGGTGACCCGAGACACTTCTAGACAGTACCTGTCTATCAGAAGGCGATTTGCGGAACATCCATGCCTTCATCAGAGCAACGAAATGACTTGATAGCGACGTTGACCAAACAGAATAGAAATGTGGTGCGAAAATTTGAAAATGGTATCACAACGGTACTCCCACTAGGACCCTCGTGAGCTATGTTGAACGTGGCTGCCGAATTAACCTAACCTATCAGGGTAGATGGAGTCCAAAGATGTTGGGAGACTATTGCTGGCCGATCAAAAAGTACCAAATAGTATGTGATGTATGGCCTCTTGGAAGCAACAAGAGCTAATTTCATAAAAAAAATAATAAAAAAATGGATGTGTACCACCTTAAGAGTTGAAGATAGAGGGTGGATATAGCCTAAGAAACTGCAAGGGTTGCAAAAATATTGGAGGTTAATCATATATTTGACTCCTCTATGTGCACCTTTGGGGCAGTTATAGTTGTGGGAGCATATTTTATACAAATTTGATTTTTGTATGGGAGCCCTTAGGGGGTGAAGATAGGGGGTAGGTGTGTTCGAAAAAATTTTAGTAAGGAAAAATTGGTGGGACTCTGTCATACAATTGATTCCTCTAGGTGCACTTTTGAGGCAATCAGTTAATAGTGAAAAATTAGTGTGGGTTGGTCATACGTTTGACTTATCTAGGAGGCACCTTTGGGATAGTTATAGCGGTGGGAGCAAATTTTATAACAATTAGTTTTTTGTATTAGAGCTCCCCGAAGGGATGAAGTTAGGGTTTAGGGACAAACGTTAGGATGTAAAAATTACTGGTGATCGGTCATACATTAAACCCTCTAGCAGGCACAAAGCGAGAGGCAGGAGCTGATATAACAAAAAAAAATATTATAAAAAACTAGTAAGGTAATTATCTTAGGCTATGCCGCAATTTTGACACCCTTAACCATTTGTAAAAATGGTGATAAACGGGTTATTTGCACTATAACTATATTTTAAACTTTGATCGGTAAAAAGGAGGTCTAAAGTTTATATACTTATCTTAGAACTTAAACTCCGCTTTGAGGATGGAAGCTTGAATACCAAATTTAAGGTCGATAGTTCCTAAAGACAGATTGACGGACACCCCCAAAAAGGGATCAGTTTGTATGAAATTGTGGTGTAGTTTTTGCCCGATAATGTTCGTCTTAGAACTTAACATCCGTTTGGAGGATAAAAGCTTGTATACCAAATTTCTGCTCAATAGCTCTCAAATTAAGGCTATAATCGCTAGACAAGACAGTCGGACACCCTAAAAATGGCACTCCCCATTTGTGAGATGGGAGTAGTATTTGCCCGATATTGTTCATCTCAGAAATTAAGCTTTGCTTAGAGGATGGAAGCATACAAATCAAATTTCAGCTTGATATTTGTAATCGCTGGGACAGATAGAGGGACACCCCAAAAAGGGGAGTTGGTATGAGAAATGACTGTAGAATTTATCCAATCTTGCACATCTTAGAACTTAACCTCCAGTTAGAGCATAGAAGTTGGCATATTAAATTTCAGCTCGATAACTCTTAAACTGTGCAGACCCCCAAAAAGAGGCAATTTGTATGGAAGGTGGGAGTAGGTTTCGACTTATTTTGATCATCTTAGAACTCAATCTCCACTTAAAGGACAAAAGCTTGTATACAAAGTTTCAGATCAATGGCTTTTAAACTGCCACTGTAATCGCAGGGACAGAGCCTCAAAAGGGGCAATTTGTATGGGCGGTGGGAGTAGTTTTTGACAGATCTTTCTCATCCTAGAAATCAGCCTCCAGTAGGAGGACGGAAGCTTGCATACCAAATTTCAGTTCGATAGCTATTTAATTACACCTGTGATCTCGGGGACTGACTCCAAAAAAGAGGAGTTCGTATGGGGGGTGAGAGTAGTTTTTGATAGATCGGGCTCATTTTAGAACTTAACCTTGCTAAGAGGATATAAGCTTGTGTTCCAAATTTCAACTCGATATCTCTTAAAGTACAGCTGTAGTTGCAGGGGCAGACCCCCCAAAAAGGGCAATTTGTATGATAAGTGGGAGTAGTTTCTGACCGATCGGTCAAACTTAAGCTCTGGTTTGAGGACATAAGCTTATGTTTCTAATTCTAATTCTGGGTGAAAATGCAGGGAGAGACCCCCAAAAGGGGCAATTTGTATGGTAAGTGGAAGAAGTTTTTGACCGATCGGTCAAACTTAAGCTCCGGTTTGAGTATATAAGCTTATGTTTCTAATTCTAATTCAGTTCTCTTAAACTACGGCTGTAATTTCAGGGACAAACCCCCAAAAAGGGGCTATTTATATGGGAGGTATAAGAAGTTTTTAACCGATTGATTGTGTTCCAAATTTCAGCTCGATATCTCTTAAAGTACAGCTTTAATCGCAGAGTCAGACTCCAAAAGGGCAGTATCTATGGGGGTGTGTGTCGTTTTTGACCGATCGGGCTCATTTTAGAAGTTAACCTCCGCTTTGAGGATATTCAGCTTGATATCTCTTAAACTACGACTCAGAATTCGACGCTGATCCATATGGGCGTTACAAACGGAAGAACAAAATTAATATACCCTTCACTCCGAACGTGCGGGTGTAAATATTATAGAAAATAAAAACATTGTATAGGAGATCCATTAGAGGGTGAAGATGAACCACATATGTCGTGGCACAGCAAAGCTCAAATTTGGTAAATCAGTGATACGTCAACGTTGTACTCGAATATGCGTTACATGTGTAAGTATAAGATTCACTTTCTTTGGAGAGGAAGAAGTAATTCACAAATTGCGTAAAATAATTTGGACCAATTAATGGGGTTAGAAGCAAACAGAAGGTTCTTTTCGAGGTATTCACCTTCAAAGTTTCAAATTCTAGTGCAAAGGAAGGTACTACTTGAACTGATTTCGGCCAGATATCAGCACTGGTAAAAAAAAATTGATATCATCTCATGCTAGTAGTGAGAGATGCTGTCAAGGAACACAACTGTATACTTACTTACTTAATTTCCCTTTGCACCCCATGAATGAGGTATGGTATAGCTTCTCGCTTTGTTGTGAATTAACACGCTTTCTATTTTTTTTAAGATTCACAACTAACGGCACCTACTTGTTTATCGACGAATGCGAACGTCACTGTTTGAGTAGCTCTTACTAGACACGGCGATTGAATCGACGCTTAATACAGCGAAGTTGCTGTCAACATCATTCGAGGGGAGCCGAAAATTAAAGAAAATTGTATTTATTTTTTTTTCTTTTAAGATGACTGGAGCCAGGTTTGAACCTGCGATCTCCCGCATGGTAGTCGCGTGTTCTAACCACTATGCCACCGCCTGTATACATATCTCATTTTTTCCAATTTATCACTTGCATCCCTTTGCTTTTAACCCCCTCTGCTATTGTTTTCTAAAATTTGAAAAACATTAGTTTTTAATGGTTTTTCTCACTTTTATGTTAGAAAATTTCGAAGTAAATAACTTTATTACAATATATCTAGAATTGTTCTATGATCAATGGATGTACGATCACGCTAAATATCATTCAGGCTATTTGAAGAACTAAAAAGAGGTAGTGGTGGTGTGACAGCTCTTCCTGGACTAAGAATTCAGGATGCATACAATTTTTTACATTCAATTATAAGTGTTAAAGTTATCTGCAGCATTTTTTTACTACAATGAAGCTGGCTGACAATTTGACAGCTGTCACGTTAAAAGATCATGTCTTATATTACTTACAAACTGATACCAGCATAGTGCATATATTTTACATGTCTTGACATCTATTGAACTTTTTGGTTGTATAGTGCAGACTTTCCCATATCCGTTTTTGTTTTGTTGTAGGAAATTTCTCCTAATACTTGGCCAAATCATTCACTTACAACCCCAACTAGCCAACCAGTCAAGTGACAATAAAATAAACACTAATTGTAAATTGTAAACGTTTCAAGTACATTTTGTCATTCGTAACGTTACCTTAATGATTAATAGTGAAATTGCAATTCAAACAGATAACTACAAAAGCCGCTTACAACACAGCCAATCGAACGTTGTACGACAGAAGAATGAAGATATGGCCATAAATAATCTCGGCAGGTAAATAACAAAAGAAGACTCAACAGGCAACAAAACTAAAATTGGTAATGAACACTTAAGGTTTTGTCAATATCACTGAGCGCAGAAGACGATGACAACGTGAATTGCATATTTGAGCCAAAAGACAAAGAAGACATTATGGTCATCATCTACGATACTGGCAAATGAAAAAAACGAAACTAACAACCTTAGACAACAATAAGAAGACCAAACTCTGCAGTCTACCATATTGAGCCGCCAACTATAAACCAATGACCGAACAACCAACCAAGAGCCGTCTGCTCTTAACTCATTCGGCAGTAAAATGACTTTTAGTTTTCAATTCCATACAAAATTGAAATGAAACAATTTGTAGTAGTGGATTTTGGTCAGTCTCTCGCAAGAGTTCCATGGCCATTATACACAAGAGTTGCGACGAACTTGACCAGTAAAAAAAATGATACAAAAATAAACAACAACAATAAATAAAACAAAACAATAAGTAAATGCGCAAAGCAAAAAGAAAGTAACGAAAATGTCTTAATTGCCTTTAACAAAAACTGAAAAAAAAACAAATATAATTAAATAAAAGTTGTTGCTGTTTGTTTTGGTCAGGCCCAAACTCCTTAAGAAAATGAAAACAGTATGAAAAAAACTAAAAGTGATTTCAAAAACTAGATTACTGGTTAAGGTTGAGGAACCCACTATGATAAGAGCCACCCCTTTCCAATTTTCAGTTCATTTTCATCTAAAGTCAATATCTTATGCATTACATCAAGCTATCAATCAATTGATCGTATCGTACACTTACTTTCTGTTAGCCAACACTGTAATTGTCTCTCATGATTTTGTTTATAACATTTTAATTTTATACGAGTATAGTAAAATGTGAAAATGTGGTATGAAACCTGTAATAACAAGTAATCATAAAGATATAACCATAAATTTTAATCAATTTTAATGGAAGTCATAATAATAACGTTCAATGGAAATGGTTACTACGCGAGTAACGGTCATTTGCCAGATGTTTAGAGAGAGAGAAGGATTTAACTAAAGGATATGAAGCGGTCATTTTATTTTATACGAATTTGTGGCTGCAGAAGTCAAAGAATTTTGTAATGTATCTAAAAATAGAATTGTTGTATATGAAGGCGAGCAGCTGACCCATATATCTTTTGTGGAATGCAGTAAAAATTTGTATGGTTTTTGCAGTAGCAGAAGCAGGGTTAAATTTGAATAACTTTTAGAAAATGTTAACTTCCGCAGATTATTATGAAAACTTTAAAATACGATAAAAAAAAATTTAAGTCAGGTAAACTGACTGATAAATACCATCACCCAATATAAGATATTGTTGAAGTCTTGAGTTATTGAAATGAATAGGTTTTAATTAAGATAAAATTAATTATACTTATGTATAATTATCCAAAAATTTACTTATTTGTGTAGGGGGTATAGGTGCCGGTTTGGAATTTATGTGAGAAATATTAATTTTTCAAAAAAATTAAATTTTGATAGGGGGTACCAAATGGGTGAACCGATACAGTCCTTATGCATTCCTGACTGAAATTTTCATACGTACAACTTACGAATAATTTGACTGAATTCAGTGCACTTACAAAAAAAGATATGTATGTAAGACTATGGGGGTGGGGTTGGTCCTTTGTATGGGATGTACCAGGAGGGGTGTCTCAAATAGTTAGGTTTTCTGAGGTTTCGCCTCCTATCACAATATAAATTAACCGACTAATTTTCATTACCCTTCAAATGTCCGTTTGGAAGTTATGGAAGAATTATTAATTTTCCAAAAATAGGTCATTTTGTATGGGAGGTACCAGAAGGGGTGACCCGATATAGTCCATTTTCACTCCTGATTCATATTTTCATAAGCGTACAAATTACTCATAATTTGACTGATTTCAGTGTACTTAGAAAAAAAGATATGTTTGTAAGACTATGGGGGTGAGTTCGGTCATTTGTATGGGAGGTACCAGAAGGGGTGTGTCAAATAGTTAGATTTTCTGGGGTTTTGCCTCCTATAATAACATAAATTAATCGACCAATTTTCATTACCCCCCAAGAGTCCGTTTGGAAGTTATAGGAGAAATATTAATTTTCCAAAAATAGGTAATTTGTATGGGAGGTACCAGAAGGCTTAAACCGATATAGTCCATATTCATTCCTGAGTCCTATTTTCATAAGCGAACATCATACTCAAAATTTGACTAAATTAAGTTTACTTACAAAAAAGATATGAATGTAAAACTATAATGGTCAATTAGGTCATTTGTATGGGAGGTACCAGAAGGGGTATGGCAAAGGTTTCGGTTTTCTTAGGGTTTGCCTACTTTAGCAAGATAAATAAACTGACCAAATTTAAATATCCTACGATCGTCCGTTTGGAAGTTATGAAAGAAATATAAATTATCCAAAAATAGGTAATTTTGTATGGGAGGTACCAGAAGGGGTGGGGCTATTTTGCCCATTTACAATCCAATAAGTTCGTTTTGAAAAATATTAATACTGGTAAATTTTCATACCGATCCGTTAAGGTTTACTCGAGTTATCCTGCTGACCAGCCATCCAGCCAGCCAGACAGACGGACAGACGGACATAGCTCAATCGTCTTAAAAAGTTCTGAAACGAAATTGGTCTTAAGATACTTGGGGTCTAACTCGTCTCATTTAATGCGTTACACTTTTTTTCGTATCAAATGATATATACCCTCATCCCTAAGGGTGATGGTATAAAAATGTAATCTATGTTAGAAGATATAATGCAATCTCGCCTAACAGCATGCTGTAACTTTTAACGTTTTTTTATATAAAGGGTGGGGCAAATACAAGTTTCTTTTAAAAGTGCAATAAAATTAACAAAATTAATTATTTTCCACGTATTATCGTTTTATTAGTAAGCATTGCATTCTGTTACTCTAATTTTCCAAAACCTTGTTGATAGTTTCAGGCTGTAGCTCACACATTGCTTGGATGATATTGATCTTGAGAGCTTAAATCGTTTCTGTATTGTTGGCATAACATTGGCCCTTCACGGATACTCACATAAAGGACCAATGGGGCCAAATCGCAGCTCCGAGGCGGCTGATAATACGATTTGGCTTGGTCTGTGTATCATGGCGTGCCATCCTGTATGAATCAGAGGTCGTCCAAATTCATATCTTAAATTTTGGTAAAAAAAAGTCGAATAAAGAATAGATTGAATTGTGTGATGTCCAACCAACTTTTTCATTGTCTAGCCATGTCATGTTGTTTAGTTTTCTTTGGCATAGGCAATGTTCTGAATGATTCAAATAAATTACTTCATGTTCGAACATGAAACCATGTCATCGTGGTGCCATTCTAGCGTCTGTTTTGCATTCTTACAGTTATGTTTACACAACGATTACACTTATATATCTGTGCCATAGCATTGTATAAATCGACGGTTATGTCGTCACTGACATTGTATGAATTGTACCATTGGTTGGCATAGCATGGCATGAATTGGTGTAGTCGTTGTCATGGCATCAAAAGAATTGGTTTTTACATGATAAATTGAAAAACTTTAAAATTGCACATGCGCTAGTTTCTAGTTCGGAAACAATCCAAATTATATGATCGAAAGCTAATGTGCCCAGAACATCTTTAAACCTTATGCATCACACAAATTTACATTTACAACCTTTCAAAATTATGATTGTACAACAACTAAAGCCTTCAAATAATGCTTACTGACTCCACTTTGCTAACGATATGATACAGAGATTCACTAGATTTACCAATCTTTTTTCTCAGACAAGTCATTCTTCCACCTCGATGGGCATGTAGACTTTTAACTTTTCGTGGATATGCGAGTGACACTAATCCTAAATTGAAGTATCAAAACCCCTTGTATTTTCCCAAAATAACTGTATGGGCAGTTTTGTCAAAGAGGACATGCTGTTGCAGCAAGTACAGAGCGGCATATTGCCTTGCTAAGGAACTTTTTTGCTCCAGCACTAAAGAATTTCAATGGTTTTAAACAACGATCTTGGTTTCAGCAAGATTAAATAACATGACACACCCTCAATGAATCATTTGATGCAGTTGGAGATATTTTTGGTCAAAAATTTATATGTAAAAGAGATGAATGTCAAACACTGAGCTTGAATTGCTTGTTCTAGCCGAATACGTCCATTTTTGTCAGTAATTTTTTATTACTACTGAATTTTAAAATACTGAGCTTTATTATATGAATTTTGGGGCATATCTGTATGGAAAGTGGGTGTAGTTTGTTTGATCTTGCTCACCGTAAAACTTAACCCCCGCTAGAAGGTTGCATACCAATTTTTAGCTCGATATCTGTTAAACTACGACTGTAATCGCGGAGGCAGACAGATAGACATCCCCAAAATGGTGAATTTGTATGAGAGGAGGGAGTAGTTTTTTTTCGATCATACTCATCTTAGAAGTTAACCTAGGCTTTGGGGGTAGAAGCTTCCATACGAAATTTTAGCTTGATAGATTCTAATCCTCAAAAAATAAGAGTTTGTTAGAAGGTGGGAGTAGTTTTCGGCAGATCTTGCTCATCTTAGAACTTAACTAACGCTTAGCGAATAGAAGCTTGCATACCAAATTTCAGCTCGTTAGCTCGCTATGACGGACAGACGGACATTTAAATAGGAAAAGTTTGTATAAGAGGTGGAAGTAGATTTTGCCTAATCTTGCTCATCTTGCAACTTAAACTCCGCTTAGAGGATATAAACATGCATACCAATTTACAACCCGAATGCTCTTATACTATGGCAGTAATCGATGTGACAGACGGACGAACATCTTAAATCGATTTAAAACTTGGCTTGGGTGACTGACTGATCACTCCCCAGCCCAAACGACTAAAGCTAAACCCGTTAAATTTGAAATGTAGGTTCCTTTTATGACGTAGGCGCGCACTAAGAGGAGATTTTTGGAAATTCGGACATGGGAGTAACATGGATGTGGCTCCGCCCCTTACAGATCGAACTTTGAAATGGATGTATCTTTTAAACCACTAAAGGTACGAAGTCGAGATTTGGTACGTATATTGGTCGTATAAGAAAAAATACTTTGTTTGTGGAAAGTGAGCGATGCCACGCCCCTTTTCACAAAGTCGTTATATGGGCCAAATAAAAGGACCGACTACAATTTTATTTTCTTTGTTTGATACTGTCCATAGGGCCTTTATCATAGGCTACATAAAAATATAATAAGACAAAGGGGAGTGGCACCGCACACACAAACAGAAATCTCAATCGGTCATATCTCAAAAGCCATTAGAGGTATGAATATGAGATTTGCTACATATGTTACTGATACAAAAAGGATTACGTCTCGCCGGAAAATGGGCGGTGACACGCCTCTTCGAACAAATCGTTACCTGGGCGGAATAAATGGACCAATTGCAATGAAATTTTTACTTTGAAGTACTATCCGTAAGGCCTCTATCATAGGCTACATAAAAACAATATTAGACAAAAGGGGCGTGATATTGGATTTTTGGAGATTTGTATTTTTAAGTGTAAAAATAACACAAGGGAACAAAATTGAACTTTTTGAGTGTTGTTTGGAATTCGATAGCTGTTTTTTACTAATTTGGGGTCGCTGATTTCAAATCTAATCTCCATTTTTCTCCATCAGCTCGAATTTTTAAGTTACAGGTACTAATCGTATTTTCGACTTTTTTCCAAAAAATTATAGTTCAAAAAATCATAATTTTTTTTTCATAAGCCGGATTTTAAAATTTTATTTTTTTATTAAAGATATCGTTGTTACCTTTGAAAAAAATCAAATTTTTTAATATTACAAAAAAAAATGACTGAGTAACGGCTGTTTTATTCAAAAAAAAAAAAAAAAATTACACAAAAAATTACACATTTTAATTTTCTTCACGCTGAAAGTTAATCGGTTGGGGGCAAATTGTTATTTTTATTAGCTTTATTGAATATCATATTAAGATAGCTTTCTAAAACATGTATGTACATAATAATCGATTGAAAATTGAATGAGTTATGATAAATTCGGTGATAACAGATTTTTCGCAATTTTTTGTTTTTACCCAAAAAAAATTAAAATTTTGTATTTTTAAAAATCATGATAAATTTGCAAATTTATTTATAGTTTAATTTTTAGTTTTGCCTCCTATTACAATATTAATTAACAGAACAAATTTAATTAATCGGCAGGTTTCAATTCGGAAGTTAAGGAAGAAATATAAATTTTCCAAAAATAGGTAATTTTGTATGGGAGGTACCAGAAGGGGTGATCCGATATAGTGCAAATTCATTCCTGATTTATATTTTCATAACCGTAAAACTTCTGCATAGTTTGACTGAATTCAGTGTACTTACAAAAAAGATATGTATGTAAGACTATTGGGGTGAGTTCGGTCATTTGTATGGGAGGTACCAGAAGGGGTATGGCAACGCTTTCGGTTTTTCTAGGGTTTGTCTACTTTTGCAAGATAAATAAACTGACCAATTTTCAATATCCTCCGGTAGTCTGTTTGGCAGCTATCGAAGATATATTAATTATCCAAAAATAGGTAATTTTGTATGGGAGGTACCAGAAGGGGTGGGGCTATTCCGCCCATTTACAATCCCATAAGTTCGTTTCAAAAAATATTAATACTGATAAATTTTCATAACGATCCGTTAAGGTTTGCTCGAGTTACACTTTCACAAACATATTAATAAATGTTATTTTTGTATGGAAATCGTGATTTTTGTAAATTTAGTTATCTCAGTAAATTGTTGACAAAATCAAAAGTTGTGCAGATATTTTAATGAAATAAAGCTCATTTGATTCACACTATATTAAACTAAATGTTTTAAGACAAACACTGTGATTTTTGTTGCAATAATTTTTTTTATGAATTTTTAAAAAACAAAAATTTTTTTTTTTTTGTAAATTTTTTGTTTTATTTTTTAAAACTACAACGATATCTCTGAAACTACTAAGCCAAATTAAAAACAATGTAGGCACGGATTAAAGATAATTTTGTTGACGAGTTTAAGTTTTTTTTTTTAATTGAATATGGTGAACCGTTTTCAAGTTATTTAAATATTTGTAGTGGAAGTGCCTTAGTTATGGACATAACGGTATATCGCGAAAAGTCGAGCTGATACAAAAAAACCAAGTGCAGATTTGGATTCAGCGTCCCAAATTACCTTTAAAACAATATTCAGTTCTTAAACAACAAATACCTTGTTCCCTTGTGTAATCAACAAGATATAAAACTCTTACCATCACCCAGACTAATCGTCTAAAGCTATAATCGCGAAAATTTATATGTGCATGCTCACTATCAAATTGCATTGATGGTATTTTGATATCCGATTTTTCTGGGTAAAATTATGAGGTGAATGTTTTAATTGTGCGATATGAAGTAATTTTCGGTGTATAAATACCGAAAAAGGCATTAAACTGGTACTATCGCCCAGACCAAACACCTGAAGGTAGAGTTATGAAAATGGACTAAGCATTGCTCCCTATCGAATTAGAGAGCCGCCTGATGGGGTTTTGTAGAAGCTCGAATATTTGGAGGTAAAAAAATTCCGAAAGTGGATAAAACTGGTACCATCACCCAGACAAAACGGCTAAAACTATAATCGTATATGGGCATGCTCCCTATAGAATTAGAGGAGGTACCAGTCCAATGTAGTTGTGCAATACGAATGTATCTTTTAAAATTCAAATTTTTAAGGGATAAAAATGGATTAAAGCGGCACAATCACTCACACCAATGGGATCAAACCACAATCACAAAAATGAGTTGTCCGCTCGTCTTAAGAATCGTTTGCATTTTAAATGTATTGATTAAATTCTTCAGAAGATTCGTTGTAAGTACGGGTGAGGCAACGTGAGCCGGGAAAGCTAGTATATATATATATATAAACTGTCAACGACTCCTTTTGGATGTTACAAATGGAAAAACAAACTGAACCCATACCTGTAGAGCCTAGGACTACCAAATTTCATAATTATCAGTAATAATATCAATATCAATACAAAGCGATCGTGCCAAATCTTGTATTTTGTAAAGCTAAAGTTTTGGAAAAAAATATAAATCCAGCCACGCCCCATCTGGTACCTCCCATACAAATGTACCATTCCGCCCACTTTAAAAATTGAGTTATAATATAAATGCACCCAATGCGATAGTGTCAAAATTTTTATACTTGCAAAATTTTCTGCTATTACAGAGGCTGAGGGTATATGTAAGTCGCTAGAATTTTATGGGAAAATTTTTTACAAAATACCATATTGGGTTAGATGTGGGCGTGGCTGATTGTGATTAAACTTGGCATACATCTGTTGTTTTTCCTGGAAAGTACAAGGTGGGCCACAAAAAGTCATCCGATGTTGTTTGGCTCTCATTTTTTTCTAAATGAAGGACTTCCATACTTTTTTTTTTGATAATATTTATTTGATTCTTTAGAATTTTATTAATTAAGTCGAGAAGATTATATCTGTCAAATGGGCGCCGTCCCATGGGGATTGCCAATCGGGCTCGTTTTATGCCATTCATCACATCGGCGAGAACTTAGAGCGACAGATCCTCGCACTTGTGTGGAATGTTGTCCTTGAGGGCTTCCAGGGTCTCGGGGTTGTACACGTAAACACTGGACTTCAAAAAGACCCAACAAAAAAAAGTCTGGTACGATCAAAAGAGGAGCATCTTCCAATAGGATGACTTCTTTTGGCCCAACTTGTATATGTAACGAATTTGAACCCTTGCCTTGAATCGAAAATTTTTAAAAATCGATTTCGATTGTATCGGCTTTGAACGGTGGACGTGGCTGACTTTGGTGCAATTCCATTTTTTTATCTTAATTTAGTCAATATAATTTAAGTGGCATGATGGTTAGAAAACGCGACCACCATGCGGGAGATCCCGGGTTCGATTCCCGCCTCCAGGTATCTAAATTTGTTCTTTTATTGCCGACCTCCTCGATTATGTCGATAGCAACTTCGCAAAGTGTCGAGTAAATCGGCATGTCTAGCAAAAAGCTTCGCATTCGTCGATAAAAAATTAGGTACCGTTAGTTGTGAATTTATAAAATGAAAGCGTGTTAATTCACAACAACGCTAGAATCTATCCCACACCTCATTCATGGGGTGTAAAGAGATATTAAAGAAAATTTGAAATGTCAACTGTTCAAAATATTACTACTATACAATATTTCTTATTTAATCAGCTCTAGGTAGAAGATAAAGTAGCACTATAAATCACTGTCGTCCTCTACGAAATGTATCTATACAATCGTACAACTTATTCATAAAAAGTTGTGAAATTTTAGCCCAAGAAAATTGATTTTAAAGCACTGTGCGGCCGTTTGAATCATGAGTGTGCTCAAGGAAGAAGATAAATTAACACCTAAAACCACTGTCGCCCTTTAAGAAATGTATCTATACAATCGTACAACTTACTCATAAAAAGTTTTGTAAAATTTTGGCTGATGAAAAGCGATTGTGAAGCACTGTGCGGACGTATGAATCATCTGTTGTATATATTCCTTACTTTGGTGCGTCCCAGAAAAACAAATTTATTTTCTTTTAAATATTTGTCAATTTCAACTCCACCTTAATATATTTTTATAACAAGTAAGACCTTAGTATTATGTTGAAGTCGAGGTCAGTATATTTTCCTATATTAAAGCATAGAAATAAGAGCGACCTCGTCTCAAATTAACTATTTACCCATATTGGGTTCGAAGTAAAAAAATTTCGTTTAACACTAATCAAAACATTTACCTGTTGTGAATCATGGCGGTAGTGATTATTTGGCAAGACTAACTGATTACCCGCACTTGGGCCAGCTATATCCATTTTATGCAAATCAAAAGCGATAAATTAAATCTATGGGTGTAGTAGACCTATGGCAGCAATAGTTGTTGATGTTATATTCCAAAATTGGCATGACAGCAAACATTTAGATGGCATAGATGCGTTTCAGATGACTCTCATCGTCATGATGATGATAATGATGATGCAATTTAAAAACACACAATGCAGTTAGAGCATATTTCCTGCACAGTGACGTTTAAGATTAAAACGAAGAACACGCGAAACAACACCATCAAACGCGTTGGGCGACGATGCCGAAACCGAAAAAGGACCCGGTTATGAGGAAATCAAATGCCAACTCGAGATTTGAGCTGAAAACACACACATATAACGCGCACGGATACTTGTCACACACAAACACACACGCGCGCGGTTTGAACAAAACTCACCACTCAAAAGTAATGGTGGTGGTGATGTTAGTAATGGAGGATATTAAGGTAGCCGAGATGATGGTGGTGAATATGTTAACAACAGGCGGCGCGCGCAAGCGCAAAAATCCTATAACAGCTTCAACAGGTTTTCAAAAACAGGTATCGGAAAATATACACAAATTTTGTAACTTCACTTGAAATTCACCACCCGACAAGATACTTGTTATACATTCTTTGGGTAGTGTGAATTTTTTTCTTCAGATTTTTTCTCTTTTTTTGGGTTTTTTTCTAAAGAATTGTATAATTTTCGGTAAATTTAAGCATTTTCTTTATTTGTTGTTTGTTTTAGCATATAAATTTATCATAAAGGGACTTTGCTGTTATTTTGATTTATTAGCTTTGAAATTTCCTATGATAGCTTAGTAGCGGCAGCACACGAATGTGAGTTTTATTTTAATTCCTTGAATATTTATGAGTTGCCCGTTTGAGGTTTCATTTACTAATGACTGCAAGACACGCTTAATTATATTTATTTTGGTTGTTGTTGTTGTTTTAAACTTTTTTTTTACAACTACTTTATTAACATCATCTTAAGCTTTTTTTGCGCCTGCAGATTCTTGTTGTGATTCTTCTTGCTCTCTTTTTTGTTGTTGTTGTTTTACATCCAACAGACACTTAATAATAATTTATAATCAACTATTTGTTGTTGTCTATGATGGCTTTTAAACTAATGGCACACGCGAGTTGAGTTATTCCTTTTCTAACGCTGTTTGTTAATAATATATTTGAACACGTCGGTCGGTCGCTGGCTGACTGCCTGAATTAGCGCGAAACACGAGATTCAAATGTCTCCGCCACGATTATTTCGATTCGATAGCTTACTAAAAGTACAGATTCCAATGGTTTGAAAACGTTTGTGTTGTTGTAACAGCTTAACAACTTGTTGTTGTTGTTGTTGTTATTGTAGCATTACTTTTGGTCCGTAAATCTTGTCCACTCGCCACGATATCTCTTATGCTTTTGAAATGGACGCGTCTCATAAGATTTTGTTTTGAGTCAGATTTCCCATTCTGCTGGGGCCAGCCAGCAAGCAACTAGCTGCTGGTGGTGCCTGGTGAGCGTGCTATGCTGTTGCTGTCAATGTTGTTGTTGTTGCTGTTATTGGTTTGTTGCTTTTGGTCTTTGGTTGCGTTTTTAGCCAGAAACTAAATGGAGAAACAAAATCCACCATAGAGCCCAAGATTTAGCCGCAGTCAGCAACAACTCCAGCACTATAAGTAGCCAACAACAACAGCAGAGCAGCATAACTGCCACACACACACACACCAACTTACTAAATTGCTTACAAACAAATCCACTCAAAGCAACATAAAAACCCAAAACATTACGCTTACATTCATACAGGTAGACGAAGAGGATAGTTTTGTTGTTTGTCTTTTTTTTCATCCAACATCATGCGACGACGACGGCGACGACTCTGTACCTAAACAAAGGCTTAAAGGTAACACAGAGACGTCAGGCAACATATAGCTGAACGAGGATATGAGGGTAGGAGTGACAAGTGTAGTGGTAATCAAAGGAATTAATTAGGGTACATGTTCCGAATGAAAATGGAATGGAATATTTGGAACATTATAAGCGAAAATTTGGTTCATTGACCACCAACAGACTTGAAACTCTGGAGGTGCTGATGGAAGTACAATTCCCAGGCTCGCGGACAGTTATAACTTTGATATTTACGGCATACCGATTACTGAACATCGTGTTCAATAGGCTATCAAAAGTTTCCACTCTTTTAAATCTCTCTGGAATTTTAGCAACGAGGAGCCCATCCTAAAGCCAATCAAACGTAGAAAATGGAGATGGATAGGCCATAAAAAACTTAATTTCCCTTTACACCCCATGAATGAGGTATAGGAAAGCTGGCAAAGTTGTTTAACACGCTTTCTATTTTAGATTCACAACAAACGGCACCTACTTGTTTATCGACGAATGCAAACGTCACTGTTTGAGAGGCTTCTACTAGACATGCCGATTGACTGGACACTTATAAGTAAGATTGAGATGCTTTGTGGAATATCCGGGACCCGATTGAATTAGTCCCGCGGATCTACAGCAGAACATAGAAGTATTGATGTCCTGACAACTAACATTCTTCAAAGCCTGTCTGAAGCTGTCGCACATTCCAACAGGACGGACAACCTACAAAATTTTATTTATCCCTAAGGGGTTAAGACATCCCCCACTGAGCTCCAGGATTTTAGACCGATTAGCCTATATTCCTTGTTACTTAAAACTACGGAGGGAATAATTGATCATCAAAAAACACATCATCTCTTAAACCGGAAACCCTTTCCATACCTACACGGAGGGTCAATTCAAAGAAACTGCATTAAATTTGATAACTAGTCTCATAGAAAGATAACTGAACTACAAAGAATACGCACTCGCGCCTTCTGGGAGAGCGAGGAAGCTTTTAATAATGTCAAACTTGAAACTGTAATTAACTCAATGGCACCACTGGAGATTAACCCAGTGCACATTTCACTAGTTGACAATCTCCTGAAATTTAGGCGCATAGGATATAGTCTGAGAGTGTCAAATATTTCTAAGGTGGGGTTCGTTGTATCTCAGCAAATCAAAAGCTTCGACATTGGCTGATATGTGACACGTCTGAACTCTTCTTACCGATATCGTACAGAATTCTGTACCACTCGTTGAAGGAAAATTTTATTGAGTTTGCTCCGACATATCTGATCGGGTTCGCAGCAATTTCGGAACTCTGTGTCGAAGGAAACAACAAATTGTTATTGAAGAAACAATAAATTTCCCTTCAGATTTTCCTACGATTTACATTTAGTAATCTTTCAGATATCGGTTCGCCACCTCATACTTCGGATTTCCCTCAGCTGCGTCTGTCAAACTTCGTGTCAACCACTTCATACGTTTTTAGTAACTACTTTGGCTCGATTGTCGTACCGATTTCAGAAAGATTTTGGTTTGATGGGACTCCACAAGAAGGAGACTCTCTCCATTTCAATAGAATAGCAACATCAAAACTCTTCTGAAGACGATGGAACAAATGTGTATACGCGGATCACAAACCACTAATAGTTACCGGCAAGGATCCTAAATAACTCTCTGAGCTCATGGCATCTGCTCGGAAATTTCTGCAAAAATGGTGTCATAACTGTGGACCCGATCAAAACGGAACTGGTTTTATTCACTCGGAGATATAAAATCCCTCAATTTGCCAAAACCCAGGTTAAATGGAGTCCCACTTACACTTTCTGATAGTGTCAAATATCTCGGGATAATATTGGACGGTCAACTGAATTGAAATCTGAACACTCTGGCCAGGACTAGCAAAGAGGCAAGGGCTTTATACTGCTGCAATCGGTCTCAATTGGGGAATTCGCTAAGTGTAAACTTTGTTATCAAACCAAGCTTATTTTATGGGTCGGAAGTTTGGTGGCCGGCGATGGAAAGGGCGGCCCAAAGACTGAAATTCGAACGCATTATGAGACTGGTGGCAATCATAATAAAAGAGGCACTTAGAATACTTAAACTAAGGCACTATTTACGATCCTCAACCGCTTACCCCATTACATTGTGGCGAGGAAAATAGCAGCGAACACCGTAATGCCTTTAGATGCCACGAGAGATAGATGGACAGAAACTATGGCCATACCAAAATTCTGGACTTAATCAATGTGAGGTGTCACACGGAAATCACCATACTAGACCCTGTTTTCGATCAAGGTTTTATGAGGGACATCTCGGACAGGTTCTAATTTGATGATAATGGTAATGCCCTATACTTTTGGGAGGAAGTCATCATAATTTTCGAGGACAGTTCGTCTTTTCAGAATATCGGATCATAGCATAGTTCAGGCCGAAATAGCGGCCATTAGAATATCCGTAGAGTAGATTCAGTATCTTGAGATAATGGGCGGCAATATTCATATACTTACTGATAGTAATGCGGCCATCAGATCCGATCGGCAATGCCGGTCGTCTCTTGAGGAGATATTCATGGGGTCATATATGGTAACCAAAGATCCGATACACTGGCAAGGGCCGCCACCACCGTCAATTCGGGCGAAGTTTACGGTCACATTAGTTTTTTTTTTTCATAAGGGGGAAACAGCTAATTGGGGGGACACTGAACCTCATTGCTAAGGAAAGGTTGGTAAGAGGAGAACCCTCTTTCACAGTGACCAAACAAATTTGGCCTACCATGGACACGATTTGCGCTGAACATGTCTAGAGTCCATCTGAGGAACATCATAGCTGTAATAACAGGTCACTGGCCAGTTGAAACTTCCCCACCATGATGAAGAAGAAGAGGAGCCCACTGAGCATCTCTATGGCATTGCCCTGCTTTTGGTGACCTGAGATATGAACAGTTTCGTCCTTGGACACTTGTAGACAATACCTGTCTATCAGTAAGCGATTCGCGGAATCCTCATGCCTTCATCAGAGCAACGAAATGGCTTGAGAGCGACGTTGACCGAATAGAATAGGAATAATTGGTTTGAAAATTTGGAAATGGTAATACCGACTCACATTAGAACCCATGTGAACTATGCTGAACGCGGTCGCCGAATTAACCTAACCTAACTCAAGCGGAAAGTTCATATGGTAATATGTTTATTACTCAGGAATTACTTCGTGACCTGATCAACAAAAGATTTAAGGAAGATATAATAGAGAATACACTCACAATCAGAAGATCTAGGCACGCTAAAATATAATATCAGATAAACTGATTTGGAAAAAGCTCTACCAAAGGAAAAAAAATTAAAGTACTTTCCAATTAAGTTATATCTAAAGAAAAACTTCCATCTGTATAAATCAGGACTATGTGGTGGCCAGTTTACGTCCCCTCTTTTAGATATAACTTTTTGAAACAAAATTTAACGATCTGTTCCGATACCAGTTGTTAGAGGTGAGACTTGTTGCCCCATCTTGCCGAAACCATAATGCTCACATACAAATATTTTGTGATTGTGTAATGTGAAACAAGCGTGCGTGGTGTTGCTTTCACAACGCTGAAGCAGATTCTGCCCATAGACTAACTGTTTTGAATCAAACATAGCTTTGTGTACGTGCGAACTGCCGATTGTGTCTATGTGAAAAAATACAACTATTGGCGTCCTCGCGAGGCTATGGGCTGCCTGGCACTGTAGAGCTAGAACAAAAACGTCCTGTAGCTTAGCAAATAGGTTGTTCATGAAAAGAATCACTTACACGATCTATGTTATCAGGATCCCATCCCAAAATTCTAGATCGGCTAGATCGTCGTTGATTCATTATTGAACCTGTCTACTACAGTCCATGAGCATGAACTAAAGGTTTCAATTCCTGTTCCATCTAAATTTTGTAAGAATATAATTGTAAATCTGTTGTATCATACCTAATACTATAATATATCTTAGTCACACAGCACTACGTTACCCCACATTCCCAAACGCTCTTCGTAGCTAACAACAACTTAAAAATTCCGTCAGTCAACATTATTCAGCAACACAAAACCTCACTCACTCGCTCACTCACAGCTTTGTAATGCAAAAGCAAAGCGAACACGACAAAAAAAAAATGTTGACAAACAACTTTGCTATGTTTGAAGGTGGGACAGACACGCAGCAACAACTTACAAAACTGAAGCTTAGCAACATGCAACCACTCCCCCGAGCAACCGATACCACTAACACTACAAGCCGCCAACTTGGCCCAAGTCTACACAAGATCCCCCTACGAAGGAGAGTCGCACAGAGTCACGTCACACTTTACAGGCAATTCTCCAAGTGTGGTGCGGTGAGTTGTTGTTGACGTTGTTGCTGATGTTGTTTGCGCATTACTTGACTCACCTTGCAGGGCGACAAAACTACAGCGTCAACATTTGTCGCACCCCTTATTTCAATTTCAATTCCAAATATTTGTTTTGTATGCAACACCAGGAGTTCAGTATGGTCGGTCATTCATCGGCATCGTTATTATCGACGGCCAGGCTAGTTGGTTGGTTGGTTGGTTCATTGGTTCCATTGTGTGTCGTTAAAATGTTGTTGGTTGTTGGGTCGTACGTGTAGCAATGGATGGCTGGCTGGCAGGCAGCATAGGAGTTATATACGATACTACACAGCAACAGCCAGGTACGCATACGAGCGTGCCAACGACCAACGACCCACAATGTTGTTGGCCAGATGGAAGAGTTTGGATATTCTATTTTTTTTTTCTTTTTTGTTGCTATAGCTTTTGTTGTTCGATATTGTTGGCTGCTTATGGAATTTCTATACAAACACAAAAATGACAAGGAATTTCGTTTCGAAATATGAGTAACGCAATGCAACGCGCACAAATGTGCGAATGCATTTAATTCTTTTGAATGTGCGACACAAATGATGACGAATGTGTTGTGGATAGGTATCTTGGCACAAAAGGTTGATGGATGGATGGATGAATGAATGTATGAATGTGTCTAGATGTGGATGTGATTGGAGAGCTAAAAACGTGCCAAGAATGTTGGAAATTTCAGATATTTCACAGTTAGCAAAGGATGTTGCTATTGTTGTGAGAAACGAGTGACCGAGAGGAAGGAACGTTTTTAGAAATGGACAACAATAGAGTTCCAAAATGAGTTCAAGTCAG
Organism: Muscina levida; assembly: GCA_964034835.1. NCBI lineage: Eukaryota > Metazoa > Arthropoda > Insecta > Diptera > Muscidae > Muscina > Muscina levida. The sequence continues at coordinate 32,230,108 of OZ035880.1, read as the reverse complement.
GAATTAAATTTTTAAAATTCTGAAAGAGTGGTCTGAGTCATGTTCCTCGACGTTAATCCTAGGTCTAGTACTGTGGAACCTTACGCCTAATTTATTTTTTTTTTTTTTTTGAAAAAAGCTTTTGTACAAGACGAAACACAAAACATTGTGAAACAACAACCCTTCATGTCACGTCTTAACCTTAGCAAACGTTAATATTGTTTATGTTAAGCTTAAGTTTCTTCCACTATCACTTCGACCAATTGGGTTTGAAAAATATTGAGGGTGTCGAAATTCTACAAGTGAACATTATAAGAATTTTAATGCATTCGATTGCATTTGCCGGTTAAAGACATTTCTTTGGGGGCATTTCAGTTTTTTCCACTTGGTTTTGGTGTTAACAATATATTTACATTTTGTTGCCAAAACCTTAGACATGAAGTGAATGAATAATGTAGCAGAAGTCACAAAACATCACATCACACACAGACAATTGCAGCACGTGACTCGATTGCGAAATAAAATGTGAGAAGAGGCATAGCTACTTTGGATAATCGTACCGTGAAACACTTTCTTTTCCTGTATTTTCGATGGTTGGAAATGCCCGATGACAAATTTAAAAAATGTAAATAAAGTAAGTTGCAGAAAGGATCAGGGAAATTGAAGGAGACACACTTTGTAGTATAAGGTATCAACAAGAGTGGTAACAGGCTTAGGGGAAACTTGTTTGTAACGATTTGTCACTATGTATTTGGACAGTGTAACAAAACAGGGTTCTTAAATTAAATTTCGGCCATTTCCATCTAATTGATAGAAGGCATGCATCTAATGTCATGGACGTGCGCGTGATCCGTGGTGCTGATATTGGCTCGGATCATTACCTGGTTGCAGTCAAGGTGCGCACAAAATTGAGCAGAGCGTAAAACGCACGTAACCAAACACTTAGAAAGCTGGACATTGAGAAGCTGCAAACACCGGAGATAGCCACTGCCTACTCTAACCAGGTCTCAAACCACTACGACACAACGCCTCTACTTCTGACGTTTCCGATACACAGTGGTAGCATATAGCGCATTCCCTGGTAACCGCTGCAACAGAAGAATGTCACATAGCGTCTGAGAAACAGCATGCTGCTTATAGGGCAACGCTACAGCCAATTGTAATTCGGGCTGTAAGGGAACGGCACAATGAGATAGTAACAAAGGCAAGACAGCTATTTAAACGAAAAAAAAACGTCAGATGAAGGAACGGGAGGGAGAACGAGGATATAGAGCGATACAGGGATAGAGGTAGATCCGAAAATTTTTACCAGAAAGTAAAAGCAAAAGACTACGGGCTCTCCTCCTAGAAGGACAAGGATGGAACTCTGGTTACAGATAGGATGGAAATCTGGTTACAGATAGGATGGAAATCTGGTTACAGATATGCAGAGTGTGCTGCATATATGAAGAGATCACTTTCAGCAACTGCTGGTTCCAGAATGCAGCGCACGCAAATTGCCGACGACGGCTTACATAGCCCACTACCAAGTCAAGCCGAGGTAAGAAGAGCAATATCGCGGCTGAAAAATTAAAAAACAGCCGGTAACAACGGACTTCCAGCATAGCTCTTCAACTACACTGGCGAGGAGCTGATAACAAGCACGCACGGTTAGGCTTAACGAGTACATACCCAATGATTGGAATTTAAACGTATTATGTCTTGTGCTGAAAAAAGTTAATCCAAGTGTGTGCTCCAACTACCGCGGGATCAGCCTTTTACCCATCGCATATAAGGTCCTGTCAACTGTGCTATGTGAAAGACTAAAGATCGGTTTTTATCATTGTGGCTTTAGAACTGGAAAATCAACAATTGATCGGATATTCTCACTTTAGCAAATCCTGGATTCAAGAGATCGACACGTACCATCTTTTTGTCGTCTACAAAGCTTCCTTCGACAGCCCGATACGGCAGAAATTACTCGAAGCTATGGCTGAGTTTGGTATTGCAGCGATACACCTTTGCTTAATGACGGTGACTGACACGAAGTCTTCAGTGAAGATTAGCAGGGACCTTACGGAGCTATTCTGTATTAGACGAGGCCTAAAACAAGGCGACGGCGTATCGTGAGACCTCTTCAATATAGTGATAGAACTGATAATGAGGAAAGCTGCGGTAAGCACGAGTGGCACGATATTCAACAAAAGCCACATGATACTCGCGTACGCTGATGGTGTAGACATCATAGGTTAAAACTGCGGCATGTGACTGCAGCCTTCTCAAATATACAAAAGGAATCAGCGAAAAGGGGAAAATGGACGATGAAGTCATCGGTCTGCAGGACGTGACTGCAGCCTCTGGTATACAGAAGGAATCAGCGAAAATGGGTGTAATGTTGAACGAGGACATAAGGAGGTTATTAATTTTAACGAACAAAGAATCTACTCGTTTGGGAAACTGCGTGAACGGCGACCAAAACATGCTTCTATTTGTAGACTCACACAAAGGGACCTACAGTTTAACGACGATTCCGAACGACAGCTTTTTATGAAGATTTTGCTAGACTCGACTACTCAGATATTGCTGCAGACATTATCAGTGGGGCCGCCGGTGAAATAATTGCAGATGCCTGTGATTGGGCTCGAATTCAGTTCCTCTGTATGATAGTTGCGCGTTCTAACCATTTTGCCACGTTCTGTCACATAATTTCTATCACCCATTATAATTGCTAACAAAAATATGATCTTGAACCAAATTATGAAGCCAAAGACATAGCAAGGTGCAATAAATTTAAAGAATTGAACAAAGAATACATTTGTTAGTTGTGCATACTGCACATTATCACAATACAATGTCTTACAACATTCTATAAATACTTCCCCCCAAATTGCTTTCGCAGCTTAAGCCAAAACATCCTCACGAAATGTATTTGAACCACATCCAATTTTGCTATTATATAAAATTCGGAAATATTTAAATGATAATTAATCAAACGTCATTTTGAGATATTTACCAATTTAGCCTTAAAAACATTCTTATTTAGATGCAACAGATAAGAGTCGTATGTACAGATTCGTTAGAAATTTTAAGCTCAAACAGCAACAGCAGCCAAAAACCCAACCTTAAACAATCAGCAAATACATTGTGTATTGCATTGGCCAAAACAAAAAAAAATTAACCAAAATAATAAAGACTCATTAAACTTGTCAGAGATGTTGGATAACACAGTGCAACATTTCTAAGGTCATCGTCTGGTGCCGCCTTCGTACCCAGATATTTTTTAAGTATATACCGAGACTAAAAAAATCCCCAAAGGTTTTGGCCCCATTACATCGAAACATTTTTTTATGGATACTCCAATATTTTCACCCCAACACAATTTTTTTTATCATTTTTACAAAGTCCATATTTCATAAACTGTTCGGAATTATTTCCTTTTGCCTTCGGCAAAGTTGTAGATCTAAACCAGAGCAAAAAAAGTCTCAAACAGACCGACCCAAAAAAATTGCATCCAGTGCATGAAAATTGCAAAAATATGGGAAAAATGGAAATTTTTTTATGATATTTTCCAAACAAAATATATTTCGTTGTACTCCGTGGCGTATGAATTATGTGGAATATTACTTGTTATAGTCATAATTTTATGGTGAAAATATCATGAAAAAATAGCCTTTTTTTCTCATATTTTTACAATTTTCATGCACTAGATGCAATTTTTTTGGGTCGGTCTGTTTGAGACTATTTTTGCTCTGGTTTAGATCTACAACTTTGCCGAAGGCGAAAGGAAAGAATTCCGAACAGTTTATGAAATATGGACTTTGTAAAAATGATAAAAAAAATTGTGTTGGGGTGAAAATATTGGAGTATCCATAAAAAAATGTTTCGATGTAATGGGGCCAAAACCTTTGGGGATTTTTTTAGTCTCGGTATATACTTCAAAAATATCTGGGTACGAAGGCGGCACCAATTTATGTGTTGCACTGTGTAATGTAGAAAAGCAACTTACAACTGGGTTGTGTGATAAATACTTAAAAATGCTAAGAGAAGTTTGAATGTATTGGTTTTTTTGAAGAAGTTAAAGAAACAGTGGATTTACTTTTTATCCTTAAAATCCTTGAAATTAAACAAAGGCGTACAAGCATTTTAGATTAAGACATTGAAGTTAAGTTGTCATTTAATATTGAATAAAATAGAGAAGCTATCCCATACCTCATTCATGGGGTGAAAAGGGAAATTAAGTTATTTTTTTAATAGAAAATGTAGAATGAGGAAATTAACTGCATGCATTTGCTTTTAGTTCATTACAACATTGGGCAGCAGAATTTAAACGTAGATGTACATTGTACAAGCATGTTTAATGATTTTGCTTTTAAATAAAAAATTAAATTACAAACAAGAAATTGTTTGTATATAAAAAACCCTATTTTTTCTAATATTGGCCACGTAATGTTCATACTGCCCTCGTGCAATTTAAATGCTACCAAACTACCATAAACATATGCAAAACAAAACAACACACCCATGCAATTTTTTTTTTAGCAAGTTGGGTTTTTTTTCTATCAAATCTAAATATTTTTGCCATGAATAGAGTAAGTGAAACATAATCTCAGATATTTTTCTTTGTTAATGTACTCTACACACATATATAATTTTATTATAGTCTATAAAAGATCCTCACTTAGTGTAAAATACAGATATTTTTATGATGATTCTTAAACAATTAGGCGCATCGGAGTACCAAGATGATGATGATAAGTATGCGATGCGCTATCAATATGTTGAGTTTAAAATATTTGAAATTTCATTTAAATTAAAGCCTTGATCGTTGTTGTGGCTATCCTAAAGAATACCCAAGAAAAAGCGTAACATAAATCTTCACCTGCCAGACAAAAAAGCAAAACAAATAACTAGAAACGATGAGCACACCGCATAGTAGGTAGCAACAAGTCAGAATATGAAGGACAGCGCGATTGTTTATGGAAATGATATAAGTCAACAGAGGTCAACACAAGTTTTGATATGGTAGGAAAAAACAAGAAAAATCCTACAATTTGTAAACAAATTTGGTTAAAGAACGTTTGGATTTAAAACAGTGCCTGGCAGCCCATAGCCTCGCGAGACTAGAATTAATCGTAGTTTTCACATAGACATGAACGGTAATTCACACGTATGCGAAGCTATGTTCGATTCAAACCAGTCAATCTATGGTCAGTAGTGAGGGACAATTGTTTTTTTTTTATCAAAAGGCGTATAGTAAAAACCCTGCTGTTAGAAGGGTATATATCATTTGAAACGACCCTAAAGTGTAAATCATAAAAAGTGTCACCTTAGATCATAGGTTTCTTTGAACCACATTCGATTCATGACTTTTTAAGTCGTTTGAGCCATGTCCGTCTGTCTGTCTACCTGTCCGGCTGAAACTTTGCTTGGATTAATATTTTCCCAAAACAATTACTTCTGGTACCTCCCAAAATTCCCAACGCGATCGTGCCTGAATTCTGTATTTAGTAAAGTTATAACAGAATAAAGTTTTTGTGAAAAAAAGTGAAAGTCTAGCAATGCCTCTTCTGGTACCTCCCATACAAATGTACCATTCCGCCCACTTTAGAAATTGAGTAATAATATCAATACACCCAAAGCGATGTACTTTGATAGGTAAATTTTATGTTTTTACGGAGGGTGAGTGCCGTTAGGGATGTATAGTGAATCTTGCATCACAAGCCGACTCACAACCTCCTTTGTGGTGGCACCTGAGCAACGTTGTTCGTGATATTTTTTTTTATCATAAATAATTCTTTTATGGCCATGAAAACACGAGAAAGAAAAAGTAATTAACAAAACCCCCCAAATATTGACGACCCCCGCAAACGTAATAAGGACCATGATTTAAGAATATGCACCTGGAACATCCGGACTCTCTATAGAGAAGGTACCAATATCCAACTGGAGGGTGTTCTAAAAAAATATAAGGTTCACATCACCGCCATCCAGGAGATGCAATGGAAAGGACAAGGATGCTCGCGAAGTAAAAATTGCAACATCTATTACAGCTGCCATGCCGAAAAGCAAGAATTTGGATGTGGATTTGTAGTTGGCGAGAGACTCCGACATCTAGTCTCGCGGTTCAATCCTTTACCAAGTCAAGCCGAGGTAAGAAAAACAATATCGCGGCTGAAAAATAATAAAGTAGCCGGTGCCGACGAACTTCTGGCAAAACTCTTCAAGTCCGGTGGCGAGGAGCTCATAACGAGCATGCACCAGTTGCTATTCACGGTTTGACTTAACGAGTGCATGTCCGATGATTGGAATCTAAGCGTATTATTTCCTGTGCTAAGAAAGGTGATCCAAGTGTGTACGCTAACTACCGCGGGATTAGTCTTTTACCCATCGCATGTATATGTCCTGTCGAGTCTACTATGTGAAAGTCTAAAGCCAGTGTTATCAGTGTAACTTAAAAGCTGGTAAATCAACAACTGACCTGATATTCAGAATTCGGCGTGTCCTGGAAAAGACCCAAGAGAAACAGATCGAAATGTAACATCGTTTTGTCGACTATAAAGCTCCCTTCGACAGAAATTACTCGAAGCCATGACTGAGTTTGGTATAGCCTTTGCGGATTGACGCTGACTGATACAAAGTCTTCAGTGAAGATTGGCAAGGACCTTACGGTGCCATTCTATACCAGACGGGGCCTAAAATAAGGCGATGGCTTATTGTGCAACCTCTTCAACATAGTGATGGAGATGTTAATGGGGAAAGCTGCAGTAAACACGAGTGGCACGATATTCAACAAAAGCCACATGCTACTGGCGTACGCTGATGGTGTAGACATCATAGGTCAAAAACTGCGGCATGTGACTGCAGCCTTCTCAAATATACAAAAGGAATCACCGAAAATGGATATAATGTTGAACGAGGACAACGAAGTTATTATTATTATTATTATTATTATTATTACAACTATAATTTTGAGTAGGTAGATAATTTTATCTACCGCCAACAACAAAACAAATAATGTCAGCCTCGAAATCCGGAGAAGAATACTGCTTGCTAATAGATGCTGCTTCGGACTAAGCAAGCGATTGAATGACAGAGCCCTCCCTCAACGAACAAAATTCCAGGTATACCAAATATTGATTCTACCTGTCTTGATGGATTTTTCAGAATCCTGGGTTATGACACAAGCGAATGAATCGGTTTTGGCAGTATTCGAGAGAAAAATAGTACGTAAAATATATGGGTCCATAATCGTAAACGGAGAATATCAACGTCAAATGAATCATTAGCTTTACGAGCTGTACACTGACATTGACGTGGACAGACTTGGTGTGACTAACTGGAGAAGAAGCACAGAAGATCGAAGAGCTTACAATATGTTTCTACGTGTGGTATAGAATCCAATAGGATTGAAAAGAAATGCCAACTAAGTAAGTAATTAAGTACTGAGGGTGAGGTTATAAGTAAGTCGGTTTACCCTACTGGAACGTTCTACTTGTTACAAATAGTGAAAGGTATCTGAGTTACGGCATATTCGAAGATATTTATCTAGCTAAAAAAATAATTTTTAAGTAACAAAAAAATACCAAAAAAGTACTTTTATTGTAGCAAATAATATTTTTATTGTTTCAAAAAGGTATTGCCATTGTATCTAAAAGTAATTTTGTTATACACAAAAGCACTTCTATTGCAACAAATAGTTTTTATTTAACTTGAATGTATTTTGATTGTTTTAAGAATCATGTTTGATTATCAAAAAATACTTTTATTGTACAAAAAAGTACTTTCATTGTAACAAAAGTATATTTTTTGGTCCAAAAAGTACTTTTACTGAATTCCTATTTTCATTGCATTTTAAATTTTTTTTTGGTCATCATGTACCTATTCCCAGATTTCTTAACCTTGTTTTTTTATCGAATAAAAAAATTTTTCATTTGTTCGCCTTTAGATATAAAATAGTGATAGCTTGGACTTTTCCACATAACCCATCCAAATGTTATGATAACCAAAACTAATCCTTCCTTCATTTAAAATGAGTTACTTTCTATACATATCCACATAGATATCTACGTATATTCTCACTACCAACACTTTACTAACATTCGCTTGCCAATGCAACGGGAAAATCAATTTAAATTGTTCTCAATACATATTCTAGCATTGTCCTTAATTGAAATGGATTACGACACCAACGAACAATATAGGTACGCGTCGAGACACTGAACTCTGCTAATAGGGATTAGCTAAATTAAGCTCTCGCTTATCCTCGTACGCAACATATAAAACTGCACTGAACTGTTAAGTAACATCAAATTACATTAAAGATTAACGTAAATCTTACATACGCAACTCAAACAAATATGCATATTTGACTAAACAACTAATGCTATAATATTAAAAGGTAGTACAAAGAATTGGTATGTTCCTAATTTAATTTTTTTACTCGGCTAATAACGTTGTTATTTATACAAACATTGTTTAAATTTTTTTTCTCCACATTCTGTTAAACGTTTCCCGTTTCCTTTTGCCAACAAAAAACTTTGAAGGTTTTTTAGGACCATGAGCAGCACTACAGCAAAAAAAGGGTTTGTTTTAATATTTGCGAAAATTTTAATGTAAAAAACTGTTTTTTTTTTGTTCGCACAAGTTAACCACCAACTTAGCGACAAAGCAAAAAAAAAAAAACAAAAATCAAAGGCAACTAACCAACATAATATACACAAAGATAAACAGTCACTGGGACCCAAGACGAAGAGACAGACAGACTGACAGTAAAAAAAATATCATTGAAATAAATTTACTAATGCAAATGAATGTTCATTTGCCACAGAGCCAAAGAACCCTTCCAAAAAGAAAATGAATGGTGGTCGCTCTCACTGATTCCTTTTTGTTGTCTTAATGCTAATGGAATATTTTGCGGGTAACCAAAAAATAAATAAGTCATACAAAAAAACGGATGTTGAGTCATACTATGGCCATGACGATATGCAGGTATTAAGAATACACTGGGGGAAAACACTGTTTCAAAATATGCGATGATGAGACGATCTTGTTAATATCAAATAATTGGTTTAAAAATCATTTAAGAAATAGAGAAGAAAATTTTAAATTTACAAGTAACTCTGGTAATACATGAATTAAAAAAAATTCAAGAAAATACACCAACTCAATATAACTTGCTTAATTTTGTTTTAAGTGCAAAATGTAGTGTTTTGTTATAATCAAGGAACATTTTACATTTTCATTTAAGTCATATAACAACCAAAGTTATTGTTCGAATCATTTACATTACGTTAATAGTCAAGAAAGAAAAAAAAGATGCGTTTGGCTATTGTAAAAATTGTTAAAAAAAACCGGTATGTTCGCAGTCATTTCAACTCGTTTATACAGGTTCGGAAAAGGTTAGAAGAACGTGTGGATTTAAAACAGTGCCAGGCAGCCCATAGCCTCGCGAGGTCGGCAATAATCGTATTTTTCACACAGACGTTATCGGAAATTCAAGCGTACCCTGTTTTTGTCAGGGTATATATAATTTGATACGAACCAAAAGTGTAACGCATAGAAAGAGTCAACTTACCCTCCTACCCTGTGAAAATTGTTGCAAAAAATCCGGTATGTTCGCAGTCTTTTGAACTTACTTATACAGGTTCGGGTACAGCTTAATGGTGGGAATTTTCTAAATTCAGTTTTCTTATCATTTTTCACTTGGGCATAACCAGAATCTCTCTTTGGGGGTCCCCAAACAGCTCACAAACACCCGTTCAGTGGTACAAATGTGAGAAGACGCAATGTTGAACAACATAAATGACATACTACCACCGATACATTTTAGAGATAAGGTCACAGGAATTACTGAAGCTCAACACAAAAGCTCTCCTAGTGGCTTTGGCACGCCCAAGAAACATGATGAAATTATAAAAGCAATAGTGTCAATGAACAATAACTAATCCTCGGGTATTGATAACATATCAGCAGAAATAATAAAAAAATGTTTTTATACTTCTAGCAAACTCCTACATCCTTTGCTCAACAAAATATGGAAGACTGAAAGGTTGCAAGAAGAATGGTTGGAGGGCGATCTTGGTCACCATCCAAAAAAAAAGGCGATCTAAGTCTATGCCAAAACTACTGACGTGTTATGCTGTTGCCGATTACGTTGCGTTACGAAACTACGTTATAGCCCTATGCTTCACTGGGAAAGGAATTAAGAAGAAAAATGGTTTGCACGTAGAATGTCCCAACTCTCTACCATTCAATTGGTAATACACTACACGACTAATACAAGGCTGACATTATGACATTAAAACTATTCTAGGATACTCATGCTAAAATAGGAAGGGAAGATTCTCTTGGTTCAGAAGTCTACATAACAACACCTACAATAACGTATTCTGGGTTAGCTTCGCTTCGGCAAGTAACATGGTAGTTTGTAGAAACAGATTCCCGCATACAGATATCCCCATCGCAATCTCGATATTCCCTGATCAAACGACAAGAAATCAAATCAGTGGTAATCGGTGGAAGGCATGTCTCAAGTGTAATTGTCGTGCGTGTGATTCGGATACAAGCTCTAATCTAATGTGTTATGTCAAAGTATAAATCCCCTCCTAGCGAACCTGCTTGGACCTTGTGAGTGTGGCTGTAGACTTGGCAAATCCACGGCCGATCAGATATTCATACAATGGCAAATCCTGGGGAAGACCCAAGTAATGCTGATCGACACATACCATCTGTTTATTAATTAGAAAGCTGCATTCGACATTCCGATACGACAGAAACTATGACTGAGTTTGATATTCCTGATACGAACACTGCGACTGACACGAAGAAGTCTTTAGTAAAAATTGGTAAACATCTCTATTTTTTACTAAGCTAAGCTTTAGACAAGGCGATAGTCAGTCATGGGATCTCTTTAACATCGTGAAGGCTGCAGTAAACACGACTGGTACCATACTTACTACAAGTCACATGTTAATAGCGTATGCCAAAGATATACATATATATACATATATATCACTGGACGATGACGGCGGGATGTTACTGCGACCTTTTCGATCATTGAGAAGCAGTCGACTGAAGTGATTCTGGTGGTAAATGAGGACCATAACTTTGTTGGATGGATCATGTGAAAGAGCTGTTATCTATACTTGGTGTGACGAACTATCTACGGAGCGCACAAGACCGAAACGCTTGTAATTCTTTATACGTGCGGCCACTGTTGGAGTAAATTCTATTTCTTTATTTTTTAAGTATAATTTTATTTAAATTCTTACCTAACCTAAATACCTAAATATTAATATCGTTCTTTTCTTCACTTTAGTGTGTGGATGTGTGTCTGTGTGTTTTGCATAGTCTACTAAATCTATAACTTAATTGCTTTAGAGCTCTGCTGAGCTATTTGCCAACATAAATGCGATGGTTTGTAGGTTAAAACGAATTACAAGTTGCGTAGATATAGTTTTTTTAAATAAGCTCTTATTTGAATTTTTTTAGAAAACTTTTCTGTACGTCTCGTGCATCTATATACCCTAAAAACCATCGCCTTTATCTTAACAATTACTTAGCAGAGTTTTATATCAATCAATTTAAAAATATAAAAGTTTATAAAAAACACACATACACAATTTTATTCTCTGAGTAGATTTGTTTTTCTAAAACTTTACAAAAAACACCGATTTCCTTTGAGAAGCTTTAATTTACCACATTTAATTTGCCTTGTGCAGATTTTCCACAATAACAAACTTGTGTATTATTTGTAGAATAACTGTTTAAATTACAAAAATACCCATATGTAACAGTGTGTCTGTATGTTATGTATAAATTACTAAATATTAATTTTAATAGGTATAAAATTATCTTGCATAGTAGTTACTATAATGGTGGGGGTTTCTAGGGTAAAAAGAGGGACTTGATGTACAGAAAAAATAATATAAAAGCCCTTTGCTTTTGAGAGCAAACTAGATCAATATAAAAATCATTTGTTTTTTTGTAAACTTTTATGTAAAAAAATAAGCACACTGATTTACCTAATGTATCTTACTGTGGTTTACTGTCATTTTAAAAAAATACCCATTACCACTTTAAATTTTATATCGACATATCTCTTAAATTTAAAAGTGTGCCTGTGTGTTTTGTATGGGCTTATAATACTTTGCTTGGTAGACGCTAACGTAATAGTGACGGTTTGTAGCATAAATTGACCTACGCTTATTTGCAAAGTATTGAAAGGTGTCGTTTTGCATCCCTCGTACTTCGGTTTTCCCTAGAAACTATCCCTGATAAGAAAGCAACTATTCAGCAAATTGAGGTTTTAGTAGCCTATATATACCACAAAGACACTTTACCTAAAAAACTTTATTTCTCTTTACAGCTTATGAATGAGAGGTATGGAGTAGCTTCTCGCGCTATTGTGAATTAATACGTTTTCTATTAGTAGCCTAACATTAAACGGCACCTTCTTGTTTATAGACGAATACGAACGTAAGCAGTTTGAGAAGCTTTTACTATAAATGCCTGACTGAGACTGGAATTGAACCATGGATCGACCGCATGATAAGCAACAGGCTGGAAACTATATTTCCAATTTTTTCTTCTTATTTCAATAACACTCGATGCATACGTCACCAAATTATATTAGAAATATTAGAAAATAAATTAATCATCATTCAACCTTAGTTACGGCGAAGTGAAGGAGTAGGCACAATATAGGATCATGTACACGCGATTTTTTGAGTTCCTATGCTCCTTATAGGATCGACGGGTATATATATATATACGACATATTTATACTTGACAGTTTTATTAATTACAAATATTTTTAATGACTTTTGCATATTTCATATCCTACTTACTTTTTTCCTCCGCCTATTCGAGGCCGTCGAATGGCCACTCTCGCTGGGTGGCGCCTGTAGCGAAGGATCATGTTGCCTCAGTGACAACAGCAGATCATCGACATTACGTATATACGTACGATCCAATGTAGATGACGGGGGTGGTGCTACATCCTCATATGGCTGCTGTCCAACACCCACTTCCCCTGCTCCTGCTGAGCCTACACCACAATTTAACACCCTTTGACCCAAACTATTGCTGCGCGATCGTACACGTTGCTTTTGCAGCCAATACACCTGATTGGCCAGATTAATTTCAGCCGCTGCCTTACGAGCATCGCGACGACTTAACGATGATGAGGGCACTGTAGCCGAAGTCGAGCTGTTACCCTGCTGGGACATATGATCCAGACCACCACCACCGCCCCCGCCACTGTGGGCCAAATATTCACCTGATATATGAACCTTGGGTGTATTCACCAATTGCAAACCAGTGGCGCCAGTTTCATCGGGAAATTCGTGAAGCTCGTAAGGAAAGCGTGGATCCATTGCTTGACCCGCTTGTCGGGGATACATGTAACCGTCGCGTATAAACATTTTGGAGGTGGTGTAAATGCGATCGTTAACTTGATAAAGGCCATTGGCACCAGGACCCTCACCGCCGCCAATGATGCCATTGCGTATGAGGGCAGTGGGTCGATGTTTGAGGAGGGGATAGAAGGCGGCTTTAGGATTAACGGGATGCATGACAGAGCCACGAGCTGAAGCCGTGGGTGATTTGCGTTTTTTTAAACTGCTGCGCCGTGAAGTATACTTTGATATTTTCATAATGCACTAACGCAACACGGCGAGGTGAATTTCGTTAAGAATACAATGATGAACACAAAGTGGTGGCAATATAGGCACTTGGTTATTTGCTAACTTCAGTTGAGTTTTGATGGGCGCCTAAATGTATGCACTAGTATTTTGTTAAGTAGTTATGAACTTCTGTTGTTCTTTCAAGAGTTTTGTAAGAGAAATTCACCTCGTTCAAGAGTCGTTATTAATTTAAATTTGTAATTATTTTTTTAATTTTATTTATTTAGTTTATTTAATTTTTTATTTTTTTTTATTTCTAAGGAAATTTACAAAACAAGGTTTAAAATATTCGTTGTTTTTCGTTTAATGTTTAACTTGCGATTGATTTTCCCCAATCGCCGCGTTTATTGTTGTTGCTCGTTTTCAACGATAACACGCACGTACTGTTACATTCGCACACACACATACACACACTATAACAAAGTTCTTAATCCAATTAGTGGTGGCGTACAAATAGGCGACCAGGTCTTGTGCTTGACCACTTTACACTCACAGAAAAAGGGTTGTAGTTAAACATTATAGCGTAGATATCGAGTATCGTAGTGTTTTTGTTGTTATTACAATTTATCAATAGTTTCCTTTTGCTGCTGGTGGTGCTGAGCTCTTTGAGGTTTTCTAAATTTTCTAGTTCGTTTTGGTTGTTTTTGCGTTTTCGCGATTATCACATCCAAGGTAAACTATTAAGTTGTCACTGCGGTGTGGTTGTTGTCGCTGTCGTGTTTTTGGCACACTTTTGTGTCACTGCTTTCGTTGCTGTATTTTGTTACTGCATCTCTTGTTATCAATTTTGTTGTTCGTTTTCTCGTGTAGTTGTTTTTTTTGTAATTTGGTAATTTAAATTCTTTAACAACTTTTCTGTTTGTTAGTTAACTTCTCGTCTCTCACTCTCTATCTCTCTCTCTTTCTCTTGCTAACTATCTACCACAAGAAGCTCGTGTGATATTTTCAGTCACGAGTATCGTAAGTTTCATTTGAGTGTTTAATCTGTCATTGCTAATCTTGATGTTTGGTTGTTTTGTTTCGGTTTAAGTTTTCTTTTTTCGTTTACCGGATTCAATTCTGTGTTCATTATTTTGTGTTGACTTCAGTTCAATTCTGTGACTATTTTCCACATATCACAACAGATAACACGTTAATACTTGTATTGACCCCAATAGTTGTGCTATTAGATACACTGATGTTGTTGTTGTATACTCTCTCATACTATCCTATAGTCAATGTAGTGTAGTGGTTTTAGGTGTTTGTTGTTGCGGTCGCTGATTTTGGTTTTATTAATTGTTTATTAACGTTTTATGTAATTGACGCCCACAATTTTTGCTTATAGAGGGCAAAAAAAAAACACATACATGTTGGCAAAACACGGAAAGAAATGTAGTGGAGATTTTAAAATAGATGAATAGATTTAAAATTTGGCAATGTGTTGAACTACACTTAGCTAAATTTGCTAAGAAATATAGCCTATATTATAATAAAAAGTAACAGGTAGGCGTGGCTAAGGTTGGAAATGTGTTACATAGTCATTAGGAGTTTTTCTAAAGAACCAAAAATTTCATCTTAAGTAATATTGTTTTGAAGCCATTTAATCATAATATGAAAATAAAACAATATACGTCGTTAAAACATGATTCTTAAACCGGTTTTAGGATCAAGTTTCTGATAAAAAAAACTTCAAACAACGGGCACTTAGAAAACTCTGTTTGAATTTTTCGTTTTCACAATAGATTTTGGGTACCATTTCCTGGCACTGATTACGTGCGCTTTGATATCGTTATTTAAAGAACCGGTTCGCAAAACCGGTTATTGGAACCGGTTTTCGAAAAACTCACTACCGTTCTCAACAATGTTTTATAGCCACTTATGTATAAATTTAGTTTTACGCTAATTATACACCAACAAAACCCGATTTTTCAAACCGGTTTTCGGAACAAGTTTGTGAAAAAAGCTTCAATAAAAGGTAATTGGCAAATATTGGTTTGAACATTTCGTGTTGACATGAGAATTTTGGAACGGAGTCTTGATATCAATGACATGTGCTTTCCTAAAATTTATTTGGAAACCGGTTCGCAAAACCGGATGTTAGAACCGGTTTTTTGAAAAACTCACTACCGATCTCCACAATATTTTAAGCGACTTATATAAAAATTAAGTTCCACGCTAATTGTAAATTGACAAAACTCGTTACTTGAAACTGGTTTTGAGAACCTGTTAGTAAAAATAAAAACTTCAAAATTAAGTTAATTTGAAAATCTGATAATAAAAATGTTGGTTTAGCATGAAAATTGTTCGTACTGTTTTCTGGTATTAATAACATGCGTCTTGCAATCATTTATTTGGAAACCGGTTTTAAGAAAAAGTTGCTGAAAAAAATATGGGTAATTCGAAAATTCCTTTATGAAAATTTCAGTTTGACACCAGATTTTCGATACTGATTCCTGACGTGCGCTTTGTTATCGTTTTTTAAGAAACCGGTTTTTTTTGTTTTGAAAAACTCACAATATTTTATAGCCACTTATGTATAAATTTAGTTGTACGCCAATTATACACCAACAAAAACCGGTTTTGAGAGCCAGTTTATGAAAAATAATAAAAAAGGCAATTTGAAATTCTGATTTAGCTAATTATTTCGTACAGGTTTCTGGTATTAATAACACGCTTTTTCCAATCATATATTAGGAAACCGGTTCGCAAAAACGGGTGTCGTAACCGGTTTTTTGAAAAACTCACTACCGTTCTCAATAATTTTTTATAGCCACTTATGTATAAATTTAGTTCTACGCTAATTATATACCGAAAAAAACTCGATTCTTCAAACCGGTTTTAGGAACAAATTTGTGAAAATACTTCAATGACGGTAATTTGAAAATACCGGTATGAAAATTTCGTGTTGGCATGAGAGTTTTTGAACCGATTTTGGGTATAAATGACATGTGCTCTGCTAACTTCAATTGGAAAGCGGTTTTGCAAAAGCGGATGTTGGAACCAGTTTTTTGTTTAAAACTCAACAATTTGTTACGTATTAATTAGTTTATACAGTAATTGTAAATTGTTAAAAACCGATTCTTAAAACCAATTATGGGAATAAGTATCTGGGAAAAAGGGATAAAACTGGTATGAAAATTACGTTTTGACATGAGATTTTTTGTTTCTGTTCCTGGTATCATTGACGTGCGCTTTGCTATTGTTTATTTTGAAACCGGTTCACAAAACCGGATATTAGAACCGGTTTTTGAATACTCACTACCGTACTCAACAATATTTTATAGATACTTTTATATAAATTAAGTTCTTAATTAATTATACACTGACAAAAACCGAATCTAAACCAGTTTTGGAGAGCGGTTTCTGAAAAAAATCTTAAAAATGCGGATAATTCGAAAATCCCGTTATAAAAATTTCGGTTTGACATCAGATTTTTAGTTTCGATTTTATGCATTAATTACGTGCGCTTTGCAATCGATATTTACAGAACCGGTTCGTAAAATCGAATCTTGAAACCGGTTTTTGAAAAACTTACTACCGTTATACTTATGTATAAATTAATTTATACAGTAATTGCACACCATTAAAACCGATTCCTATAACCGAATTTGGTTGAAACTAATTACGTGCGCTTTGCTATCGATATTTACAGAACCGGTTCGCAAAATCGTATCTTGGAACCGGTTTTTTTTTCCAACAATATTTTGTAGCCACTTATGTATAAATTAAATACGAATAATTAGAAAAACCGGTATTGGAAATTTCGACTTCGCATCAGATTACTGGAACCAGTTCCTGGGTCAGTGACCTAATACCAGGTTTTAGAGCCGGTTTTGGCACATACAAAAATCCAGAATCTTAATCCACATATTAAGTAGCCCGAAATTGAATATGCCAATTAAAAACCAATTTTTAATCGGTTCGTAAAACCAAAAATGATGTCTAGTTTTCGCAAACAAAAATAAGCGTTGTTATAAAATTTAATTGTGAAACTTTCGGTTGTTTCGGTTCTCAAAACCGAGTTAAAAAACCGGTTTTTATTGACATATACAAAACTCGTAAAAATGATTTTCTTAATACGTTGGACGTTTAAAACCATGAAATTCAATGCAATTCATCATTTATATTATGTTTTCTAAGTAAAGTGTACGCTTACTAAAACCGGTTGTTAAGCCCGGGTTTAATAACCGGTTTCACGTGCTCTTCGTGATAATTCATGGATGAGTGACCGGTTCCTAAAGCGCGTTTATTGAACACAAACGATATTTTGTGGTACGGATTTAACAACCGGTTTTTTTTTTATAAAAAAAACTGTGAAACATAATTTCTATGTTGAGCTGCTTCGTTATTGTCGGTTTATATTAAATTGAACAAGTTAAATTTATATACCTATAGTGGTATTCTCACCGGTTTTGGAAAAAATAACTTAAAAATACAAGTAATTAAAAAAAATCCGACTACAATACATAAGTTTTTAAAAACCGATACCTGGTAATAATAACATGCGCTATGCTATAGCTTTTTGGAGAGTCGGTTCTGAAAATGAGGTTTTTTAACCAATTATCTTTAGAACTTAGTTTACATATTTTAATGTTCGGTTTTATGCACCCTAATGAAAAACCGGTTAAAAAACCCGGTTTTTAAAAAACTCAAGTGATATTTAAAAAAAGGTTTTCAGGCAATTATGTACAAAAAATCATTCCACGGTTATTTGTACGCCGATAAAATCAGGTATTTTAAAAAAAGGACAATTTTAAAATCCTATTACGAAACTTTTTTTAGAAAAAAGTGTAAAAAAATTCCAGTAGAAAAAATGTACAGTCTGGTATTGAAACTGGGCCACGGCATCACCCATACAGAATTACCTATTTGCCAAAAAAAAAATATTTATTTTGGACATATAACTTCAAGTTCATTCGGGTGCCAGGATTTCATTTGTAATATCAGTTTTGCTCTAGCTGTGCACATTTACTAGTTTTTATTAAAAAAAAATATTATCTTAAAAAATTCCTGAAGTTCATAAAATTTAAATTGCGATAGGATCGAATGAACCACCATCGATCTATTGTTTTTTTTATATTAAAACCTTCCTTTCCGAACCAAAAATCGCCACGACACTTAAGAAAAAAGAAAACTTTTAATGATTACATTCCTTTACATTCGGCTAATAGGTTTATTGGTTCCTGCATGACCAATAAAGACATAAAACCATATTATTAAATGTTTAATTTATATTATATATCTTAAGATATAACCCATAAACTAGCTAAGTGTTAGATGAATGCAAAATTGTGCAGAAAAAAAACACAAAACTAAAACCTTCACTTCATTAAGTTTCGCAGCGTTAACGATTAGTTGTTGTTTTCACATACTATATATTAAAATTAAAACTATTTTAAACGAGTATGAAATTGGGCGATTTGTTATAGTGTTAATTGTTTATACATAGTTAGTTAATTATCTGCACAGGAAAAATAAAGCAACAGCAACAACAACAGCAGCAAAATGATTAATTGTAATGATGAGCAGAGTGGTAAAGGAATGAAATCACCGAAAAAGGTAAGAGTAAGAAAAAAGATTGTTCAATAATTCCAGGTAAGAAGAAGCTTTAGTATTAACAAGTACTTATCAAAAATAGAGAAAATATTCTTAGAGAATCACTTTTAACGTAAAAAGCAGTTTCTTTTAAAGAACTTGTAACAGGTCGTTAAAAAAGTTATAGTAACATTTTATGACAAAATGCTATGGTTTGGATAATACAATCCCAGTAGGAAGAGTCTGCAAGACATCCTCAAGGATAGGTGCATGACCATAGTAAATCGTTGATGACACGTAGGGGACCGTCCATACAAATCGTCGACGAAATTTTCATATAAGTGTCCGCTTTGTCATGTACGACCTGATGAGCGACAATGTCGGTTAAATTGTCGTTGATGCCTAAATAAGCGACATGTCGCCCACGTAATCATGCACGACCTAATGACCGACAATGTCGGTCAAATTGTCGTTACCAGTGCTTAATAACTTAAATTAACAAATTGAAGTAGTTTTATTGAAAACGTGCGATACATGAACCGTCTCGCACTGCTGTTTCCAACAAACTGAACATTTTTACTTCTACTTTCCTTGTATTTTGTCGGTCAGCTTGTCGTCAACGGAATGTTTTGACGACAAGTTCAATTTTGTCTTGAGGATAGCGTTGACGACAAAGTCGTGTATGACGATACTTCCTACTGGGATATTTTATGTCAGATATTTTATGTCAGAAATAAAAAGAAATTTTTGATATAAAGATTCACCCAAATTCTTACAATTTCTAGATCAATGAGCGCTAAAATTTCAGTCTGTCCCATACAAGTCCCAGTAGAAAGTTCCGTCATACACGACTTTGTCGTCAACGCTGTCCTCAATACAAAATGTGAAAAATGTATGTACTTGTCGTCAAAACACTCGGTTTTGATGCACGACAACCGATAATCAAAGAAAAAAAAAAATGTGTTGCTATGATAATGGGAACAGAAAAAATGGAATTTGACGTTAAAAATTATTAGTTTTTTAAACGGACGATCAATTTTATAGTTTGAAATCTCGATTGAATGTGAATGCCGTATTAAAGTTTATATCCTTCACTTCTCTCTTGGTCAGTAGTTTTCCAAAAGCATTAACAATTCGTCATACTAATAAAAAGCTAAAAAACAGCTAAAAATCCATCTTTTCAAATGGCACCAATGTATATACAGAGTCATACTAATATGGCTTGAATGACAATTCAAGATATACATAGGCATCAACGACAATTTAACCGACGTTTTCACCCATCAGGTCGTGCATGATTGTGTAGGCGACGTGTCGCTTATACAGTCATTAGCGACAATTTAACCGACCGATTGTCACCGATCATGTCGTGCATGATTGTGTGGGCGACAGGTCGCTTGTGTAGGCATCAACGAAAATTTGACCGACATTGTCGCTCATCAGGTCGTGCATGTCAAAGCGGACACTTGTATGAAAATTTCGTCGACGATTTGAATGGACGGTCCCCTAAATGTCATCAACGATTTACTATGGTCATACACCTATCCTTGAGGATGTCTTGCAGACACTTCCTACTGGGGTGTTACCAAAATTTTCTTTCTAATTTCCGTTTGGGATGTGTTAATTTCTGTTAAAATTGTATGATATTATTTGACCACAACTTCCACTAAATTTCTTTCCATTTCCGTTTTATTTTTCTCCACTTTTTTATTACTTTATTTTAGCTGTATTTCCACCAAATAGTGAGTGCATTGACTTTTTGTTTTTTTCTGCATAATAAATAAATGCATTTTTTGCAGTTCCACTCAGGTCTTTCTTCCTGTGATTTATAGCGCATTTGCGTTTTTATGTTTGATTGTGTTTCTTTTCTCTTTGTATTTGCAACACTTATTTCCGATGTGAATTAATTACAACTTCCGTTTCCGTTTTAGATCAGTTTTCGTTTGTTTTTTTTTCTGTAAACGGTTCGATGCAGTTTCAATTCCACGCGATACGAATTCACCAAAGAACAAATGTCAACTACTTTTGGTGGTCGGTCATAAATTGGAAAACAAAAGAACAATTGGTCGACGTAGACGCTGCCATTGTCATAGTCATTGTTGGTGGGTATTATGGTGTTCCAGCAAAAGCTGCAGCGCAGTTTATCACTTGTTCAAATGTCCAAAATAATCTCTTCAAGCGCCCGCCAATTGCACAGAACAGAACCTTAGTTCTTTATGTAAATGTGATAAGAACTTTGGAAACAAATCACCACATAAAGAGTAAGAGGGGCAGGGGGAGGGAAAGAGAGCAGACACTTGAAATATTATTACGATATAATTTCAAGGCAGAGCCGAGCTGGCAATTATGGCCATAGATATTATGTGACACAACCAGACAGTGATTCCAGAGCCAGCGGGCAGCACTACGACGCTTAAAAGGCGATAACAAATTGCCTGACACTCTGTGCTAATAACACCCCCTAATTGTACACTGAGAAAAAATTAAGCAAACACACACACACCCATATACACACTCTTAAGCTATGAAAAGCTATAAAATGCTTTAAGAGTCAATGATTTTCGCTTTAAAATAATAAAAATTCATATTTATGGTACTTACAAAAAATTCATCTTCAATCACAGGATCCGCCAGCATCTCTATGGCTTCAGTCATCGAACGGCATGTCCGATTTGTATTCTTTTTCTTCTTCAGCTTACGCCCCAATGTGGCTGCATCACTGAAGCGATGCAAAAGTTTCTCACGCTTACGCACAGCCAAAGGGCTCGAAGTGGAATTCGAATGACACAGCAGTGAGGAGTAGACTCCACTGCCAATGCTGCCACTTGTGGCTATGGTCGATGTATTGGCATAATAATTTTGCGCTTGATACTGTGTGGGAGCCGTCAACGTCGAGGTCGAATCAAGTTTTTGTATCAAATTATATTCAGATTGTGGATATTTGCTGGGTATCGATAGGGAGGAGGTGTTTGTGTTGGTGGTGCTTGAAGAGGATTGCACTGATGTCTGTTGCTGAAGTATAATGGGTTTGGGTGGTGGTGGTGGTGGCGGCTCCTTCATCAGGTTGACACGTCGTGGAGCAGCTCGTGGTAGTGTCGTCACAGAGGTGGAGTTGGTGACGCCGCCATAGCTGACGGCTCGACGATTGCGATCGTTTTCTTTGTCTCTGTAAAGAGAGAGAGAGAGAGGAAAAAAATAACTGATCAAGTTTGTAAATGAAATTGACAGGAGGAATTTAAACTATTTTAAAGAAAACGGATAGGTTTATAATAAAAACCCTTTTTAGGTTTTTGAAATTTAATTTAAAGTATTACAAAATTTAATCAGTAGAGGGATATTTTTCTTAAATGTTTTTCAGATGAATTGGAGATCTTGAATTTCTAATGAGTGTGGGCACTATTGGATTGGATGGCGCTCCCATGTTGGTCATCACGGGTATGACAAAGTTTAAAGGGTGCGTCGAAAGTACAATTATGAACATTTAAACTACTCAAAAGTAATTTTACTTTACATTCCTCTTTAGGCATTAAGGCGCCGACGACAAAAGAAATGGCAATGACTGAGACAGGATTCGAACCCTGGTCTAACGAATGATAGTCGCGTGTTCTAACCATCATGCCACTTTCGACCCTAATTTTGAACCTATTGGTATATTCGCATGAACCTAAAGTGGAACGGTCTCTCCAGTAGTTGAAAGTGGTTAATCCGTTATTGTTAAAGATGAAAAGCAAGTTACAGTTTATTTTTGAAGAAAGTTTTTCTAAGGCAAGCACAAAGTAGGTAGTGCTATCAGCAAAGTAGTAGTGCTAACAGCTCGTGGAGGCCAAAAAGCATGCCAGCTTTGTGATCCATCGTTTTAGCTTACGATTATTGACAAGTTTGATCCTGATGGCAAGACCTCGACTATAAATTGCCATAAGAACTGGATCTTTGTGAAATTTGATCTGGTGGTAAATTAAAAAGGGGTACTTAGGGTTCATCTTGCGCTAAGTTTTAGTGGTAAACATATGGATCTCTCCGCCTGGTAAAAGGTTGTAGATTGTACTAAACTAGATTGGGAAACAGAACTTCGGTCTCAATGCTGGTATTTGGGAGAATTTCTCTTCAGTAGTCAGTAAACGGCCCGAGTGGCGGCCAATGCCGAGACTGCTTAATAAAAGACTGCTTTATATTGTTTTTTGATTCACAAAAATGGAGAAACGTGAGGGTTATCATTAATCCGAAAGCGAATTCCTATGTATTGTAGGCTTATAACTTTCTTATGCCTTATGATGACGGTTTAGAAGAGACTAATGTATTGCCTGTTATGGCTGTAGTGGAACCTCGACTGAT
Organism: Muscina levida; assembly: GCA_964034835.1. Taxonomy (NCBI): domain Eukaryota; kingdom Metazoa; phylum Arthropoda; class Insecta; order Diptera; family Muscidae; genus Muscina; species Muscina levida. Next base: position 32,206,619 of record OZ035880.1, on the reverse strand, counting down.
AAGCGATACTTAGCATGTCTACATTAAGGGTAGATCTGTTGAAAGTAATCTTCATGCAGTGTTATGTTAAGTTGAGAACGATTCAGCGCAATAAGGACATGGTTGGATCTACAAAGGCTTGGATAGACGCCATGTTAAGTGACCATATTGTTACTCCGTAGTTTACTTACTTAATTTTTCCTTTACACCCCATGAATGAGGTATTGGATAGTGAATTGTTGTGAATTAACACGCTTTTTATGTATAAATTCACAACTAACGGTACCTACTTGTTTATCGACGAATGCGAACGTCACTGTTTGAGAAGCTCTTACGAGATATGCCGATTGACTTGACACTAATACTGCGAAGTTGCTGTCGACAAAATTGTCGTTGTCGAGAAAATTTTACTCCGTAGTTGGTTGGGCCTTTAAGGGACCGGCCGTGGCATAGTGGTTAGAACACGCGACTACCATGCGGGAGATCCCGGGTTCGATTCCCGCCTCCAGTCATCTACTTTTTTTTTGATTGCCGGCACCCTCGATGTTGTCGACAGCCACTTCGCAGTATCAAGTGTCGAGTTTATCGGCATGTCTAGTAAAAAGCTTCTCAAACAGTGACGTTCGCATTTGTCGATAAACAAGTAGGTGCCGTTCGTTGTGAATCTAAAAATAGAAAGCGTGTTAATTCACAACAACGCGAGAACCTATCCCATACCTCATTCATGGGGTGTAAAGGGAAATTATATATTTTTTAAGTTGGTTGGATATTATTTTACCATCAGTACCTATAGGTATACACCTTAATGGGGAGTTCTACATCCTCTCCTGTGGTGAACTATATTTCTCTAGACTTTGAGAAGGGCCGAATAAAGTCAGCAACTTATGTAGACGATGCAGATCGCACTTTCGCTCTGAAACAATAGCGTTTTTTTCGCATGGGTACAAAATAATAGACCACAAATGCTAGACGACAGTAATTGTCGTGTAAGCCGACAATTTAAGTTTATCTTTTGGTAGCAAGCGATTGGAATGAAAACACTTTGAAAAAGCCTGAAAATGGGAGTGAACTATCTATATGCCTGTCGGAAAACCATTTCTAGGAGTCGAAGGCCATCAGCAAGAATAACATACTGGTTGTATGCAGCGATAGTTGCCATCACTTTGTACAGCAGCGATTATGAAGACCGCGCATTCAACCGTCATGTTGAACATACCATTTCCTAACATATTGCGTTGCGAAAAGCTCGAAAGCAATCAAAGACACGTCATTCCAATTTTATTTAGAAAATTAGTAAAGATCAATATCTGATTATTTGAAATCGGAACTGAGAGGTTAAAACTACACAGTACAACATTTTTTAGCTCAGTGATTTGGGACTCAATTCTGAGAACTGCACGTGAAAGTAGCCCCAAAAAGAAGAAGTTCTGCATCATTCGTTTTATCAAGTTACATGCCATAATAATTTAATATCGATTTGAAGTTGGTAAGTATCGTATAGGGGAATTTGTCACATTTTAGGCTCTTTTGTTTGAAAAAGTTAAAGTTTGTAATGGCTAAAAGCAAAAAGTATTTAACCGATTTTAAGAATTATTTCTTTTAAAGAACACAATTTAGCTATGGGAGAGAATAGGATTTTTAATTTTTTTAATATTATAATTTTTGGTTTTAACTTATTTCAAATCAAATGTTTGTAATGGGTAAATTTAAAAACTATTTAAGCGATTTTAATAATTATTTTTATAAATTACCACAAGGTAGCTATTAATGAGAATAGGATGCTCAGATGCATATTCTTAGTTCCTTTTTCGTGCAATAAAGCCATATGGCCTTATTTCCCATTCGATACTGACATAATGGCTTTATTTTACACCTTCTGTGATAATAAAGCTATATGGGCTTATTTTCCATTCGATTGCGAAATAGGGTCATATGACCCATTGGGTAATATGACTTTATTGCATATAGCTTTATTGCAATAAAGCCATATGGCTTTATTACATATTACCTAATTGACAAAATACAAACCCACTTTTTAAGAATTCTTACTTACATAACAGCATTATTTTATGTTGCAATTATATTTGGAACATCCATGTATATGTATGTCAAACACAAATACTGCCGATTTTAAACATTTTAAATTTCTCACAAATCTATTTCGTAACATTGCAATAGTTTTCATAATATCTCTTTACCTATTCCTTTTCCTTTGCACTGGTGGACTAAGGAAACAATTCGGTGCAAGTGGCACAAAATAACCCAACTGTGGAGAATTTGGTGTCCGTTCACGATGGCTATTGAGATAATGAAAGGCTCCCAATTGCGGCGAACCCACCGGCGGTGGTGTTGACATCATAATGGGCATAGAAATCCTGTGTGCACTGCCAGCCATAACATGATGATTAAAGAATTTTTTGTGATATTTAATTTGATTGTGATGTTTTCTTAAAATATTATGATCTATAGATGAAGAGGTAGACTCAGTGGAGTCCATAGAGCAGCGACTACTATAAACATCAAAATCATCTTCTGGCTCTTGGGGGAAGCGGTCGTGATATGACATCTTATTGCCAACACCATCATCGTCTGCATCATCATTGGGATATTCAGGCACAGTGTAACAGGTAAAGTTGTGAGCTTGATAATCTATTTGAGCCATTGCTGTGAGACTAGGTTGAAGTTGCCTTGTTGCGTTGTAGTTTTTTTAAGTGAATTTTTATTGTTAATTTTTTTTATTTTTGTTTTAGCTCTTTTGGTTACTTTTAAGTGTTTGTTGTCTTATTTTAATTTTTGTTTAGCTTCAGGGGTTTTTGTTTCCGTTCTTTTGACTTATCGATTTTACGTTTCGTTTAGAATTTCTTTGTGTTTTTGATGTTGTGTTTTTTCTTTCATTCATATAGTTGTTTTCAATTCCCACGTTTAATTGTTTGTAGAATTGCGGATTTCGTGTATTATTAATGGTTAATTTAAAACACATTTCCTTTGAGGAATTATGTCGAAAGAACTGCCAAATCATAGAGATTGTATACATTGACTGTTAAAATGATCTTTTGTTTAATTTTGAATTTTTTGTAAAGGTTTTTTTTAATGTCTGTTAATGTAAATTAAGTTTTTTAATTTACAATTGTTTTGTTTATTGTTCACAAGAAATGGTAACTGTTTTTTAAATATACAAAATATTAATACTTTTACATATAAAATTTGATTTTGTATTTCTAAACAATAATCATTGCGAACATTTCAGAATTTTAGTGAAATTTAACTAAAATCCTATAATCCATTAATCGTTTTGTTAGGTAATTGTTAAATATTTTTTGAAGAGAAGTTTGTTAAACATTTTGATGGCATTTGACAATGTATGCTTAACAGTAGCGAACATTATTTTTATTCTAAATTGAACTATATTTCCCTACTTTATAAACTTTATATTCACAGCGACACCCAAAATAACGTTTATTGAACTTTTAATATCTAGATATGGGTATATGCGGTATATGGTATTCTAACTTAATCCTGTCGTCTTATTTTTATAACAAATTAAACTGTATTTCCCTACTTTACGAACTTGATATTCACAGCGACACCTATAGTACGTTTACTGAACTATTGATACATAGATATGGGTATATGCGGTATATGGTATTCTTACTCAAACCTGCAGGCTTTGTAGTGTTTGGATTTCAATAAATGTAAAGACAGATTTGAACCAAATAAGTAACTACATATTTTGCAATATTGAATATTGTCAATGTTATTGACTCTCCTGGTTGCCTTTTTCATTCTAAAACATTTTGAAAAGAATTCTTATCTCGTTTTTGGGTTAAAGAAACTTTAATTTGTTAGCATTTTTCATTTTATCTACACCTTTCCGATTATCCCTCGAATTGTCACACTTTCATAACTTTTGATTGCATTCCTCTAGTGCTTTCAATCTCAATCCAGACAATTTACATCAAAGTGTCAACGCCAGAAATTCATCGGACGGGCCAATTAAAATGTCAATGGTAAAATATTGCTTTGCATGAGGAATATCAGACGACAAATATCATAAAAACCTGTGTGGCAATACAATAAACAATCACGAAGATTCATAAAAATATATGAGTAGGTATGAGATGTATACGAGTAAGCAATAAGTCAACCAAAACAAAAATAAACAACAACGACAGAATAATATTTTGCATTGTGCAAAATGCAAAACGCATTGGCAAAATAAGTCATAAATCGACAAGGGTTGCCTAGTGGCATGATAGATATTAAATGATGCATTAAATTTTAAATAAAAAAATGCAAAAAAAAATTCCAATGTGAAACTTGCTGCATAAGCCGACCCACATTCTCCACGTGGTGGTCAACATTGTTTTGTGATATTTTTTATCACGAATAGCGACAGATTGTGAACGACGGAACCCTAATAATTGGACTCGCCAACGAAAACACGAACAAGAAAAAGTTAGGAACGGAATCCTAGCTAACGTTTTAAAGACCCTGATTTAAGAATATGCACCGGGAAAGTCCGGATTCTCTATAAAGAAGGCGCTATCATCCGACTGGCGGATGTCCTTTAAAAATAAAAAATTTGCTACTACAGCTGCACAAATTTGGATGTGGATTTGTAATTGGCCTGAGACATCTTGCTGTGTGGTTTAACTATGTCAGTGATCGATTAGGCACATTACGTTGATTTGTGCACATGCCCCGACGGAAGTTAAGAGGTTGAGATTAAAGATACCCTTTACTATGGCTTAGAGAAAACATGCGACCGCTGCCCTGGTCACGACATTAAAATTGTCCTGCAGCGTCAAGAAACATGCTAGTGAATGAAACCAGATTTCAGCATGAAGATATCGACAACAAAACAGACAACAGACTGATCATGTGGTAATCCATGGAAGGCATGCAACTTGTGTTATGGAATATATGTGCACGTGATTTGTGGTGCTTACATTAGCTCGGATCATTACCTGGTTGCAGCTAAGGTACGCACACGATTGAGCAGAGCGAAAAACCCATGTAACCAATTACAAAGAAAGCTGGACATCGCCAAGTTGTAAACTCCAGAGATACCCAATGCCTACTCCAGCCAGTACTCCCGACTACTACGTTGCAACGCCTCGACTTCTGACGTTCCCGATACACAGTGTCGAAATATTGTTCATTCCATGGCAACCGCCGTAAAAACCGTACTAAGATCCCTCTAGTACTGGGCACTAGTTCGTAGGTGATGCAATCCCTACTCACTTGGGGATCACCTAGTCTTACTTTACAATGTCCGCAAATAGGATTAATCGTCACCACATCGTGTAAGGGTTGATGATATGAGTAACTAGAAAAACTTAATTTCCTTAACACCCCATGAATGAGGTATGAGTTAATATAACACGCTTTCTATTATAAGATTTACAACAAACGGCACCTACTTAAGTAGGACCGCTGATGAAAGAAAGTGTAGATGACCGATGACAGGAACGAAACATAGGAGTGTGCTGCATATATGGAGAGAAGAGCGACTGCGAAATGTATGGACGTTTTTTTGGGAAATTTAAAAATGCCCGACCGGGATATTCGTCCACTTCATGTAAAAAGCGGTCAAAGGTTAGGTTCTTCGTAAATTTTATATTTTTTTATCAATGTTCGATTCAGGAATTGTATTGTTCCTCGTAAATATGTCAAATATTGACGTGTGTGGTCGGAGCTTCGGCCCTTTTTGACAAGTTCGTTCCAAATTTCCTAGTTATACATATCCCCACTATACTGTGGAATTTTCAGGACGATCAAACTATTTGTATTAAATCCTTTATTTTTTACCAATGTTCAATTAAGAACTTGTATTATTTTCATGCCATTATGTAATAGTAAATATAACGGTTTCTTTTAGATTGGGCGTGGCACAGCCCACTTTTACCCTATCTGTAATTCAAACTATACCAACAACACATACCAAATATCAACTATATACCTCTTATAGTTCATGAGATACAGCCTTTTAAAGTTACAAGTTTTATACCACGCCCAAAGATCCGATTCCGCCCATTTTTTGTTGGATCACAAACTTTGCTGCCAATTGCATCCTTTCATATTTTCAAGGCGATTGGAGAAATAGACTTTCTGATATTGTAGTTTCAAAAAATACACGCCCACTTGATATATCAAAGATAGAAGAACCATATTTTCGCCACCGACCACACAGTTACATTCTGTGAAAATTTCGATCGGTCAAGCCGTTTTCGAGTCTATACGATTTTAAAAAGTGAAAATTAAAAATTGAATTTTTGCTGCCACCGTAATGGAGAGACCACTTCCACCTGTTGCTGGTTCCAGAAGCACACATGAGATATCACGCCAATTTTCGAAAACGGCTTTGATTTTCCCCCCATCAAGGTAAGAAGAGCGATAGCGCATCTGGAATATAACAAAGTAACCAATGCCAATGTTGATCCAAAAGTGTGCACCAACTACCGCGGGATTTGCCTTTTACCCATGGCATATAAGGTCTTTGTCGAGTGTAATGGGAAAGAATAAAGCCAGTGTTCGACAGACCGATACGGCAGAATTTAGAATTTAGAAGTCATGGCTAAATTTGGTATTTCAGCGAAGCTTATACGCTCTGACTGACACGTCTTTAATCTTTAGTGAAGATTGCCAAAGATCTTACTTACTTACTTACTTACTTAACTGGTACTTCTATGCAATCCCAGTGGATTATATACCGCACGTAGAAAAATATTATAAGCGCCTCGATCTTCTGCGCTTCTTCTCCAGTTAGTCACACCGAGTTCTGTAAGGTTCTCAGTAACCTGGTCTTTCCAACACGGAGTTTTGGTCGCCCTCTTCTGCGCCGTCCATCGAGTTCATTGTCGAAGACTTTTCGAGCTGGAGCATTTTCGTCCATGCGTACAACATGACCTAGCCAACGCAACCGTTGAACCTTAATGCGTTTGACCACGTCAATGTCAGTGTACAGCTCGTACAGCTCATGATTCATACGACGCCGATACTCTCCGTTAACGATGATGGGCCCATATATTTTACGGAGTATTTTTCTCTCGAATACCGCCAGAACCGATTCATCTGCTTGTGTCATAACCCAGGATTCTGAGCCATACATTAAGACAGGTAGAACCAGTATCTGGTATAGCTGGAGTTTTGTTCGTCGAGAGAGGGCTCTGTGATTGAAACGCTTGCTTAGTCCGTAGTAGCATTTATTTGCAAGCAGGATTCTTCTCCGGATTTCTAGGCTGACATTATTTTCTTTGTTGATGGCGGAGCCTAGGTAGACAAAATTATCTACCACCTCGAAATTATAGTTGTCAACGTTCACTTCGTTTTGTCCTCGTTCACCGTTAGGCCCATTTTCGCTGATCCCTTCTGTATACCCGAGAATGCTGCAGTCACATCCAGCAGTTTTCAACCGATGATGTCTACGTCATCAGCGTACGCGAGTAGCATGTGGCTAAAGATCTTACTGAGCCATTTTATATCAGACGAGGACCAAAACATGGCGACGGTCTATCGTGTGACCTTTTAAACACATTGGTAAAGTGTAAACACGAGTGACACGATATTCAACATAAGCCACAGGTTACTCGGGTACGATAATGATATAGACATCATCGGTCGAAAACTGCGGGATGTTACTGCAGCCTTCTCAGGTATAGAGAAGGAATCAGCAAAAATTTCAACGAACAAAGAATCTTCCTTAGGGTTAATGGTATACATCATTTGATACTAGAAAAAGTGGTAAGTATTAAATGTGACGTTTTAGACTCTAAATATCTTAACAGCATATGAGCGTTGTCAGGATGGCATGTTTATTTTTAACTACAATTTTTTAAACTACAATAGATGGATGTGGCAATTGTAATATGGACACCGGTTATTTTCTAGAATTTTTTTCATGATTTAGCACGTGACATTTTTTCTATGACTACATTTATATACATATATGGGCAATTCCGTGACTGATTTTTTATTTGCAAAATTAGACAATATTATAAAGTTTATTCAAAAAAAATTGTTGATTAAAAGTAACATTAGAACGTCGATAATATAAAATCAAAAGATTGCAGCAAACTGATCATTTTTTACTATGGTTGGAGTTATTTACTGTTGTAACAAATATTTTATGATAAGATTTTTTTTCAACTTTTCTTTTCGATTGCGGTAGACCTTTCTGTGGAAATACCCATATTTTAATGGTATATTTGTAAGCTGAATTCGGATGCAGTGAAACTTTGCTAAACTGTGCACTCTATTGTGATTTATCTCATTACCGTAAATGGACAATCGCTCCCGGAGCCGATTTATACCTCCCATAATGTTTGTAATACTGTAATACGTATAGGTATTCCTTATTCCAAATCCCATCATCCCACCACTATAAACACTTTCCATTGTAATGCAGATAGTCCCCCACCACTATATTTTTCGCTAACAGCTTCAACAACCACTCCAACAACCACAGTCCAACAGACAATGCGGAGACAATTTAAGGCTAAATGAAACAGATGCAAATGAAAGCAAATTAAAAAACTTTTAATATTTCATATTACTGCACAAAACTGAAGTTCCCCTAACGCCAAAGTGGGGCCCAAATGGCTGGAGGAGAAAGAGAAGGGCACCTTTACAAAAGGGCCAAACAAAACGCAAATTAACTGAAAATGCGGAAATTTATTGTAATGTTTTCACCATTTAAAAAGAAGCGTTGAAAAGGGCTGCGCCCCGTGTAGTATTTCCAAAGGGGCAGAAAAGTGAAAAAAACTCATAAAAATTAAAACAAAAAAAGTGAAAAGTGAATAAAATGCTGCGATGCGATGCTATCCAAAGCTATTTATAGAGTAATAACCAAGAAACATAAATGTGAACAGAGAAACTGTAAACAGAAGGGAGAAATGCCATTCTCCCCTAGTGTCGCATCTGTCACATAGGGCTTTAGTGTTAAATCCGGAAAATTAAGAGGTAGCTTAATTTTCGTTTTTTATTTCAATTATGAATGCACCAAACTGGTGAATGAAGGCATATGACTAGCCCGGGAATTATTATTATGATGGTAAAATGTAAAAATTAAAAAAAATTGCGAAAATTTATTACAGCTTAAAATGAAACATTAATGAATCATTTTGTGAGTGGCACATATAAAAGCAAAGTTGGGGCAGAAATGTAATGCAATTTTTGCGGTAATGGCGCGACGCCTTTGAATGTCCTGAAAATGTGGTAATCATATAAACTGATGTTGGCTCATTACGCTGTGTAATATTTACACATCTTGCAGATGGCGGTTTAAGATTATTATTTTGGTTTTTTCTGTATGATTTTTTGTTGGTTTTTCTTAAAAACAATCTTGTACACACAGTTGTTGTTGTAAAACAAAACATTTTCTTTTGACATGATGATTATGACGACGACGACGACTGCTCTAGATATGGACGACGTATGAACATCCTCTTTTGGTTGTTTTGCGTTATTGACTCAATTTTGCAAAACCCAATAAATAGTGAATGGGAGATGCAAAACTGATGACTCAATAGTTTAAAAATAATTATAGAACACAAACACACATACGTTCTGGTAATTTTTCATTAGCAAATTAAAAATAGATCAAATATGGAAAGAAATTATTATAGAAGACTATAAAGAGGGAAGGCAGCAAGATAAGAGCTAATTATTTTGAATGTCATGTATGATAATGTAATTGTTATTATATTAACAATAAATATATACAAATTTTGTTGTCGTGATATATGACCCTACAACTAATCTATATCTATATATAATAGGCTTGGTTCACCGACTGATCATTCCCCAGCCCAAACGGATAAAGCTAGAACCCTCAAATTTTGGAATGAAGGTTACTTTTATGACGTAAACGCGCTAGATTTTTTGGAAATTCGGACTTCAAAGGAGTAAAATGGGCGTGGCACCGCCTAATACAACGGAATTTAGAAATTACAACATCTTTTAAACCATAATAGGTACGATGTCGAGATTTGGTATGTATATCGGTCGTATAGTAAAAAATATTTTGTGGAAAGTGGGCGATGTCACGCCCCTTTTTAGAAAATCGTTTTATGGATCAAGTAAATGAACAGATTGCAATTACAGTTTGTTTGTTTGATACTGTCCATATGGTCTCTATTATAAACTACATAATAACACTGTACAAAATTTTTCAGCTCATTAATTGGGACTCAATTCTGAGAACTGCACGTGAAAGTAGCCCCAAAAAGAAGAAATTCTGCGTCATTCGTTTTGTCAAGTTACATGACATAATAATTTAATATCGATTTGAAGTTAGTTAGTATTGTATAGGGGATAATGCAGAATGATGCAGAACTTTTTTTTGGGGCTACAATTTCTGTTGTTGCTGCCACTAAAGAAGAATAATGTATGGTATGAAGATGAGATTTGGTACATTTGTTACTAGTACAAGGAGGATTGTGTCTCGTTGTGAAATAGGCGGTGCCACGCCCCTTTGAAAAAACTATTATCTAGGCGAAATAAATGGACGGATTGGAATAAAATTTTCACTGTTTAGTACTATCCGTAGGGTCTCTATCATAGGCTACGTGAAAACATAATTCGGCAAAGGGGCGTGGCACCGCCCTCACAAACCATAATTTCAATCGGTCATATCATAAGAGCCATCATATCATAAGAGCCATTATGAAATTTGCTGCATATGTTACTGATACAAAAAGCAATATGTCTCGCTCGGTCATATTTTACGAGCCATGTAAGGTATGAAGATGAGATTTCTTACAAATGTAAATGGTACATGGGGGACTATGTAAATGCGCGGTGCCACGCCCCTTTTTGAAAAAATTTTTGTGTCCGTCATTTTAATAGAAAGATTGTACTAACATTTCCATAATCTATACAGTTAAAATTGCTTACTGGCTATAGATAGGATAACACAATACAACATATGATTTTGGGACTCAATTCTGAGAACTGCACGTGTAAGTAGCACCAACAAGAAGAAGTTCTGCATCATTCGTTTTGTCAGGTTACATGCCATAGTAATTTTATATCGATTTGAAGTTAGTTAGTATCGTATAGGGGAATTTGTCACGTTTTACGCTGTTTTGTTATATGGTGGCGTATGATTATCATAAGTACCATTCCACGTAAATCATACGCCACGAAGTCTAACAGTCTTATTGTAACTGCTACAAAGTAAACCCAGTTCAAAATCATGGAAAAGTGAAACTGTTGCTTATGTAGGGAAACGTTATATGAACAGATTAAAGAAATTGTAATTCTTAATTTTTTTATTTTTTCTGCTAATTGGAACTACGGGTTCTCGCGTTATGTCAAAATAAATGAGCCTAAAACGTGACAAATTAATCTATACGATACTTACTAACTTCAAATCTATATTAAATTATTATGGCATGTAACTTGACAAAATGAATGATGGAGAACTTCTTCTCTTTGGGGCTACTTTCATGTGCAGTTGAGTTCTAAATCAATGAGCTGAAAAATTTTGTACTGGGTAATGCAATTTTGGGCGCTTGTTCCCCTTTTCAATTAAACGTCAGCTAAAAAAATGATTTTTGGAAATTCGTACTTTTCGGGATAAAAATTACCAATAAGGGATATAAGATATACCATGCCCAGACTAATAGGCTGGGGTGAAGTCGTAACAAAATTAAATGCATATTGTAGTTGTGCGATGTAAAGTAATTTTTTGAAATTCGTTCTTAGTTTTAAATATACCAAAAAAGGGATAAGACTGTTAGTATCTCCCAAACCAAATGCCTCAAGGTAGAGTTACGAAAATGTGTAAAGATTTACTTCCTATATAATAAGAGAGCCGCCGGATGTAGTTTTTAGAAGTTCGAACATTTAGGCGTAAAATGGACGAAACTAGGGTAAAATTGGTACCCTGACCAAAAGGCTTAAGCTATAATCGTATATGGGCGAAACGACTGTATCTTTTGAAAGTCGAACTTTAAGGCGATGTCACGGGACTAAAGCGGTACAATTACTCAGACCAATGGGATAAAGCTAGACTCACATAAATGTGTGCATTCGTTCGTCTTATGAAGCGTTTGCATTTTACCTATATTGCTTAAATTCATAAGAAAAACCATTGTAAGTACGGGTGAAGCAACGCGAGCCGGAAAGCTAGTTTTGTAATATATATTTCGGTTTATCTGAGATCATGTTTATCAATATTGGAAATACAAATTACTCATGTTTTAAAAAATTCTAGGTCGGTTATATCCAAGTTTTATTTAACCATTTTGATATTGGGTATGTGCCCTTTAGTCCATTTGTTGTACCAGAACTGTTATCAAATTAAAATGCCTAAAAAAAGTTTAATATAAAATTTCTGTTTTTCTTATTCAATAGATCAGTGTCTAATTCTTTTGTGGGTCTATCTGATTATATATTCTCTTAGCATGACTCATTGACTTTGTGTTTCTTAAAGAAACCACTACGTTATAGCACAATTTGTCTGTCATTCTAATGGACAAAAGTCAACATGTTGACTGAGACATATTTATTGTAGATATAATTTTAGAAAGATGGAAAAAGCCAAACAGGTGTTTGTTTCAACATATCGTACATTACAGAAGAATAGGAAGAAGTGACAAATAGTGGGTGTAAAATATAGCAAAAAACTGAAAATAACAAAATGCTTATTTTCATGATATTAAAAAATAAGTATGAAATATTTTGGAAAAATAATAATAAATTTTATTTTTTAGATAGATGATCAAGAAAAACCCTAATAATAACTTGTCGCGTGGATTATTTTCTTATATTTATATTATTTTATATATTAATTTTTAACAATAATTTATTACTATAATTAGGATTGCCATGATTACGTTTTTTCTCCTAAAAATATAACAGTTTTGTTGCTTAGTTATGTTTTTTTTTCTTTCAATAACAATTTTGTTGTTATTTAAATTGTAATGAATTTAAATCAAACTAATTCTGAAATCTTTAATTGTATTCTTTACCATACACCACAAATTCGGATCATGAATCTTTAGCACAGAGTTAGAACTTTTTTATGTTTCAAATATAATCAAGGGAACATTTTTAAATAATCATTAACAATTTATGCAATTTAAGTTGCGTAGATGGTCATTGGAAGAGAACGACAAAAAAAAAAACTAACAAATTAATTAATGTAAATTTCGGTGTCAAGTCGTTAATATATTAAACTTAGCATTGATTAATTATGGGAGCTGATCACTTAATATGCAAATCAGAATATGGAAATCCAACCGAAATAGTCCGAATACTAGTTTGGGTGAATACTACATTTGAGTTAAATTAGAACAAGTTTTCACCCCCTTCCCAAATGTTAACGAGCCCGATAAAGTTATAAGGACCATGATTTACGGATCTACATCTAGAATGTCCGAATTCTGACATCTTTTATAGCTGCTGTGCAGAAAGACATGAATTTGGATATGGATTCATAGTCGACGAGCGCCTTCGACATCTGGTCTTGCGGTTTAACCCTGTAAGTGGCCGAATAGCCAGCCACTATTCGCATCAAGGCGAAATATTTTGTACACACGCCCAACGATGAGAACATTAAAGATGCATTCTATAAGCGCCTGTAGGAGATATATGGCCGCTGCCCTGCACATGACATTAAAATTGTTGTGGTAGATTTTAATGCAAAAATAGGAAGGGACTCAGACTATTAGCTTCGAGTCGGCAAGAAACATAGTAGTGAGTGGAACGATATCCCCTGGATATCCTCTGATCAAAAGACAGAAAACCAGTTCGATCACGTGGTAATTGATGGAAGGCATGTCTAAAGCGTTATGGACGAGCGTGTGATGCGCGGTCCAAATATTGACTCGGATCTCTACCTAGTTGCACCCAAGGTACGCATGCGAATAAACAGTGCTAAAAACGCTCGCAACTAAACGCAAATGAAGCTAGATATCACAAAGCTGCATACCACTGGAACTGGGGAATGGGACTTTGCCCAGAGGCTGAAAGTTACTGATTGTCACTCACTTGGGAGTGACCAGAATCGATTCCTTTGCGGCACTGTCCAAGCAGCTAACTACTTCCGGTCTTAGACCAAGTATTCCCTGGGCAATGACTTTAAAGCAACCGCTTAGAAGTTAGCTAGAGTTAGAAGGCGAAACGTTGGGTATCCTAATGGCGTTGGCAGCCCCAAGAAACTAGGATCGGGAGCGGTGGCCTAATAAGCCCCTCTCCTTAAACAAAATTTATTATGAAAACACGGAGAATAAATATAACAAGAACCCCCCCAAATGTTGACGTACCCCGCAAACGATATAAGGACCATGATTTAAGGATATGCAACTGGAATGTCCGAACTCTTTACAGAGATGGTACCTCTATCCAACTGGCGGATGTCCTCGACAAATACAAGGCTGACATCACCGCCATACAGGAAATGAGATGGACGGGACAGGGATGCACACGACGAAAGAACTGTGACATCTTTTACAGCTGCCATGCAAAATGACACGAATTTGGATGTGGCCTATCGTGCGATCTCTTCAACATTGTGATGGAGGTGATAATGAGAAAAGCTGCAGTGGCACTATATTCAACAAGAGCCACATGCTACTCGCGTACGCTGATGACGTAGACATCATCGGTCGAAAACTGCGGGATGTGACTGCAGTCTTCTCAGGTATTCAGAAGGAATCGGCGAAAATGGGCCTAACGGTGAACGAGGACAAAACGAAGTTATAAGTTTCAACGAACAAAGAATCTACTCGTTTGGGAAACTGCGTGAACGTTGACAACTATAATTTCAAGGTGGTAGATAATTTTGTATCCGTGCATATGTACGGTGATCCAAGTGTGAGTACCAATTCGTGGGTCAACTATTTACCTATTTTGAAATTGTTTTAAATTTTACAAATTTTAAAAAAATATTTATGTTTTTTCGTTCGAAAATTTTTAATGTTCTGAGTTTTTTGTACTGATTTTTAATTTTTTTTTTAATATTTTGTAATTACTTTCTATTTTTTATATTTCAAGTTTTTTGCAATACTATTTTATAAAATTTTTTGTTTCATATTTATTTGAGAAATTTTTTGTACCACTTCTTTAACTAATCTTTTTTTTGTAAACAATTTTTTTTCAGAATTTATTTTCTATAAGAAAATATTTTCTCTATTCGAGAGAAAAATACTCCGTAAAATACATGGGCCCATCATCGTTAACGGAGAGTATCGGCGTCGTATGAATCATGAGCTGTACGAGCTGTACGAGCTGTACACTGACATTGACGTGGTCAAACGCATTAAGGTGCAACGGTTGCGTTGGCTAGGTCATGTGGTACGCATGGACGAAAATGCTCCAGCTCGAAAATTCTTCGACAATAAACTCGATGGACGGCGCAGAAGAGGGCGACCAAAACTCCGTTGGAAAGACCAGGTTACTGAGAACCTTACAGAACTCGGTGTGACTAACTGGAGAAGAAGCGCAGAAGATCGAGGCGCCTATAATATTTTTCTACGTGCGGTATAAAATCCACTGGGATTGCATAGAAGTACCAGCTAAGTAAGTAAGTAAGTAAGCATACCACCGGTATAGCCAATGTCTACTCCAAACAACTCTGTCCATTACTTTAAACAGACCTCTCCCATTTCTGATGTTCCCGACACCCAATGGCAGCATATTGCGAGTTCTATGACCACTGTCGCAACGATCGTACTGGCTTACGAAAAATTACGCTCTGACAAGCCCTGGTACGACGACGAATTTCGTAAAATGACTGAAGAAAAGGATGCTGCATACATAGTAAAACTGTAACCAATTGGAAACGCGTGCAGTAAAGGATCGTTATAATTAGAAGAGGAGGGAGATGAAACGCCTGTTCAGGCGGTAAAAGCGTCTATGGAAGAAAAGAGAGAGAGCCAGGATATCGAAAACTATAGGGATAAAAGTGAAGCCCGAAAGTTCTACCAAAAAGTAAACAGCAACGGTTTTTGACCAGGGATTCCCACATGCAAGGACGGAGATGGAAATCCGGTCACTAACATTCAGAGTGTGCTGCAAATATGGAGGAAACACTTTCGATCTTTATTCGTTTCCGAAGGCAGCATAAGTGACGAAATCACAACAAATAATCGATGATGGAGTAGACTGCCCACCACTGAGCCAAAACGAGATCAGCAAGGCAATTGCACGACTTAAACACAACAAAGCTGCGGGAGCCGATGGACTGCCAGCAGAGCTATTTACAGCCGGCGGCGATGAGCTGGCAACATGCATGCACCAACTCATACACACAATTTGGCCCAAGGAATGCTTGCCCGATAATTAGAAACTGAGTGTTCTATGTACCGTGCATATGTACGGTGATCCAAGTGTGTGTACCAATTCGTGGGTCAACTTTTTACCTATTTTGAAATTGTTTTATATTTTACAAAATTTTAAAAAAAATATTTATGTTTTTTGTTCGAAAATGTTTAATGTTCTGAGTTTTTTTGTAATGATTTTTAAATTTTTTTTTAATATTTTGTAATAACTTTCTATTTTTTATATTTCAAGTTTTTTGCAATACTATTTTATAAAATTTTTTGTTTCATATTTATTTGAGAAATTTGTTGTACCACTTCTTTAACTAATCTTTTTTTTTTAAGCAAATTTTTTTCAGAATTTATTTTCTATAAGAAAATTTTCTCTAAATATCCAGAATTTTTTTAAATGATATCTTTTGGTTTAATACACTTTTATTATTGATTTCTTTTTTATAATTTTTTTATTATGTTTTGCTTTTTTTCGTTTTGTATAAATCGTTTTTGTGAATTATTTATAGTCACAGTTTTCATATGTTTTTTTTTTCATGTCTTTTTTTTTTTTTTGTTATCTTTTATATTTCAAGTTTTTCACAATGATATTTATAAAAAATTTTGTTTGATATTCTTTGAAGAAATTTGTTGAATAGATTTATATATCTCTTTTTATTAATTGTTTTTTTAATAAACTTTTTTGTTTTAAACTTTTTGTAAATTATTTTCAACAATATAATTTGTGTAAATTTAAAAACTAGTTGCACTTTATATCATTTGGTTTAATACACATAATTATTGTTTAGTTTTATATAATTTTTTTTAATTTTTGTACTTTGTTTTCTTTATTTTTATTTTAAAGTATTATTTTATGTCACATTTTTCATACAAATTATTTTTTTTTTCTTTTTTTTTATAAATTGTATTAATTTTATTATTTCAGTGATTTTTTTGTAAAAGACTTTTTTCAATTGTCTTCCAAAAAATTTAAATTTTTTAAAAATGACTATTTGATAAATATTTATGTTAACTTTACAAGAATGTTATTATGACTATTGCTGCTCTTTCATAACCGCTTATTTTTTTCCATTTTTATTTTGTTATTTTTTTCAAATTTATCAGAATTTTTTTTTTCTAAGAAATTTCGAAACATTTTTCTTAAAATATTTTTTGTTTTGTTTTTTAAAAAAATTTTTAAATACCGAAATTCCTTATAATATCTTTTATGTTTCAAAACTTTTGTGATTTTGTTGTAGTTTTTTTTTTAATTTTTTTTTTCATAGATATTAAATCAGCTTCTGGTTATTGTTTTTGTTGGATTTAATATTGCCTAATGAGTTTTGTTTTTATTTATTGTATTAATCATATTTTTGCTGTATATATTTTTTTTTCATTATTTTTGATTTTGTGATTTTGCAAAATTCCATGCGATGACTCAGTTGTGAAAATGATGCTTTCACTCTTTTTTTAAAAATACACATGAATATTTATTGCTAATGTATTCTATATGCATTTCTTTGTTTATTTTGCTTTAATATTTTATTTTTCTTTATTTTTTATAATACATATATATATAATTTTTTTCTTTCCAAACATTCTCCTTTATCTTTAAAATTCTCTTCACATTTGTTTGGGACTTTTTTACGGTTATTTTTGTTTGCCTTTGTTTCTATGCTTTCCATTAGATTCGTTGTGGAAACTTGTAATAGTAATTGCAATTTTATGCCAGTATTTTGCGTAACGTCACGTTCACAGACTTGAATGCTAGCGCTTTTCCCTTTGCGCCTCTGGATATTTAATTTAAATGCTTAACAAATAAATCTCAAGAGGCGGCTTAATGTTGGGCAATCTTCTTAATCTCTAAATATTAATCGTTATGCTATGCTATTTTCCACTCATGAAAACAAAATTCCATTATTATGATGTTTTTTTTACTTTGTTACTTTTTCTAGTATAACGTAATGGGCACGAGCGATGTCGGACCGCGCGCGGCATCGACAGACAGACAACGCAATCGCAAACAAAACACTGTTCACATTTTACTCGCGGAAAAACTCGTGCCAAAAATTTAAGCGCAACGTTTTATTGTTGCAAATCTAGTGTAATTTTCATTGAATTTTCCGGCCACTATTCGCTTATGGTTTTCCACAAGACGACGACGGTGATTTTCTTTATTTCTTTGGATTTCTTAAAGGCGGCGAGTACGCGAGTGAGCGTGTCCAATGTTCTGACCGCGAGCAATTTTAAAACTGATTCAGTCGAATTGTTCGAATGACGACAGAAATCTCATTTTGGATGATATTTTTCGAAAGAAAACAACAACGGCAGCAGCAACAACAACCAGAGAAAAAAAAGCCCACAGCTACTCTAAAAATCTTCCCCCTTTTTGCGTTGAATGAAAAATAAACAAGGCGCACACATTTTGTTCGCTCACTCACTCACAATATTTCCCTGTACTTTTGCCAGTGGCGGCGTTGCTGCTGCTGCCGCTCACGAAATTAAATGAAAAACCTATTATAAATAAAGCGACGGACGGACGTCCAGCCGCCTCAAAGTCCGTCCATCCGGGCGTTTGTGTGTCTGTCGCCCGGCGTCTGTCCCGTCATCAATGCAGGCAGCCCCGTAGCTGCTGTTCGTGTCCATTGCTTAGCTGTTGGCTAAGCACCCGGTTAATGTCGCAAACATTCACACCGGTAGCAGTGTCGGCTCGTCCGTCCTGCTGGCAATCGTCCCTCCATCAGCGGTAATGCTGCTTCCACTTGTATCCGATGTCGTAGTCGTTGTCGCCGCCATCATTGCATACACTCACGGAACGAACGACGAAAGACTTTTCTCACTGATGATGACCGCAAAATGATGTCTTCCTGCCTCTGACTCTTTGTAAGTCATTTCATCATGATCATCATGATCGCAGTCGTCTACGAATTGCGTGCAATTCCCTAATCTCACTACCGCCCCATGGGAAAATGTTTTTCTTGCTTACAACATAATAGCGCCCATTGGCAGACATTAAGACGCACGTTTTCTTAACGAAATGCATCAAGGGATCGTATCGCATTGGGCTGCACATTCATCATGTAATTGCAACAAAATGCATGTGTGTCGACATACATTTGCGATGGCGGCAGCACCTACAACATAAATTCCTTGGCATTTGAGGGAAATAGAATCTGGGGAATATGTTTCACCCAAAGATCACGACAATGTCGCTGCTATCCAACACTATAATAACATGTTGTATTTGTATCATAAAAAGAATATTGAAATGATATTTGTTTATTTTATTCTCGAGAGGCGGTAGATTTTTGTCTTATGTTGCTTTATGAAGCACATGATCATCTTTTTGTTATGCTTTTTTGCAGCTGAATAGTCTCTTCATGTGTGTTAAGTATCTGTTTTAAGGAAATGTCACGCATACATTTATGACTTTATAATCGTTATGAAGACGATGATGATGATGTTGCTGCTGATGATGTGTATGAAAGATGTCCAAATTTATTGAATTAAGTCATTTAAGTCACGACAAATAAAACACAGAGGAAGTGAATTTCAACAAAAAACAAAAAAACAACAACAACAACAGGAGATATATGCGACAATCATTGTTTGGACACTTAAGAAGTTCATCAACACCCTACTGCTATCACAATTTGATGTTGTACGTATCATCCTAGAGACATTTTGTAAATTCAGCTAGCTGAATATAAACGTATTAATATAGAGTGTTTATTGTGATTTTGTAAAAGTTGATTCTTATAGAAATAAGTAATTCAGCTAGCTAGATATCAAAATTTTTAATTGCAGTGTATATAAAATGTACTTTAAACATGTATAAGCAATTCAGCTAGCCGAATATGAGTTAGGTAAACTAAAACTTAATGGAATTGTGTATGTTAAAGTAAATATGTGAAAAAACAATTCAGCTAGCTGAATATGAGGTAGACATTAAAATTTAAATTGTTGTGTATATAATATTTAGTTTAAACATAAATAAGTAATTCAGCACGCTGAATATGAGGTATTTATACAAATGTATTACTGTTGAGCATAAGAATTGTTCTTCAAATTAAAAAAAAATCAATTCAGCCATATAAATTTAGGTACATAGAGCTGCCGTACCCAAAGATTATAGTAAAGGTGTGAAGGAAATAATTAATTCAGCTAGCTGAATAAACAAACTATGCGTCAAATTAAACATATTTAATTTAGCTAGCTGAATATGGGGTAGTTTTATTTGTAAAATGTTCTGTAGATATTATATTTGGACACACATTATTTTTTTTATTTAACAAACCCTTCTAAATAACATAGTACAATTCACCTAGCTGGGACCGGCCGTGGCATAGTGGTTAGAACACGCGACTACCTTGCGGGAGATCACAGGTTCGACTCCTGGCTCCAGTCATCTTAAAAAAAAAATGTTCTTTCATTGTCGGCTCCCCTCAAATGTTGTTGACAGCAACTTCTCAGTATAAGTGTTGAGTCAATCGGCATGTCTAGTAAGAGCCTCACAAACAGTGAAGTTCGCATTCGTCGATAAACAAATAGGTGCCGTTAATTGTGAATCTAAAAATAGAAAGCGTGTTAATTCACAACAACGCGAGAAGCTATCCCATACCTCATTTATGGGGTGTAAAGGGAAATTAAGTAAGTAAGTTTTCAATACCACAGCCTAGTTCAGCGAGCTTTAACTATTCAACTATTCTCTCATAAGATTTTAAACCTTTCGGAAAACGATATTTTCTAAGAAAACTCTTTTCTATTATAATATATTACAGTTCATAATCTATACACTGCTCTTTATGTTTAATTTAAATATCGTTTTCCTGAGCCCACTCATTGAATAATTGTCAACATCTCTATGTTATTGTTCAGCCCACTACCATCACTTCATATTATTGACATTGTTAGAGTGATCGGTGGTGGTGGTAATCGGTGGAAATAATCAAAGTGTCAAATAAATGTCGATAAATTTGAAAAAAAAACACAATTAACCATTCAACATATTCGTACTCCAGATGTTCAGCTCCATTATCGTTGATTGAGAAAAGAAAAACAGAGAGAAAAAAACTCAAATTTACATACATAATTTAAGATTTTGATCGGTTTAGGCCACAATAAGTGGGCCACAAATGTTATGAGTTTCATTGTTGTTGTTTATTTCAAAGTTAATTTATTATGCTACCACATTTGTAAGTTGTCATTACCTGTTGGGAGGCAAATAGTAATTAAGTTTATTAAGCTAAATTTATAATGATTTTTAATGTTAACAACATAAGAGTTGCAAACCATCGATCAATGATCAAAAACATTGGTACATAGTAATAAATGAGGCTTGTTGAGTGGCCTTCGTGAGATAAGTGTTAGATTAGACGAGCTTTGCATTTTGCGAAATCCATGCTGGTGGTGAGCAGCTGTACGGTGGGTAGATAGCTGGGGGAGGAGGAGTGCCTTCATTTCCACCGGCAGCCGGTTCTATGTTCCAGAATGACCCGAAATATTCGACCAAGGGTTGACAACCACAGCAACAACTATACTATTTAGTTCTTAGGTAGGTTGGAATAATCTCCTATTATCAACAATTATTTACTCTAGTACTGAGATTGGCTGGGCATATAGCTATTTCAAAATTTCGCCAAATAGCTAAGAGATATACTGTTATGAAATTTACACAAAAATAAATCCCAGAACAATATTTTTACAGTTCTCAATTTTCTCAACAAATGGTAGCCAATTGTAGAAAGCCACTGAGATATCTTATCCAAATAGATTAGTATTTGCATGAAAAGTATATATTTCAAATCCAAATTTTATTACTTAAAAAAACCCGCTTCAATTAAAATTGCCTATAAATCTTAAACCCTTGAAGTTCATTAAACTCTTTGCTTTATTCATAGAAAAACAAACTCATTTCAAAACTGCCAACCAGCATATGAAGACACACTCTCCCTTTCTCTCACTCTCTCTGCTCCTCTAAACAGTAGTTAGGGGAGCTGTTAGATTATATGCTGTTAAAAGTCTTCAATCGATAATAAAATACAGCGATGAAATCTCAGTCTTGTATCTTTCTCTCTCTCCCTATATAAAATGTGTCATTTAATTATCTACCAACTACACAATACGAGGCAATAAAATTCTCTTATGCGGGTTATTTCTATCATTTGCTTCGCTTAAACCGACAATTTTCACGCTTATGCCATTGACTCTTAATGGCATTGTGGTAGTAGATGGGAGACACTGGCGGCGTTCAATATAAATTGGCAATAAACTTAGAAATAGATATCAATCATAAAATTATTTAAAACAAAAAAAGAAAACATTGACTCCATCACCGAGATATGCATCTTGAGTATTTAAATTACTTTCGTTGTATTGAAAAATATTGCCAAAGTGGCTTCTGGTGTGGGTTGTTGTCCGCCTGGCAGGAAGGGAGTAGGAAGTACTGCAAATGGGGCCATTGTTTGCTATTGTTTTAAAGTGTCAAATGGTTTATGAACATGAAAATGTATCCAACACAATTTCGGCTCCCACTCTGTGTTCTGAAATGTTGTCATTTCATTTTCTTTTCTTGGCTGAAGGCACTTGTTGTGGTGGCTCAACCGAAATTATGTTGTTTACTCTCCCCATCAGACCCTTAAATGTTGTGACATCTCATAGACAACATCATGTAAGAGTTGGGGAGAGGGGGTAGGAGGAAAAAGTATTTACGAATAACAAAACCCATCATTGACAGCTTTGGGAAATGAAGAGTATCTGGGTTACATAGAAAATGTGTCAAAGACCAGAAATTTGTGCTTACAACAAATAAAGCAGGTCTTTGACAAGGGAAGAAAGAAATTTACGAAGGAAGAACTTGGACTAAGAAAATTCCCAAAAGTTTTCATTTATTTAAAAAATTGTGGACCGATCAAATACTTAAGACCCTAATTGCAACAAAGAAAGCTAATTTCTGAAGAATTATTCAAGTACATACACAGCACAACATTTTTCAGCTCATTGGTTTGGGACTCAATTCTGATAACTGCACGTGAAAGTAGACACAAAAAGAAAAAGTTCTGCATCATTCGTTTTGTTAAGTTACATGCCATAATAATGAAATATCGATTTAAAGTTAATAAGTATCGTATAGGGGAATTTGTCACGTTTTAGGCTCTTTTGTTTGACATAACTCGAATACCACTAGTCAAATTAAGCTGAAACAGATTTAAAAAAAATTAAAAATTACAATTTCTTTAATCTGTTCATATAACGTTATAAGCAACAGTTTCACTTTTCCATTTATCAAATGATTTTGAACTGGGTTTATTTTGTAGCAGTTACAATAAAACTGTTATACTCCGTGGCGTATGATTTATGTGGAATATTATTTATGATAATCATACGCCACCATATAACAATATAACAAAAGAGCCTTAAACGTGATAAATTCCCCTTTACGATACTTACTAACTTCAAATTTTTTATATTTTTATTTTTATGGCATGTAACTTGTCAAAACGAATGCTGCAGAACTTCTTCTTTTTGGGGCTACTTTCACATGCAGTTCCCAGAATTGAGTCCCAAATGCATGTGTTGTACTGTGACAGTTTAGTTATGTAAACTACTGCAGATACTTAAAAAGGACAGAAAATATATTTTATTCACGTTACGGTCGGTCCATGATTAGAACATGCGACTATCATGTGGATGACTTGCGGCTGGAACCCAGGTCAGTGCGTGGTTAGAACACATGACTATCATACGGGTGAGCTGGGTTTGAGCCCCCAGGTTCATCACCATTTCATCGCCAACCTTCTAAGAAATGTATATACAATACAATCTTTTGTATCTCTAAATATAATGAGCAATAAACTAAAACCTGTCACAACAACTACAATTTACAACATATCGTTTAAATTTTTAAAACCTCAGCTAAAAAAGGTATTTCCCACAAATCTCAATTTCAACGCTTTACCTCCTGCAAATATTTTTGCAACACATCCGTCTTAGCAAATAGGTAAAACTTTATGAATCTCTGGTCATAACACATAACATATATTCCACGGCACAAAATGTCAAAAACAATTAGCAATAATAAATAAATATTAGCATAAATCTTTTGAATAACAAAAAGTTTGCAATGAAACAAAGAGTCAACAGGGCAGCCGCATATATTGGGTAGAAATTCTCAGAAAGTGAAACCAATAAAATAGAATTAACACAATTTAAGACACCAAAACAAAGGCAGACAGCCAACAATAAATACCGAGCGAGAGATCTTGGGATACAACAACAATACGGCACTAGAAAAAAGACAAACAAACGTACAGAAAGGCAATAAAAAGTGTGCCACCGATTTGAAGATGCCAAGCTAAACACACTCGTACACATACATAACATATGAATATAAACTTAAGTATGTTGCCTCTTGTCTTTAGCTGGTGCTGCTATAATTATAGTGACATTTGCCATAAAATTTAAAAATATAAAATGTGGCACTGTGTCGCTGTTGCTACATCGTCAGCATCTTATCGTAACATAGTCGCATTGTTGTGTGCTGTGCTGCGCTGTAGTGAATCTCTTCCCTAGAGGGTGTCTTATGGGCCCATTAAGAGATGCGGCAGCGTTAACAACAGCAACGCATTTACTTCATAACTTAAACAAATGATGCATAAATTGCGAGAAAAAAAACTGAAGTTATATTCAGTAAGTGAATGGACCTGTTTAATACTCTCAGCTCCACTAAGATATTCATTATATTATTGTCACGGCACTCTCTGCCATTGGGGGGAATTAGACTATGTCAACATTTTGTTGCACATGAGGATCGGTTGAGATTTCACTTTTGTCTTGTTTATGATTGCAGCGAGTCAAGTGTTATAAATTAAAGAGAGGGATCAACGGATACAAATGATTTGGGTAACACGACTATTATTAAACAAAAGAATATCAAATGACGATCTTAGTGATCTTTTTGTAAAATAAAAGATGTTGAAGTAAAATAATTATAGAAAATATCATAAATAATTTTCAAGAGGTTAAGTTTAATAAGTATCTTTTAGTTTATATTGAACAGTTATTTATTAAGTATGAAACACGGTTGACTAATTTTTCAAGAACCATTTCTGCTCTCCTTCGTTGACTAAAGGGTGCGAAAAAGGTTCTTCATATGGTTTATAGTACAAATAATGTACGATAGGGGTCAGTTGAATCATTTCAAAAGCTTTGGAAGCTGGATCGTGTGTTAGAATATAAATACATTAATTTGCTGAATATCATCTGTGTAGGACAATAAGCTCATTGTTGAGAGTTATCTTAGGCTTTCATATCATTCACCTGGTTGTCGTCTGTAACAGAAAACAGTATCGTTAACAGTTAAAAATTCCACTTTTAATGACTGGTGGAACGTACAGTGGCTACAGGAACCTGCACAGGCCATAGAAACCTTCACTGATTGAGGAGGATATCACAGGTTGGAGGAACCCTCTTTAGCTAAAGAAATCTTTAGTGACTGAAAGAATCTACCATGGCAATATTGACCTTTAGAGGTTGAAAACATTCTGTGCACAGGCTTACAGGCTTAAGAAACTTTTCTCGTTTAAGAGGCTACCACAGGTTGGAGGAATCTTCTTCGGCAAAAGATATCCTAGGTGGATGAAGGAACCTACCATGGAAATAGTGCCCTACAGAGGTTGAAAAAACTTTTATGTGACTGAAGAGGCTGTCGATGCTTCAAGGTATATTCAGTCGTAAAATGTAATGATGGTGGGAATTTTCCTTGAAAGGGAACTTTCAGTTGTTGACGGAACGTTTAAAGGCTGAAGGGATTCTTTAAAGTTTCATTGGCAGAAAAAACCAGTTATAATTAGAGAACATGTTTCAATATAGAACTTTCCTGCAATTTGAGCTAAATAAAATAAGTTTTTCAATCGGCATGGGTAGATGTGGTGCCGTGACATAACCCCACACGGACATAATCCCCAAAACGATTTTGGGGCTTATGTCCGGGCAACATGTCGGACATAACCCCCAATTTCATTGGGGATTATGTCCGACACAAATCTGCGGACATAAGCCCCAATGGGGATTATGACCGAATTTGTTGTTGTTTTTAGTATTTCAACATATGAATAGAACGATTTTAAATATTGCTATTGTAGCGAGGGACGAATGCGGTGGGGGGCACGCCCCCCGCCGCATCCGCCGTAGTTAGTCTCGTTGCATACTTAATCTGTCTCACTGCAGCGCGAGACGAATGCGGTGGGGGGCACGCCCCCCGCCGCATCCGCCGTAGTTAGTCTCGTTGCGTACTTAATCAGTCTCTCTGCAGCACGAGACGAATGCGGTGGGGGGCACGCCCCCCGCCGCATACGTCGTAGTTAGTTAGTTACTTAAAAAGTCACTCATCTTATTGGGGGTGGGCGTCCGCCCACCCCCATTTCATCAACTTCATCAAACTTTTTCATTACTTTTAGTCGCAAAATTAGTTTGGGTGTTATGTCCGTTATATTTGTTGGGGCTTATGTCCGTTATGCCCCGCGGACATAATCCCAAATGCAAATTGGGGGTTATGTCCGCAGAGCGTGGCGGACATAAGCCCCAAAATCGTGTTGGGGATTATGTCCGTGGGGGTTATGTCCGGGCACCGGTAGATGTTGGCAGTCCGTGGCGGCCATGGTTTCTTGGCGGAGTCTATATAACTTATCGTATATTTTTCAGATACTGATGCCAAATAATCACGACAACACGTTCAAATATTAAAAGTATGTTATCACACAATTAATTTGCGTTAGTGCAGACATATTAGCACGGCAGACCAAGTGGCCCTTGAATGTCGACACTCCATCGGTCGATAATATACGATCAATAC
Source organism: Muscina levida (assembly GCA_964034835.1). NCBI lineage: Eukaryota > Metazoa > Arthropoda > Insecta > Diptera > Muscidae > Muscina > Muscina levida. Next base: position 32,179,529 of record OZ035880.1, on the reverse strand, counting down.
TTTAAGAAACGCCAGATCGATCGAGGCAATCTCCGCTTCAACTGAAAGTGTGCAGGGAAACACCAAGCATCCAATTCCTCGCCATGCACAATAGCATGCCTTTCGCTGTCTTTAACTTAGCGCAGTCTTTAACTTGGCTGGGCTTCAGACCATTTAGAAGATAATCGCCGGAAACAAGTATAATATCCGTACATTGCACGACGCCAAACTGCACGAGGTTCCACAGGTAGTAATGCATCCATAAAATTCATATGTTTGGTGATGCGGCGGCGTCATTGTTCCGTATTTTTTCTAAAACAATATTTTTGAGGCTATCACCTTCAATGGCTAATGCTACACAGTCCACGAGAGTTTCACATGAGTCTCACCGTTAAGGCTTTACCCATAGCGCGCCAAACACAATGGGCAAATTACAATGAGATTCCTAGTGCCCCATGGTATAGCCAAGTAAACTTGGACTATGGGTATAGGAGTACAAAATATTGGGGGCAACCGACCACAATAGTCGGCTCTTGCTTTCAGTCAGAAGCAACCAAATTATGTATGTCAGTATGGGATATGCCCCCCCATTAAACTTGGTAACCCCTATCTTGTTTATGAGTCCGTAGCGGTGCCCGGACATAACCCCCACGGACATAATCCCCAACACGATTTTGGGCATTATGTCCGGCACGCTCTGCGGACATAACCCCCAATTTGCGTTTGGGATTATGTCCGCGGGGCATAATGGACATAAGAACCAACAAATATAACGGACATAACACCCAAACTAATTTTGCGACTAAAAGTAATGAAAAAGGTTGATGAAGTTGACGAAAGAAGAAGAGTGACTTTTTAAGTATCTTACAAACTACGACGGGGGCGTGCCCCCGTCGTATTCGTCTCGCGCTGCAGTGCGACAGATTAAGTATGCAACGAGACTAACTACGGCGGATGCGGCGGGGGGCGTGCCCCCCACCGCATTCGTCTCTCGCTACAATAGCAATATTTAAAATCGTTTTCTTGATATGTTGAAATACTAAAAACAACAAAAAATTCGGTCATAATCCCCATTGGGGCTTATGTTCGCAGATTAGTGTCGGACATAACCCCCAATTTCATTAGTTGCACGGACATAAGCCCTAAAATCGTTTTTGGGGATTATGTCCGTGTGGGGTTATGTCACGGCACCGTCCGTAGCACCTGTTTGCCATGCAACTCCACATTCGAGCCCGAAGACTGTACCAGCGATTACGATTGAAATCATTGCCCACGTTAAGGTGACATAAGGGTGACATAAATCTGATCCCGCGGCCGCCGATCCGCACGCTACTGTCCACATTGACCTGTGAGAACTGCGCAGTGAAGCTGTTACTTCAATGCATAGAGGTTAACGGCATTCAAATTATGTGTGTCAGTATGGGATATGACCCCGAATTAACCATGCTAAGGCCTATCTTACCACCTCCGCTAGTTAATGGGTCCGTAGCACCTGTTTACCATACAACTCCACATTCGAGCCCGAATACTGTACCAAAGATTTCGGTTTAAGTCCGCACGCTACTGCCCACATTGACCTGTGAGAACTGCGCAGTAAAGCTGCTACCAAATTGTGATTTAAGAAATCACAATTAACAGAATTGGTCGCCTTTCGCAGAAAAAGGAATATAATATACCCACAAGTACCAATCCTTTATATCCATACTCGCAACAGGTAGAACGGTCGATACTTTATGAGATCTATAAGATAATAATGAACAAACACTAGGTGGGCGTTACAGAATGATGATAACCAATTTCTTTTGCCCGAACTTGAATGATATAGACAAGATGTGGTCTCTGCTGGACCGGGAAACGTGTCACACAACGTACACTACGATGGGCATTTTGCTAAAACGATATGAGAATATGGTTATCTCTACACTCAAAAAAAAAACCCATTTGTTGCTCGCTTGCTGCAAAAAAAGTAGTTTTGTTTTGAAAATTCAACGTTTACCACAATCGTCGAAGTATTCGATGCAAAATGAAACAGTTGCCATCAACATTGCTTTTTTTACAGTACACAAACATTTGTTTACTCCTACATCGTTTAATTTTTCGTTTGGGACAACGATGGGAAACGTTTGTGCAAAATATAAAACCTTTATATTTGGGAGAGTTGAGAGAACAAAGAGCGTTGCTTATTTCTAACAGCAAGCGAACATTCGTTTTGGACAACCGTAGAAGATTTTTGGGGAATATTTAAATCTTTTATGTTTAGAAGAGTTGAGAGAACAAAAAGCATGTTCTCTCAACTCTCCTAAACAAAAGTTTTATATTTTGCACAAACGTCTTCCACGTTAGTCCCGAACGAATGTTCGTTCGCTGTGACAAATGAGTGAGTGGAGTGTATCAATCATTGAGATGTTCCAGAATGATCGCTATCGTGTAGTGTTATGGTGTTTAGTTTTTTGTTTGTGAACATCAGTTTGTTGAGCGTCGTGTCGGTGTTTTTTTCTTTATGTAAAGACAATATTCTTAAAAGTGAATTTCAATGGAAAATACAATGAAAAAACTAACACTTTTGACGAGTTAAATAATAAATTAAAGAAAATGTTTGAACTATAAGTGGTGTTATAATTCGCTTATAATAATTTGGAATTTGCGCAAGAAGATATTATGAATATATTTCACAATATATAAGCTATTGCACAGAAAGGGTATACACATAAAGGGTAAGTATTTTATTTTTCAAGAAACTGAACACCAAATGAACTTCATTAACTTCATTATTTTTGATATGGTTATGAAAATTTTACACTTTAATGTTATTGCAGGCCCTAAAGACAGAAGCGAATTAATCGTATTATTGAATATGGAATTCTTTTGTTCGAACACAGTCACAGTCGTTCTCTACTACACCTGGATACAAATGCAAATTTGTATACTTAAAGGTATGATATTAAAATATGTCTGTTAATTTTATTCATTTACTAAATTGTTTTTTTTTCAGGAATTCACAATATTTTTGGAAAGGAATCATTTTTGAGAACTTCAGAGTGAACAAAAAATCAACCAATTGTAAATGTATGTGAAAAAAATAAATATAATTAAATAAATGAAAATCCTATTTAAAAAATTTGGTATTTAATTTTTGGTAAAGCAAAAATCCCGATTGGGCCAATGGCGTTTACCGTTTGCAACAAACGAGTTTGTATGTTTGCAGCAAACGAGGATTTATTTTGTGGTAAAAGTGGGTTATATTACGGCAAATACAATTGTTTTTGCGACAAACGAAATAAACGTTTGGTTTTAACCACTTTTTCATTTGTGGCAAACGTAGATTTATTTGAGGCAAACACAATTGTTTTTGCTACAAACGAGTTTTCCATTTGCGACTAACGAAATAAAAGTTTGTGTCTACGTTCTTTTCATTTGTGGCAAAAGAAATTTTATTTTGCCTCAAAAGAGTTTTTCGTTTACGACTAACGAAATAATAGTTTGCCGTAGTTGTTCTTCGTTTGTTACAAACGTATATTGAGTTTGCGATAAACATTTATTTTATTCCCACAATAGACACAACTACTTGTGGTAAACAAGTTTTGTTTTGCGGCAAATGAAAACTTCAAACGAAGTTCATTTGTCTAATTTTTCGTTTGGGAGCAACGAATTTTTTCCTTCAGTGTAGGTGGAGTGACGTGCAGTGACAATTAAGATCGTACGATTTGACTCGCTAGATTTTTTCTTGTGGTGCTATGTTTAAACGCACATCTATTGCAAAAAGCCGCAAAGTTAATATTACCCAAACCAGAGCTTAAATTCAGCTGGACCAATGTGGCGAAGTCATTGAAAATTGGAACAGTTGGATCCTCCACGGATGATAAAACCATCTTATGCTCCGTACATTTTTAGATACACAACTAACGACACCTTTTTGTTTATCAACGAATGCGAACGTCACTCTTTGAGAAACTTTTACTAGACATGCCTTTGGACTCGACACTCTACTGCGAAGTTGCTGTCGACAATATAGAGGGTGCCCGCAATGAAAAAAAAATTTAGATGACTGGAGGCGGGAATCGAACCAAGGATCTTTCGTATGTTCTAACCATCATGCTCTGGCCGGCCGCTAACGGTAGTTATCACACCTACATCGTTGTCCATGATTGATTCATGTGCTCTATGTGAAAAAAGACACATTCTGAGTATATCGCAGCTGAAGTTTAATAGGCCTATATAGCGAAGGGATATAGGTCGATATATCTTGTCCACTCGCCACTTGTACGTTTTAATCTTTGCTTCTTTCTGTGAGCTATCAAATGTCATCCGTTGAGATGACGTTCAAAGATGCAGCAAAGATTAAACCGCTATTGAATCTAATTTAACATGATCACTTACGTTTTAAACTAATCACCTTGTCATTTTATTATATTTGTTAATAAATTATTCGATTTCTTAAGTTCGGTAATCAGTAACGAAATTTATAACCACTTGGCCTAAAATTTGTAGTATGTCCACCCCACTAACCCAACCCTAATGCTCCAGTGAACCATAAAATCGTTGCTTAGTAAAATACTACATCGATTTTAGACCATAAACCACTTATGGCATTTTATGGATTTTGAGTTTACACACTAACACACACCCTCTGCAGGCAACCCCACCCTCTGTTGCAACAACTGCAACAACTTCTCACACATTGCCAACGAAACTTAATGGCTGTATACAAATCAAGCATTTCAAAAGGGGAGAATTTAAAAACAAAAACTACCAACAAAAAAAAACTCCAATGTTTGTTGCATTTCCATCATATTGTTTCGCTCATAACTTCGCTCGCTATTGTACAAGTTGTACGAGTTGGTACCATAGACCTACTAACTACTTGCCGAAGTAAATGGTCATTTCATAAACTAACATGAGGCTAAAGTTGTTGTAGTTGTTGTTGGCGTTGTCGTTGTTGTGGGGTTCAGTAGAGTTCGATGGCGTTGTATTGTGTTTAGTTCTGTTTTATGGTGATAATTTGCACAACTTTACATAAAAGTCCATTTAAAACTGCAAATTGCAGTTGCTGTGGCAGCTAACCAACTATCGACGTCTGCTGCAGCGAGTGCATGTGAGCTGCTGTTGATAGGAGTTTGTGTAAATTGGATTTTAATCATACCGCAGTCGGTCGTAGTACTCGTTCGACCAAACAACAGCACACAATAAATATTGTATTGTGGTTATTTGGCACTTCATTTCATAATTTTCTGGCTTCCGCCTTTTTTTTTGCGAATAACGCAGCGCTAAATGTTGCGCCTGCATTTGGGTTGAAAATAAAAAACAGCAAAAATGAAAGTACACGTACGTGATGCTATACGAAGTTGAAAGGGAGTCCGATAAGGCTTTAGTACATATATGTTACATTTTACATATTCACTTGTGATAATGCAAAAGGTTCCATAAAAATAGATATTTTCAGAAATTTACTTAAAGAGTTCTGAATATCTTGTAAAGGTGTATAATAAAGTATTCCTATTTTGTCAATACCCTGGCGCCACCTATTGGTTGTTTATTGTACTTTTTGGCGTATGTATAGCTGAAGCTTAGTAAACATTTGTGTGGACCTAGGAAGAAAAAATTTGATACACAGATACTACTCGGTCATACAGATATTAAAATGGCAAACGAAATTTGTATTGATGGCGGAGATAGCGTGGTCACAGTTTTTCTTAGTCGGGGAGAGATATCTATGGAACACACGATAGAGACATAAATATACGGAATATTTATATTCGGTACGGAATATTTATATTCGGTCCCGTGCCAGATGTGAACGCCACAACTTCGTCGGTGTGTTTTTGCTTAGGAGCTACTATTCGAACTTAGTGTACAATAAGCTCAACATTTTAAAGGGCTGTGTAAAGGTTAATGAAACATCCAGTGGGTAAAAGATTGTAAATTCTTGATGAGTTATTTTAAGTTTGAGGAAACTTTTTTTAGTTAAAGAAATTTGTAGTGATAAATAGATCATTCGATGATTTAAGGACTGATGATCGAACATTCATTGGTTTTAAACTTAAGTGACTAAATAAAACTTCAGTGACAAAGGAAAACTTTAGTGGTAGAGGGAATGTTCAGCAGAAAAAAGGAACTTGATTGGTTAGGATTTTTAAATAATTGAGGGAAGATTCAGTGTTTAGAAGATAACTGATCGAAATATCAGTGACCATAGAAACCCTCAGTGTATAGATTAATTTTTACTAGCTTATGGAATTCCAAGTGATTGAAGAAAACTTCTGCTGCATAAAATAAAACCTTCAATGATTAAAGGAAGTTACCTTAAGTATTAGAAGAAATCAGAAACCTTTAATGACTAAGGAAAGCTAACTTAAGAACTATGAACAAGAAGAAAAAATGTGAAGTGATAAGACAAAACTAAATGGTTAGGATTTTTAAAGAGCCATCGATGGTGGAAAGATTTTCACCGGTGCTTGAGAGAACGCTCAACGAATAAGAGAGACTTAAATTGTTAGGATATGTAAAAGGTTTTAGGAATCTTCAATCTTCAAGGTGCTTTTCAGTGGCTAACAGTGCCATCAATAGTAGAAAGATTCTCAGTGGTACAGGAATTCGTTAATACTTTAGGGATTCGTCAATCGAGGGAACATATACTGAAAGAAAGAACATTCATGGCGTTAAGAACCTTACCGCGCTGGATTAAACCCTTGAAGACTGAAGAAAACTTCAATGGCTGTGAGAAAATTCAGTGGTTAAGGACAACGTCAAAAATCGTAGGACACTTCATTGAATGAGGTATGGGATAGATTCTCGCGTTGTTGTGAATTAACACGTTTCCTATTTTTAGATTTACACTTAACGGCACCTACTTGTTTATCGACGAATGCAAACGTCACTGTATGAGAAGCTTTTTACTAGACATGCCGATTGACACGACACTTATACTGCAATGTTGCTGTCGACAAGATGGAGGGAGAGCCGGAAATGAAAGAAAAATTAATTTTTACTTTAGATGAGTGGAGCTAGTAGTTGATCCTGGGATCTCCCGCATGGTAGTCTCGTGTTCTAACCATCATGCCAACTGCTGGTTCCCAAAACAAAACTTCAGTGGCTGAATAACTTTCAGTGGGTGTAAGTAGTTGAAACGATCCTCTCTAGCTAAAGAAGCATTCAGTGGCGGAATAAATCAAGAATGCCTGCAGGAACGTTCTGCAGCGGTGGTGGACAATCTAGTTCTACGTCGATGATTGAAGTGGTTTCGTCCTTTATGCTGCCTTCGGGAACACATTTCACATTTCCATATCTCTCCTTACTGTTTCAAAAACTTAGCTTTTTACCTTTTGGTAGATATTTCGGGCTTGACCATTGTACTTCTCGATATCCTGGCTCAATATTTTCTTCCATAGAAGCCTTTTTTCGGCTAAAGAGACGTTTCGTCTACCTAATTTTTTTATTAAATCGCAGAGTACTTAAGTGTTACCGCCACAATTGCACCACACTCGCCTTGTTCGTGACCATATTTCCATCTCTCTTCTTACGGCATCGGATCCCTGTTTCACAACATTAGATTTTTACCATTTGTTAGATAATTCAGGCTTGATAAATGTACTGTTTAATATCCTGTCTCTCTATTTTCTTCCATAGATGCCTTGTTTTGCCTGAAGAGGCGTTTCTTCCACCTCATCTTTTCATTACATCGTTCCGTCACAGAATGCAGCATCCCTTACCTCGGCCATTGCGGCAGTGTTCATAGAATTTGTAATTGCAGCTCTTGTTTATAGTAATTGAGAGAGTTGTGTTGAGTAGGCATTGGCTATCTCGGTGATATGCAGCTTTGTGAAGGTGCTGATTCAAGTCTATATGTGCAACGCGCATCACACGCATGGCCATAACGCCTTCGACCTATAACCACACGATCAATCTTGTTTGTTGCTCTTTGATCAGGGGATATTCAGGTTGTCTTGTAGCTACCTCTTAATACCATGTTTCTTGCCTACGCGAAGCTAACAAGTCTGAATCCATAATCAGAGAGGTTGACGAGTAGACTGAATTTTCCAACTACTGAACCAAGAATATCTTCCCTTCCTATTTTAGCATTAAAATCTCCAAGAACAAGTTTAATGACATGGGTAGGGCAGCTGTCATATATTTCGTTTCATCTGTGTAAAAATATTTCGCCTTGATGCGTATAGTGGCTATTCGGTCACTTACAGGGTTTAACCGCGAGGCTAGATCTGGAAGTCTATTGTCGACTATGAATCCACATCCAAATTCGTGTCTTTTTGCATGACAGCTGCAAAAGATTCTCGCCGGTTCTAGCCTAAAACGTGACAAATTCCCCTATACGATACTTACTAACTTCAAATCGATATTAAATTATTATGGCATGTAACGTCACAAAACGAATGATGCAGTTCTTCTTCTTTTTGCAGCTACTTTCACGTGCAGTTCTCTGAATTGAATCCCAAATCAATGAGCTGAAAAATGTTGATCTGTTTAAGGGTCAGAAATGACACAACTTACCTACTAAGTTGTGTGGCAAATGAATCCGAATACTAAGAGAGATTTTTGGTACAAGAATGTTGTAATATATTAATAAAGTGGTTAATTTGACTAAGCTCCACCTATTGTACAATTATTGCACTACCTGCCTACATTCTTTTTTTTTGTTGTACTTTTCATATTTTTTTGGTTGTATGAAAATGTCAGATTTTTTGCCTAAATATGCGATATCTGCGGAAAGTATTTTTTTCTTCTTTCATTCGAAGAAAATGACGAGTGAAGCGGATAGAGGGCTTCAAAAAATTTATGGAGATTGGTTCCGTCATTGTGATTCTACAGTAGGACAACATATTGCTGAATCCGTTAAAACTAGAAAATCTTATATGAGAATTCATACCCCACCCTCTATATTCTCCAGATGTTACGTCGTCCGATTGTCCCTTCTTCCATACGATGGCTTCTGGTCTGGTTGTACAGCAGTTCCACCCAAATCTTGACAATAACAAAAGTAATTACAACAAAAAAATCAATCGTGCTTTGCCAATATCGCGATCATGATGCATACAGATTTTGTCCGCTGCTATTACGTTAATTAATGCTACTGTCTGGTTTGCTACCGTTGTAGCTATTAAACGCCAGCAGCAGCTGTTGATGTTTTGTTGCAAACGCAATAATATAAAACAACAACAACATCTAAATAATCGTGATAATTTCAAAGATATTAATATCAATAATATCACTCAATTGACGTTGAGTTAAAAGTCACTTAAGGCGAGGTTATTGGCCAACATTTGAAGTAAATTGATAGCCAACCGCTCTGCCTCCCCCCCAAAACAAACAACTTACAAATGTGAAAACGTCAAGAGAAGCTTAAAGGGGGGAAGGAGACTTAGGCTTTAAATGGTCTACAAAACAATAGTTTTAACACGATCTAATTGTTAAAGACCTCTCCACCCCCACCACATTTTAATAGTGAGTAAAATGATGATAAGTTTTAGATAACAAACGGAAAGAGACCAACATCATTAAGGTAATTGATATAATTTCATGTAGCCGGAACTATGGTGGCCCCAAAAATGTCAACAACTTTTGTTATACACGATGACAACCAACAGCTTAGGTGTTTAATGAGAAGTTTGCATGTCAGTCTTGAAAGAGGTTTCCCAGCTATACCTTTAAGTTTGGTGAGACCAAGGTTACAATTGTTAATTCATATTCACATTTTCTCTCATCATTAACTATCCATTAGGGTTAGCCATCAAATGTTCTACATTTCATCATCCGCTCATCAGTAGGGTCGTCTTTTGTAAATGCGATAATAAATCGGTGTAATAGCTGAGCTTAATTTGTTGGTTATTAAAATAAACTTTTTACTTTTGTCTTTTATCAAAAAAAAACAAAAAAAGTAGTTTGTTGTTCATTTTACTAATGTTGTTACCTTTCACCCTCACAGTTTGTAATCATCGCAAATGTTTCAGAGCGACACTGGTGGGGGCCTCATTTAATTTAAAGCTCATGACGGGAGATTTCCTTTTTTATTGTGTTAAGATTTTTTTTAAGTCTCAAATTAATTGAATTTGAAATTGTTTTTCTAGCTTGTTTAACATTGTGTCTTATTGTTTTATTTTTTTAAAGGCCTATGGGCATTAGGGTTTGGTTTTAGTTTAAAGATAAGATTAATGATCTAACTTACTAATTTGAATGGAAAAAATATTTTGCCATGGTTGTATTTTTTTCATGAATAAATTAAGAAAAAATATTTACAATATCGTAAAAATGTGGCCTTAAGGTTGATACATATCATATGTTAACAATACAGTGCGGTTACGGTAAAAGCAACAACTGTCGATAAACGAAACTTATTTATTTCAACTAGATCAATATTAAGATTTCTCACGAGGGCAGAAAAATGTGACCAGAAAATTAAGGTTAATGAGTGAAGGTTCAGATTTCGAACACAAACAGCTTTTATTTATTAAATTGGTTATGTGGTGGATGTTTGTATCGGGTAAACTCAAAATATGCTGTTTTGATTTTAAAAACTTCTATTTCAGATTATCACAATTTGTGTACTTTAGTCTTCAAAACTCGGAACTTATAACAAAATACAATGGCCAGAAATCTGACAAACTATCATTGGTGAAATTTGTGTTTAGATCTCTATAAAATATATATTATATTAGTTATATGGTGGACGTTTGTAACAGGTAAATTCAAAATCAACTGTACCGATTTTAATATTTATCATTTCAGAATATCACACTACACCTATAGAACAAAATAGCATACCTAGTTTTGATGTACTTACACTAGTTTATAAATATTTTGACCAAAAGTTGCAACCAACATTTTTTCGAGTATTTTAGTCTTCAAATCTCAAAAATAATAACAAAATACAATGGACAGAAATTTGACAGACTATAATAACTAATATTTATAAAATTGGCTATATGAAGGACGTTTGTAACGGGCAAACTCAAAATCTACTGTACCGATTTTAATAATTACTATTTCAGATTTTCAAAACACACCTATACAACAAAATAGCATACCTTATTTTTAGTACTTACGCAAGTTTACAAAAATTTTGTTCAAAAGCTGCAATCAACTTTTTTTTTGAGTATTTAGGTCTTCAAAACTAGAAAATAATCACAAAATACAATGGATAGAAAGGGATGACGGATTATTAATTTTTGTTTTTATCTCTTAAAAAAATATAAAATATTAAAAAATTGCTTATACGGGGGATGTTTGTAACGGATAAACTTAAAACTCACTGTACCAATTTAAAAAATTACTAGTTCAGAACATCACACTACACCTATAGTCTGTATTGTAGTCTTTAAAATTCGAAATTAATCACAAAATACTGTTTGAGTCCAAAAAAAGCTGCATCAAGCAGGGACGGATGTGTTACGGAATGCAAGATTAGCCAAAGGGAATGGAATTCCGTGTTTTGGTGTCATTAACTGGAGCACAACATGCAATTTGCATGCACGAGCATGATCGGAATATTGAATATTCGACTATGGATCAACGAAAATGTTGCGCTACAAACTATATATAATTTTCTACCTCTTCAATTGAGTATAAAACATCTGCAGAATATCAAGTAGACAAGTTCAACAATGAATTAAACACTATCTGGCCGACGAAGAACTTCAAGGGCTTCCTAAGCCGTAGAGCGTATATGATCATATGTTCATGAATGTGACTAGAACATCCTTAAACGTTATTCAGAAAGTTTTATGTTTATATCCCTACAAAATTCGAATGGTATAGGAATTAAAGCTTTAAAATCATGCCAACAGCCTCCAGTTTGCTCACGAAATGATAGAGAGGTTCACCAGCGTTATCAAATTTGTATTCCAAATCAAGACCTAAAAACTTACTTAATTTCCCTTTGCACCCCATGCATGAGGTATGGGATAGCTTCTCGCGTTGTTGTGAATTAACACGCTTTCTATTTTTAGATTCACAACTAACGGCACCTACTTGTTTATCGACGAATGCGAATGTCACTGTTTGAGAAGCTCTTACTAGACACGCTGATTGATTCGACACTTATACTGCAAAGTTGCTGTCAACAACATTCGAGAGGAGCCGACAATGAAAGAAAAAATTTTTTTTAGATGACTGGAGCCAGTTTTGTACCTGCGATCTCCCGCATGATAGTTGCGTGTTCTAACCACTATGCCACGGCCGGTCCCAAGTCAAGTTAGTGAAGTCAAGACATACTTTCACATAAACGGATATATAAATAAACAATTTAAACAATAATCCAGCTTTGGGTACTCAACTTAACATAGAGCATCAAAACTCTCTGCATTCAAACAATTTTACTGTATGGGCAGCTTTGTCAATAATAGAATTATTGGTCCTTAATTTTGTGAAAATCAAAAAGGACATGCTGTTGCAGTGATCTAAGAACGTTAAATTGCTATGCTACATAACTTTTTTTGATCTAGCACTGCAGAACAACATGTGATACCTAAAACTACCCAATGGGTGCTGTTCCCAAAGTTTTTGGGCATTGAGAAAAAAATATCCATAAGACATGACTTTAACTGGCCACCTCGTAGCCTAGACTTATCCACAATTGACATTATTCTATGGGTGACTTAAACGAAAGCTTTCAACAGCAACCCAGTGTCTCTTGAGAAGTTAAAGGAACGTATTCTCGTATTCAAATAGAACTAACACGCGACTATCATAAGGCCGTGTTCGCGAAAATGTCAACCAGAGGGGAAAAAAATTTTTGTGACTTTTACAAAAAATTTTTGTGTGTATGAAATAAGAAGTGTCTAATAAATCTGGAAAAATCTGTTTTTGGTCGAAAATTGCAAAACAGTGGCAACCCTGGCATGTTTTTTCTAGTAAGCTTTATACTGAGAAGTAAAACAAAATGGATAGCTCACAGAAAAAGGTAAAAACAACCTATTTTGCTCAGAAAATTGCATTGTTTTCTTTTGCAATATATAGATAAAGAATTGTTTTATTGCTGAAACCAAAAAAAAAAAAAAAAATTAAAAAAAAATTTTAAATGCACATTTGATGGCAATGAAAACTGCGCAATTTCGGTGTAATGTGAAAGACTAAAATTGGAAAAGTTTAATAACGGTGGTTGCACGCTGGTGTTTTGTTATGAAAACATAACTTTTTCTGAGCTGGAGTTCCTAATATCTGGAATGGGTGGTATTTTTAAAGTTTAATGCTGGTTTCTCAGTTTAAATTGACATCAAATGTGTGTAATGTGAAAGACCAAAAAAAAACACTTAAATTTTTTTTTTGGTAGGATCCACTCACAAGTGCAGAAAAAAATAAAAATTACATCGAAAAGCTAAAAAAGAATGGTAAATACGAAGAACACAAAAGAAAGAGGGCAGAAGCTATGCGTAAATTGAGAGAAAACCGTAAACTGAAGGAAAGTGAAATGCCAAGAAAGGATCGTGAGTCTCTTGTAGAAAGACGTCGCAAAGACTACGTAAATGCATTCAACCTTACACCTTCAACCATTTCTGTCGAAGAAGTCACTGATGAAGACTTTTGTAAAATAAACAAAAAATTAAATGTTGCCGATTTTTTTTAACACAAAAAATATTCGTGATATTGCGTCGGCCCATCAAATACAGCAAGAGTCCAGCAATATCCGCATTTTTTCAACTTCCAAAGAAGGATATAATCAATCTTAAAAAATAAAAAATTAAAATCAAAAGAGAAACAAAATAAAAATAGAGTTTGAATAACTTTGTTTTTGCATTTTTTTATAATCCCGCAAATATAACCGTTTTCAAAAGAATGTAGTTTTATTTGGCATACGGAACAATGGTGACATAAAACTTTAAAGCTAACTAGAAAAAACATGCTAGGGCTGGAATTTTCGACAAAAAAAACAGTGTTGCCAAATTTATTAGACACTTCTTATTTCATACACATCAAAAAATTTTCGCGAACACGGCCATGTGTGGGCACGCCCTTGAATATTGTCATGCTGTTTTCGAATTTTTTGACACCTTTCTTTTTTTTGCCATAAAAAGCTGATAAAAACATGGTTTTGTGCCACCTGTCACAAATCCCTCTTCCCCACCTCCCAAACCATGATATTTATTACGATCCCTTAGCCCCAAGACCTAATATTGAACTTTGGTTGTAAAAAAATGTCTTTAAGAAGCATTTATAAGCACTAAAAGTCGTTTTTTAATGCAAAAATTTGTACGATGTAATGTGAAAGACTTTCGTTGTAATGTGAAAGACTTGATATTTTTAGTCCTACTGAGGTTTCTAAGCAACATATTTAAACCGTTTGAATGCAATTTCCTTTCTTCATTATTCAACTTTTATCTCCAAAAGTACGGGGACAACCCGTTGTCTATAAGAGCAGAACTTTTAGAAAGTATCTGTCTACCTCAAAAGTGACTTCCAAAATTTGTAATGTGAAAGACCGTCTTTAACTGCTTATACCATGAAAACCATAGGACCTGGAAAAAAAATTTCTTTGAAGGAAATGAGCACACTGTTAAGATTTATAATTTCCATGCATAAAACATTAGCATTTAACTATTTTCAAACCAATTTTTTCAAATTTGTGTGTACAAATGTAATGTGAAAGACTGCGAACACGGCCATAAGAGATCCAGGGTTTGATTTCTGTATCAGTAATCTACATTTCATTTATCGACGACCCCATCAATGTTGTCGACTTAGCAGTAAAAGTTAGTTAGTTTATAAACAAGTGGGTGTAGTTGTATTTGTATTTTGATTTTTCTATGTTTTTATTTTTTTAAATTTTTATATTTTTATTTATATTTTATATTTTTATATTATTATATTTTTATTTTTATATTTTTATATTTTTATATTTTTATATTTTTATATTTTTATATTTTTATATTTTTATATTTTTATATTTTTATATTTTTATATTTTTATATTTTTATATTTTTATATTTTTATATTTTTATATTTTTATATTTTTATATTTTTATATTTTTATATTTTTATATTTTTATATTTTTATATTTTTATATTTTTATATTTTTATATTTTTATATTTTTATATGTATTAATATTTTTGTAGCTATTCCCTGTGCATTTAACATTAAATTATCTCTCTCACAATTGTAACTCGATCGCACTTCAAACGATTTCCCCGCTCTCCCCACACAAATCTTGGCCACTTTGAACAATTAGCAAAACAACAGCAACGGCGATGGAAAATATCATATTACTCACGCCTAATTACAATTCGATTAAAGCAAAAGCCGTTACTGTATCATATTTCTAAGCAACACACACACAGGCATATACATAAGAACACCATTAAAACAAGTTCGTGTCTTAAGTCTTTTGTTTTTTTATATGGCAAAAATCATGCGCTTAGTTTCAATACTTCAATAAAAAGCTAATTATCTCAACAGCTTTTGAAAGAGGTTTTGCTGGAGAGGGGGGGGGAAGAACAAAAGCTTTTCAATAAATTTAACCCATTTTCATTATAAGACGTGCAACACCAACAACAACTACAGCGGTGTTTAGGAAAAATTAAAATACCCACTAATCGTTGAATAGCAAAAAATGGGTCATTACAAAAAAAAGAGACCAATACAAATTGAAATTGCTGGTTTGTCTTTAGAACCAGTAATTTCAATTTGTATTGCCAGACATATAGACAGAAAGACAGACCACCTACATTTTGTACTCTGCTAAAGTGTAGAACTAAACGTTTACATTTGTAAGTGCCGAGTTTTGGTTGGATTTTCTTTTTTTCTTGTGCAGTTTAAAGGGGAGCTGAGTTTGGTGCATTAACAATAACCACTATTTGTGCTACATTTTATACAAGAAATTTCTGGGTTTTCTGTTTTCTTCATTTTGCTGCAGCTGAGGTTTAAGAAGTCTGAGCAAAAGAATACAATAAATGTGTAACAAAATTACATTCGATGGCCATTCCCCCATTTCAAATTGCAAAGCGAACATCATCATCATCATCATCAACATGACCATTGTCTGACTTAAAGCGTGCCAAGAATATTAGTCATAGAAAATTTCTCAATTAGGTCTTTGACTGCAAAGACATTAAATGTACGAAGTCTGCCACTATCGAATCGAAGTTTACTCGCAGAATGTAAAGTTTATCAGGTTCTACCGCAACAATGGGGTGTTAAGACAAACAGATCACGTCCGTGAAAAATTGGATGCATTAACATGGGATTTATTAAAAACTAACCTATAATTTGTAATATTTATATGTGGCGACTAAAGGATTAAAGGCAAAATGACGATATTTTATAGCACCGATACTCCGTTTTATATAGGAACATAATTTTTGTTATGCTGTGCTGAAAATGTGGCAGCTGTTTTTTTTCATATATATTTTAATGATTTTTTTATTTCTTTGGCAGCAGTAACATAAAAAGTACCAGCCTTTTTATGAAATTATACTTTGTTATCGCTTAACATCTGTTTTTTCTTATAGGCTGCTCGTCTGCGTGGCGTTTTTTATGAGTCATCACCTTGTGCCTTTACATTTATTTTTGGTTACATTAAAAATTGCCAACTCGTGCCAAGCCGGTTGGGAAGATATTTGTGTGTATGTGTGTGTTTTTAACAAACTTTTATGTACTCCACTCCGTGTGTCAGAGCAGAGTGACAGTCGTCTGCCATAACAATTAAATTATCACTAATTTAATATGCTCCAGTGGTTTTTGTATTGTTTTTTGTCAACTTCACCTTTTTTAAGGGTTCTTTGTGTGGATTTTTTAATAGTATCAACATTTTGCTCAGGTACTTGTATGCTAAATTGGTCAACATCAGGTTTCTGGGTATGAAAGGTTTGTTATTTATATCAGAGACTAAAGAGATGTTAAAGACTACTTTATCAAAAGTTTAAAAAATTTATGAGGGTAGAGCATATCTTACCTTACTCTACCCTCATATCATTGGACAAAGATGTTAATATTAAAAAAACAATTCTGACCATTTTTAGATTTATAGGATTACAGAAGTTTTAAATATATGCTAATAAAGTTAACTAATGTACATAAAAATAATTTTAATATATATAAAATTATACTTGTAGTGTATGGCCTTATTTATGACGAGATAATTGGCTAAGTAGTAAGACTGCTTAGGCATCGGACACATTTCTTGAATCTTTACGAAATCAAGGATGGAACTAACAAATCACAACTACCCTTTAGTTATATGGTTATAGTTTCGAAGAGTATAATGCTGACATTACTGCTATGCAGGAAATTCGGTGGACTGGATATGGATGCTCGCGGATGAGGATGTGTAACGCGTACTACAGCTGCCTCGCGGATTAGCATGAGTTTGGTTGTTGATTTGTGGTCGGCAACAGAGAATGACAATAAGTACTCGGCATTAATGTATACTTAAGTACATACCCATAATTTGTATACTTGTGTGGAACTATACCTAACACACAGACAATACTTACAAACTCTTACTTGCGTTGAAAAAGACATGTTTGCACACCATTTATAACGAACGTTACCTCTACCTACCCTTACGTTTGTTTCTCATACACAAGTATACACCAAATACACTCGACGCACACGAGGTCAGAAGCCGAAGCAGACTCAACTTAATTATGAAGTTTTTTAGCTACGATAATGATCAGCATAGATCATCGTGTTTGATCGTTCTTACATTCGTCTACTCTTCTAGGAACTACGGGTGACATGAGTACTCATGTGAACTCCTGTGCATTCCAATACTCTACGGAACAGAAATATAAATTTGACATGTACTCGTATAACTAGCAGCCAATACAACCAACACTTGTAACTACATGTGCTGGGTTTTCGTGTACTTGGGTACCTGGGTTCGTGTGCGGGTATGGGCATGGTTTTACCGTTAACTCTTTACACATGTACATGTTTGGACATTAATACTTCAACAGTACTCTTATACATTTTGTCATTCCTGGTCGGCCACAGACTACGACACCTGGTCTCTAGGTTTACTCCTGTTAGTGGACGAATCGTCACCATAAGAGTGAAGGCAACATTTTTTTACTTCTCGCTGATATGTGCTCATGCTCCGACGGAGGAGAAAAGTGACGAGGTCAAAGACAAATTTTACGCCCAACTTGAAGAAACATATGACCGTAGTCCGGGCCATGATGTTAACATGGTACTGGAGATTTTAATGCCAAAATAGGCTGGACGAATGTCTTTAGGCCAACAGTAGGGTACAGACACATCGCCAAACGGGATCAGACTGATTGATTTCACTGCAGCAAGCAACATGGTAGTTAGCAGCACACGATTTGGCTACAAAAACAACCACAAGGCAACGTGGATATCTCTCGATCAAGTTACGAGAAACCAAATGGATCACATGGTCATCGGTGGAAGGCACGCACCAAGTGTCTTAGACGTACGAGTGATCAGGGGTGCGAACATCAACTCGGATCACCACCTTACTGCAGTGAAGGTGCGTACTACGCTAAGCAGTTCGAAAACCCTGCATAATCAGGCACAGAGAAAACTGGACATGGCTAAACTGCAGACCGCGGAGATAGCCAATGCCTATTCCAAACAACGCACTCAACTACTTCGTGGCACAGAGAAAGCTGGACATGGCTAAACTGCAGACCGCGCAGATAGCCAATGCCTATTCCAAACAACGCACTCAACTACTTCGTGATGCTCCAACACCCGAAAATACTAGCGCGCAATGGCAATATAATGCCCACCCGATGGAAAGGACTGCGCTGTTCGTACTGGGGTATGTGAAGCCCTTTAACGATAATGCCTTATACGATGCCGAGTGCCGCAATGCCACCCGGGAACAAGATGCTGCATACAGGGCCAAACTGCAGACAATGGCAACGCGAGCTGTTCATGAAAAGTACAGAGAGAAGAGGTGGAAGGCGACTCGACTCTTCAGGCGAAATAAACGAGAGCTGAAGGAACAGAATAATGTGTGCATCGAAGAATACAGGAACAGAGGTGAAGCCCGAAAATTCTAACAGAAAATAAATGGGGTCTCCCCTGCTGTAAAGACAAGGATGGTCATCTCGTTACTGAGAGCGTACTGAGAATATGGAAAGATCACTTCTGCAGCCTATTGATGTCTGAAAACTCGGCTGCTGAAGATTTTGTACCAATCCGAGACAAAAAAAATCGAGGGTCCCGTCTAAAGAGCAACAGAGCCGCTGGTGCTGATAGTCTTCCAGCCGAGTTCTTTAAGGTGGGTGGAGATGACCTTTTTTAAGCATGCAACAGCTCTTAGAGAATATTTGGTTTCAGAAGAGCATGCCAGAGGATTGGAATCCCATTTACAAAAAAGGTGAGTGTAAAAACTACCGTGGAATTAGACTCTAACCGATTGCGTATAAGATACTCTCCAGCATACTGCGTGAACGTCTAAAACTAATTGTGGAAAACTTGATTGTGCCGCTTTAGACCAGGCAAATCCACGACGAATCAGATATTTACACTACGGCAGATTCTGAAGAATATCCTTGAGAAGCAAATCGACACTTACCACCTCTTTGTCGATTACAAAGCTGCCGTCGTCAATAGTCCCATCAGGCATCGACTGTACGAAGCCATGTCTGAGAGCGGTATCCCTGCGAAGATAATTCGTCTCTGCCGGTGTACCCTTACGAATACCAAATCCACTGTTCGGATGTGCAAGGATCCATCTCGATACGACGAGAGGTTTTAGAAAAGGTGATGGTTTATCATGCACACTGTTCAACATAGTGATGGAGAAGGTGTTAAGGAAAGCAGCGGTTAACATATCTGGCACAATATTTAATAAGAGCCACATGCTGCCCGCATATGCCCATGATATCGACATTATCGCTCGGACGATGCGAGAGGTAACAGCTGTCTTCTCATTTGTTGAAAGGGAGTCAGAGAAAATGGGTTTGGCTGTAAATGAGGGTAAAACGAATTTAATGGTATCACCGAATAAATTGTGCACCCGCTGTGGAGGCAGCGTGAACGTTGAATACTATTGTTTTGAGGTAGTGGATGAATTTATCTACCTTGGTTTCGCCATTGACAAAAACAAAACTGCCAAAAGGTGTTTCTTTGGACTACGCAAACACTTCATAAACACCACCTTATCTTGAACCACCAAAATCCATCTGTACCAGATACTAATTTTACCGGTCCTGTTGTATGCCTACGAATCTTGGGTGCTCCCACAGGCGGATGCAGCTTATCTGGCGGTGTTATTAAAAAAAAAATCAGCAAAATATATGAGCTGTACGAGTTATACCACGACATTGATGTGGTCAAGCGAATCAAACGATTGCAACGATTACGCAGGCTAGGCCATGTCGTGGGGATGGATAAGGAACTCCAGCGCGAAAGGTATTCTATCAAGACCTCGAAGGTCAGCGCAAAAGAGGGAGACCACGACTTCGTTAGAAGGACCAGGTGGAGAAATCGCTGACGCTGCTTGGTAGGACTGGCTGGATACGATGCGCACAATATCGAAGCGAATGCAAATCTCTTATCATTTCGGCCTCTGACTTAGATATTATTCATGCATATATCTATATATATATTGTCAAGTTGTTTTGAGGGCTTATAATAATAATATTAATGTGGTGTGATTTTGTCACTTATGCTGTATTTGGCAACGAACAAATTACAAAAATGATCTCGGTATTTGGGTAGAATATTTGGGCCTCACTTCTATGCTTGTACTTTTCAAGCAAAACCGATACCTCAGTTTTAAATTATAAACAATTGAACTTAAGTAATACCATTCTGAGAAAAGTACTGTAAACTATATTTTAGTGATTTCCATTAACTATTTTAGCCTGCTATGTAAAGTTTAATCGATTTGATTAATCTTTTGTATTTGTCAATATTTTCTTTGCTAGCTTAACTAAAATCTAAAATCTCTAGATATATAAAACCTCTACTCACATTCTTTCCAAACCAACAACAGGTCTGGAAGCAAAATGAAAACTACACGAGTTTGTGTCTTAAGTCTTTTGTTCTCCGTCAAACGATTACACTTTACGTTCGTGTCTAAAATCTTAAGCTTTTGCTATGCATACAACTATTTTCCATCATGTTTGCCACTTTAGTCTTATGTTGTCTTGTGTGTTCGCCTTCTCCCTCTCTATAATAAACAAATTTCATAAAATTTTGAATTTTTATTCACCAATCTCCTCCCCCAACCTATAAAGTTGCCAAACATTGTAACATAATTAACTTGTTGTTGTTGTAATTGCTGTAGTTGCCTGTTGTAATAGTGTGGAAAAATTTGCAATCACAATTTGTTATGTTCGTGCAAACATAACAGCAATAGCAACAACAACCAACAAATACACGTACCAATAATGACAGAGATCAACACCATCAAACGTCAGTTAAACCACAAACACTACTGGCTGCCACCAGCAACCAGCTGACTGACCAAACTACCAAACACCAGCACACAATCTTGTAAACTGGACTCGGTAAAGTGCTGGAAATACAATATCACAAGGAAACCACTATATGACAATCAAACTGTACGACTAAGACAGACCAAGTGGCGGTGACCAAACCCAGTTTGATATGATTTCATTTAATCGTAATTTTTTGCTTAAAGTTTCTTCCAAGAGTGCAAGCTAAAGTAAAAAAAAAACAACATTATGCAGCTATTTTTTAATTGTTTTATTACTAACGGTCATGAATTCACCATGTTTGTGTTTTTGGTTTTTTTGTTTTCGCTTAGTTTAGTAGCTGACTTGAGTGCATTACTCTGATATTTAAACTCTGGTTTGTGCAGCAACGTTGTTGTGTTTTGTTTTTGGAGCGCTGTATGTAAGCGTATAGGAAAAAAATCTGTGTACAGCTATTTTGTTACAATTATGTTTGATTTAAAAATGTTGTTTGATATCAAAAGTTCAAACTAATTTTGTTGAGACTAACTTGATTTTCAGTTAGCAGCCAGTTTTTGCTGTTTGCTATTTGTAATTACCCATAATTTTACAACGCCCCTTTGACAGTTAAACCGAAATTGTCTTGAATTTCCTTTAATTGTGAAATAGAAAATTGAAAACGGATGCCGTCAAGATTTGGTGTTGGCTTGGAAAAATAGTTTCACGAAGATTGTAATTTAATGTTGGACTTAAACTGTAATCGCTAACAATTTTGGTGGTCTGAATAATGAGATGGAAGGAAATTATATGTAAGTGTGGAGTACTATCGGCATAAGAGTTGATACTTGAATGTCTTTTGTTAAGTGGTGTAGGGGAATTTAAAAATGTTTTTCGAGGACTTTGTTTTGTTTAATTTTTTTTTTTATCAACAAGTAACGAAAAATTCTTCATATAAATCGTTATTTTTTAAGTAATCAAGTTTGTGTCTTAAGTCTTTAGTTTTATTATTAATTCTTATAAAGGATCGAAAATAATTGTTGGCATGGATTTCAACTCGAAGACCATAGCGGTAAATAAAAACTATTATGAAAATACAAAGAAAAGAAAAGACAATATTTTGACAGCACGCTAATTTGTGTCCATGAACCGAAGGAGGAAAAATACGAGGACATTCAAGATTCATTCTGTGAGCGCCTAGAGGGTATATATGACCGCTGCCCTGACCATGACATTACAATTGTTCTAGGAGATCTTAACACTGAAATAGGAAAGGCAGATGCTGTTAGTTCAGCAGTTGGAAAATTCAGTCTACAATTCCGATAAATGATTAAGATTGGTTAGAACCGCGTCGGCAAGAAACGTGGTAGTGACTAAACCACAGTGCAAACATTGATTCGGACCATCAACATTGTTGCAGTAAAGAATCGCAATGTTGTATACTACCGAGATAGCCAAAGCCTACATCAATCAACTCTCTCTCAGTTACTGCAAACAAACGCCCCTAATTCTGATGTTCCCTATACACAGTGGCAACATATTGCAGGTTCTATGATCACTGCGGCCTTCGATAGATCAGTGGAAGCGACATAGATTTGCAGTCCGAAGGTGCCGGGCTCAATTCACGAACGGGGCTATGGCACATGAACATCCATGAAAAAAATACTTTTCAAATACTTTCGAGTTCTTCAGCCAACAAAACTAATTCTACAAAAAAAAACTCCATATTGCGCAAGGACCAAGAATAAAAGGACAAGATTTATCAACAACTTAAAAATAAAACAATAAAAAACCAGTTGGCGCCATTTTTTGGAGAAAAATGGTGATTAAAACTCAAAAACAACAACAACTACTTGACACATACCTAGTTACCTACAAAGGAACCAAACACAGTTGCCAATAACGATCGTATGATAATCGGATTATATGCCCGGTCGAGTGCAGATAGACTGAAAATCGGTATAAAGAATTATCACCGCAACTACTTCCTTCAACTGTTACAACAACAACAACAATCACTGTCGCAACGATCGCACTGAGCTATGAACCACACTCACATAAGCCCCGGTATGATGAAGAATGTCGTGTTAAATCTGGAAATGGATGCTGCATACAATGCAAAACTTCAACCAATCGCAACGAGTCCGGTGACGAAACACACCTTAAAGAAAGAGCCATGATATTGAAAATTACAGGGATGGAGGTGCAACCCGAAAGTTCTACCAAAAGGTGAAAAGTAAGGTTAAGGAACAGGAATCCCCACCTGTAAGGACAGACGTGGAAAACTGGTTGCGGACATGCAAATATGGAGGCAACACTTTCGCATTCTGCTTGTTTCCAAAAGCAGCATAAGGACGAAAGCGCGATTCATCGACGACGGACAAGATTGTCCATAAGGCTTAAGATTAATAAAGACGATGGTGCTGATGGACAGCCAACAGAGCTATTTAAGGCCAGCGGCGATGAGCTGGCAAAGTGCATGTACCAGCTCAAAACACGATTTAAACTGTGTGGTCTATGTCCAGTGCTTCAGAAGGGCGGTCCAAGTGTGTTCTCCAACTATCGAGAGATCAGCATTTTACCCATCGCATACAAGGTCCTGTATAGTGTATTGTGTGAAAGTCTAAAGTCCATTCTAGCAAAAATGATTGGACCTTGTCAATGTGAATTTAGAACTCTTAAATTCATGACTGACCAGATATTCATACCTCGGCAAAACCTGAAGAAGACCTAAGAATTGCTGATCAACACCTAGCATCCTTTTATCGATTATAAAGCTGTATTCGACAGTCCTATACGACAGATACTTTAGGTGCTATGACTGTGTTTGCTATCCCCGCGTAGCTGATACGACTTTGCGGGATGACTAACAATCATGCCACGGCCGGCTCCGACGACTGGTACCATCTTTAATAGAAGTCACATGCTGCTCGCGACTTTGTAGATACCAATTTCTGAGGACTGCGGAATGTTACTGCGGACTTTTCAGGCATTGAGAAGCAGTTGGCAGAAATGAATTTAGTAATAAATGAGGTCAAAACCAAGTTATTTGTTTCAGCGAGCAAAAAGTCTATTCATGTGAGACGCGAACGTGAGACGTGAACGTTGACAACTATAACTTTGAAGTGGTATATGATTTTGTCTACCTTGGCTCCGCCATTAACAAAAATAACAATGTTAGCCTGGAAACCAAAATACGAGTGTTGATCGCAAACCGCTGCTACTATACGCTAATCGAGCTTTTTTATTACAAAGACATCTCTTGACGGAAAAAAATCCAACTCTGTCAGACACTTATCCAACCAGTCTTGTTAAGCAGCATAGAACCCTGGGTAATGATACAAGCGGATCAATCTATTCTGTCAGTCTACGATAGAAAAATTCATCGCAAAATATTTGAATGAACCAAGAACTGTATAACGACATCGACGTAGTTAAGCGCATTCAAATGGAATGCGCTGGCTTGAACACGTTATGCGAATGGATAAAAATGATCCGGCTTGAAAAGTCTTCGGCAATAAACACGATGGGCGGAGCAGAAAGGGGCGATCAAAACTACGTTGTAAGGACATGACGAAAGATTTGCTATCTGTGTTTGGTGTGACAAACTAACTACGGAGCGCAAAAGACCGAAGCTCTTGGAATTCTTTTCTAAGTAAGGTTACTGATGGATGAGTTACTGCTACTGCTGCCAAATAAGTAGAATAACTATTTTAGGCGTATACTGAATGTAAGTCATTTTTCACACCTCATATATAAGGTCATCGTCCTAAAATAACGCCAACACCCCCTATCGGCAAGTAATTATACTATTATAGAAAACAGTTGATTGTCACTAGACAAAAATATTAGATAAATAGAACTTAGTGACTATTATATGCGGTCTCCTACCTTTCATTTAATCTTAGGAAAAATTTGCACAGTGCAGGTTTGCAATATATTCATGAGCATATTGCAAGGTTGTCATAAAAATAGCATAAATAATGTAAGAATGTACATAAACGAGATATATAAATTTGCCCAATATCTCGCAATGTAATAGGTCCTTTAGAGATTGATGTTATTGGATCAAGAGCAAATTTTTGGAAACAGATAATTTTATCAATGAGATAAGCGTGCGGTGAGGTAATAGAAATCAGTAAGAATTGTTTTTTCGGGACTTCTTAAATAGAAGTCGAAATAATTGTTATTTTCGGAGCGATACTATAAAAATCAAAAACAATTCTTAAAGATGGATTTGTTTAAACTAAAGCACTAAAAAGTCATTTCAATAAACTAAAGTCATTTTCATTAACCACTTGCTTTATTTAACGTCTATCTTTTAAACTTTTATAATTCCTTTTTCGCTCCTACACCACTTTTATTTGAAAACTTTACGACTTCTTAATTTTCGATACTTTCAATGGTAGCGTGGTGTAATAAGGAAATGTCTGTCTAAATGTTTTTGCGCGTAATTAAACAACGAAATTAATTGTAAATATTAATGATCGTCTTCGTCTAGTAGTTTGCCACTTGGCTTTTGTTGTTAGTTTTATTAATTGTCATATAGATTTAGGCTTAGTGCTAATAATAATTATTTACATATACAAAAATTCTAAAACAACATGGTAATAACAATGAGTTTTGTAGGTGTTATAATCAACAAAAAAAGTCATGTTATGAATATTAATAAAGAGGATATTGTTGTTATGTAGAAAAAAGTATTATAAAACTATCCAATGGTTTAATGGCTGTTTGAAGAACCGCAGATAGTAGGCACAGCGAAAAAAGTTGAGGTTACAAACTCCAAAGTTCATGTAATGTTCAATTTAATGTAATTCCTAAACAAAACAAAAGACTTAAGACACAAACTTGTTAGCTGTGTAAAACCCTTGATACTCATATTAAAAACAGAACACAAACTGAATAGCACCGAAAATATCAATATTTATGTAAATATACGGGTGCTGATGTTAGTCTTAAATCAGAAGTTAGTTAACTCACTTAAATCTAAGAATGTCTCCTATATCACATCTGAATCACGAAATGCCAAGAGATAGAGATTTTTTTCTGTTTTCTTGTTTTATTCCGGGTTTTTCTTACGGCGGAAAGTAATCTTTATATATAAATGGCTTGGGTGACTGACTAATAAAGCTAGAACCTTTAAATTTGGAATGTAGGTTCCCTTTATGACGTAGGCGCGCACTAAGAAGGGATTTTTGGAAATTCGGACTGCAAGGGGGTCAAATGGTCGTGGCCGTATCCCATACAGCTCAAGATTTAAAATAGCTGTATTGCATAAACCATTTTAGCTACGAAGTCGAGATTTAACAGATATGTTGGTCGTACAAGAAAAAACTTTATTATGGAAAGTGGGCGGTGCCACGTGCTTTTTCAAAAAAAATATCATTATTTCGGCCTAATAAAAGGACCAATTGCAATTATATTTTCTTTGTTTGATACTGTCCATAGGGCCTCTATTATAGGCTACATGAAAACATAGTTAGACAATGGGGCGTGGCACTGCCCACACAAACCACAATTTTAATCGGTCATATTTTACAAGCCATTCAATGCATGAAGATGAGATTTCCTACATAAGTAAATGGTAAATGGGGCATTACGTCTCGCTGGGAAATGGGCGGTGCCCCGCCCCATATGAAAAAATTGTTTTATCGGTAATATAAATAGAATGATTGAAATAACATTTTCTGACTAACTGATTTGGTGAAATGGCTGTAGATAGAATGATGAAATTTGGGGTGGTTGTTATCCTTTTCGTGTAAACGTCAGCTAAGGATGGATTTTTGGAAATTCGTACTTTTAGGTGCAAAAATTACCAATAAGGGATTAAACCTGTTCCATCACCCAGACCAATCGGCTAAAGCTATAATTGCAAAAGTTGATATGGACATGATCACTATCAAATTGAATTGAAGGTTTTTGCGAAATCCGATATTTCTGGGTAAAGAAATCGAAAAGGGATAAAATCATGATAATTGATATGGGCTTGCTCCCCGTAAAATAAGAATCAAGCAAGGGCCGTAAACGGATACTAAACGGCTACAGGTATAATCGGAAAAATTTAAGTAAATATGTGATTTGTGCGATATGAAATAATTTTTCGAAATTCGTTCATTAGGTGTAAAAAATACCGAAAAAGGTGTAAAAAATACCGAAAAAGAAAATATATTTAGCATTGCTCCCTTTAGAATTAGAGAGTCGCTAGATGGGGTTTTTAGAAATTCGAATATTTGGGGGGTAAAACTGGTACCATCACCCAGATCAACAGCTTAAGCTATAATCGTACATGGGCATCGAATTAGAGGGGGGGTGCCACATCATTTTAATTGTGCAATACGAATGTATATTTCAAAATTCGAACTTTTAGGGATAAAAAGTGATAAAAGCGGTACAATCAATCAGAACAATGGGCTAAAGCTACAATCGCATAAATGTGTGTCCGTTCGTCTTATCAAGTGTTTGCATGATTAATTCCGAAGAGGATTCATTGTAAGTACGGGTGAAGCAAACCGAGCCGGGAAAGCTAGTATAATATATAGCTCCTAATAATCTGTTTACAGCTGCCAGAATTCATAGGCGATTTTAATTATTTGTCATAATTATCATAAACACATTCATGGGAATTCATACACACCGAAGGGAGATACAATATAAGTCCATATCTAAAGTAGTTTTAGATCGTTTTTGAGTATACATTACTAATACCACATGATATATAGATTCCAACAATCGTCTTTGTTTATTTCAAATATTAATTACCCAAATATTTCTGCTAGTTTAAAATAAAACTCCGAAGACTCCCCAAATTTAATAAATGAACCATATCAAAGTTTAATACTAAATGTTTTGAATTCATTTGCCATCAAATTAATCATACCACGGAGACTTTCATTAACCTGCTGTCAGAGAATCGTGAGAAGAAATACAAAAGACTTAAGACACAAACTTGGCACCATAACGCAATCACACTCATACAACAAAAACAATAAATAGAACCCCCTCTTGTTATGAATTTAAAATCAATGATCGTTTCATACATTTTATTATGCATCCAATTAAAAATTTGTATAAAGTTTTAATGCAAATAGCTCAAAATAAATTATTCATCAATGGAGAGAAATTGGCCTAGTTCTATATTGTGGCTAACAAAGTTAACAAATTGGCGGTGAATATTATTACTGAATATGTAGAGAAATTCACATTATTATTATGGATGAGGAGGGAGTGAAAGAGAAACAGGTATTGGTTAGGTACTAAATTGTAAAATATGTTAGGGGTTTAAAAAAGTTTAACAAATTTTAAATATTAGACTTGATCGCATAAAATTATAACATAAAATATACAGTGGGCGCCAGTCTAATTTTACAAAATTTTACAAATTAGACTCAACTACAACACAAACAAAAGACAAAAGTTGGAGAGACATCATTTGATACCATGACAAATGTGATACAATTGCTTAAATTGAATATAATTAAGCAAAAATACGTATTATTTGTATCTCTATAAATATTCCTTGTTTATATGATTTTATTTTTTACTCTTGGTAAGACCTCCGTAGGGGATTTCAAGGTTAATTTAAATCATTTATATTTTTAATGCAATTTAGTTTAAAGTTTGCTCTTAGCTAATCAAATTCAAGTAGCTAACTAAAATAAAACAAATATATTAAACTTTATAATAATCAAAAAACTTTATTAATATTTAGCAACTTTAAATCATGACTAAAAGTTATATGTAAACAAAGCTCAGTCAAGTGTGATCAAAGACTTAAGAAACAAATCAAAAGACTTAAGAAACAAACAATTATTATGAAACCGCAAAGTTAAAATTTATATTTCCTTTAATATATTTACAATATGTCAGAGTAACTTTTTCAATTAATCATATTATTAAAGTTAACAAATAAATGTTCCACCTCAGGTCAAACACTAACACTACTAAATTGTATGCAAAACAGAAGTGCGAATCGCCAAATTAGTGAATGGCCCCCAAACACAAAGTGAGATCATTAATTAAATAATTCCTGTGTGTCAAGTCAAGTCATACAGGAAGTCAAACTATAAAATGTTTAATTTTTAGACGAAACACAATTTAAGGTTGACCTAAGATTTGTTTGTTAACAACTTGTGATTCATTTAGAGGTTTTAATGAGTATTTTATCTTTTTTATTTTCATTTCAATCACAACATTTACAAAAATTTCATACCATTTTCCCTTTTGGTTAATAGTCCAAAACTTTCTATCTGAAAGACACAGCAACATTAGAAATCTGAATCGTATTTCATAAATAGCCGAAGTTTACATCTTTTTAGATAGTTCTATTTTAAGAAAAGCCGAAATTTTTCAAAATTTTTTACGTTTATGTGTAATATAATTACACATAAACGTAACAAGTAATTTTTCCCACCTCATACGTTAAGTTCTGGATCTGTAATGACACCAATACCACCTATCGGCCAATAATTGTACTATTATAAGAAACATTTGACTATCGCACACAAACATACTTTAACACTAGAACATTTAATCAAAATAAAAATAATTTGAACATATAAAGATTTCTCTACACCAAATCAGGGCCGACGCTAGTGACTTGCGTGGATCGCTTGAAATATTTACATTTCTTGAGACACACATTGGAGAATATGACTAATGGCACATTACGAAATTAATCGTACGTATCTAATCGTTATCATCATTCAAATTGAAGAATTTGTTTAGGTAAAAGCCACTTTTAAGGTGTATACAAATAAAGTAATTAATTTTAACGAAGAGAGTATACAATATAAGTCCAACTGTGTATACACACTAATGCTTTGTTTCATCTTTCAACATGTGTCATATTGTTTTTAATAATCTAACGAAACTAATTAGTATACAGCTGTATATAGTTTTCTAAATATAGTTATATTCTTACATATATCATATAGAGAATGATGATAGAGTAAACAACAAAAATTTAAAGGCGTAACATTAGATCATTTTAATAGACAAGTGACAGCTATAAACTAAATTCTTAACTGTAAAGTTTGACTTAATCAATAAGTTAACAATTAAACGAAAACGTAATACGGAAGCTTTTCAAAGAAGTCATACATAAAATGGGGAAGAGAAACCTTAAATCCTCTTCTTATTGGCAGGATTTAAGTGGTGGTGTGAGAACGCAGAAAAGAAAAAACAAGAACTACCCCAAATTATTAAGGACCATGATTTAAGGATATGCAATGGTAATGTCCGAACTCTAAACAGAGAAGGTGACTTTATTCGACTGGCGGATACCTTCGACATCAACAATGTTGACATCACCGCCATACATGAAATGCGGTGGACGAG
The DNA here is from genome assembly GCA_964034835.1 of Muscina levida. Lineage (NCBI taxonomy): Eukaryota > Metazoa > Arthropoda > Insecta > Diptera > Muscidae > Muscina > Muscina levida. The sequence goes on along the minus strand of OZ035880.1, from coordinate 32,148,874 downwards.
ACAGGGATGCACACGTCGAAACAACTGTGACATCTTTTATAGCTGCCATGCTGAAAGACACGAATTTAGATATGGATTGATAGTCGGCAAAAGACTTCGACATCTGGTCTCGCGGTTTAACCCTAAAAATGACCGAATAGCCACTATTCGCAGCAAGTCGACATATTTTTACATTACGCTGATATGTATACACGCCCCGACGAAAGACAAAAAATAGGACATTAAAGTCCTTCTATAGAAAATATATATTCTCTGTCCTGCACATGACATTAAAATTGTTCTGGGAGATTTTAATGACAAAAAGGAAGGCAAGATGCTCTTGGTTCAGCAGTCGGAAAATTCAGTCTGCACAACATCACCTCCGATAACGTATTCAGACTAGTTAGCTTCGCGTCGGCATTAAACATGGTAGTAAGTGAAACCAGATTTCCGCATAAAGATATCCTCTCATCAAAAGACAAGAACCCAGATTGATTACGTGGTAATCGATCAAAGGCATATCTCAAGCATTATGGACGTGCGTGAGATGCACCGGTGCAAATATAGACTTGGATCACCAACTTCTTGCAACCAAGGTACGTACGCGTTTAAGTGGTGCTAAAAACGCTCGTAACCAAACGCAAAGTAAGCTTGACATCACAAAGCTGCTTACCACTGAGATAGTCAATGCCTACGCCAACCAACTCTGTTAATTACTTCTAGCAAACCAAACCCTAATTTTTCCGACACACAGTTCCAGCATATTGCGAATTCTATGATCACTGCCGCTACCACCACTCTCAGGCAAGTTCAGGTTGCGATCAGGAATGTCGCGTAATATCAGAGGTAATGGATGCTGCATATAAGAAAAAAATGCAGCCAATGGTAACAAGTGCGGTGACAGAATGAAAACAGGCGAAGAGGAGAAAAAGAAACGCCTCTCCAAGCGGAAAAGGCATCTATGGAAGACAAGATAAACGCTGGACTTCTAAAGGTACAGGGATAGAGGTGAAACTCAAAATTTCTACCAAATGGTTTTAAAGCAAAGGTTAAGGTCTTCACCTATAGAAACACAGATGGAAATCTGGTAACGGACACAGAGTGTGCTGCAAATTTAAAGGAAACAATTTCGATCTCTACTCGTTTCCGAACGCAGCATAAGTGTCGGAAGCATGCCAATCACCGATGACGTAGTAGATTATCCACCAAGGAGCCAAAACGAGATAAGCAAGGCAATTTCACGGAATAGAAACAATAAAGCTGCGAGAGACGATGGACTACCGACAGAGCTTTTTAACGTGCATGCATCAGCTAATAACACAATTTGGCTAAAGGAATGCATGCGCGATGATTGGAGTCCTAGAGTTTTATGTCCTGTGCTTAAGAAGGACGATTCAAGTGTGTGCACCAACTATGGCGGGATCAGCCTTTTACCCATCGCATTAAAGGTCCTGTCTAGTGTATTACGTGAAAGACTAAATCCCATTTTAGCGAACCTGATTGGACCTTATCAGTGTGGCTTTAGACCAGGTAAGACCATGATCGACCAGGTATTCACACTATGACAAATCCTGGATAAGATTCAAGAAATGAAGATCGACATCTACTATCTGTTTATCGATTACAAAGTTGTATTCGATAGTCGGATACGGAAAAAATTATTAGACTATGACTGAGTTTGGTATCCCCTCGACTTTGTGGGAAGACACTGACTGACACAAAGTCTTCAGTGAAAAGAGGCAACAACAAAAACTGACAGAGCCAATACCAAGTTAGGCTTATAGACCAACGGAAATTCTGTTATGCGATCTATTTAACTTCATAATGGAGATGATCAGGCGGAAGGATGCAGTAAACAGGAATGGTACCATCTTTAATAAAAGTCACATGCTGCTCGCGTATTTAACTTAATTTCGCTTTACACCCCATGGATGAGCTATGGGATGGCTTCTCGAGTTGTTGTGAATTAACACGCTTTCTATTTTTAGAAGCACAACTAACGGCACCTACTTGTTTATGGACGAATGCGAACGTCACTGTTTGAGAAGTTCTTACTAGACATGCCGATTGACACGACACTGATACTGCGAAGTTGATATCGACAACACTTTTTTTTAAGATGACTGGAGCCAGGAGTTGTACCTGTGATCTCCCGCATGGTAGTCGTGTGTTCTAACCACTATGCCACTGCCGGTCCCGCAGCTCGCGTATACCGATGATATAGATATCATTGGCCGACGACTAAGGGATGTAACTGCGGTCTTTTCGAGCATTAAGAAACTGTCGGCAGAAGTGTAAGCTGCGCTGCTTTTGGGAAGCTGCGTGAACATTGGCAACTATAACTTTGAAGTGTTAGATAGTTTTGTCTTTCTTGGCTCTGCTGTAAACATGAATAATAACATTAGCCTGGAAATTGAGAGACGAGCAATCGATGTATTGCTCTACAGCATGACAAAATTAGATCAATCTATTCTGGGACCCATCAACGTTCCGTCGTGCTATAACCAATGAACTGTATAAACTGTACAACGACATCGACACAACGAACGCGCTGCCTTGGACACGTTTTATGAATGGATGAAAATTCTCCAGCTCGAAAAGTCCTCGGCAATAAACTCGATGGGCGACGCAGGAGGGGCGACCAAAACTTCGTTGAATGGACCGATATAAAGAGTTGTTATCTAAACTTAGTGCGACGAACTATCTAAGCGCTTGGAAGAAGAAGAAGCATATATTCCTTAATCTAGATTAGGTTAGGTTAATTCGGCAGCCGAGTTCAGCATAGCTCACTTGGGTCCTAGTGTAGGTACCGTTGAGATACTATTTTCAAATTTTTGCACGAATTATTCGTATACGGTTCGATCAACATCGCTATCTAGCCATTTCGTTGCCCTGATAAAGGCATGGAGGTTTCGCAAATCGCCTACTGATAAACAGGATGTGAAGTGTCCGATGACCAAACTTTTGATATCTAAGGTAACCAAAAGCAGGGTAGTGGCATATAAGATGCTATGTGGTCTCCTCTTATTTCTCATCATTAAAGCTTCTACAAAAATCGTTGTAAGCAAGTTTCAACCAGCAAGTCACCGGTTATTACAGCTACTATGTTCCTTAGGTGGACTCTAATCAGGTTTAGCGCAAATCGCATAACCTGTATCAGCTTGGTCGCTGTGGAAGTGGGTTATCAAGCCCATCTGTCCTTAGCAAAAAAAGGTTCAGTTTCCCGATAATTATCCGTTTCTCCTTTAGGAGAGGAACACTATTGTGACCGTAAATTGTACCCAATTCATGTGGAGTCAACCCTTGCCAATCTATCGGCGCTTTGGTTACCATATTAGTCCCCATATCCTGGAACCCATGTAAGGGGAAACCGTCGAATGTCTCACTATCTACTCCAGAGGCGACCGGCAATCTCGGAGTTGGTGTACACGTTCTCCAGAGTTCTGATCAGTAACTATATGAATATTGTCGTCCAATATCCCACATTACTGAGTTGATCCTAATCGGAGGTCTTCTTTAAGCACTATCTAACTAAAAAAAAATTGGCTCCAAAAAATTGCAACTTTAAAAGTGTATTTCTACTTTCCACGAACATCCGAGATGACTAACTTTGGGTGGCCACCCAGTTAGAACCAAAATATTTCAAAATCATTTAGAAAACACTCCAGTTTCTATGTGAAATTTCATCAAGATACCATTATCCGTTTACAAGTTACGGAAAAAACTGTGCAATGGTTATTAGTAGTGTTTGTGTGTAACCATAGGGATCTAATTAATTTTATGTCATAATTTAATTAATTTTACAGCAGTGCTTAACAAACATTTAATGGCACACGTTAACAAACGCCAGCCATCGTATTGTGACATCTTCGATGCCTGCCCCCTTTAAAAACGAAAGACTTAAGACACAAACCTTGAATTAACACTTTGTATCACTCTCTCTCTCTCTCTCTATGCACACAAATGACCACAAACATAAACACAACAAACAATTGCCACCTATTTTTGTAGTCAAAGACAAATAAAACTAACACATAATTCAATCATAATATAAACAAAACATTTTATGAAAACATTTCATATTAATTAACGTGATTTACATTAAAAAATTTTACAAAATAATATTCAATATCAAAATTTGCATAACAAGGGAGGGGGACTAAACAAAAGAAATGCAGTGACGATGGAGCCCCCTCCCCCTTTTAACAGTTAGTTTAATAAAATTCAATTTGCACAAAGACCCCCCACCCAATGGAAAACAATAGACACAAGAGAAACAAAAGACCTCCGCAACACTGTTGAAGAAAACAAAAGACTTAAGACACAAACTCGTAGGGTAATAAAGACCACGCACCAAAAAGCAGCAGTAGTTGTAGTGTACCGCTAAAAAAAAATGCAGTATGTGGTTGCAGTGGTTGTCTTAGTGGTATACCACACAGGCTGCTGTTGTAATTGTTATTATTTTCTTAATGACAGTGTGTTTGTTGTGCAGCGATTGAATCTGAACACCGTTTGTTTGGATTTTTTATTTTTTTGGCTGCCGACAGATAAATTTATAATCCAAAAAATTTTAACTTCAATATCAGACATATACAAAACTTGTGTTTTATATTCCATACAGAAATCAATAGCATTTTCCCTTAATACCAATGCTTTAATACCAACCAAGCACTTCGTCTTACTTTATTGCTAAGTCTGACGTATAAATCATATAATTATAACAAATTATATTATGATGTTCATAAAAAAAACCACTGCGTTTAATTCGATTCAAATCGATAAAACAAGATGTTTGCCGTGGCTAAGGGGTAGGGGGGCTGGACGAGTAGATTTAATATCATTAAATTATGGTCAAAAACTATGGAGTTAATAATATACACTGGTTACACCTGTTTGATTAAGTGATCGATGTGTGGCTAAGAGGGGAAAGAGGGAAGAAAACAACTAAAAATCAACCAAAAGATTCACCAAAATGGAACTGCAGCTTGTTTTGGTTTGTTGGAGTTGTATAAAAAAAATGCATCATAAATATTTGATAACGAAACCGGCAATTGGAGGGAGGGGATTATACCCAATACCATAGAAGAGGTTAAAACTAACTTTATCACAAGATACATGGATGAATACACTGAAATTTTTATAAGGCTTAACTAAACTAACATACGATTGATCTTAAACTGGTAGTTTTTGATTGTTAATAGTTTTGCTATAATTTTTATTAAAAATTTATAAGAAAAAAGATTTTAAGCCCACAAAAAAATTAACTCATTTTTTGTAACTTCAAAATCTGTATTTTGTATTTTTTTTGTATTTTTCTATTTTGTTTCCTCCAGCAAAATACGTCACTTTGTCTCTAAACCAGCTCTTAAGTGAAAGCGAAAACTATATTCGAATCTTCTGTTAAGAGTCTGGCTTAAAGAAATTAGCATGACATATTTTTGTTGTTATATATTACCATTTTAACCGTGATTGAAAAACAAAATCAATATCATCTCCACAACAACCAACCAAAAAACACTCTAACCAAAATACACATAAATTTTAAATTTATTCCCTTTTTTGCTCTTTGCCCAAACTTCAGACCAAATCTTAGATTAAAGCAGCTTTTTATATTGGCCCCTGTGTTGTGCTTCTCACAACAACTTTGGAAATGAAAGCGCGTCACTATCTCTTCTTCTCTTTCTTAAATAAAAAATCGTTGTGTTGAAGTTTGCTGTAAACTTATTAGCATTTGTTGGAAGTGACTGCAGAGAGTTTATTAAACTTTTTGATATGATGTTGATGTTATTTGAAGAATAAACGAACGTTTATGTAAATGTACGTTTTTTGATTGTTGTCTCCACGCTAAGGTGAAATTTGATAGCCATGACTATTATTAAGAGAGGGGACAGTACGTAAGGGCGGGGGCTGGCTTGCTAAGATATAGCCAGCAGCGCCTATAACCGCCAGACGTGGGACACTTTTTATGTTTATCATGGTTTGAGAGAAAATAAATCGAAGAAAACAAAACTTTGTACTTACTTATCAATGTATTCAATGGTATCGATTTCTTTTTGCAATTTATCTTCGTTTTTCTCCTCATCAAAGGTGCCATCTGGAAGGAAAAGAGGAAATAGAATGAGAAAATGAATAAATATAAAAGAGAATACGATATATGAAAATAAAAATCTAAAGAGAATTTGCTGTAACACTATACCCTGAAGTAAAAATTTATAATTTCTATAAAATCCGATAGTTTTTGCTATATATCTATAACAGTGTTAGGCTTGCCATAGACTCGCGAGCCTGATTTTTTTACACAAACACGAAATGTTATTTCATCGTCCTTGAATGTTTTGTTTGATTCAAAGCCGTATTAGTATTTGGTTGAGTGTTATGAAAGCAACACCACACATGCTTGTTTCGCATTCAACACAAAAACAGAAACAAGTATAGTCGCAAGGAGATCCCAACATTTTCAACGTATGCAACAGCGCCTTTGTCGGCAGCGCTAAGGTTTTTAATGCGACCGCACACAGGTACACCATATAGTTTTGTGCATGCATTCAGTTATGCCTACCACTGCTAAAAGGAAATCATTCGACAGTGGGTTATAAGACTATTTTTAAACGCGAGTTGATTTAAATATAGGCATACCACAACCTCGTGGCGTGTTATTTGCCAATCATTTGATGTAATTGATGTAATTTAAAGCCGTCAGTCTCTGCTTGAGTGTTATGAAAGCAAAACTACACATGCTTGTTTCGCATTCAACTTACTTACTTACTTAATTTCCCTTTGCACCCCATGAATGAGGTATGGGATAGCTTCTCGCGTTGTTGTGAATTAACACGCTTTCTATTTTTAGATTCACAACTAACGGCGCCTACTTGTTTATCGACGAATGCGAACGTCACTGTTTGAGAAGCTCTTACTAGACACGACGATTGAATCGACGCTTAATACTGCGAAGTTGCTGTCACCAACATTCGAGGGGAGCCGACAATGAAAGAAAATTTTATTTATTTTTTTTTCTATTTAAGATGACTGGAGCCAGGTTTGAACCTGTGATCTCCCGCATGGTAGTCGTGTGTTCTAACCACTATGCCACGGCCGGTCCCATTCAACACAGAATCAAAAAAAAAAATGTGCAGACCAGGAAACAATGATCAATAACGAATATAAGAGCACGATTGTTAGGAGATCACAACATTTTTACCCAGTACAAATTAACAGCACCAACGCTTCCTGTGCGAACACCATATTGTTATGTGCATGTGGTCGTTTATGACTACCACTGCTTTAAGGGCATCGATCGATTGCGGCTATAGTTGTATAGTTGTGAAATAAAACCACAAGAAAAATTCCAGCGTAGTCAAATGGGACGAGCTCAGTGGTCAATTAACCTCCGCGAGAAATAACTCTTTACCATTATGGCAAAAGTTGATTTTTATACAGCAATTTAATAGACTTCCACATAGGTCAGACTTATCATACATTCAGAACATGTTCTAAAAGTCCTAAAAGACATATCATTAAAAAGAATTCCACTTTCACATATCAACTTATGCCACAACGGCATAGGACTATACCCTCAAATCGGTCCTGCAGAATTTAAAGATGTCCCCGCGATTACAGTTGTAGCTTCAGAGCTGTCGTGTAGAAATTCAATATGCAATCTACTAACCTCTAAGCGGAGGTTAAATTCTAAGATGAACAAGATCGGACGAAAACTACTCCCGCCTCCCATAGAAGCTACCCCTTTTAGGGAGTGTCCGTCTGTCAGTCTCCGCGATTACAGCCGTAGCTTATAAGATATATCGAGCTAACATTTTATATGCAGGCAAAGGTTAAGTTTCAAGAAGACTAAGATCGGACGAAAACTACTCATTAAAAAAACATAAAAACTGTCCTCTAAGTGGAGGTTAAGTTCTAAGCTGAACCTTTGCTCGGACTTAAACTACTTCCTCCTCCCATACAAACTCTTTTTAAGGTTGTCCGTCTGTCCGTACGACCGATTACAGCCGTAGTTTAAAAGCTATTGAGCTAGAAATCCATATAAAAAAGCTTCTTTCCTCTTAGCGCATGTTAAGTTTCAAGATCAAACATAAAAGACGCTGCCCGAACAAGAGTCTCAAAATCGTGTCTGCAAGCTCATAAATACCACCATAGATCGCCTGATCAAAACATGTTCGCGGCGAGATAAGCGCGTTTTACGGAAAACCAGGCATCTGCAGCCCAGGTCGCTGCTGATACACACAGGAGTAGAGATCTGCACAGGATTGCAAAACAGATTGCAGGGAATGACCGTATAATCACATACCCTCTATAAGATCCCAAGGGGGTAACTACTTTGTCCAAGAAGCGACAATAGGCAATAGGGTCCGATTACTATACCGACTACTATCAATTCCGCAACCTACAACTGTCTGACAATGTCATTGTTTTTGATAACTAACATAAGTATAGCCTGCCCAGGTGAAACAGAGATAACCGATGCTATTCTTTCACTGAAGCGCGGCAATATGCCAGGTATGGACAACGAAACACATTATCGAAGACTTCTAGTCATCCCATTTTCTACTAGAAGATCTGTTTTAAGGAGTCATAATTTAGCTGCCTAAAAAAAGGAGATTGGACATTGGAAACTGGAAAGTAAAACACTTTAAATAATACAAGGTGTTAGCTACTATAATCCATGCGAGGCTGTCTTCCTCCCTTGCAGTAAATCTTCGCCACATACCGGGTTGATATCACACTAATCTTGTGCTGATCATGTTAACAGTCATAGTGGAACAATCTGTGGAATGGCTAATTCTTGTTGTCATAGACTTCGCGAAAGCATTAGATAGTATTCATCATTAGGCGATCTGCCACGCACTCTATTGCAAAGGACTTTCATCTGAATTGATTGACCACATCAGAGCTCTGTATTAGAATTCAACAAGTGTTGTAACCACTGAACTACGACAGGGATCACCGCTGTTAATTAACATTGCACAGGATTCGGCCATTGCAATGGTCGACTGGACGATTTGGACTATGCCGATGATATCTCTCTGCTCACCCACAACTGCTCTGATATATCAGCCAAATTGGATAAATTACACCATATCTTCGTCCAGCTTTCGAAGCAGCCAACACATGGATAAGTTTATTCGAATGCGAAATCAAAGAAACTGGAATGATTTGTTCCGAAATTAAACTGGCGCAAGATAGATCACAATGGAAGAATTTTGTTACGGCCAGTTGCTCCCAACTGGAGCCGGAGGAATCAATATATATGTATTTGGCAAATAGTACTTTTTTGCTGCTTAAATACCGTTAATTTCAATTTCAACTTGTGTGACATAAGTTTCTAATACAAATTCCACTAATCTACCATAGCATGTATATTACACCGCACGATAACGTTCGTGTCTTAAGTCTTTTGTATCCATTGCTCAAAAATCTGTATTATAATGACAACAGATATCCATTGCCCTAGGCTATCAACAGACTCATTGACAATTCTATATTATTAAACATTTTCTTTCTCTCAACCACACAACAACAAAACATTATTTTATTGTAAAAAAAGTGAGAGTTGGCGACGACTTATCACCAAAATATTTGATGTTTTCTATCAAATGTTTACAGCATTAATTGAGTTGTCATAGCATTTTTTTTTGATTGTTTAAATTAAGATAATCCATCAACTATAAAACAAATCACGAATTTTGCATTATTAAGGGGATTTCGTAGTTATACAAATGCAGCGATGAATTAGTAGATAATACAGGTGTTTTCTCCACCTTAATGGATGGTAATGAAGAGATTTGTTTTCAATTTGCAAAATATTTGGGGAAACTGGATATATTATTAAGATGTGATTGATATGTTGACTTTGGAAATGGCAATAGTGAAATAAATGCATTTATAAACAAGATTTAGTTTTGTCAGGCTGTAGCAAGTTTGTGTCTTAAGTCTTTTGTTTTTGTACAAAAATTTATTTTCAAATATTAATAAAGCAAAAAAAAAAAATGCAGAAATAAAATAATTCGTTCCTTAAGTCTATTGTTTAATTATTTATTAATAATAAGTTTATTAGCCAAGAGAAGGAAGCGCTTGGAATTCTTTTTTACGTGCGGCTACTAATTGATGAATTTCTGTTGTTTCTGCCAAATAAGAAAAATACTATATTTTGTGAAATATTTCCCTTAATTTCACTATAAATGCTTTATGCCATTTAAACCACATTTCATTCATTGCCGCTTCAATTGCTCTCCATGAACCTTGATTTGAGTTTGTGCAATACTAAGTCCATTTTCTGGTTTTCTTTATGTGCAAGTAAATGCAATTTTGTTGTTTTTCGGTGTGGCATTATGCTGCAACATTTTTCTCACACATAATTTTATTTTGCAGTTTTTTCTATACGCTTGAGTTAATGGGAAATTACAGAAGCTCAAGTCCGTTTGTGTCTGTGTCAGTCAATGGCCAGCTGTCTGATAAGTTTTCCCCTCGCTTTAGTTTATTTTGAATGTTGTTTTTTTAGGATGGGAATTATTTCAAGTTTAACTGATGAGGAGACGAAAGGAAAGGGGATAAATTATATACTTGATGGTAATACTACTGATCAGATAAGTTTAGATAAAAAATATTTATCATACAGTGTTGTTCGTGAAAGTCACGATGATCGCATTGATAAGTTATCAATTTGTGTTTGTGTATCAAGTGATACACCAAATTAGCTAAACGATCAGAAAGTTTTTATTGTAAGATATCATATTAAGAATTCTAGAGACAGTTTGAATAAAATTTATTAGCGATTTAAAAACCAAGATTATGGATCGATTCATGATCACATTTATTCTCTGGGATACTATGGAATACTATGGAATACTTTGGAATACTACACAGTACAACATTTTTCTGCTCATTGATTTGGGACTCAATTCTGAGAACTGCACGTACAAGTAGCCCTAATAAGAAGAATTTCTGCATCATTTGTTTTGTTAAGTTACATGCCATAATAATTTAAAATCGATTTGATGTTACTAAGTATCGTATAGGGAAATTTATCACGTTTTAGGCTCATTTATTTTGACATAACGCGAGAACCAGTAGTTCTAATTAGCAGAAAAAAACTTTAAAAAAAAATTAAGAATTATAATTTCTTTAATCTGCTTCCCCCACATAAGCAACAGTTTCACTTTTCCATGATTTTGAACTGGGTTTATTTTGTAGCAGTTACAATAAAACTATTGTACTCCGTGGCGTATAATTTGCGAAGAATATTACTTATGATAATCATACGCCACCATATAGTATTTATGTTATGTCAAACAAAAGAGTCTAAAACGTGACAAATTCCCCTATATGATACTTACTAACTTGAAATCGATATTAAATTATTATGGCATGTAACTTGACAAAACGAATGATGCAGAACTTCTTCATTTTGGGGCTACTTTCACGTGCAGTTCTCAGAATTGAGTCCCAAAATCATGTTTTGTACTATGCTATGAATCAATTCATGTTCACATTTACTCTTTGGGATAATGAGTGAATGTGATCATGAATCGATCCATGGTAATGCGTATTAGCTGCTTAGATGGACTATTGACACATTTGCTCTTTAAGATAATATTCAACTATATCAAGCCCGTATCGCGCATAAAATATAAGCCCTTTCACTGTTTGAAGAGAATATAGTCCTCATAAGTCCGAAATTTTTACCAAAAGATAAAGAGCGAAAGTTTTAGAACAGAGATTCTCATCTCATCCTCAGATGGAAATTTGGTCACGGATACGCAGAGTATACTGTACGGCAGAGGTTTTCAAGGCCGACGACGGTGATGAGATGGTAACGTGCTTACAACAGTTCATAAACACGATTTGGTTCAAGAAATGCATGCCCGATGATTGTAATCTGAGTGTTCTATGTCGATCCAAGTGTGTGTACCAACTATCGTGGGATAACCCTTTTACTCATCCCATACAAGGTACTGCCTCGTGTGTTATGTGATAGACTAAAGCCCATTCTGGCGAACCTGATTGGACCTTATCAGTGTGGTTTTAGACCTGGAAAATTCACGACCGACCAGATATTCACACTAAGACAAATCCTGGAGAAAACCCAAGAAACGCAGATCGACACCTACCATTTGTTCATCGACTACAAAGCTGCATTCGACAGTCCGATACGAAAGAAATTGTAGGATGCTATGGCTGAGTTTGGTATCTCCGCAAAACTAATTCGACTCTGCGGGATAACACTGACTGACACGAAGTCTTCAGTGAAAATTGGCAAAAATCTGTCAGAGCCATTTTCTACCAAGCGAGGCTTTAGACAAGGCGATAGTCTGTCCTGCGATCTCTTTAACATCGTAATGGAGATGATCATGCGGAAAGCAGCAGTAAACAGGAATGGCACCATATTTAACAAAAGCCACATGTTGCTCGCGTATGCTGATGATATCGATATTATTGGACGTGGATTGCGAGATTTTACTGCGGCTTTTTCGAGCATTGAAAAGCAGTCGGCTGAAGTGGGTCTAGTGATAAAAGAGGACATATACAAGTTATTTGTTTCAACGAACAAAGTGTCCACTCGTCTGCGACGCTGCGTCAGCAACTATAACTTTGAAGTGGTAGACGATTTTGTCAACCTTCGCTCCGCCATAAATAAAAAAATAATGTCAGCCTCAAAATCTAAAGACGAGTATTGATCTCAAACCGGTGGCACTATGCGCTAAGCAAGCGATTCAATGACACAGCGATCTCTAGAAGAACAAAGATCCAACTGTACCAGACTCTGATCCTACCTGTCTTGCTCTACAGCGCAGAATCCTGGTTAATGACACAAGCGGATCAATCTATTCTGGGAGTCTTCGAGAGAAAAATACTTCGCAAAATATTTGGACCCGTCATCGTTAACGGCGAGTATCGTCGTCGAAGCTGTATGAGCTGTACAACGATATCGACGCAGCCAAGCGCGTTAAAATTAACAGAATGTGCTGACTTGGCCACGTTGTACGAATGGATGAAAATGTTCCAGCTCGAAAGGTTTTTTTCAGTAAACTCGATTGGCGGCGCAGGAGAGGGCGACCAAAACTACGTTGGATGGACCAGGTGAAAGAGCTGTTATCTACACTTGGTGTTACTAACTATCGGCAGAGAGCAAAAGACCTTGCTCTTGGATAATTTTCTAGTTGCGGCTACTGATAGATAAATTTCTGTTGCTGCTGCTGAGTTAGAAGAATTTCTATTCCTCTTAAAACACCCTATATATCACATAAAACAGTTCTCAAACCTCTCTGACTAACAGACATCAGTTGACTAACAATATTAAGACACATTTAACGTCATACACACAATCAAATCTTGTTTAGCCTAACGACAACTTACCTAATCTTTGTCACACGAAACAATGACTACAAAGCTGCCAAACAAAAGACTTAAGACACAAACTTTACGGCATAAGTGTTGAGATAATAAGACAGTGGAATGGTGCAACAAAACAGTATTATAATATTAAGCTGATAATATGCAAATTTTTGTAAATATATTATGATAGTTATTCTAAATTGAATTGAAATTAACACGCACACTCTTTGCATTTACAAGGATAATTCCAATGTTATTAGCATAACAAAGTACAATGTCAGATTTGCATGTAAATCTAACAATATATATATAAATGAAGGCATAAAAATTAAAAGTAGTTAACAAGACGGATCAGAAAAGCTTTACATTTTAAACAGAATTTAATAGAATTATCGAGAATGGACTTAGGTCAAACTAGGAGTATGCAGCAGATTGTATAATACAAAAATTACAGTGCAATATTTGTTTAAGAAAATTTTTCTTAATTACATTTTATGTTATAGAAATATATTTAATGGGAAAACTATATTTCACATCTAACAGTATGACAATGTGAGATAAATTTAGTTTAATTTAATTTTTTAAAAGTTTACTATCTGTCACACTTGGTTTCGTATCGCACATCCTTGATCATCATGCACTGGCATTAAATTCAATAAGCTCTTCTTTGCTTATCTAACAAAGAGTCAATAGCATTTTGGGGTTTTTTGAACATTTGCCATCAATTAATCAAATCTCTTCTATTACTTATCACCTCATATAATATCACGTCAGGCACATAACAGTTCATACCAAATCTTTGCTCAGTTTCAGCAGTTCAAAAGACAATCAAGAAAAAAATTTTACGATCTCTGCAAACTACCGCATCTGGTCAGCTATGAAATGATTTTTATTATTTTTTGTTTGTTTTTGCCAATGAATGCCGCAATAGAAATAACACTTGAAATTTGCTTTTTGGACTACATACATATGTGAAGATTGTACAAATTGAAAAAAACAATGGTACCATGTATGCGGTTGATAGATATAACAAATTGTAGTTTTTGTTTGAAATACAAATTCTTTCATAATACGCAATGAATTTTTTAACACTCCACAGGTAAAAAACAAACGTCTGTCAAGGTTAGTTTAAGAACAACAACATCAAAAAAACATACATAGAATGTGCAAAATTTTAGCGAAGGCAAAAAAAAATTCTGCTAACTAAATAAAATACAATTAGTGGTCACAAGAGGCGATGACAAATTATTGTAAATATTTGTGTGAACAATAGGGAGACTCAAGAGAAAAAGAAGTTTATAATAATCTAACACAAATATTTAAAAACTAAGATATATTGAGTCAAATGAAATCCGAAAAAAATGGTTTAATATTGTCTAGTGCTTCACAGACAGCCAGCGAACTTCAGAATAGGTTGAAATTTCATGAAACAAGAAACTATGTACTTAAATTCGCCAACAAGAATAGCTAAAAGAGCATTTTTATTAACAAATTGCAAATCTTCATAATTCTAAACACTTACTCAACGAGTAATGTACATCTACTTAATTTAAAAGTTTACTTTAGTTTTACGCATTTGAATGTATTTTAAAAATCTACCATCTGTTTCACAATTTCTATTGAGTTTCTCTACCTCTCACAGCGAGTTCCTCTAATATCCATTAGCAACACCTCAAATGTTATTAAGTTTCCATTAACGGATTTAACCATCATCGTCACCATGATTTGCGATGAGTATTTATAGTGTGGAAAAAACATCCGCTCTGACACTAAACAAAAAAAAAACAGAGGTGTGAAACAAATTATTCACCCACGCTTTGTAAAACGGATTTGTCTAATGCCTCTAGCTAGATTAGTCTTTAATACGCCAGCGTCAAACATTACCATTTATAATTTGTTTTGTGTCATTAACGCCTCGTAAACTTCATATGTAAGATGATGAGTTTTAGCGAGCGTGTGGTCAAGCTCAAATTACATTGTTTGTCGCATAAAGAACTAAAATTTATATTTCTGTCTATAATTACAGAATGATGGACATGAAGTTTATACTTGGAATGTTGGTATGTCATAACAAACTTGTAATTATCGTTAAAGATTTGTACTGAAAGTTGTCACAGATATTAGCCCAAATTACTGGAAAATTGCATGAAAAATCGTAAAACGTATTAAATTGGTATAGTTCGCAATTGTACTGGAATTAATATATATAAAAATTATTTAAAATACATAAAATTATAGTCCCACAGAGATAGAATTTAGTACACAAATAGAACTCGACAACACAAATATGAATATGTAGACGAAATTTTAATTTTGGATTAGTGGGCGGAGTTGGCGTGACCAAAGTTCATTTTAGCCTCAGAGATATAAAATTTGGTACACAAATATTACTCGACAACTCTAATATGAATATGCAGACGAACTTTAAATTTTCGAGCAATGGGCATAGCAAAACTATATTTTAGCCCTAATACGAATATGAATATGAAGTAGGTATTTTAATATTAAAAAATATTTTAATATTTTTATAATTTTTGGTATTATTAATATTTTTAAAATCGTTCATATTTTTAATATTTGAGATAATTTTTGTCATAGTTCGGTTTGAGATCAGTTCTATTGGCAATTATTTATTATTGTTAATAGGTTTTTAGTCAAGAGTGTGAAATGTATTATGTTGACAGCAGGTTAGGCGTATGACGTCATTTCGACATTAACCACAATGTCTCGCCAGCGCCCTTTGTTGTGCCTTCTCCTCTATCATCACAAAACTTAAGGGAAGAAAGCATCTCAAAGTTAATGAGAACTTTTCCCTCCGGTGCGAAGAATTTAATATTTTAATTATTTTTAATATTTTTAAAATTTTTAAAATTTTTAATATTTTTAATACATATTTTTAATATTTTTAATATTTGTAATGTTTTTAATATTTTTAATATTTTTGATATTTTTAATATTTTTAATTTTTTTAATATTTTTAGTATTTTTATAATTTTTAGTATTATTAATATTTTAAATATTTGTGATATTTTTAATATTTGTGATATTATTAATATTTTAAATATTTTTGATATTATTAATGTTTTTAACATTTTTAATATTTTTGATATTATTAATAATTTTAATATTTTTAATCATTTTAATATTTTTGATATTTTTAAAATTTTTAAAATTTTTAATATTTTAAACATGTTTTTAATATTTGTAATATTTGTAATATTTTTATTATTTTTGATATTTATAATCTTTTTACTATTTTTAACATTTTTTTTGGTTGGTTGGTTCGTGTGCAGGCAACTCTTCTTCGAGGAGATCACTTAGGTCCCTATGGACCCATTGTGACACCCGTTGGGCATTTACGCCATCCCTTCAACCTATGCTACCAGCGCGCGTGCTGCCTGATTCCGTTGCCAGTGGTCGATTGGGAAACCGGGGTGCAAAAGTTGTTGATCCTTCAGATATCCAAGAATGCAAGTTCCTCCATACCATTTAAGTAGGGTTTTCCCAGGGTTTCCAGTCTTCTTCTGTATAGGGCTGGGCAATCACATATAATGCGGTTGTTAGATGGTTCACTGCTGCTATTCCCGCAGTAGTTACATTCGCTCTTCGCATTGCGTTATCGTTCTCTGTTCACTCCTTTCTGGAGGACGTTCTAGTTCCGTAGAGAATGTTCGATTTCCGAGCATTGAGCACGTAGTCGGTTTGAAGTGAGATGTTGATATGGTTCAGGATTCTTGATTGCCTGATGGAAGGATCCCAATATTCAATCTCGTTTAGTCGAATGGCTGATTTGAGGGCGGAGCATTTGCAGCTCAGATCAGGTGGTAGTAGATTGAGTATCGTGTAGAGAGCCTTAGGGGCAGTTGATCTCATACATCCGGTTATTAGGAGACAAGAGGAACGTTGAACATGACCCATTTGTCTAAATTTGCATTTCTTGTCGAGCGCGTACCAGCAAACAATAGAGCCAAATTTTAGTATTGGCTTTACTATGGCATTGTAAGTCCAAAGTGTTACCTTGGGTTTGAATCCCCAGGTTTTCTGTCCCCAATTAAGCTTCCTGTCCAATATAAGGCCCATGTTGTTCGATGTTGTTGAAGGCTTCCTCTATGTCCATAAAGGCAACTAGAGAAAATTATTTCTTATCTTATGATTTCTCTATGGGATACAATAGTGCATGGAGTGCGGTTTCTGTCGATTTTCTCTTTGTGTATGCATGTTCAGCATTCGAAAGGAGATTCGGGACGATTGAATTTTTGATAATGTCGTCCATGATTCTCTCAAGAGTTTTCAGAAGGCATGATGTAATACTTTTAAGTCTAAAATCCTTCGCTTTGGTGTTTGATGGCTTTCCCGTCTTTGGGATGAAGACCACATTTGCCGTTCTCCAACGTATTGGCAGGTAGGGTCATTTTACACAGCCGTTAAAGATAGCCTCCAGCCATGGCAATAGTATATCCAGGGACTGTTGAAGTTCGGCGGCTTTAACGTCGTCCGGACCGGAAGATTTGTTAGGATCATAGTTGTTGGTGACGTCTTTTATCATGTTTCTTTTTATTACCGGTAATTTATCGCAGAAGTCGTTAGGTGCGACGGTTATGGAATTTGACCCTCCCCTGAGTAGAGGTTATCCGATTAAATTTCCAAGGTTTCCCTTGAGGATTCGGTCCAGGTACCATAATTTTTCATTATGTAAGCCGGGGCGCTGGTTGTCGAGGATAATACTTTCCAAAGTCTACTACCTCTGCGTTTTTTCGACATCGTTGATATATTTCTTCCATGAAGATCTCTTAGCCTTCTTTATTAGTTTCTTGGAGAGTCTTAGATTCTCTTTGTACTCCTCCCATTGGCCTGTACTCTTGGCCTTGTTGTAGGATTTTCTGGTGGAAGCACGGGATATAGATATTTTGTCGTTCCACCATGGAGTATTCTACTTCTTCCCATCTTTTCGTCGTGGGCAAGATTTCCTGGTGCATGTGACCAAGGCTTTTGTAACTTTTCCCTACCATGCTGTCCAACTCTTGTGGGTTGTCAATGGTAGGGTCAGTTATATTCGGTAGTGGTCTTGTAAGGTGTTCCCAGTAGACGTCCCATTGCATTACAAATAACATTTTTGTTATATATTAATATTTTTTATAATAATTTTCATATTTTTAATATTTTTAATGTTTTTAATATTTTTTAATAATTTTAATATTTTAAATATTTTTAATATTTTTAATATGTTTACTTACTAACTTAATTTCCCTTTGCACCCGATGGATAGCTTCTCGCGTTGTTGTGAATTAACACGCTTTCTATTTTTAGATTCACAACTAACGGCACCTACTTATTTATCGACGAATGCGAACGTCACTGTTTTGAGAAGCTCTTACTAGACACGACGATTGAATCGACGCTTAATACTACGAAGTTGCTGTCAAACAACATTCGAGGGGAGCCGACAATGAAAGAAATTTTTTTTTTTTTTGGAGCCAGGTTTGAACCTGCGATCTCCCACATGGTAGTCGCGTGTTCTTACCACTATGCCACGGCCGGTCCCTTTTAATATGTTTAATATTTTTAATATTTTTAATTTTTTTAATATTTAACTTAATATTTTTATTTTTTTTAATATCTAACTTAATATTTTTAAGATTTTTAATATTTTGAATTTTTTTAACATTTAATATTTTTAATACTTTTAGTATTTGTAATATTTTTAATGTTTTTAATATTTTTAATATATCTTTAATATTTTTAATATTTTTAATATTTTTAATATTTTTAATATTTTTAATATTTTTATTCTTTTTAATATTTTTTTAATAATTTTAATATTTTTAATTTTTTTAATATTAAACTTAATATTTTTAAGATTTTTAATATTTTGAATATTTTTACCATTTAATATTTTTAATATGAGTTGACTGTCAGCACTCGTAGCGTACAGACGTATATCGGCATTTTCTCTCTTCTTTCAAACCAAATTCTCTTTCTCTATACCGTCATTCGAACTAACATACTTTATTAAGTTCTCGGTGACAATGTCGTCCTCCTCCGGAGGAAACTATTTCAGTATTCTTGATCCTGGTGACAAGAATACACCATCTCCAAAACGAAAAAAAAGCAACAAAAATATATACCTCGGTAATTCGTTGCAGTTCCCAGTGATCGGCGACAATTTACAATCAAAAAACAAACAATGCCCTAAATATATTGTGATGAAAAGCTCAATTGAAGGAAAACCCATTAAAAGTTTCAATGTGTTTCTAGTAGGCAAAGCCTTGGAAGGCATTTCCAGCGAAAAACCATTAAAAACAATTTTTACCAGAGACGGTAACTTATTAATACTTGCCAAAAATGAATCACAAGCATCAAGATACCTGAATGCAAAAAATTTAACTGGAGTCTGTCCCATTGAATGTACGTATCATCCACATCTGAATATTATAAAGGGTACAGTGTTTTGTGACCTTCTAACAAATCTAACTGAGGAGGAAATAGTCGATGGTTTAAAAAATCAAGGCGTTACAGGTTGTAAAAAAATTACAAAATACCAAGATGGTCAAATATTTAACACCCCCCTCCACATACTTGATTTTAACCGATATGAACTACCACCAAAAGTTGAATTCTCCGGCCTAGACGTTAACTGCAAAGTTAGAATTTATATCCCTAACCCAATTCAATGCAAAAATTGCTTTAAGTTGGGCCACACAAGGAAGTACTGTAAAAACAACACAACATGCGAAATTTGCTCATCACTGGTACACGACCCTGAACCTTGCACAAAAATACAATGCACAAATTGCAATCATGAGCATAGGTCAAACAATATCAAATGCCCTGCAATCCAACAAAGAAGAGAAATACTAAAATACAAAACAATCAACAAATGTTCATACAAAGAAGCTTTTCAAAACACACCAACAACTAACAACTTTGAAATTCCAAGAGAAGCTCTCGAAACCGCAATAGAAGGAAGGAAAAAGAAACTCGAAACACAAAACTCTAACAACAAAAACAAAGATAATACTCCAAATAATACCGTTTCTAAAAGTAAACAATCTCTCCCCAAACCTACTAAATCAACTACCAATACACCCAACATTAACAAAGAAATTCTCTTAGATAAATTCAACACAAAAATTGCAGCAATGTCTGCTACCAACAGAACTGATCAAACAAGTGCTAAGCACACACAACTAAACAAACCAAACAACAAAGATTCAACATCACACACATACAATAACAATAACATAACTAATCTAACACCATTACGAATATCAGCTAGAAGACAGGAGATAGATTCTATTAACATAATGGACGAATAGAAACTTTATTTTATTTGCACCTTATGTCAGATTACGTTATATTACAGTGGAATATAAAAGGATTTAAACACAATTTTATAGACCTACAACAACTAATAAAAGAAGTAAATCCGAACTTTATATCTCTGCAAGAAACACATATACCGTTTAATTCAAACCCTATCACAACTAATCCATATATATGTTACCATTCAAACGACCATGCCAACATCACAGCCAAAGGAGGCGTGGCAGTACTTATTAAAAATCACTTACCTCACAAGGTAATACATAACTCATCAAAACTACAAAACATCGTCGTGGAAGTAACACATAAAATAAAATTAACAATAATATCTGTATATATACATCCAAACGAATCGTTTACCTCTAATGATATCGATGCTCTCTTCGAAAACATAAAAACACCTGTATTATTAGTGGGAGATGTTAACTCTTGGAACACAATGTGGGGTTCCACAAAAAACAACCACCGGGGTTTAATCTTAGAAAAAGCTCTTAGGCAACGAAACCTTTGTATCCTTAACGACTGCAAACCAACACATCTGTCAACTTTCAACACTTTCACCCACATAGACATCTCTTGCTGTTCCCCCTCTCTTCTAGGGCTAATGTCCAGTCAAACCCTCGACGATCTCCATAATAGTGACCATTACCCAATAGCTACAACCATAACCATGTCCGCTACAAACAACATATATAAACCACAACCCAAATATAACTTCAAGAAAGCAAACTGGTCACAATTTCAAAAAAAGGTTGAGCAAGACCTAGGAAATAAAGAGCTTTCCTTTAATATTAATAAAATAAACGCAACCATAACTAAATCTATCCGGACAGCAACCAATATGTACATCCCACAAATACGGCAGATAAGAAAACAATCGGTTCCTTGGTGGAACCAAACTCTTGCTGACCTGCGAAAAGAGAAAATGACTTGTCTACATGTGTTGAATAAATACCCAACAATCGAAAATATCGTAAAATATAAAAAAGCTAATGCAAAATTCAGATACGAATGCAAAAAAGCAAAAAAGGAATGTTTCATGCAATTTACAAACAATATTAATAAAGATTCACCATTACCTCTGGTCTGGAAAAAAGTTAATAGGCTATCGAACAGAACAACAGGTCAAATTATAACATCTATTGAAACCGAAAATGGTATAATATCTGATCCTTACGACATTGCAAATTGTTTTGGCTGCAATTGGTCTAAATATTCAGCTGACACAAACTTCCATGATGAATTCCTATCAGCTAAACAACAAACTCTCCACCACTTTTCCAACGAGGGAGGCAACAGACATGCAAAGTTAATAGATAATCCAATCTCAATAACAGAATTAGCTTCAGTTCTCCAAAAAGTCACAGGAAATACACCAGGCCATGACCGTATCTCATACTGCTTGCTTCAAAATCTTTCAAACAATACTAAAGATAAATTACTAAGTTTTTACAACATAATATTCGAAACAGGCTACATTCCCCATACCTGGAAATCGGCAATTGTGATACCCATACCTAAACCTAATAAAGACCGACTAAGCACAAACGCCTACCGTCCTATTTCTTTGCTACCCTGCATGTCAAAAATACTTAAACGGATTATTGCTAACCGGCTCTCTTGGTTTCTACATTCAAGAAAGCTTATCGCCAAAAACCAAGTTGCTTTTAAACCACACAGTGGCTGCGCAGACGTTTTACTCCACCTTGATTACGTTGTTTCAAAATCACTCTCGTCCAAAAACCACACATCTATCCTTGCCCTTGATTTTGAAAAGGCTTTTGACCGCATTGGGATCCACGTTATCTTAAACGCTTTAAACGTTTGGGGAGTTGGAGCCAAAATCTTGAACTACGTTAAATCATTTCTATTGAACCGAACATTCAAAGTGCGAGTTAACAATTACCTGTCAAATGTTTTTCGATTAAGTAATGGAATACCTCAAGGTTCACCCCTATCTGTTGCACTATTTCAAATAGCCTTCAATCATATTAGTACAATAATTAATAATCACAAACTTGTCAATCATTGCCTCTATGCTGATGATCTATACATAATCAGTAATAAGAATGACAACCTACAGACAAAGCACACATTCTCTAAAATAATCGATGACATCAACAATTGGGCAAAAACATCAGGAGCGAAAATTTCACCTAACAAATCGGCCATATTGCATATTTGCAGAAAACACAACTGCATCATTGACGATCTTACTATTAATGGTTCCACAATTCCTATCGTATCTAAACTCAAAATCCTGGGTATCACTTTCGAAAAAAACTATCGGTGGAAGGAGCATTTACTGAACCTAAAGAAAAATTTAACTGCCAGAACAAACTTTATTAAATATCTCGCAAGTCGGAGCTTCGCCCATATTAACACATTGACTCACCTCGTCAAAACGCTGGTTTTAAGCAAAATTGATTACGGTCTCTTCTTATACGGAAACTCATCAAAATCGATGTTAAATATTCTTAAATCAATCTATCACGATTGCATTAGATCTAGCATCTACGCATATCGGACAACACCTATACCAATATTGCTGATTGAATCCGGACTACCGTCACTAGAAGACCGAATCATAGAGGTAAAGACAAAATTGATACCAAAGCTGCTAATGAGTAATTCCTCTCTAATTCATAACGATGCTGAAAAAGTCTTATCTGCCAAAAGGATACCAAAAATACAATCAGTCATATATGAATGCCTTATAGTAAATCCTTTTATAAATACTAACATTAATCTCACCGAATATAAACCTAAATACCCCACCTGGTTTCACAGTGACGACATTTGCGATATTTCCTTATCTGCTTTAAAAAAAGACACCACTTCCCACGAAGCTTACAAACAAACATTTCTTAGTACAACTAAACAGTACCTAGAATGGAGACATTACTACACCGACGCATCCAAAAACGGAAACACTACTGCTTTTGCTGTTGTTGAATCTAGCGGAAAAACACTCGCAACAAAAACGCTTACGGATTTTACAACAATATTTACAGCTGAGGCCGCCGGCATTTCACATGCAATAGATATTGCCATTTCTTCCAATAATAATACTGTTATTTTCTCCGACAGTCTGTCTGTCCTCAAATCAATTATGAATCCTCTTAACAACAACTGGAGTACAATAAACAAAATTCGGGATAAACTAATTGACTCTAAGGGTAAAATAAAATTGTACTGGGTTCCTGGACACACTAACCTCGCCGGAAACGTTCATGCTGACAATGCCGCTAAATATGCTTGCTATGCCCCTCTCATCCAAGATGAAACTATAGAAAAAATAGACCTTAAACAATTTTTAATTAAAACAATTAAATCGGAAATCTACACCAAAGCCAAAGGATTTCGGCATAGCCATTACAACTGTGTTAACCCTGGCTGTATAACTCCATCATACCCGACAGATTTAAGTAAAAAAAGCATACGAATATTTTCCCGACTTCGATTGGGGCACACAATATATACTCACCAATATCTTATTGACAAAAAACTTAACAACAGATGTCAGCATTGTGGGGACATCCTTACTATTGCACATCTCCTAACAACTTGCTCTCATTGGACCAATCTACACCAATCCATACTGAAAAACCGAGGAGTTGATCTACTTAAAGCAATCAACAAGGACCATATAAATACCATCCACAAATTCATCTCCCACACCAAAGCTATTATTTAATTAATTTTAATATAGACGTTCTTTTATTTTCGCACACAAAATCTATTATTTAAGCCATTGTACATACATGTATATATACTTAAATCTTTGCGCACCAAATCTATTATTAAACCCATTGTACATATATATATACACTTTAAGCTGATGGCCATAGCTGCCAAGCTTGTCCTATTAAGATTATTAAACTTATATTTACTATAAGCTTAATAAATGAATAAATAAATAAATAAATAAATAAATAATATTTTTAATACTTTTAGTATTTTTAATATTTTGAATATTTTTACCATTTAATATTTTTAATATTTCTAATATTTTTGATATTTTTAATATTTTTAATATTTTTAATATTTTTAATATTTCTAATATTTTTAATATTTTAATTATTTTTAATATTTTTAATATCTTAATATTTTTAATATTTTTAATATTTTTAATATTTTTAAAATTTTTAATATTTTTAATATTTTTAAAATTTTTAATATTTAACTTAATATTTTTAATATTTTAAATATTTTTTATATTTGTAATATTTTAATTATTTTTAATATCTTAATATCACAGTGGGGTCTGAAGATGAACTCGTCATGGAGTTCGAAACGCGTCATCCTAGTGCGTGACACACTGAATTTGACCAAAATATTAAAACAATAAAGTAAAAAACACTTTTCTGATCGTAAGCCGAATTTGATGTATCATTTGATACACTAACTTAAATTTAATATATTTAATATCTTAATATTTTTATTATTTCAATATTTTTAATATTTGTAATATTTTTAAAATCTTTAATACATTTAATATTTCTAATATTTTGCTTATCTTACATATTTGATTATTTGTAATAATTTAAAAATTTTTTATGGTTAGCAATATTTGGTTACATTAATATTTTTTTATATTTTTAAGAATTTTATTATTTCTATTCTTTTTTTAATATTTGTAATAATTTTCAATATTTTTAACATTTTTAATATTTTAAATATTTTTAGTATATTAAATATATTTAATATTTTTAGTATTTTCAATATTTTTAATATACAAACAAGAGCATATATATGAAATATTTTTAATATTTGTAATATTTTTAATATTGTAATATTATTAATATTTTCAATATTTTTAGTAATTTTAATATTTTTAATACTATTAATATTTTCAATATTTTCAATATTTTTAATATTTTTAATATTTTTCATCAACAATATTTTGTAATAGTCACGGTTAAATCTCTATAATTCAGTATATTTGTTTACATCACTTAAATCTGTCATCATACTGCTCCTTGGCTACATCTTGCGGTTGCCTGCGCAACTTTCTCTTAACCTCTAAGGGTTCACATATAAATTTTTCCTCAACATTTCTTTATACCCTCAAAAATTCTCATGTATTCATTTCCATACATAAATTGTGAGAATTTTCGCTATATTTATATACAATTTTTTTCATTCTACAGGGTTAGCTTACCTACCACAGCAGCAACTGATACATTTGTTCTTGATTTCATTTGACTTTTGCTGCTCAAGTTTCCAAACGGAAGTTGTTGTTAACTGTGTAGTCGTGTTGTATGTTATTGTATCATCAGCAACTTAATAATAATCTACCGCCAGTCAGTGTAAAAATGTTAGAAATTTATAGAATTTGCGGTTTTGTGTTGTTTTGCATGGCAAAAGAAATTAAATACCGGGTTTTGGTTAATGTTCTTCTGTTGTTGTTGCTGTTGCTGTTGTTTGGCAAAGCCTACAGAAACGTGATAGAACGAGCAGCTTCAAAGTAGATGAAAAAACAGCCAACAGAAGTAATTTAAGCTTTACGAGATCAAAAGTTCCCATAGTGATAATGTTTTCTGCGTTCGCATGTGAGATGCAAACAAATTCTCAAGAATTTTCGCACATCTTCTAAGCAAATAAACAAACAAACAAACGAACAAATGTAAACAACAAATAGATAGTGATGAATAGACGAGTAGACTGACAGACGGACGTATAAACTGGATGTCTGATAGGCGGACTTGATTACACCGAGAATGCGAGAGTATAGAATATCTGCGATGAAAGCTGTTAATGAAGATGATATCTCTGACTATCACGGATATTTGTTGTGTGTGTGTGTGTGTATTTTCTCTATGTTTTTACTGGAATTATTTTGTAATGTTAGACCACCGTCATATGTAGATAATTACGGTAAGAATTTTATTGTCGAACATCAAACCGCAAAATGATGTTACTCTCATCTGTCTGAGATATGTGTTGCACTCAACATGATAAGAAAGATTAGTGGGTTAGTTAGGTAACGGTTTCAGTGCTGTGTTATTCGTATAGCAAATCCGGCAAAGGCTTTGCTGTGGAGGCTATGTAGACGCTAGTCAATATGATTTGCTGGCATTATAAATAAACAGCTGTTACTAAATTGACTTCTCATCATCATTGGCATCCTTAATAAATATCACAGTACACCATTTTTTAGCTCAATGATTTGGGACTCAATTCTGAGAACTGCACATGAAAGTAGCTCCACAAAGAAGAAGTTCTGCATCATTCGTTTTGTTAAGTTACATGCCATAATAATTTAATTTCAATTTGAATTTAGTAAGTACCGTATAAAGGTTATGTCACGTTTTAGGCTCTTTTGTTTGACATAACTCGAGAAACACTAGTCCGATTTAGCTGTAACAAATTTAAAAAAATTAAGAATTACAATTATTTTAATCTGTTCATATAACGTTTCCCTACATAAGCAACAGTATCACTTTTTTATTCATCAAATGATTTTGAACTGGGTTAATTTTGTGGCAGTTGCAATAAAACTGTTGTACTCCGTGCCGTATGATTTACGTGGAGTATTACTTATGATAATCATACGCCACAATATAACAATATAACAAAATACGTGACAAATTCCCCTATACCTTACTTACTAACTTCAAATCGATATCGATATAGGGCATGTAACTTGACAAAACGAATGATGCAGAACTTCTTCTTTTGGGACTTCTTTCACGTGCAGTTCTCAGAATTGAGTTCCAAAATCATGTGTTGTACTGTGAATTTTTTTTAATTAACGCGCACCATCCCTTATTTCCCCATTGTGCCATACTATAAATCATGGCCAACATTTTAGCAACATCCAGCCTTATCTTTGGTACTTTACGATAAACAACATCGAAATCAACTTTTAACACACAGACACACATTGACTCTATATTTTAGACATTTTGAATATTTGTTAAATGTTTCTAATATTTTTCAGAGTTTCAATTTTCTTTAAAGTTTGTAACCTAAAATTCTCAGTGACATAAACCCTTTATTACGGCATTTCCTAGTTCTTCTTCATCATATACAAAGCTCTCTTCCTACTTACGTGTCCGCCCCATAAATGACTCACAACTGCCATAATTATGTACCAAGAAGAACAACTGACACATTTTTTTCTCCTTTTTCATCTTCTCACTTTTGCCACTTCTTAGCAAATTGTGAACTATTTTTGTTTAAAGAAAACTAACAAAAAAAAAACTATACAAAAGCAGAGAAACACTTTAAAATCCATAAGTCTTCTTTACAGTCTTGTAGAAAATTATGTCACATTGTAATCGTGCACAAATAATGAAGCGAGAAATACAAAAAATCAAAGCAAAAAAGTCAGACGGAGCATACAAAAAAAAAAACGACAGACACATAGTGTCCTCTATTCATTCATTGTTAGCAAATTATGGCAAGCGTCTTTATTTGATGTTCGACAAAAGAAGGCGCTGAAAACCGCTCCATACACTAAATACACTGCGGATGAGACAAAAGACACAGACGGACGGACATATTCATTCGCCGGCAAGATAGACTTCTTTCTTAGTCGTCTGCATGACTGTAAATTGTACAACAATTACGCATGAAATGGAAAATTGTTCAAGTATTATAATTCGATTAAATGCAGTAGAGAGATAACAACAACAAAAAAAAACTTACAAAAAAATACTCGATTAAAAATAAAAATAAAATTGTTCATGAAAACAACCGACAGGCAGTGTGCTCTTAGACTTTATGGTTTAATATGATTTTGTACAGAGATGAAACTATAAAGCCCTGAACTACTCTCGATGAGTACGTTGTAAATCGTTTGTAGTACTTGGGTACTACTTCTTCAGTCGGATGGTGTCTGTTGATGTATCTTTACTGGTTTTACTATTCAACTGTGACTGTGACTGTGTGTTGTGAAGACAGATACAAATAGTTATAAGTGATATCTGTGCTTTTAAGATGATATTTATAGATATTGGTGATGATAAGGGAATTGTTGCGGTATAACCCAATGAAAGAATTGGTTAAGACTTTAGGAGGCAGAAGAATTTAAGATCAGATTAAATATATTGTGGAAAATGTGAAACAACTGATTTACACTTCAAATATATATGTAACTTTTCTGCCGATCCAAATACAGTCGAAATTAGTTTTCCTATGGCAAATTATTTTTATTTTTTATTTTAGTAAAGTCTATATACAAAGTATGTTGACCTTCGATAGCTCAATGAAAGCGCAACAAATCAACATATAAAAAAATAATTTTCGAGTTCTAGAGTCAACGACAAATCATCCCAAATGCTTCCACATAAAATTCATACTGCCAGATTGCACAAGGATCAAGGAAAAGGAAAATAATTTATCATCAACATCGCAATATAAATTATTAAAACCACCTCTTTTAGTCCTTTGACACTAACCTTGTATCTTCATAAAGGAACAAAAACATAGTTTTCAAATAATCGTACGATTATCAGATTAGATGCTCCATCAAGTGCCGATTAATCGGCATAACGAATTATCACCCCAGCTACTTTTTCCAGTGTTACAACAACAACAACAAAGGAGAGACAAGAACGACCTCAAATGTTGACGAAGCCAGCAAACGTTCTAAGGCCCATTATGGTTAGAAGTATAAGTGTCGAGTCAATCGGCATGTCTAGTAAAAGCTTTTCAAACTGTGAAGTTCGCATTCGTCTATAAACAAGTAGGTGCCGTTTGCTGTGCATCTAAAATATCCCATACCTCATTTATGGGGTGTAAAGAGAAATTAAATTAACTTTACCTGAATGTCCGAACTCTCTACAGAGATGGTGTCTCTATCAAATCGGCGAATGTCCTCAAAAAATACAAGTCTGACATCACCACCATACAGGAAATGTCTTGTGTTGAGACAGGGATGCACACGACGAAAGAACGGTTACATCTTTTACAGGTACCATGCGAAAAGATACGAATTCGAATGTGGATTCATAGTCTGCAAGAGACTTCGACATTAGGTATTTCGGGTTTGACCTTGAAATTGAGCAAATATAGCCAAATTTTTACTTCACCCTGATTTGTGCAGATGCATCAGTCAGAAAATTTCGATAACGGATTTAGAAGGTATAGCTTTGCGTCGGTAAGACACATGGTAGTGAGTGCAACCAGAGTCCCGCATAAAGCTATTCACAAGACAACCTGGATATCCCCTGATTCAACGACGTGAAACCAATTGGATCACGTGATAATCGTTAGCAGGCATGTCTCAAAGGCTATGGACTTGAGTGTTGCTCGGTGTAAATATTGCTCGAATCACCAGCAAAGGTACGCACGCAATTAATATGTGCTAAAAAAGCATGTAACCACATGCAAATAAAGCTATACATTGCTAAGCTGCATACCACCGAGATAGCCAATGCCTATCTCATTTCATTTCATTTTATTTTTTACAATCTTGTAATTAAAGCCTCTTGGCCAATTTTAT
Source organism: Muscina levida (assembly GCA_964034835.1). Classification (NCBI taxonomy): domain Eukaryota; kingdom Metazoa; phylum Arthropoda; class Insecta; order Diptera; family Muscidae; genus Muscina; species Muscina levida. The sequence continues at coordinate 32,118,771 of OZ035880.1, read as the reverse complement.
ATAAATTACAATATGCATAAATTATTAAAAACTACTCCAACCAACCAAATAACTCTAAATCTGACGTTCGCGACACACAGTGGAGAATATTGCGTATTCTATGTCCATTACAGCAGCGACCAACGACCACGCTCAGGTAAAACCGGGTACGATAAGAAATGTCGAGTTTTGTCTGAGAAAAATGGATGCTGCATACAAGGCAAACTTCAGTCAATGATAGAAAACAATTGAGAGCCAGTATATCGAAAAATACAGGAAAGTTCTACCAAAGGTCAAAAGTAAAGGTTCTACAACAGGGATCGAGATGAAGCCAAAGTTCTACAAAAAGGTCAAAAGTAAAGATTCTACAACAGGGATCCCTCATCTGTAAGGACAGATTGTGCTTCAAACATGGAAACAATCCCGTACTCTGCACATTCCCGATGGTAGTACAAGTGTTGAAACACGCCAAACATCGACGACGGAATAGATTGTTTACCAACGAGCCAAAAAGAGATCAGCTTGGCAACTTCACAGCTTTAGAAAAATAAAGCTGCGGGAGCCGATGGACAGCCGGCAGAGCTTTTTGATGCCACCGTGATGAGCTAGCGATTTCTATGGACCAGCTTATAAACACGATTTTGCTTAAGGCATTCATTTAGCCCGATGATTGGAATCTGAGTGTTCTATGTCCTGTGCTCAAGAAAGCGAAACCTTTTACTCATCGCTTACAAGGTTCTATCTAGTGTGTTATGTAAAAGATCAAAGCCTATTCTGGTTTACCTGATTGGACCTTATCAGGGTGGATTTAGTCCTGTTAAATCCATGACCTTACAGAAATTAACACTACGACAAATTCTGGAGAAGACCCAAGAAATGATTATCGACACCTACGTAATATATCTATGTATTCGACACTCTGATACTACAGAAATATTTATATGTTGTCGATGAGCTTAGTATCCCCTCGAAGCTGATACGATTTTTGTGGGATGACACTGACTGACACGAAGTCTTCAGTGAAAAAAGGCAAAAATCTGACTGAGGCATTTTCTACCAATGTCATGCGATCTCTTTAACATCGTAATGCAGTAAACAGGACTGGTGCCATGCTGCTGATGTATGCCGATGTCACAGATATCATTAGCCGTAGACTGCTGGATGTTACTGCTGCCTTTTCAAGTATTAAGAATATGTCGGCGAAGATGAGTCTTGTTGTAAATGAGAACAAAACCAAGTTTATTGTTTCAACAAACAAATGGTCTACTCGTGTGGGTCGGTGTGAACATTGACAACTATAACTTTGAAGTGGTAGATGATTTTGTCTATATTAGCTCCGTCGTAAACATAAATAATAATGTTAGCTTGGAAATCGAGAGACAAGTGTTGTTGTCGATATTTAATGACAAAGCTCTCTCTCGACGCACTAAGATCCAATTCTATCTACAGAGCGGATCAATCTATGCTAGGAGTCTTTAAGAGAAAAATACTTAGCAAAGTATTTGGACCCATCATCGTTAATGGCGAATACCGTAGTCGTATGAACCATGTGCTGTATGTGCTGCATAAAGACATTGACGTGCTCAAGCGCGACCAAATAGGCAAAATGCGCCTTCTGGGACATGTTGTACGAATAGAAGACAATGGTCCGGCTCGAAGTCTTCGGCAATAAATTCGATGGGCGACGCAGGAGGGTCGACCTAGTTTTTCAGTTATAACCATTGATGATTTCTTATTTCATTCTTCGGTAGAATTGTAGAGAACGCCGAACCCTTTGAGGGTTTTACTTTACCGACCTAGTACCTTTACCCTGACTGGGAATTTCTCACCCCCAGATTATATATTGCAATATGTTAAAATACCATAAAATCACATTATTGGAACCGTGGGCGTATGATTAATATAAAATCCGTCTGATTTTAATATTACTCATACGTTGTGCAATATGCAAACTCGCTGTATATGTACAATACTGTACTTGGGCCAGGGCCGTCATTCAATATCATCAGCATTGACTAGTTTTTTACTTATTACAGATGAGAGAGCCGCTATATGGCGAGAAATTTGCAGTTATTGGAGAAAATTTATGAAAATAGGCGATAAATTAAATTTTTTTTGAGATTTTATTTGATAAAATAAGTCTTAATTTAAAATATAGATATATTATTAGAAATTATTTATTTAAGCCTTAGCTACAATTCTGCTGAAAAATGAAGTGAGTAATGATCAATGATTCTTGAGTTGTAGCGAACAAACCTCAAGACAAGGAAAAAATAATAAAAATATAAAAGGGCATACAAAAAATTTGGCCAGGGTGTAGTAATAGACTGGTATATTATAACCCCCAAAGGATTTGGCGATCTAAGGCCAAACTTTTTTTTATGGAGTTTTATATTTTTTGTTTATTTTGATGTTTTTTCGCTTAGTTTTTTTAGCTATAACTCAAGAATCACTGATGATTTTTTATATCATTTATTCAGCAGAATTGTAGGGAACGCCAAAAACGTTGGGGGTTTTACTATACTGATGTTGTACCTTCTTCCAGACATAGAATGTGTTATAAAACCATAAATCCACAATATTGGAACGATGTACGTATGATTGATATAGAATTAATATTACTCATACGCTCTACATACAGATGTAACGATACAATATGCAAACTCGCCACATATATACAGTACAGCACTTTTGTCATTCAATATTATCTGCAATGACCAGGATGGAGAATTAACATTAGTTGGACTAATAACTAGGATATTCAGAAACCATATAGTAAGTAACAAAGCCTTGCAGGATATACCTGTAGGGCTTATCAGCAAATTCATAGAAAAGGAGAGTTGGCTAAATAGGTAGAACAGTATTTGCTACAACGAAAACTGCAGGCATCACAATGGACTTCTTTAGCATAAGTGTAATAGAGAGTATGTATTAGGGTGATCAATTATTCGGGTTTTTGCGTAAACCGGTTTTCGAATTATTCGAAAAATGGCATTTAAAAAAAACCGGTTTCTTTTTTTGAAATTCACAAAAAACCGGATAATCCGGTTTTCAAAATTATGCCAAATAACAAATTAAAACACAATTTTTGACAAAAAATTGTATTAAAAAATAACAGAAAACAAATCAATTATACCTATAAAAAGTAAAATTTTAGTTTAATTATAATTACAATGCAAAACATTAGTGAGATCAGTTTGTTATTTTAACAAAGACAAAGACAAACGAAACAAAACAATTCGTTTGTAAATAATTGATTATATATAAATATATTTAATTTAATCTTTAGTTTTACCTAAAGTAACATTTAAGAAATAAGATACAATTTAAGTGCTTGGGTGGATACCTATTTTTTTCTTTGGTTTTATAAAACTTGACATTGAAATGCCCTTTCACTCAGTGTACTATTTGGACTTATAGTGTACAAGGCGTTTAATATTGAATATTTTAGAAATGCGTCACTAATTGGGAGTTTACTCGTACTTAAATACAAAATGAGAGTATTCAGGGTTTGAACACGTCGTTCTGATATACGTCTTTTGAAAATTGCATATAAATTTATTGATAATTGGTTTTGAATTGTTGAAAAGTGTTAAAGTAAAAATTTAAAAATACCTTCAGCATCAGCTAAAGTCGAAGAGTTTGCAGAAAGTTTTTGTATAGACATTTCCAAAGGTTGAAGGGTGTCACTAAGCACAGACAAAGTTGCGATATCATTTTCACTAAATTTTTATTTTCACAATTTTAAAAATTGAGAAACCATATTGGTTATATAATTCCAGTGGTGCTTAACATCATGGATAAGTTGAAGCTCCTTATTAAATTGGTCTTTTACAAACATTTGTAATTTCTTTCGCTTTTCAGCCGACTTATTAAATATTGAAGATTTATAAAACTAACAATTAGGTTGTTCTTCCGAAACACTGAAAAAAAACAAGTACGAGAACACATTTAACACAATTATGAATAAATTTAAATAAAAAATATCGAACGCCAAAAAACCGAGATTCGACAAAAAATAACCGGATTATTCGATATTCGAAAAATAGGGATTTAAAAAAAACCGACGGTTTTTATGAGTGAAAAAAACCGAGTAGCCGGTTTTTGAAAACCGAACTGATCACCCTAGTATGTATACTAACACAGTACAACATTTTTTTCATCTCATTGATTTGGGACTCAATTCTGAGAACAGCACGTGAAACTAGCCCCAAAAAGAAGTAGTTCTGCATCATTTGTTTTGTCAATTTACATGACATTACAATTTAATACCGGTTTGAAGTTTAAAGTTGAAGTAAGTATCGTATAGAGGAATTTGTCACGTTTTAGGCTCTTTTGTTTGATATAACAAAAATACTTTATGGTGGCTACAATTGCACTTATTCGAAATTTCCTCCAATTTAGTTTGCTGGGTTATTATCAAGACATGACTTCAAATGGACTTTGGTTTCATTTTCTGGTTTTCTTCACACAGCCAGTTGTTGATTTAACTCCATTCATTCTCGTCTGTCTACCATTTGTAGTAAATTTTCAATTCATTTCAATTGTGTATTAATTTATTTGTTTGTTTATTTGAAGATCGCCTAAACACACTCAGACAACTATGGCAAAACCTACAACAACAAAAACAAACATCAGCGAAGACAATAGCAACAACTGGATCTGTGACTTTGAAATCATTCATTTAAGCGATTATAGACCAATTTTGTGACATCAAAAAAAGAAAATAAAAGCAATGAACACCAACAGTCATCGCATCGCTCACATCACAAATGGACATAATTGAAATTGAAAGTTGTTGGCTGACTTTGAACTTGTTAGGGTGGGGGTTAGTTGGGGCTCTCAAAACAAAATTCCCACGATGATCTTAGGCCTAATTTCAATATAAACAATGTGATCATTAGACTTCAACTGTATTTGCCTTCAAAATTAACCTTATTAAATGTAATCATAAATAACGAAATGCAGTCACAGCCACCTGTATGACCACCAGCAAAGTGGAAACCACTTTTACCACATGGGTGGTTAGGGTGTCTCTACCTTGAGTTGAGATAAAAAAAAAACAGAAAACACCACTTTCTGTTTAAATCCCTCGGTCCTCGTCAGTTGCCAACTTGACATAATTTGGTTTTAATATCTAATGTGTGGTTGTGATTTTATTTTATATGTGATTGTTACAACTTGCAATTCAAACTGCTGACGTCGTTACAAGCCTTACTACCAGTTTGCTGATAGATTGACTACATTTGCATTAGTTGTAAGTTTGACAGTAAGATGTTGAATTTAATTTTTGTGGTTGTTGTTGTGTTTTTTATTATTCTAATACAAGTGTTAAAACTAATTAACATATGCTTACTTAAGTAGTAAGATTGTCACATGGTAACTCGTAACGACGAATGACATGTTATCGTTGCATTGTGCATAAATTATATTAAGAGCTCTCATAAATCATGCTAATTCGTATAATGGCAAACATTATTAATTTAGCTATGCGCAAAAAACGACAAATGGCTATAGGCCAAGTCAATCTTGAAGGTAAATCAATCTTTGTTTAAGCATAGAGAGTAAGAAAAGGTGTTGGAAATTTGCATTTTTAGCGACACACCGATCTAATGTTGCATATGATTTAATATACTGAAAGCAGAAGGAATAGTCTAAAGTATCTGGTCTCAACGATTTAATAAACTGAAACCAGAAGGAATAGTCTCAAGTGTCAGGTATCTAGTCACGAAATGGAATTTACCCAGTGAAACCTGATAAAATGATGTAATGTGTTACAAATTTTCTCTATTCCGTCAGAATGAAGAAGGATGATGAAGTAACACGTTTAAATAAATAGTTTATATTGATATCTTCATGCAAAAAATCAAGTTGGACTAATATTATTTTCTAAAATTGTTACTTCTCGACTTTTTTATAAACTTCCCCAATAACTCTAAAATTTCTGGCCAAATATAGGCTATCCCATCTGTGATGCGTAGAAAACTGGTGTCATTGCTGGTTATATTGAAGGACGATCCTGACCCAACTACTGTATTGCGCAATGTATATATGTAACCGTATGAGAAATATTAATATATTAATTTTTTTCCCTATCTTGATGTTTGTTCACTTAGTTTTTCATCTATAACTACAGCACCATTCCATTCTTCAGCAGAATAGGAGCTAAGGCTTAACTAAATAATTTCTATTAACACAGTACAACACATGATTTTGGGACTCAAATCTGAAAACTGCACGTGAAAGTAGTCCCAAAAAGAAGAAGTTCTGTATCAATCGTTTTGTCAAGTTGCATGCCATAATAATTTTATATCGATTTGAAGTTAGTAAGTATCTTATATTTGTCACGGTTTGGGTTTCTTTTGTTATATTGATGTATGGTGGCGTATGATTATCATAAGTAATATTCCACGTAATACATACGCCACGGATTACAACAGTTTTAATGTAACTGCTACAAAATAAACCGAGTTCACAATCATTTGATGAACGGAAAATTGAAACTGTTGCTTATGTAGCGAAACGTTATATGAACAGATTAAAGGAATTGTAATTCTAAATTTTTTTAAATTTGTTTCAGCTAAATCGGACTAGTGATTCTCGAGTTATGTCAAACAAAAGAGTCTAAAACGTGACAAATTCCCCTATACGATACTTACTAGCTTCAAATCGATATTAAATTATTATGGCATGTAACTTGACAAAACGAATGATGCAGAACTTCTTCTTTTTGGGGCTACTTTCATGTGCAGTTCTCAGAATTAAGTCCCAAATCAATGAGCTAAAAAAATTTTGTACTGTCTAATATGTCCATGTACAAAATCAATTGAAATAATTTTTATTTTATTTATGAACTAATTGTAATTTCTCGCCTCTTTTATATATTTTCCCCAATAACTGCAATAACTAGAATACTGGTCGTATTGAATGAAAAAATTTTAATTTCTCGCCTCTTTTATAAATTTTCCCTAATAACTGCAATAACTAGAATACAGGTCGTATTGAATGACGACCCTGTTCCAAGTACTGTAATGTACAATGTTCATATGTAGCGAGTTTGCATACGTATGTACAACGTATGAGTAATATTAATGTTATGCTGATTTTATATTAATCATACGCACATTGTTCCAATATTGTGGATTTATGGTTTAATTGTGAATTTATGGTTTTAATTCCAAGTCAGAGTGAAGGAAATAGGTCAGTATAGTAAAACCCTATAAGGCTTTGGCGTTCGCAGGCCAAATATTTTCTTATGACCTATTAAATTTTTTTCTTATCTTGATGTTTGTTCACGCAGTTTTTGATCTGTAACTCTAACGATTTCTCATTTCATTTTTCAGCAGTATTAAAGCTAAGGCTTAAATAAATATTTTCTATTAATATGCGTATGTACGAAATCAAATTGGACCAATTTTATTGAATGACATCTTCTAAAATTTTAATTTCTCGTCTTTTTTCATAAATTTTCCCCAATAACTTCAAATTTCTGGCCATATATAGGTTGTCTCATCTATGATAAGTAGAAGACGACCCTGACTGTATTGTACATATGTAGCGATTTTGCATATGGTACTAGCTACGTATGTAAAACGTATGAGTAATATTAATTTTACGCGGATTATATATTAATCATACGCACATCGTTCCACTATTAAGTATTTTTGGTTAAATAATTATGGTTTAATTGTGGATTTATAGTTTAAATTCCAAGTAAAGGTGAAGGTACTAGGTCAGTATAGTAAAACGCCCAAAGGGTTTGACGTTCTATACATTGTTTCCTTATCTTGTTCGCTTAGTTTTTTATGTATCTATGAAATAAAGCCCCAATGAAATAAGGCCCAAAAACTAAAATGATATTCATTAAATATTCTACAAATTATAGGTATTCAACATTTAAAACAATTTAAATCTGTTACCCCCGTCACCGTATAAAATTTTGCCCATAGATTTATATTCTAGAGCATAGTTCTTTTTTCTGTTAGCTTTCAAGAGTGGGTGTGTCCGTCGGCTTAACAATAATCCAAGCGAGTAATAACAAACAAATACCACCCCCCCCCCCCCCCTTATTTTTGTCAACACTGTAAAAACATACCCTGCCCCGCATCCCTTTTCATTTGAATTCATTCAAATCTCAGAAAGTAACAAAAAAAAGAATCCGATCAAACACAACAACAACTGTTTGCTTCATGAATTATTGTCACTCAGACAATTAAAGTAAAACAAGTCTGGTTTCGAATGCTATTCAATATCAAATGCGTTCGATGGTGGGTGAAGTTCTAAGAGTTAAATACCGAATTATCCAATAGAACAAATGAACAAACAAAAAAAAAACAACACAGACGCTTTTGAACACTGCCGTCATTATAGTGTACACTTATTTGATTTGGCGGGTAGCGCTTAAGTCATAAACGATTGACTTTTTGGACTATAAACTAAATGATAAAGCTCGTTTGTTAAGTGTTTAAGAGATCAACAGCAACAACAACAACAGCGGCAGCAACAACACATAAGCTTAGTCACACTTTATTTGAAAGATTTATGAGATTTTGTCGTTGGTCACTTAAGCCGCAATGACACTGCAAATGTAGGGGGATTTTGGAAATGGGATGGTGGTTTAGGAATAAATGTTTGAGGAGCTTTGAATAGTATTTATTATGAACATAAAGACTTTAGTTTTTTTTTGCGAGATATAATCCTATTGTTAAGTCAGGTAGGTATAATTTGTGTCTTAAATACATTTAATGCTTGTGTGTGATATGAAACCGAAAGATATTTTTGCAACCGGATATCTAACATATACTGAAGATCTAAAAAAATATTACAAGTATTAAATGTATTAAAAATATTAAAAATAATAAAAAACTTAAAATATTAAAAATATTAAAAAATTTCAAAAAAATTAAAAACAGTATAAACATTTTTTACAAATATTAAATATATTGAAAATATTAAAATTTTAAAAATATTAAAAATATCAAAAATATTAAAAATATTAAAAATATTAAAAATATTAAAAATATTAAAAATATTAAAAATATTAAAAATATTAAAAATATTAAAAATATTAAAAATATTAAAAATATTAAAAATATTAAAAATATTAAAAATATTAAAAATATTCAAAATATTAAAAATATTCAAAATATTAAAAATATTAAAAATATTAAAAATATTAAAAATATTAAAATTTTAAAAATATTAAAAATATTAAAAATATCAAAAAATTGAAAAAAAAAATTAAAAATAATATAAACATTTTTTACAAATATTAAAAATATTAAAATTTTAAAAATATTAAAAATATTTAAAATATTAAAAATACTTAAAATTTAAAAATACTAAAAATATTAAAAATTAAAAAAAATACTAAAAATGTTAAAAATTTTACAAATATTTCAAATAATAAAAAAAATTGAAGATATTGAAAAAATTTAAGATATTAAAAAAATTAAAAATATTAAAAATATTAAAAATATTAAAAATATTAAAAATATTTGAAATATTTAAAATATTAAAAATATTACAAACATTTTAAATATTAAAAATATTAAAAATACTAAAAATATTAAAACTATTAAAAAAAATAAAAATATTGAAGATATTATAAATATTAAAAAATTAAAAGTATAAAAAATATTAAAAATTAAAAATTTAAAAATGTTAAAAATATTAAAATTATTAGAAACAGAAAGGACCTTCCTAAGGCGCTGTAGCGGTAGCCATATGCCAAAAATTATTTGTAATCATTACGTGCCATAAAATTTTTGAGTTAATAAAGCCAAAAAAAAAAATGTGTTTCGATTGAATTTGGTGTGTTTTATTTAAAAAAGTTCTATGCCTTAACCAAAATATTTCTATAAAAAATCGACAATATATTTCAATGTTCATAATATAAAAACATTTTATACCATTCACTGTTTTCTCTCTACTATCACCATAAGAATAATGTTACAACTGACCATGTCCATCATCAACCTGTTGGAAATATGACATCATGTCCCGTTTAATTTTTATCAATATCTATACAATGGACATTTACTATTAGAATTAATTAAGTCATTATTTTATTTTTTTTTTTCTGTCTCTCTCTTTGTTCCAAGACTTGTAACGTGACTCCCTGTCTTGTTTTGTGTGTTTCATTTTTTCATATTTCACTTCTGGTGTTTGTCGTGACCATCCATCATCTTTGGCACAAAAGAAAGTCATCAACCTGGCTTTGGAACATTCTAGCACATATTGTATATACCTATCTAGCTAGCGTATATGTGACGAATACCAGACAGCGACAACGTCGACCTAATGCATGTTTAAAATTTTCTTTTTTGTTTTGTGTGGATTACACTCGTACTCTTTCTCCTTCAGGTACGAATATACTCCATAGACATGACATTTTATGTGATTATTGTTGACACAACTTCATCAATAATAATAATAATAATATTTTCCTGTTTTTGTTCTTTGTACAACATGTTGCCATTTATTTTAGTGTGCTAGTGCTATGTATTGCAGCCACTTTAGGTTTTTCTGTCATATCTTTGCGTTGCAGCTTTGGCTGTTTTTCATAAATGTTTTTTTATTAAAAAAATTATTATGTTGTAAAGAGCAGATGACAACAGAGCAGATACTAAAACAGCAACCCGTTTACAAGATTGTACCAACAGGCGAGATATATTAAATGTCAGTTTACTGTAGTGTGCCGGCAACTGTTTTCATTCATGCAACCTTTTTGTGGTGACCGACATCATCATCATCATTATAATAGAACATTCGAGTTGAGAGTCATTAACTAAAGTTGCAACTGGGATGTTAGCAGCTGATAGGCACGAATGACAAGAAATAACAGAATTTTTACAAGTTATAAAAATTATAAAAAGTAGTTAGTATTTAGCTAAAGGAAAGAAAAACGAAAACTTAGAGGATGTAGGGGAAGGATAAGTAAAACTGTGGAAAGAGCTTAGAAATGACCAGCTAAAAAAGATTTAATAGTTATAACAACTCGTAATTGTATAAGAATAAAAAAAAAGTTTGAGAAACTATGTATCACAGGTGCAGAGGTAAAAGGGGATGAGGTCGAACATTAGAAACTAATTAACTTGAAATTTAAAACAAGCTCAAAGAAAACAGAACTTCTATACAAATTAGATTTTAAGTTTAATTTTTTAACAAAATATACCTAATTCAGTAGTTTTTTTTATTTGAAACTAGCTGGCCCGGCAGACTTCGTCCTGCCTCCAAATTTTTGTAAAATATGTTGAGTGTAGTTGAAATCTAAAAACGATTGGTTTATTTTTTTGACCTCTAAAATATTTCAATTTAAAGGGCGAGGTTTTCCCGGAGAAATTCTGTTATTCATATATCTTAAAGATTATTATATATTGTTATAAGAATTGCTAAAACGGATCAGCAGTGTCGTCCATGATGTGATGAAAACTTACTTATTGATAGGCATATATTCTAAAATCACATTTTGAAGCCGATTGACTGACATATAACTTTCTAAGTTGGTGTACTGGGTGATTGTACCTTTTTATCCTAAGGAGTACGAATTTCCAAAATTGCCTTCATTAGGCTCAGCAACCCCATTAACCGTATGGTCTGGGTGATATCAACAGTTATTCCTATTTTCATTATTGTCCCCTAAAATTTCGAAATGGGAAAAACCACTTTGTGAAGCTCTCTAATTCAGTAGGAAGTGCGCCATTATAAAAGTTAGTCGTTTTTCTTTAAGCCCTTTTGCGGTCTGGGTGACCATCTACAGCCAATCCTTAACTTTCACTGAAATTTTGGGACAAATGGTGTCAACCGTTTTCACAATTAGTGGTGACATCAAAATGTACATTTTTTTTATATATATAGACTTCTGAATAACTATGATGTTAAAAAAAGTGACTAAATGACATTCCAAAAATTAAGTGCATCATTAGCTAAACACGGGCATCTGGTTTCAAGCATACATTCAAAATTTTCTCATGCCAAAAAAATCATATATTTTAAGTTTAAGAAAAATCGGACAATCGATATAAATTTTCGAAATAATTCAACCCCAGCTAAATCAACTGCTGGTCCATATATACAAAAAAAATTCTCATAATAAAACAAATATACATTATAAATTTCAGTCAAATTGTTTAATTCGTTAAAATTTTCATTACAATTCCACCATAGCGACACCTACCGGGTCAATTTATACAAAAAAATTTTCTCAAGGTTCCACAAACATAAATACTAAATTTCAGTTAAATTGATACATGCATTCAAATTTTCGATATAAATCCACCCTAGCGCCATCTACCGGGTCCATTTGTATATAAAATTTTTTCTGATGATCAAACAAACATGGATTCTGAATTTCAGTTAAATTGGCCCATTCGTTTAAATTTTGATTGTAAACCGACCCCAGCGCCATCTACCGGGTCCATTTGTACGTATAATGTTTTCTCATGACCAAACGAATATCCATTCTAAATTTCAGTTGAATTGGTACATGCATTTAAATTTTCGATATAAATCCACCCTAGCGCCACCTAGATTTGATTTTTTTTTCAACACAAACAATCTACGGAAAATTTCGAATCGAATAAAAAAAAATCAGCCAAATCGCTCCAGCCGTTCTCAAGTGATGGTATGACATACGTGGACCATTTCATTTTTATATATATAGATTGCTCATCTTATAATATAAGCTCCGCTTAAAGGATAGAATCTTGCGTATGAAATTTCATCTTTCAAACTATGGTTTTGATCGTCATACAATCTGCCCGCCCCACAAAAAAGGGCAGTTGAGCGTAGTTTCTAACCGATATTGCTCATCTTAAAAGATAGCCTAATCTTAGCGACAAGAATCTTTTTTTTAGCTCGTAAAAAACGAACCCAAAAAAAGTAGGCAATTAGTATGGAAGGTGGGAGTCATTTTTGACAGATCTTGGTCATAACCTTCGCTTAGAGGATAGGAGCTTGCTTACAAAATTATAGCTCGATAGCTGTTAAACTACGGCTGACAGGGAACAGACCTCAAAAAGGGGAGTTTGTATAGGAGGTAGGAGTTTAGACCGATCTTGATCATCTTGGAACTTCATCTCCGCATTAAGGATAGAAGCTTGTATTCCAAATTTCAGCTGCAAATCTCTTAAACTACGGTTAAAATCATGGGGATCATTTATATATATTTAACGCTGATCATTTATATATATATATACACTGAAGAGCGAAAAAATATACGCTTCACTTTATTTCAGTACTTAAGGGGTCATAATCCAAACATTAAACCAAACCATTAACGACCTATCACCAAAGTTTATCCCAGAAAAGTTGCATGGGACTTTGCGCAGATCCCTCCAGTAACAATTTAAATCGTCAGGTCCGTTTGGTGCCCTTGGGTTTGGGCACGTTTCGTTTGGGGTGGATTCTCTGAAAAATAAATTTTGGAGCTGGCCTTTCCAAGCTGTCCCATTAACTCCGAAGATAAAGAACTCCGAAGAGACTTACTGAAAATTAATTTATTGCCCGTCTTCAAGCTAAACCAAGAGGTAAATTAAAATTTTCTGCATGAGAATGGGTCTACTCACTCCAATAAGGAAACAAAAAATTGGGTTCGTTCGGAAAATGTGTTTCCATAACATGAATCCTATTGAAAATGTATGGAGTATACTTGTTCATAAAGTGTACACCAACAACAGGCAATACAATAGCGTTGCAGAGCTAAAATCCGCAATAATAGTGACTTGGGACTCCTTACAAAGTCCAACCCCAAAAAACCGTGATAAATGGTATGACCGAAAGGAAATTTTAAACTTATTTAAAATCAGAGAGGTTGTACGCACTATTAAAAAGTGTTTTTTTTTATTTAAAATTTGGTTTTTGTTTTAATAAAAAACTTCTATTTCGTGATTAAGAACCACTGCGATTAATTTTATGAACACCCCATAATGTAAAGAAATGCACAAACAATTAACTTAACTAAATACAATTTTGTTGTTATTGGAACCGTGATAAATGGTATGACCGAAAGGAAATTTTAAACTTATTTAAAATCAGAGAGGTTGTACGCACTATTAAAAAGTGTTTTTTTTTATTTAAAATTTGGTTTTTGTTTTAATAAAAAACTTCTATTTCGTGATTAAGAACCACTGCGATTAATTTTATGAACACCCCATAATGTAAAGAAATGCACAAACAATTAACTTAACTAAATACAATTTTGTTGTTATTGGATGCAAAAGTGTAGTTTTGGATTATCTTTCTATCCTCATATTCGGTTTTAGGATAATGACCCCTTAAGTACATCTGCACCGATATTCAGTCGATCGTATAATTTTTCGCTTTTCAGTATATATTGTCATATCTACCACGCCTTCCTATGGGCGTTACAAATGGAAGAACAAAATGAAGTTACCCTTAGATCCGCTCGTGCGCGTGGTGAAGGTTATAAGGACCTGACTCATGTTACTAATTTCGTTTAAACAATGTAGAGTCTTTGCATCAAAGGTGTCCTTAGGCATTTCCATTTGTCAGTAGTAATATTCTTAAACCATTAAGGCCCGACCATATTAAGAGACTCGATAGACAAAAATAGATATTATATCTGAAATCCCCTAATTTTCCAGGTGCGTAGGAGAGCCAGGGGGGGGGGGCTTATGCGAAAACGCATCACTGGGCCTTAATGAAAGGAACGTTGAAATAATTCCAGAAATTATAAGAAAATAGGAAATACATTATGAAAACAAGAAAAATTATATTTTATTTATGTCGAAAAATATACGATTTATTTACGTTTATTAACGTTTTTCCAAAAGCTGCAGAAATTTTACGAAATCGAAAAAAAAATCGCATTGGCAAAATTTCCCCATACATTTATCTCCGAGATACAATCGAGTTACAAAGTGGCACCTATGAGCAATATTGTAGTATATAATCTAAAGTTTTTAGAAACATGATGGTAATCGCTATAGCCCTAGCCGTTTTTTCTTGAGGTGTCCTAGAAAATGCGATGCGTTTTCGCATCGCTAGGCCTTAATGGGTTAATATCGTTATAAATGCATCGTCAGTCTTAAGCTGTGAAAAAATCGTGTCCAAAAATTAAATAAATTTTATTTTAACAAGTTTTTCGTTTCTCCTAAAAATTAAGTTTTTAGCTTTTTCTGAAAAATTATGAAAGTGAGGATTACGTCTTTGGGCATATCAGGAGACGATAAACTGTATTGTCTTATATTCGTGATTTTCCTATCCCTTTCGTTTGGTTTTTCGGTGAAGAAGCATTAATATATTAATTCCTTTGGTTCCTACAAGGAATTTGAGGTTCCGGTAATCAGTTGGTTTAAGATTAGTAGCTGACCTCCAGTCGTGCTGGCTTAGAAGACTTATTTCAAGTTTATATAGCGAGCCGCTTGCTTCAAGATCCGACACCCGCTTCCAGCCGCCTCTAACATGAGGTACGGACGCTAGTTGTTGATGACTATTGGTAATTTAAAGGCGCCAATTACACGCCTCGTCGTCAATGGTTCTCTTTAAAATCAATACTTTCAAACATCTATAACATTTAAACGTAATATGCAACAACTTAATATTTTTGAAAATCCAAATTGATATGAAATGTTAAAAGTCATTAGCAAAATATAATTTCATATTAATAAAACGCAATACATATATGAGTTTGACAGCTTGCACCTCCTTATATCTCAGAATGAAAACACCGCTCTTTCATTAGTGTCCCACAATACACAATTATTTGTTACCCTGACATCATCATTGAAAAAAATTTACTGATTGCCAAAATATCGAATATTAATATTTCAATGCTAATATTCCTATAGAATTTGAGCTTTAATAGCTTTTTCAAAGGCGATAATAATTTCCAAAATATAATCAACCGCCATAAAGTCATTTAACTAATATTCGATTAATGGTTTTTTGTTCTCTTCTTTCAACTGCATGGGAATTTATTCCAGCTGAGCTAAACAAGTTCAAAGTTTCAAAATAATATTATAATTTTTTTGTATAAAAAGGAAGAAGAATGAGCAATTTAATTTTTACTAATAGGTGATGTAAGGATTTTAACAGGTTTACTTAAAATTAATTATAAAATTTTAATTAAAATAAAGTTTTTATCATTTAAACCTCCAAACCTCCATCCTTGTCTATTGCCTCTATATAGTTGTACATACACAAATTTAGCTTTCACTGCACAACTTAAACTAAACAATATCCGCCATTATTGTTTGCACTTTTTATCCAATCCTCCAATTAATCTTAAGTTCATTGCACAAGTGTCAACAGCTTTCAGATTTTCACCTCCCGTTTAATTATTAGCCTTTTACATGGTTAATTAAATGTTAAAACATCTAATTGTTGTTGTTGTCACACAGTCGATACAATAACTAATTGGCCGCAGTGAACGCATTCAAAGTCGCCAAACATCAAAAGTTTTCTTACAAACGGTTAAAATATAATATTATTATAATTATTAAAAAAAAAATGTTTTAAAATTTAAATTACAAACAATAGCATAGCAAACACGCTACAACAACAGTTAGTCAGCCAATTGTTACAGTTGGTTTTTAAGTCGTATATGGTTAATTGATCGTTACAATGCGGTTGGCACGACACAGCGAAACACAGCGTTCATTCCATATTTAATGGAAATTTATTTAATAAATTAAAATACAACAACAATTATATAAAACATATGTGTACAACAACGTATAATTTATTTAATTATAATTATAGAGCAACGTAACTAGTTTACTAGCGCAAAAAAAGGTTTACTTGATTTTGTTTTCTCATTTAAATCACTTAAGTCCGTCTTTCACCGTTGCGGTTATATGTTAAGCAACAACAGCATACTGACTAACAACTAGACGATTTGGCGTCAGATTGTTAAAAGTGATTGTAAATTGATAGTAAAGCCAAGTTTGGTGTATGACTGGCTATTGAGGAAAGGTTTAGATAAGTAAATAATTGATGTACTTTAGATATTCAGGATAGGAAACAAAAGTAAATGATATGACATGAGTCCGCATTCTCATCATCAAAATTTCCTTTCGGTTGATATGGCGTTGCATCCTCAACGATCACTCAAGTTTATATATGTATTATTGTTTACGAGTGCAAAATGATGGTTATGTAAAGATACTAGCCGGATGGTGTGTTACGGCATCTACCAGAAGGTATCGGCGATGCTTAGCTCCTATCAGATCGTGGTGATGAGAAGTGGTATAGCAATGTGTTAAAACAGATGGAGAACTTCGGTTCCTAGCGGAAGGCGGTGTGGGCGCATATTTGGCGTGTGGATGGAAAGGGTTACTGTCACCTGACTAAAGCGGCGATTTAATCGCTTATATATAAACATCGTTGGATGAAATTAGACGAAGTACAATCTTTGGTTACGTGGCAGTTGCGGGACTTGTTGTGGATATTTTCCCCTTCCCCACCTCCTCCGACCACGATGCGCAGTAGACCGTATCGCAAAAAAAAAGTTCTCCGTACACCAGCGAATATGAAACATTGTTCCAAGGACATTTAAAAAAAAATTTTTTTTATTTTTTTTGCCGAACGTAGGGGTCGCCTTTTTAGTTTTTTCGTTATATCTTCCATATTAACAGTCCGATCTTAAAGCTTGATACAGCGAATTTTTTGTCTCAGCAAGGCCAATATTTTTTCTCTTAGGTCCATTGACCTCAAGTGTACCGTTCTAGTACTTACCCCCCAAATCTAATTTCCTACCACCCTAATGTGACACCCTAATGATAGAAATTTATAGCTCGCAAAAAACCATAAAACTTTTGCGAAGAAAGTATCTCGATAAATACAGCACAACTATCTAAAAAATGCTTTTATAAATTAATTGTTGCCGATCGTAGGGGTCACCTTTTTAAATTTGTCATAGCTTCAGTATTTACATTCAGATATTAAGGTATGATATATCGATGTGTTTGTCTGTGGCAGACCAATTTTTTTTAATTCAAAAGTCTTTGATCTCAAATTACCTTTACTACTAACAAAATTTGTCCACCCTTAAAATGTTTTGTTATCGATGATAACGGATGCGATAGTGCGTTTAGATGGCTATATGGATGCATTCGTCAAATATTTGGTCCACAAGTTGTTAAGTTTATAAACTTCAAAAGTGACTCATACTTCGCCGAGGGTTTTGTTCATGTTGTATATGAATCTGCCATGGCGGTCACCGACAAGCAACGCATGGGCCACATTTTATCTAAGCCCGAGAGCCGTCAAAAATATAGCCAACCTAAATCACGTCGAGGTATGATCGACAAAAATTTCTATTATTTTACTTTGCTTTTTGTTGCTAATTCCTTGTTGTGTAATTTGAGGTATGATGTAAAGGTTACTTCAGGTCAACGCCTTTTGAATTAAAAAAATTGGTCTGCCACAGACAAACACATCGATATATCATACTTTAATATCTGAATGTAAATACTGAAGCTATGACAAATTTAAAAAGGTGACCCCTACGATCGGCAACAATGAATTTATAAAAGCATTTTTTAGATAGTTGTGCTGTATTTATCGAGATACTTTCTTCGCAAAAGTTTTATGGTTTTTTGCGAGCTATAATTTTCTATCATTAGGGTGTCACATTAGGGTGGTAGGAAATTAGATTTGGGGGGTAAGTACTAGAACGGTACACTTGAGGTCAATGGACCTAAGAGCAAAAATATTGGCCTCGCTGAGACAAAAAATTCGCTGTATCAAGCTTTAAGATCGGACTGTTAATATGGAAGATATAACGAAAAAACTAAAAAGGCGACCCCTACGTTCGGCAAAAAAAATAAAAAAAATTTTTTTTGAAATGACCTTGGAACAATGTTTCATATTCGCTGGTGTACGGAGAACTTTTTTTTGTGTGCCTGTAAGGTGATACGGTCTAATGCGCAGTCATATCAACCAATGCCACCTACCCCATTTTTTGGCTCATGAATTATATTTCCCAACAACACAAAATTAGGGAGTGAGCAAAACTCGTGCCCTATACCAACGCTAATGTTTATAAGGACATGTTTAAGCCCTTACACTCTGAGCACCTCTCAACATAAGCACATCGCAGGAAGATCAGTTGAAAGCGCTCTCCATGACGTGTTTGGCTTTATGGAACGCAACCTAAAATCAGTTGACTTTACTTAAGGTGCCTTCCTGGATATAGAAGGGACATTAAATAACGTGACGTCATGCGCAGTAAGGAACTCTTTCGAGAACAGTAATGTCTCACATCTCTAGTGAATTGGGTGGAATGTATGCTGGGAAACCGCGCCGTCTACTCAAGCTGCGTTATAAAGATAGCTACTAGAGACACACCACAGGGGGAGTCCTGTTCCCTCTTTTATGGCTCCTTGTGATAAACGGAGTACCTCAATCCTTAAATGAGGACGGTTCGAAAATTTTGGTATATGCGGACGATGTGGTCATCATGATAGGTAGGAAACTTCTACAAACGACCTTATGCAAATTGCCCTTGGAAAGATGCTACGATAGGCAGATACAGCTTGGCCAGTGGTCTGGGGGTGAATTCTTAGAAAACGGAATTGGTACTCTGTAAGATATAAGGTCAAACTGAATGGTGTGGAACTGAAACTCTCAACGTCAGCCAAAGTTAAAAATGGGTCTCAGTGCCCTTTATGCTTGAAGTAACTCTATAGGTAAAAGTTGGGTTCTCAGCCCGAACTGAAGCTCTAAAAGTAGGTCAAGTACCTTGGTCAAGGACCATTGAGCAATTCCCCTAATGCTTGACGTAACTCTTAAGGTAAAAGTTGGGTTCTAAGCCCGAAGGGATTAATTTATTAAAAATGCTCAGCAAGGATCAAAGCATGCCTACATTGCAGATTACTGGGGCTAGAAGGATCACACCTCAGACGGCACTGGATGTGTTCCTGGCCATTCTGCGCCTAGACTTGTATGTCAGGACTATAGCAGTTCGAGTGGCTGGTGATTGGTATCAATTTATATATGGTCATGCAAATATGCTCCGGCTTTCCTTTTACTGACTTTTTGAAAAAGCTTGAGGATTTCAGTAAAGTAAACTTTGAAATACCGAAAAGATCGGATTGGAATGACGGCAGGACTCCTTATGGTGACTCTAGTTTTGCCTCATATGACGGTTCGATGATCGAACATGGCAAAGGACCTGGTGTATATAGCGAGGAACTGCAGCCAATCCTGTCTTTCAGACTACATTACGAGTGTTTTTCATACTACTGGGTACTGGCCATTCAGAAGCGCGAGGCTATTAAGGGATGTGGAATCGATACTAGTAGACGTTCAACCATCTGTGTGGATGGCCAGGCTGCAATAAAAGCGATAAATTCTATATTTTGTAAATCAAAGTTGTTGAGGAACTGTAAGAAGAAGTTGTATGAACTTAAGCCTCTTGCTGTCAGCCTCTGTTGGGTTCCAGGATATTGCGGGATCCCTGGTGACGAATCAGCAGACCTATTCGCCAGAGAAGGCTGTACTATGGCTGATCATGACTCTCTGGAAGATGTTCACTAGCTAAGTTGTTAACTTTTTGGCTTAATGGTTGATTGAATGCGGAAAACAGCCAGCAGACGTTGTATCTCCCGAACTATGGGTTATAACTGAAAGATCGCTGTGGTCCTAATATAGCAGATCGCGATCGGCGTACATGGTTGGCCTAAGCAGTAGTGATCTGAGAATGGCCTGTGAAATTTGATTTGGCCATTGCAATATCAGGCACGTGATAGGCAATTGGGATAGATTTATACCGCACTACTACTGAGTATGTGTGCCATGTGGACGAGAAACATCTTTTTTGTAGTTGTACCGCTCCGTATGCTAAGATTTTAAGGGAAAGGTTATATAGAAGACCTAGAGTCTCTCTTCTCAGTGGTATTAGGCAGTTTTAAATGTTTCATGCGTAACCTAACTAGGCAAAGATGACGATTGGGGGTTCCTACGATTTTCTTTTCTTTATCTCTCCCTTCTCTTTTTCTTTCTCTTACCCTCTTCTTCTTGTTTTTCTAACGGAAAATCACAATGGATAAGCAGATCTCGGTGTATAGCGTGATATGGTTTTACCAGATTACATGTGTTCTTGTTCTTCTTTGCCCTATAAATGTATTGTACAGGGTGCCGCACCAATTGCGCTACAATAAGAAATTCAAATAAGCTTTTTTACCCAATGTATTTTTAAAATTTTTTGAATTTGTTGTGTAGAAAAATTAATTTTATTTTGTAAAACTAATTTGTTTTCAAGATGATGGACCGTAAATTACCTCCATGCTCAGCCACGTATATGCGACATGCGACATGCTGTCGGGATCGCCTCAATTATTGGTTTAATGGACTGTTTAAATTAAGTCAAATTCATTGGTTTCGTTAAGTACACCTCTTGATTGACATAGCCCTATCAAAAAAATTCTGGTGCAGACAAGTCAGGTGACCTTGGAGACCAACTGAAAGTGTAGTTTCTTTGACATTCATTTGATTTGGAATTTTCGTAGGAGTTCCGCCATAATCGGTCTGGCTATGTCTGCAGTTGCTCCATCTTGCTAGAACTGATACGTCATCGACAAATTTATGGGTGAAAAACTTCTTCAGTATCTTTAAACAACGGCTCTCATTGGCTATTAAAGTTACACATAGCAAGATTCGTGCACCACCCTGTATGTTTTACATTCAATGGCTTAATACTGAAACCATCTCCTATATGCAGAAAATATATTGCTAAAGGTTTACCGTAATCCGTTAAAGTATAAAGGAGCTTATAAGGTCTACACAAACGCACTAATATAATCCCACTTATTCGACAACATTCGATTGCTTTTTGTATTTGAATACGATTAGTAATAATAAACAGAAATTTTTAGGTTTGAGAATTTTTCTTCATCTGATGTGGAAGAATATGATAGTAGCAAAGACAAGTCGTATTTCAGTCTCACAAACGACATCAGCGATGCCATATTTGAAAAACGACAAAGATTCGACGTGACTACGACTTATATAATAAGGGGGAATATTTCAGAAAAAAAAAAAAATTTGAGCCCTGACACAATTTCTACTGGTTCCAATGTAAAATGACCTCCTGAATCTGAATACTGTCCCCATATTGCTCCATGCCGTTTTCTCGGTACGCGCTTTTGACCTCCTATCGGAGTATCACCTCAATTTTTCCCCACCATTGTATTTTATTCGAAAGAGATTCGAGATACTGTTTTGATATTCGCCATCAATTTAACTTAGTGACAAAGTATTTAAACTCAAAAATATTCATGATTTTCCTTACACCAATGACTCATATTGATTAACCAGATTAACCATAGTCAATCCTATCGCCAAACCGATACAAGTTGCGCGAAATTCTTAGAATTTTTACTACAAAAAAATTGTAATACACACCGACAATCAGCATCCAACCCCATGTGGCCCCCAGTTATTAAGTAATACAAAATATTTCTTATTTGTTTTACATTGCCACAATTGCTGGCGAATGATGTCATTTTCAGTTGTAAAAATCTTGAAATCTCGTATCATACCTGAATGCTAGGGACGGTAGAAGAGGTGACTAGTATGTCAAATTATTTCACTAGAATGAATTTCGCCAGAATCATCCTCTCGTCACGAACATGACACATTGTCAATTGTTTGTGTGTTTTTTGTTTTATTTTTTACGTTGGTTTTTATAATTTACAAAGACGTCAGAAGACATCAGATGGCGGCAATTATTTATATTATATGCTACAAAGCAAAATAAAAATATGATACGATACCATACGATGTAAGTGAACCGGCTGACACGTGTTACTGTCATGACACACACTATATAGCTGGAAGCTAATAACAAAACTTACTATTTAATTAAATAATTCATTTAATACCATATGTATATGATAAGCAAGGTTTACAGGTAATATACTTGGAAGTAAGATAAAAAAATAAAAGATATACATAGGTTGAGAGTATTTGTAAGTATGTTCACTTGACTAAAATTTCTGTTTAGCACTAAGTTTGATTCAGTATATTTAATTTCATTTAGTTTATTCTAATAGTGCGAATATTATTCTCTATACAAATAATTCGCAAAAGCGAATGTTAACTGGAGTCCATCAACGACAAATCCGCTCAAGGTTTCTCATATATCTTCCATAGAATCCAATCGTACACGTTTTTAATGTCACACACACGCCGCCACCATTACTCTGTCATATCAAGAGAAACAAAAACCAACACTGCTAACAGAGTTAACCTTGATCTACTTGATCTACCACTGAGTGTTACCTGAAAAAAAAAATCTTACATGTTACTCGTACTCGTGGTATCGAATCCATTCCCCCAAAACAGGAGGCCACATAGACAATTAACACAGAGTACAGAGTTTTTCTATTAACCAACAGCGAGGGGTATGAAATCTCTAGATAATCCAATGGTTGCTAACTACCAGTGTGAGGTAGTCCATGATAAATTGTTATAAAATGTTTTAAGATATTTGAAAAAAAAATTCAAATACATAATAAAATATTTGTTAACTTCCAACCAGGCAAACGGAAACGGTTAACACCGAGGTGGAGTGGTGGAGCAAAACGCCCCAAACCGATGGCTATGTCCATATGTTTGTATATGTATACGTATGTTTTCTTAAGGTCTACAACCCAACCAATTTGAAGTTTCCTTAGCTGCTTAAGCTCTGCATGATGTTGCTGCCGAAAGTTCAGGGTAATACTTATTCAGTACCATTTGATTTGAAATTTGAAGTCTGTTAACACT
Organism: Muscina levida; assembly: GCA_964034835.1. Lineage (NCBI taxonomy): Eukaryota > Metazoa > Arthropoda > Insecta > Diptera > Muscidae > Muscina > Muscina levida. Next base: position 32,095,056 of record OZ035880.1, on the reverse strand, counting down.
TTACAAAGGCCTATAATTTGTGGGTTGGCTGCTTGTTTGTTTGGTTGGCTGGCTGGCTGTCTTGCTGTTGTCGGGTATAACAAGCGTCGCTGCGTCACCATCACCATCATCATCATCAGCTGCCCAAGCGCGCGTGCTTCGAATTAACCAGATCTTTTCTTCCCTATGCCATGGATAACAACAACAACAAAGAAGCGTGTCTCCAAAAAAGTTTTTTGGTGTTTTCAGTGTTTAACTAATCGCCCCACAAATAAACGTTAAGTCATTTGGCGGGGATTTAAGCTCCAACAAACGTGGTGGCATCTACTACGTCCTAACACAACCAGCACCAAACAGACAAGAAGACAGAACAATAATGGTGCTGGTGGTAGTGGCACCAAGCCACTGACACTCACAGACTGTTAGCTGAGGGTCCCCACAACAAACATTGTAACAATGTTGAACACTTGTAAGTAATTTATTTTGGACACGTCCCACGGCCAAAGTTTTCTTTCAGCTAATCCATAATTTTTCAAGACACAAAATTTCTGAAAGGGCTTTGCATGTAAAAGAAAGCGGATTAGGAATGATAATTTGTAGTTGGTATCTACGAAGCAAAGAAGTTTGTCAAAGTTTGTCAATGTTTTAAGGGGAAGGGAAATATGTTTACTAGAACATGAAAACCAAAACCAATAAGAAGTGACATATGATTCATGGGGATCAGCAACAGCAACAGACAACAACAGTTACGTAATTGAATGACTGTGAGAAATTAAGAAATATATATCGTCTCAATATTTCTATGGAGCAATGTTTCAATCTATCTATATATCGTCGGTATCCTACAAAAACGTGTCAAGTCCACTTTTTGTGTTCCTAAGATACTGATTGTGTTTTGTATATAAAATGAATTGGTTTTGGTAGGAAACTACTTTAAACGTACATGAAAGTTTTTTTTACAGGGCATAAGACTTTGACTTTTGGGGTAATTTTGCATCATGAAGTCCATTTTACAAAAAAGTGGACTTGAGACCTTTTGTGCACTATACCGACAATATATTAAAATCAAAACATTTTAGTCAGGTAAACTGACTGATAAATAACCTCTATTAGTAACCGATTTCTAAAGATATCCAAAGGAATGGTACATATGAGTGGGAGGTGCTATATAGATGGGGCGTTGCTAAACGTCCAGTGATTTCTTCAACATTTTATCCTGTTATAGTTTTACAAAATATATACATTTAATTTGGGCACGATCGCATTGGGTGTATTGATATTATTACCGGATTTTTAAAGTGGGCGGAGTGATATATTTGTGTGGGAGGTATACGAAGGGGCGAGAGTAGACTTAAAAAATATTTTCTCCAAAACTTAATCCAGTTATAGTTTTACTATATACCAAACTTGGGCACGATAGCATTAGGTATATTGATATTATTACTCGATCTTTATAATGGGCGAATTGGTATATTTATATGGGAGAAGGGGCGTCGCGAGACTTCCAATGTTTTCTCCAAAAGTTTATCTGGTTAAAGCTTAACAAAATACAGAATTTGGGCACGATCGCGTTGGTTGTTTTGAAATTTTTACCCGATTTCTAAAATGGGCGGAATGGTACATTTGTATGGGAGATACCAGAAGGGGCGTGGCTAGACTTCCAATTTATTCTCCAGAACTTTATCCACTTAAAGTTTGAGCTCGATTGCGTTGAGTGTATTGATATAATTACCCGATTTTTAAAATGGGAGAAATGTTACATTTCTATAGGAGGGCGTGGCTACCCTTCCAATTTGTTCTCCAAAACTTGGCGTTGGGTGTTTTGATTTTAGCACTCGATTTCTAAAGTGGGCGGAATGGTACATTTGTATGGGAAATACTAGAAAGGGGCTTGAGTAGACTTCCAATTTTTTCTCCAGAGCTTTGTCTGATTTATTGATATTATTACCCGATTTTTAAAATAGGCGGATTGGTATATTTTTTTGGGAGGTACCAGAAGGGCCGTGGCCATGTAGCCATATGTAATCCCTTTAGTAGTTTTGGGAAAATATTAACCCATGCAAAGTTTCAAAACAATTGGTTACGTCTTTCAGAAGTTATCGTGCGTAACCCAGCCGGACAGACAGCCAGACGGAAGGACGGACATAGATCAAATGACTTAAAATGTCATCAATCGAATTTGGTTCAAAGAAACCCAAGGTTTAAAGTGACTCCTTCTCTATCTTAAACATTTAGGTCGTATCAAATAATATATACTAGACCGGGTCACGGAAAAAATCCCCAAAGTCGAGGGCAAATATTAAAGATCACCTCGAGACAAGTTTAGGAAAATATTTTTTTTCCTCCCCCACCCCCCAAGTTAAAATCGCTACTTTTGTGGTTTAATCGTTTGTGGTTGCATCGCTGTAAAGGTCTCGACGAGTACTACATGTGTCCTATAGATGTCGCTGACGTACGACATCATTTTGTAATGATGGCCTCATTTTAAGCAGTGTTTACCCCTAAAATTTAAAAATATTTTTTCCTAGGATTAAAGCCCTTTAAAAATCAAGAAGATTTAGCTTTGGAAGTATAGATTTATTTAAAAACAAAAAAGTTACTTATGACAAGATGTTTTTACAGCATTAACACAAATATTTTTCTTGTTATTTGCACAAAAATTATTGCATACTTTTTAGCGCTACCGGAAAAAATGAATCCTAATGATTGCATACTTTGTAGCTCAAATATGAGACCTTCATTAGAAAATTATGCCATACGTCAGCGACATCTATAGAACATATTTAATACACGTCGAGACCTATACAAAGATATTCTATATGTTGCGATTAAGCCACAAACATAACAGCAGCGATAAAAACACAATTTTGGATGATTTTTGGGAGGTGAGGGAAAAAAAAATTTCTGAATTTGTCTCGAGGTAATCTTCAAAATTTGCCTTCGACTTTGGAAATTTTTTTTTTATATGGGGACCGAACCAGTCTTATATATACCCTCCTACCCGTAGGCTGAGGCTATAAATGAGTTTGTTGGTTTGTTTGTAATTTTTAGTACCATATAGACTCGATAAGGGCTGGACAGATCTTTTCTGAAATGTTCACAGAATGGTGCTGTATGATCGGTGGTGAAAATAGGCTACTCTTATTTTTGGGCTGAAGTGCAGAATATGGGGCGGGAGTGCAGAATATGGGGGCGTGCCCCCCACCGCATTCGTCTTGGACCATAATGTGTTCAAGACAACGAAACTAATTACGGCGTGCCCCCCACCGCATTTGTCTTGGACTATAATGTGTTCAAGACAACGAAACTAATTACATTTTTCTAACTTTTTCAAAGATTGTTTCACATTTTTTCAAATTTTTTGTGGTATATCCCGGAAATCTAACTCGGCCCAGGAGACCCGTAGGATTCGTCTCGAAAGTATCTTTCATTTGAGTATCCACACAAGGGGGGTTATCATAGAGCCCAAGGGGCCCCTTTTTTTGGGCCCCCCAGGGCCCCGTGGTCCTTAGCCCCAACTTTGACCTTGATCTTCGAGTTTTAGGGCGTATTTGGGGGAGTGTCTTTTTTTTGGGCTCCCGCCCCATGTTCTGCACTTTTGCCAATTTTTGATATATTTTTGTAAACGCAATATCTGGAGAGCTGTTTCACCAATCGCCTTGAACATTTTTGTAAATGCATTTGTTAGCAAAATTCGTTATTCAACAAAAAAAATGGGCTCTATCGTATGAGGATCGTGATCGTCTGCATCTCATGAACTTTTAGAGGTTTGAAGATGATATTTGGTATATTTATTGTTCGTACATTTCGGATTACAGACAGGGTGGAAGTGGAGGGCGGTGCCACACCCACTTTTCAAAAATCGTTCTGACAGCTTTTCTAATAGACCGTTTGTTATGAAAATTGCACAATGTGATACCAATTACCTGCTGATCGCCTTTGGCTACACATAATGTAGCTGTGTGGCCGGTGGCAAATATAGGGTACTTTACTAAATGAAGTGGGCGTGGCCCAGCCTATCGGACACTATATTTGAAAACGCTACATCTGGAAGACTACTTTACTATTCGGCAGGAAAATTCGTGATCTAACAAAAACTGGGCGGGATCGTATCAGTGTGTGTGGCATAAAACAATTAAACTTCAAACGACTGTATCTCATGAACTGCTAAAGGTATGAAGATTATATTTGATATACATGTTGTTGGTACAGGATGAATTACAGACAGGGTAGAAGTGACCGGCACCACGCCCCTTTTAAATGAAACCGTTATAACAGCCATTATAATAGTTTGATTATATTGGAAATTTCAAATAATATTTATAATATTATCTTAATTTTTTTCATCGGAAGTTCTCTCGATGTTGTCCACAGCAACTTCGCAGTAAAAATTTGGTTTGGTTATGTAAGTCTAAAAATAGAAAGCTTTTGAATGCACACTAATGCGAGAAGCTATCCTATACTTCATTACGATAACGGACATACAAAATCTGCGAATATCCGAGAGGAAGTTACTCCGAAAAGTATATGGATCTATTTGATGAATTGTGAGCTGTATAAGCTTTACAATGACATCGACGAAGCTAAAAGAGACAGAATCCAACGACTATGATGGCTGGGCCATGTTGCCAGGATGGATGTAAATGACTAAGAAAGATGTTTGAAGGCGAAACTAAAGGACGGCGCAAAACAGGGACACACCGACTTCATTGGAAGGACCAACTGGTTTGCGATGTGCCACCATCTGGTAGGACTAACTGGAGAACCCACAACAAACAAAACCAAATCGTATGGAATTATTATTTACTATAGGCCTCTTATCTGTAAACCACATTCGTCAGTTTTAATGGACCACTTAAGTAAGCTACCCTCACCCTTAGGGATGACGGTAGGATAGGTTAGGTTAGGTTGTGGTAAAAGCCAGTTAACACTATACATCGAGATCTTCTGAGCCATTCTGATTGTCCGTTAGAAAGGGGAGGGGAAAGAAGGAAAGAGGGGAAGTATAGAGAAGTGAAAATCGTGGGGACTCCCAATCGTCATCTTGGCCAAGTAAGCCATGGTAGTCACAGCATGAAACATATTTAATCGCCCACTCGGACTTAGGGGACTGAGACTCTAGGTCTTCTATGTAACTTTCTCCTAGGTATCTTAGCCTACAAAGGGCTAAGGCGGGGCAGCTACAAAGAAGATGTTCCTTCGTCTCGGACTCCACATCGTCTTCACACACATGCCAGTAGTCCGTTATGGATCTAAACCATTTACCTGTCAGGAGCCTGATATTGCAATGGCATGTTAGAATTCCGCAGGCCAGAGTCATGTTGCTACTGCAAATGCCATCCATGTAATCCGACGGGGATCTACTGTATTCGGGCCACAGCAATCTAGCAGTTGTGTAGTCGTTTCTAAAGATCCAACGTCTGCTAATTGTTTTCCATATCCAATCCTTCACTAAGCCCAAAAGTTAATAAATGGGCCACCTCTTTCCAGAAGGTTTGGTGTCGAAATGCGATAAGTCGGCCTTAACAACGGCCTATAAAACATGTTGACTTTTGGTGTCAACATTAGGAAGAAATTCAGTAAAGTTTTTAGGAATGGGTCTAAGGATATTATCAGAATTTCAGAAAGTGACTCTGTAGATATTCATTCCTTTACATGCCTTTTAATAGGACAGTTGTATATTATTTTTGTTATCGCAGATTCAAGTTAAAGTCGACGTATTTAACCGTCATTAACTGCAGTCACTATAACTTTGACAGTTGTATAAGTTAAGTATATTTCACAGTCACTTAGTTAGATCTCAATTTTAAACACAAACTGCCATTTTAAATGGCCATCACCGCTATAATCGTATCTATGATTTTTATTTAAATTCCATTTTATCGTTCATTCTCTGAAAATTTATATCGCTCATATTTTGCTTGATAACAATTACTGCTAGGCACCTACTAACACACTTTGCAGTTGCCGCGCCACTAGTCTACTTACTAGTCTCAAGAGATACTACCTCCGTGCTACCATTTCACACGTCCCATCCTTACCATGGCAGTGATATGTATTTAACCAGTTTTTTAGGCCACTCTAATTGCCATTCAGACGTTATTTTCATAATGGCTGACATAATTGTTCCTCAACAATTTATCAAATCTTACTCACTTAGCGGTATGTACACACGTCCGTCCGTCCGTCCGTCCATACCATACCACTGCCATCAATTAGTGTCATTTTCAAATGACTTTTTGCTAATCATGAGAATTTTTTTTGTCCTCAGCATCACTGAATGAACGAACGACCAGCCATAAAGGAGCATTGACAAAGAGAAGACACTGCATCAGCAATGAACTGTGTCTTGTGAACGGCGGTTGCAGCTCCTTGTGACCACAAAATGATATTTGGTTGCATTCACATCTTTCTTACTTTCTCAAAAACAACAAAGAGTGAGTGGAGAAAGAAAACAAAAACAACAACAAAAAACACTAAACCAAGAAACCTTTACAGGAAATGTGACACCAAATCACAGAGTTGGTGAAAGAAAAACTCTAACCCCCATGGCCGAGGGGGCACTGACTGTTGGTTGCTGGGACAGAATGTGTATTTTCTCATTTTGCTAAATACTTCAAATGACACTGCAACTTTGCCGTGCAACGTAAATTGCATCAAAAAAACTTGTGTGAATGAGAAAAAATGAGAGAATGAAAAAAAAGAGGCAAATCACAATTCACACAAATCTGAAGGCAGCAGTAGAGAAGGGAAAGGGTCTTCTTGCCTGAGTATAGGAGGGCAGGAAATATATATTTTGTGGTAAATAAACCGCAAAGAATGAACAACATTACGGCGTATGTGTTCACTCATAATTACCTATAATGCAAAGGCAACATGACAGAATTTCACTCGAGCGCAAGAAAAGTCAAGAAAATTGACGGCAGTAGTGTCAACAAACTGCACAGTGTGGGAACAAAGGAACAAAAAATCAATTATTTAGCTTTGGGTTGTTACAATACTTTAAAGAATGTGAAATATAATTGTATGTAGTCGTCAAGAGACATTGATTTTATTAGAGCCAGGGATCGAACGTGCAGGCGACCTGCGTTCGAGCCATGTCACATGCATCTACATTTCTTTGATCGGTAGTCTTCTCGTTGTTATAGACAGCAATTTCTGAGTTGTCGGGTCAACTGGCTCGTTGTGTAAGTGTACAAATACAAGTGAGTTCACTCACACAAATTCTATAAGCTCTGCAATATCTCATTCATGAGACGCAACGAACATTTTGTTGTATCTACCTACATCAAGTCAATACATGAGAAGACTGCAGTAATTTATCTTAATTTAATCAGATTTCATCTATATCAGCGTCGTTCGCAAGGCCTTTACTAAAGATGGATTCAATCGCATGTATTGAACCTTTGCTGAATATCAGCTGTATTAGGACATATAAGAGATCTCCAGACAGACACACTAGAGGCATCATCTCCAAAAGTATATCACACTACATCTAATATCTTCTTCTTTATCTATATATATTAAATTTAACTTGGGATTTTCGTTAATGCCCGAGCGAAATATGGTGTCATTTGTTATAAAACGGTTATTGTCAACATTTCGGCAAAATTGAGACAACTTTAAGCCATGCCACAAAAAAGTCAAATGTCAAATCTATATACATGTGAAAATTAGTTTGTTCGAAAACGAGTGGTCGGTAGTGAAAAAAGGGTACTTTAATATATCAAGCCGGCATTGACCCGTCAATTGGACCTAATTTTTGAAGACGTAATATCTGGAAGACTGTTTTACCAAACGCCTTGAAAATTAACCCATTAAGGCCCGACCATATTAAGAGACTCGATAGACACAAATAGATATTATAACTGAAGTCCCCATGGTCTAATTAAGAAAAAAAAATTTTATCCTAAACTTTCAGGTGCGTAGGAAAGCCAGGCCTTAATGAAAGGAACGTTGAAATAATTACAGAAATTATAAGAAAATAGGAAATACATTATGAAAATAAGAAAAATTATATTTTATTTATGTCGAAAAATATACGATTTATTTACGTTTATTAACGTTTTTCCAGAAACTGCAGAAATTTTACGAAAACGAAAAAAAAATCGCATTGGCAAAATTTTCCCATACATTTTTCTCCGAGATACAATCGAGTTACAAAGTGGCACCTACGAGCAATATTGTAGTATAAAATCTAAAGTTTTTGGAAACATGTTGGTAATCGCTATAGCCCTAGCCGTTTTATCTTGAGGTGTCCTAGAAAATGCGATGCGTTTTCGCATCGCTAGGCCTTAATGGGTTAATGTGGATGTATTTGCAGCAAAATTCGTGATCCAACAAAAAATGGAAGGGATCGGATCAGTGGTCGTGGCAAACAACTTGAAACTTTAAACGGCTGTATCTCAAGAACTATCAGAGTTATGGAGATGGCATTTAGTATGTATGCTGTTCGTACAGTTCGAATTACAGTTAGGGTGAAAGTGGGCGGTGCCACGCCTCCTTTTCAAAAATGGATCAGAGAGTCTTTCTAACAGACCGATTGTCATGAAAATTTGACAATGTCATACTAATGACCTACTGATCGCCTTTGACTATACTTGGCTGCACATAATGTAGCTGTGGTGAAAATAGGGTACTTAAACTTTTGATATATCAAGTGGGCGTAGACCCGCCCATTGGACGCTATTTTTAAAAACGCAATATCTGGAGGACTGTTTCACCAATCGTCTTGAAAATTTGTGTCGATGTATTTGCAGCAAATTTCGTAATCCTAAAAAAAAAATGGGCGGCATCGGATCAGTGGGCATGGCATACAACTTGAAACTTTAAGCGACTATATCTCAAGAAGGTATCAATATGGTATTTGCTATATATGCTGTTCGTACAGTTCGAATTACAACCAGGGTGAAAGTGGGCGGTGCCACACCCCTTTTCAAAAATCTATCTGACGGTTTTTCTAAAAGACCGATTGTTATGAAAATTGTACAATGTAATACTTATATCCTTTTGCTATACTTGGGCGTGGCACCGCTCATACAACTTCAAATTGTTAAATGGCTATATATCATGAACTATCAGAGATATGAAGATGAGATTTGGTATATATGTTGATGTATGTATGAAAAAAAAAACATTTAAAAAAAACCGTTATAATAGCCATAATAATAGTTTGATGGTCCTGAAAAGTTCACAGTATGTTACAATAGGATATGAACATGCTTTCTGTAACCCAGTGGACTATTACATATACACTGTATCAGACAATTGTCCATACACCAGTCTATATATATAATTTTATTGCGTTACTGATTATTTGACTTCTAGGGGTAAAAAAAGGCCTTAAAAGGGATAAAACTGGTGCCACCACCCAGACCAAACGACTCAAGGTGGAATTGAGCAAATGGGGCTGTTTATTTATTTTATGGAGTACAAAGTTGTGCTATATGCAAAGATTTTTCGAATTTCGTACTTTTAGGGGAAAAATGCCTTTGATAAAGATAAAAATGGTGCCACCAGCTAGACTAAATGGAAATTTGCACCTTTAGAGGTAAAAAAGGGGCGAAAAAGGGATAAAAATCGTACAATTACTCACCAAACGACTATATGCGCGTTCCATACTATAGAATTAGATAGCTTCACGGAGGAATTTGGTGAAATTCGTACTTTTAGGTGTAATAATACTTACTTAATTTCCCTTTACACCCCGTTTATAGGTATCACCCTACGGGTAGGTGAGTATATAACATCTGATACGACCCAAAAGTGTAACACATAGAAGGATTTACTTTAGACCCTTTGGTTTCTTTAAACCAAATTCGATTCATTACATTTTAATTCGTTTGAACCATGTCCGTCTGTCTGTCCAGCTGTCCGGCTGGTACGCACGATAATTTCGTAAGACGCAACCAAATATTTTGGAACTTTGCACGAGTTAATATTTCTCTAAAACTATTTACGGTATTGCAAATGGGCTACATAGCCACTCTACAAATATATCATTCCACCCACTTTAGAAATTGAGTAGTAATATCAATACACCCAATGCGATCGTGTCCACATTCTGCAAAGCTATAGTTTTGGAGAGATAAAACTGGAAGTCTAGCCACGCCCCATCTGGTACCGCCCACTTTAGAAATCGATTAATATTATAATTGAAAAAAAAGAATCGAATCATGGCTACCCCACATGATAGTAGCGTGTTTAAGCCATCATGCGACGGACCGGTAATTAGGGGCAATAATATCGAAAAGGCTTTAAAACTGGTACCATCATCCAGACCTAGGGGCTTACGATAGAATCACAAAAATTAGAGGGAATTATTTTTTATAGGGTAAGGATATTTTTAAATTTGTACTTTTAGGGATGAACAGATGGTACCACCGCCCAGGCTAAACGTCTCAAGACACAATCACAAAAATTGGGATAAAGATGAGGTAAAAGAGAAAAAAAGGGATAGACCAAACTCCTAAGTATTCTTTGGAACATAATCCTTAAACGGTTTTTGAGGATTATGTCAATGAAATAAGTATTTTGAAAATAAGTTGTTGTATCTCCAGAACCGACTGCATAACTATTATGTCAATGTAGCCCGAATATAGTAGGGAGGACAGAATACATGGTTCATCTGTATAAATTGCGATTTGAGACAGGCCTATGACTTTGACTAGTCACTGCAACATCAGATAACTAGCAGGCAAATAGTATTTATCCTTACCTTACTACAGTCACGTGTGTGAGGACGAGTAGGAGTTTCAGACAGCTAAACATCTACTTAGTAGATACTTAGTAGATGTTTAGCTCTGCTCTTTAAAAGTCTAAGATACTTTAAGCAAAGTCCAAGAGTCCCTCTCCTCATGGTTCAAAACGCGTTTGTATAACTATTTGCAAAAATATACAGGAAAGTGGCCAGACACCGTTCAAACAATTTCATAAATCGTTGGTTATTCTGCTTTCCTACTGCTTCAAAGAAAGATCTATTTCGATGAGCCTTAATATTAACATAGATCCCAGAACCTCTCTTGCAGCAACATCAAACAAATTCTTACAAAATGTATACCAATTTTTTTTAACAAGTCTCTTCCCCCATATCTTAGATCTTCCCATAGCGCATTAAAGACCTTCTCTCATGACAGTTATTACTTGTCAAAACTATACATCATTTGAACAATTATTCGACGTTATATGTATCTACGTTGCTCCAACGACTACAGAAGGAGAATCCACTTCTCAATAGTCAACAAATAGCGAAAACAACAAAATGTTTACAAATAACAATAATAATAATAGCGTTCAATACCATTTAAGTATCAATTTGTTGTTCAACGTTTGCAAGTCAACAAAAAAACAACACAAACTCAAGTATTCAAGCCTTAAGCCAAACAAAAATGTTATGATTGATCAAAAGGTAAAAGCAAAAACAACGCATAAACTCGTATAATGTATATATGAATGTATAAAGGTATGTAGCGGGAAAATTTTTGTTGGTTTGAGTAAGCATTTGAATGTTGTTATACAAAGAGGAAGGTGGCAGAGAGGAGAGTACTTTGTTTGAAGAATGTATCAGAAGAGTTGGCGGCATCGGGCAAACGCTGCCAACGCCACCACCGCATTAAAGCTGGCAACTGACAAATTGCAGGTGTTATTTGAATAGTGATAAAAATTTGACATATACAGCGTTACTGAGGTGTACAAATATTTTTTTGAGAGATCATTCCATTAACAACATATCGAGAGAAAAATGCACCCAGAGACAATGGACGATAGGTGAAGTTGGGCGATGGTAGGGTCATATGCGAATTGAGCGGGGACACTTCGACATAGGTGTGATATTAATTTATTTTGGAGAGTTCATTTTGTGAATTTTTCTGGTAGTCAGAACCCCCGCCGATCACTGACCTCTACCATTTGTTACACAGTGTAATCTACTATGGTTTCTAATTAAGTATATTGGGCTTGTTTACTTTCTTAGTACAATTAATATACGATAGGTGGTGTTGTTTACTATAGTAATTCAATTAACGACCAAAATATGGCTCTATAGTTTGGTGGTATGCGCTCGACAAGGAGAGCAAATTTAGATAAATAGATCGTGTTCGACGTTCCTCTTGCCTCCCAATAATCGGATGAATGAGATCGACTCCCTCAAAGGCACTCTACACGATACTTAATCTATTACCACCTGATATGAGCTGCAAATGCTCCGCCCTCTAATCAGCTATTCGACTAAACGAGATTGAACATTGGGATCCCTCCATTGGACACTCAATGATACTGAACCATATCAACATCACACTTGAAACTGACTATGTGCTCAGTGCACGAAAATCAAACATTCCCTACGGAACTAGAACGCCCTTCAGAAAGGATTGGACAGAGAATGAGAACGATATGTATGGACTAATAAACATCTTTACTGATGGGTCCAAACTGGATAACAAAGTCGTCTATGGTATCTACTCCGCGGATCTAGACCTAAGTATAAGATCAAGGATTCCAGACTTCTGTAACGTTTTCCAAGCGGAAATACTTGATATTAAAGAATCCGCGAACGTGATCAACGTGAGGAGGGTATCACAGGAGAATATTCTCCTGTTCACGGACAGTCTTGCGGCGGTAAACTCGTTGAAGTTCTGTAAGATCGAATCGAAAATGGTCAGTACTTGCCGGAAATCTCTTAACGAGTATAACAGAGGAATAACAGAGTCCTGGTTACGTGGATACCTGGACGCAGCGGATAAGAGAGCAACTGTAGAGAGGACGAAGAGGCCCGACAGGATAGGAAAGTGACGTTGAACACCTAGCACTTTGTTCTATATCCACCTGTAAGAATAATATCGGAAATCTAACGCAAACGACAGATGGAAAAATGAGGAAACCTGTAGAAAGGGACCAGAGAGGGACCAGTCAAGACGAATTATTAGATTCCTGACGGGACATGGACCCATAGGCAGACATGCGAACAAAATTGGGTTCGCAACGAAAAGCGAGTATATCTACTGTGGGAATAACAGCAGTGAACCATTTACCGACCATGCGATTGCCCAGAAGGAGACAGGACACCTTCTTAAATAGTATAGAGGAACTTGCATCCTTGGATATCAGAATGATCAACAAGTTTTGCAGAATCATCAACTAGAGGGATTGGATCAAAACTCCGGATTCTGAATTGACAACTAGTAATGCAATCAGGCAGCACACAAGCTAATAGCATAGGTTAAGGGAATGTCGCAAATGCCCAATGGGTGGCACAATGGGTTCATATGGACCTAAGTGATCTCCTCTACGGATGAGATAACTGATTACTAACCAAATGCCACACAAAAAATATGCAAATATTGTTACAATATGCAAATATTAAGTTCAAAAAATTATATTTTTGATTTTATTTTCGTTTCTATATTATTTTATTTTTGTTTTTACCCCCAAATTAAGTGTGTCTGTGTGGATCTAATAGGCTCATTAAGCTTGTATTTTATTATTTTGAAACTTTGACGATTTGTAGTCCGCATATACAAATTGGGTTTTATACGAGTACAAATACTTTGCGATAGGTGGCGCAGGAGTGGCGGATACAAATAGTACGAAAAATAATCTTAATTTCTTGTGGTTACGTTAGTTTGGATTTCTAAGACGATTCTTGTTCTTATGTTCGTTATTTAGCTTTGCTGATATGCGAAGAGAGTTGGTTTTTAATTTAGCATACTGGACATGTTTTCATTAGTAGTACAATTAATATAGGATAGGTGGTGTTTTTTCTATAGCAATTAACTTTAAGGCCAATAAATGTCCCACATAACAAAGAAATGCATTAACTTAGTTAAAAAAAATATATGTATTTCTTTAATTTTAGTTTATATATTATTTTATTATTGTTTTTACCCCGAAATTAAGTGTGTCTGTGTGTATCTTATAGGCTCTTTAAGTTTGTATTCCATTTCGTTGAAACTTTGACGATTTTTGGTCTGCATATACAAATTGGTTTTTATATGAGTACAAATACTTTGGGATAGGTGGCGCAGGAGTGCCGGATACAAATAGTATGAAAAATAATCTTTTTATCTTAAGGTGTCTTAAGTTTGTATTTTTACGACTATTCTTCTTCTTATTTTAGTTTTTTCATTCCGCTTATACACACATATACAAAATTTTATTAAGTTAATACAAAAATGTTTATAAATTTTTGTTACTAACGAATTGTCTGTTTGTTCGGTATATGTTCCTGCAATCTTCATCTAATTGGTACGAAACTTTGTTTAGATGTTGCCCACCAAATTTGGTATGGTTATCATATAGGTACATTTAAAAATTAATCGGTAGGTTTCGAAATTTCTTCTTATATCGTCGGTATCCTGCAAAAAAAGTCTCAAGTCCAAAAGGTCATATTCTATGCCCTGCAAAAAAATTCCACTTCTGTTTAAAACACTTTTGTAGTTTTTGTTTTCGCCATAAACTTTAAATCATCAATAACTCCGAAACACAAATAGTGGACATGAGATATTTACTATTGGGGCTGTGTGGACTCAATAGACTCCTCTACTGTTTATAGGATTACAGTCAAACTTTGTTCGTTTATTGTCTACATAAAGGCGAAGGTTTATATAGTAATGCAAGTTACAAGATATAGATGAGCCAAAAAAAGTATAACTAGTTTGTTTTCCTAATTTAAGTTGAAATTGGTTTCTAGTAGTACAAATAATGTGCGATAGGTGTCGCATATATCTTGTGGTTACTTAAGTTCGGATTTTATTTCTAAATGATTCTTTTCTACTTTTCAACTGTTTTCCGAACCTTACAAATCAAATCAAAATTAAAATTCGATCTGTTTTAACTCAGATTGTTTCCGAAGGTACGTTTCAATTAAATGTCTTGAATGCTAGACGAAATGATAAAAAAATAAGCGCTTAAAGCTTGCTGTGCCTTTGGTGTGCCTTTCAAAAATTTTTAAATCCCTTGTAAAGTTGGCCAAACTCCTGCCATGTCTTCCTACAAATTTTGTATTTACTCTGCCGATAGTAGGGTATAAAACTCCCACAAGCTACCAACCACAATTTGTGTTGTTAACAACATAAAATTCGATCTCCTACCTCTCATCCATTCTAGGGAGCTTAAACTTCGTTGTTATTTACCCCACCACTACGCCGCCACCATCTTCTCTCTTTCTCTTCCCCACAAACCCCTATCAAATTGTAGCTCTAGCTGAAGCTGGTTTCACCTCAGCCATACAAATAAAGTCTTAAACAATTTGTTTATTATGTTAACAACATGCCATTTTCAGTTAACAACCTGATCGGAAAACAAGCAAATGTTTTTGGGAAAAACTACTACATACTGCTTTACCAAATTCCATCGAACAAGATATGTGATTTCGTGGAAAAATTGTAATCAAATTAAAAAGCAATTAATAAAATCAAACCAATTTGGTTGTTGCTGGTTGTTGCATTTAACAAATCACAAGAGAGAAGGTGTTGGAAAACACAACTTTTGGTTGAGTTTTTTGTAAGGAAAATCTTAAAAGACGACAAGATATTTGGACAAAAAATAAAATTGATGTATTTCAAAATAGAAGTATTCTTTTTGGCTATTATGTAGTTTATTGTAGAAACGGTATGAAAATTTTAAAAACATCTATATGAAGACTAATGTGCAGGACGTTCTTGTTGTCTGTGTGCTTTTTATAAGTTTCAATAATGTTTCTTTGTTGGCTTTAGACTCTTGCTGCCGAAAATGGTTTTCAATTTATGTGCGATAGGTGGCGAGCGTTTGGCCTTACGAATTATCCTTCTAACGAACTCTTTGCATAAGACTATACGACCTGAAACGTTTTGATGCCTAAATGCTGTATTTTCCCAGCAAACCAAAAGCTTCGACATTGGCTGATATCCGACACGATATCCGATAACGTACAGAATTCTGTATGACTCGTTGAAGGGAAATTTTTATTTTGCTACGACATTTCTGAACGGGTTTGCAGCGATTTTGGAACTCTGTGCCGGAGAAAACAACAAATCTCGCCTACAGATTTTCCTACGATTTACATTCAGAAAACTTTCAGACATCGGTACTATATGTCGTACATCAGATTTTCCACAGCTGCGTCGGTCAGACTTCGTGTCAACCACTCCATATGTTTTTAGTAACGACTTCGGCCCGATTTCGGAAGATATTTTCTTAAGGTCTTTGGACAGAGTTCTGTACGACGCGTCGTCAAGAACATCCATATTACTTCAGACGTTTGGTCCGATATCTTTATCGGTCCGAATTCTTAACGACGCGTCGAATTTCATTTCAGAATGTCGTACCGATTTCTGAGCATATTGTTTGCTGGTTTGATGCGCCATCTACATTTTTTAGAGGACTGCAGTAACATCACCCAGTTATCGATCAGTGTGGTCAATATTATTAGTCTGGTGTAAAAGACAGTGAAAGATATGTAAACATGTGTTACTACTTCCCTCCTATGACAAGATAATGTTACTATCATTGATGATTCACCAAAATCCAAAGTCATACTAAATCCGTAATTTCTAATCCTACAAATTCATTTTTACTTTGTAATCTGTTGTCCTTCGAACAGTACAACTTTTGGAGTAACAAAACCTGATATGTTGTGACCCCGAATATCGATTCCCCCAAAGGTTATTGCCCTGTACTTCATATTAATCGATTTAATATTGATCAATTGAAATATGTACAAAATTAATCGTATAAGTACTCCAGCCATTGATAATTTATTGACCGATATGTGTGTGTGTGAGTGTGCGCCCATTACAATCTACAATTTGAATTTTTTACTCAAATTTATTTTTTGCTGCTCTTTTACTACATGTCGATAATTACATTTAAGTTGTCGAGATATATAAAACAGATGCCGTTTTCTGCTGTAATTATTAAAGTAGTGCCACAATTCGTATCAAGAAATGCTGGATTCTGCTTTTTCTTTCATAAATTAAAAGGGCAACTTGTATACATTGAAGTACATCGCGCGGCAGTACATGGAGTTGCATACATACGACATGGATTGGATGGGATTCATTAAAGTTATCCAACACAAAAGGCACAATACAATAAAATACAAAATCGGAGTATTGCACTGAATATAACAGCGAATGAGTGCGTGTGAGTGTTTGCATTTATATCCGTAATCGTGTATTACAACCACATGCGGGCATTGAACATTCGTTGAACGAACGCATCTACATACCACAAAATGCGGTACAATCAACATTTACACTCACTTTGGCTCTACTAAGACAGACTGAGCAGCCAACAGTCAGCAGCCACTCAGCAGCATGCAATGCATTTTGTTGCCCTCGAGTCCCTTCAAACATAAGGCGCCCGCTCGGCAATGAATTGGTTGCATGTATATCACACAAACACTGACAAAAAAAACACAAAATTTAAAGCACAACCAATACCATACAAATTCAGGCAGGCTGCCGAATCCGTTTGGTATCCGAAATAATCTCGCCACATCTCACCGGCAGATGCATTTCAAACGGAACATTGTGGTGCCTCATACAACAACAACAACAGCTACCGCAGCCAGTGGCTTTCGCAAATGGCAATATGCCGAATTTCGAAGGCAGGCACAAGCAGCAGCAACAAAGCTGAGTGTAACACGCGCCAAATACTTAAAAATAACACAAGGGAACAAAATTGAACTTTTTGAGTGTTGTTTGGAATTCGATAGCTGTTTTTTACTAATTTGGGGTCGCTGATTTCAAATCTAATCTCCATTTTTCTCCATCAGCTCGAATTTTTAAGTTACAGGTACTAATCGTATTTTCGACTTTTTTCCAAAAAATTATAGTTCAAAAAATCATAATTTTTTTTTCATAAGCCGGATTTTAAAATTTTATTTTTTTATTAAAGATATCGTTGTTACCTTTGAAAAAAATCAAATTTTTTAATATTACAAAAAAAAAATGACTGAGTAACGGCTGTTTTATTCAAAAAAAAAAAAAAAAAATTACACAAAAAATTACACATTTTAATTTTCTTCACGCTGAAAGTTAATCGGTTGGGGGCAAATTGTTATTTTCATTAGCTTTATTGAATATCATATTAAGATAGCTTTCTAAAACATGTATGTACATAATAATCGATTGAAAATTGAATGAGTTATGCTAAATTCGGTGATAACAGATTTTTCGCAATTTTTTGTTTTTACCCAAAAAAGATTAAAATTTTGTATTTTTAAAAATCATGACAAATTTGCAAATTTATTTATAGTTTAATTTTTAGTTTTGCCTCCTATTACAATATTAATTAACAGACCAAAGTTAATTAATCGGCAGGTTTCAATTTGGAAGTTAAGGAAGAAATATTAATTTTCCAAAAATAGGTAATTTTGTATGGGAGGTACCAGAAGGGGTGATCCGATATAGTGCAAATTCATTCCTGATTTATATTTTCATAACCGTAAAACTTCCGCATAGTTTGACTGAATTCAGTGTACTTACAAAAAAGATATGTATGTAAGACTATTGGGGTGAGTTCGGTCATTTGTATGGGAGGTACCAGAAGGGGTATGGCAACGCTTTCGGTTTTTCTAGGGTTTGTCTACTTTTGCAAGATAAATAAACTGACCAAATTTCAATATCCTCCGGTAGTCTGTTTGGCAGCTATCGAAGATATATTAATTATCCAAAAATAGGTAATTTTGTATGGGAGGTACCAGAAGGGGTGGGGCTATTCCGCCCATTTACAATCCCATAAGTTCGTTTCGAAAAATATTAATACTGATAAATTTTCATAACGATCCGTTAAGGTTTGCTCGAGTTACACTTTCACAAACATATTAATAAATGTTATTTTTGTATGGAAATCGCGATTTTTGTAAATTTAGTTATCTCAGTAAATTGTTGACAAAATCAAAAGTTGTGCAGATATTTTAATGAAATAAAGCTCATTTGATTCACACTATATTAAACTAAATGTTTTAAGACAAACACTGTGATTTTTGTGGCAATAATTTTTTTTATGAATTTTTAAAAAACAAAATTTTTTTTTTTTTGTAAATTTTTTGTTTTATTTTTTAAAACTACAACGATATCTCTGAAACTACTAAGCCAAATTAAAAACAATGTAGGCACGCATTAAAGATAATTTTGTTGACGAGTTTAAGTTTTTTTTTTTAATTGAATATGGTGAACCGTTTTCAAGTTATTTAAATATTTGTAGTGGAAGTGCCTTAGTTATGGACATAACGGTATATCTCGAAAAG
This sequence comes from Muscina levida, assembly GCA_964034835.1. Taxonomy (NCBI): domain Eukaryota; kingdom Metazoa; phylum Arthropoda; class Insecta; order Diptera; family Muscidae; genus Muscina; species Muscina levida. The sequence goes on along the minus strand of OZ035880.1, from coordinate 32,075,849 downwards.
TCGAGCTTATACAAAAAAACCAAGTGCAGATTTGGATTCAGCGTCCCAAATTACCTTTAAAACAATATTCAGTTCTTAAACAACAAATACCTTGTTCCCTTGTGTAATCATTGAAATTCAATTCATCACAATATCTAAATATATCACACCATTTTAATCGATACAAAAAAAGTGCGAAAATAAAATTTCTATTTGCAATTGTTTTGTGTAAAAAAACAAACAGAATGCTATATCGAATTGTATCAACATTTTTGAAATCTTTCTAAATCCTTTACATTTAGGGAAAGATAAAATGAATTGCTTTTGCATACCTAGAATGGTATGTTAACTAACGGAGTTCGTGCTGAAGGCACCTGAGAGTCGCTAATAATGTCGATTTACTGATAATCGAGAACTATTTTAATGGCCCGGTACTGGTACGGTTAATAGATTTGTGGCATTAGATTCGGTTACTAGATTCTGGTTCAGGTGCAAAGTGCTGAGCTTTGGTTATCGGATATCGAGCTGGATATAGGCGACACAGAAGTCCAGAAGTACATAAGTCCCTATGAAGTACAACTGACCGAAGTCTCTGAGGTGAACAGACGACAAAAGTCACTTTGGGGAAACAGACGACCGAAGTCCCCTTTGAATACATACGACCGTAGTCCCTGTAGGGTACAGACGACCGTAGTCCTTGTGGTGAACAGAAAAGAGAAGTCACTGCACGAAGAGAGACAGACCGAAGTCGCTATGAGTATGTATTATCCCCTGATCTGAAAGAACAGATGATGACTTGTGCACCGGCCATGCGGAAAACCACTACTGTGCAAAGCTCGTATTTCCTTAGTGTCAGGTTCGTATGTCGGGTTCGTAGTAAAAGATAGGCTCCGGTTGTGGGGGTACAGAGGACAGAAGTCCTTGTGGTGTTCAGCAGTCCGAAGTGAACAGACGACAAAAGTCACTTTGGAGAAACAGACGACCGAAGTCCGTTCATACAACGGAAATCCCTGTTGAGTACACACGAATGTAGTCCCAGTTGTGAACAAAAAGGAGAAGTCACTGTAGGGAGACAGATTACCTTGTTCCTGTCTCTGTGAGTATGTATTATGCCCTGATCTGAAAGAACAGATGATGACTTGTGCGCCGGCCATGCGGAAAACCACCAATGTGCTAAAGTTATGAACTCCGCCTGTAGCCCGCATCTCATTAGTTTCAGATTCGTATGTCGGGTTCGTAGTAAAAGATATGAGTATAGCCGACCAAAGTTCCTTTGTTGAACAGACGACAAAGTCACTTTGGGGAAATAGACAACCGAAATCCTAAATGAAAACATACGACCGTAGTACCTATGGGGTACAGAAAAATGAAGTCACTGCAGGAAGAGAGACAGACCGAAGTCGCTGTGAGTATGTATTATCCCCTGATCTGAAAGAACAAAGAATGACTTGTGAGCCCCCTTACAGAAAACCACAAGTGTGCAATATTTAGGAACTCCGTCTCTAGCTCGAATCCCCTTAGTGCCAGATTTGTATGTCGGGTTCGTATCACATTGTTGAAGTAAACCCGACCGAAGTCTCTGTGGTGAACAGACGATAAAAGTCACTTTGGGGAAACAGTCGACCCAAGTCTTTGCAGGGTACATTCGACCGAAATCCCTATTAAGTGCATACGAATGTAGTCCTGTTGTATGACTTATCCCCTTCTCTGAACGAACAGGTGATGACTTGTGCTACCCCATACGGAAACCACAAAAGTGCAATGTTTAGAATCTCAGACTCTAGCACGAATCTCCATAGTGTCTGAAGGGTTGTTAAATCCGATAGAACATCACTCACTTTTTCCTAATTTCGGCAAAGGCTAGAAAATTTCACAGACTGTGTTCCCTGTGGGGTATAGGCGGCCGAGGTCCCTGTGATGAACAGAAGAGAGAAGTAACCGTGGGAGGCAAACGACCGAAATACCTATAAGTATGAATTTTCTCCTTAGCGTCCTCTTGTCTGGGATCGGCCGTGACGTAATGGTTAGAACACGCGACTACCATGCGGGTGGTGCGTGGTTCGATTCCCGTCTCCAGTCATCTACATTATATTCTACATTGCCGGCCCTTTCGATGTTGTCTTTCTGTCGAGTATAAGTGTCGATTAAATCGGCATGTCTAGTAAAAACTTCTCAAACAGTGACGTTCGAAATCGTCGATAAACAAGTAGGTGCTGTTAGTTGTGAATGTAACGCGAGAAGCTATTCCATACCTCATTCAAGAGAAAATAAAGATTTAAGTCATCCAGTCTGTATTCCGAAGCGTTGTTAAATCCGATTGCACATCACTCTCTTATGTAAGTTCGGCTAGGGCTACACAATTGCAGAGCAAGTGTTTAAATGTTTCGCAATCTCGCGACATGTCCTGCAATTTAATACTTCGGTCCGCCCATCATTCGTGTTCGCAATCGGATCTTTCCCGGCGGAATGCGATCCCCCGTGCTAAGTACGGACTTGCTCAGTTTAAAGAGTACCCAACATTTATCCCTAGAGTTCCGGCACGCATAAAGGGCATTGACACGCTTCTTTAGCCTTTCATCTACATTCCTTGAAAACTTTAGGATCTGATCAAGGACAACACCTAGGTACTTGGTCTCTGTTTAGAGCCTCAGTTCCATCTTCTATGTTCAGGTCTACTTCGTGTAGTGCATTTCCAGTGGTCTACCTTTCACATAACCTTTTACATAACCACGTTATGGACACGTGTCATCTGGTAAAAACTAGATCACACTACACACCGAGATCTCCTGATCCATTGTGATTGATTGATATAGGGAAGGAGAGGATAAAGAAGGAGAGAGGAGAGGGATAGAGAACGAAGAAAGAATCGCGGGAACCCCAATTTTCATATTGGCCCAGTTCGCCATGGAATTCACCGCGTGAAACATCTTAAATCACCTACTCGGACTAAAGAAAGAGACTCTAGGTATTCTATTTAAATTTGCCCTAGGTAATATAGCTTTCAAAGGGCTAGAGCAGGCAGCTGGAAAGAAGAAGATCTATCGTATCGGACTCCTATTCGTCCTCATCCACGCACGACAGTAGTCCGTTAAGTATATATCCATTTTACTTATCAAGTGCCTGATATTTTAATGGACTGTAAGAATTCCACAGTCCAATCTCAAATCACTTCGGCACAGGCCAACCATGTACGCCGATCGGGATCTGTTGTATACAGGCCACAGCAATCCAGCAGTTATACAGTCGGTTCTTAAGATCCAACTTCTGCTGGCTGGTTTCCACATCCAATCTTCCACTAAGGCAAAACGGTAACAAATGGGCGGGTGAACATATTCCAGAGATTCAGGCATATTACGGCCTTAACTGACCAATAGGTCTGCTTATTTATTACCAGGCAACTCGCAATATCCTTGAACTCCACAGAGGCTGACATCCCGAGGTTTTAGTCCGTTGAACTTATCCTTATAGTTCTTCACCACTTTTGATTTACACAATGTGCAATTGATCGCTTTTATTGCAGCCATGCTAACCACAACGATGGTTATCCGTCTGTTAGTATCAATTCCATATCCCATAATAGCATCCACGGTTTTCTGAATGGCCAGTACCTCACTAGAAGCCTGAAAAACACTGCATTCATTATGTAGCCTGAAATAAAAGGCATAGTTGCAGGTCTTCGCTGTAAACACCAGTTCCTGTGCACTGTTCCATTTTTGAACCATCAATAAAGACATATCTGGACTCACCATTAAAAGCCCCGCTGTCACTACATTCGGAAATTTGAACGATTACATTAGGGAAATCTACACATTTCTTTAAAAAATCAGTACAAGGTGGACCGCTCTCGCTTACAGAGTAAGCGACGATATCAGTAAGTGTAATTTCAGTTGCAACTACGTTTTAAGCGGAGTTTTAATGTGAGTTTTGAACAGATTTTGTCTAAAGATTAATTTGTTATACAATTTAGTTTTAAAGAAAAGGCATAAGAAATGTGACAGTATGTATAACAACTACATATTGTTGCATAGCTTATTATCTTTTAAATGACTTGTTATAACCATAGTTTTGTTATAACAGTTTCGTAGAAACTGATATTTTGGGTCAAACTGTTATATGAATTCCAGTTATTATCCCAAAACTATTCCGAAACTAGTGACGAACCGAAATCAGTACAAGGTGGACCGTTTAATCGGTGCGCTCTCGCTTACAGAGTAAGCGACGATATCAGTAAGTGTAATTTCAGTTGCAACTAAGTTTTAAGCGGAGTTTTAAGGGAGCTTGATAACACTCTAGATTACGATGTAAGTGACGATCTCAGTAGGTGCCATTTTTATTGGAGTTATATTGAGTGGACGATATTTTTTATATTACCTGACATTTTAAGTACTTAAATCACTCTCACCAGTACCGATTCCACTGCTGTATCCATTATACTTGAGGAATTTGAATGTTCATCAAAAGTTTTATGATTTCCAGTATTCTTCCCAAGTAATTAACTTATCAATGTACTTAGTTCTCAAAAAATAACCAAGGAGCTCTTGTGTTTCAAAATTTAACTAACCAACTATTTCATTTGAATCATCTTTTCAACAAATTTTCTTTTACAATCTCTTTAAGTTCAAACTTTAAAATTCCCAAAGTTTTAACGATAGTATTTACCTCCCTTCTCATTTCACTAAAGGTGTCTTTAGCCCCAAGGAAGTTAAACGTGTTAAATGTAAACATTTCAAAGTATTTGCTTACAGTTTATCCCTCACCTCCAAAGTAGTCACAGCTACTCGCTCCGTAGGGTAGAAGCGGTAGTGAAGGCATAAGAAACTTATTTTACAGTTGAACGAATTTGCAATGGCTAAGTATGTAGTTTGCATGTTCGTTCAAATGCAATTTGTTGTAACATTTGTTTCCTGATTGTTTCCAAACGGATTTGCAAGGATTATTGTAATGAATAACAGGATTAAAAAGCGAACAAAGCCTTCCAAACACCAAATAGGGGAATAAAGGGCATACAAACAGAGGCAAGCGGAGAGCCGCTTATAAATATCCTAAATAAGAAATGCTAAGAACAATTTCACAGTCCAGCCATGTACATCTACATACTTACATACATTGATACATACTAATAGGACTATTATCCTGTGACACATAACGCAAGGACAGCTGTTCAATAAAATAAAATTATGAAATTTGCAAAACACAAATTACATTTTCACTCTCCCCTCTCTCTCTCTCTCTCTCTCTGACACACTCTCTTTGGGGGTGTCACAAAAATATGTTTGAGATGTTAGTTTTGACTTTTTTTTCTCTTATAATGAAAAACACAAAATATTTCCTAAATGACTTTTGGAAAATATGTAGTATGACAAAAACGTCTGGCCTCGTACAAATGACATGCAAATATTGAAGTATGTGTCTCAGTTTTCATTCTAAAGGCAGAACATTTCACAAGTCGACTTGTGTAGCCGAAAACAACAAGCAACAGCAACCAGCATACCATCCCTCTGTCGTTCAAGGGTCATAGGGCATTGGGCACAGGAAGCCTACCCTGCATTGTTTATGTACCTGACGACGACGACTCAAATGCACATAACAACTGACTGCATGAAGTGTAACAGCTGGCAAATTGAGTTTCGGGGCGTTTTATTTACGTCCATCAACTGGAAAGGTAACCTGCACACTTGTTTGATGTTATGTTGCATTCCTGGTGTTGTATATGAGGTATGTACAAACGTACACGTCCTGGTCTTTTGCTAAGGATTCATTTGTAAAGTGAAAAATATAAACGAAGCATAAAATCAAATAATACTTGTAGACTTTTGTAAATAACCTCATAGGTCTTCTACATGAGTTGGGAATCCGCACACACACCAAGGCGATGAAGATTTCAAACCTCAAAGAGGAATTTAAAACTGAGCAGGAGGGGAGAAGGGGAAATGGACAAGGCTACAAATGCTAATAATTAAAAAGAAATAGCTGCAATGGGATTTCCTCTGGTGTATTAAATTTATTTGTAAAGAAATGTAAGTTTCGAACAGATTTCGTCTAGAGATTAATTTGTTATACAAATTAGTATTAAAGAAAAGGCATAAGAAATGTGGCAGTATGTATAACAACTACATATTGTTGCATAGCTTATTATCTTTTAAATGGCTTGTTATAACCATAGTTTTGTTATAACAGTTTCGTAGAAACTGATATTTTGGGTCAAACTGTTATATGAATTCCAGTTATTATCCCAAAACTATTCCGAAACTAGTGACAAACCGATTGCGCTGTTTTACAAACTTACAACTGTTATATAAACTTAAAACTGCTATGCAAACATATAAACTTAAAACTGTTATACAAACTTAAATTTGGATAAAACTGTTATACATATAGTTTTTAATGAAACAAGTTTGTTCAACAACATTTATGCAAGGCTGTGCAAAGTGTATGTTGATTGTATAACTGTTTTTTTTATAAAGTGTTATCCTAGTTAGAGAAAACTGTTATCCAAACGTTAAAACAATTTTCTTGTCATATTAACATAAAAACGCTAATTAACAAAAAAAAACACTCTATTATTATAATAAAAAAATTCTAAATCCAAATAACTGTTATACAAATGGATTCAAAACGAAAAATGTGAAAGCTATTTACACCAGTTGGGGAACAGTCACACATTTTTTGTGTCTGCTAATCAAATTGTATGTGGATTGTATAACTGTAGTTTTTTAAACTGTTATACTGGTTACAGGTAACTGTTATACAAACGCTTAAACAAATTTCTAATATTGAAAACAACAAAAATAAGTAACAAAAAATTTTTCTATATTATACAAGTTTTTAACTCGAACTAACTGTTATACAAATGGATTCAAAAAGAACAATTTCCAATTTGAGAACATCCTTAATTGTTGGTGTTTGCTAAACAAACTGTAGGTGGATTGTATAACTGTTGTTTATAAACTGTTATACATGTGAAAGAAAACTGTTATACAAACGTTAGATCAATTTTCTAGTTAAGTAAAAAAAATTATTTACAAAAAAAAATTTCTATTGAAACAAAAATTTCTAACCAAAAATTACTGTTATACAAATAATTTCAAAAAGAGCAATGTGAAAAATATTAACAACAACTTGATAATATCCTATATTGTTGATGACTGCTAAACAAACTTAATGTGCATTGTTAATAAAACTGTTATACAAATTTTAACAAATATACAAACGCTGAAACAATTTTCTAGTCACGTAAACATACAAAAATAAACATTAAAACTTTTATATTATACAAGTCTTTAAATCCTTTCTAATAACTGTTATACAAGTAGATTCAAAACGAAAAATTTTAAAGTTGTTTACACCAGTTGGGGAACATCTAGAAAATGTTTGTGTCTGACGAAAAAAATACTTGATAGTACTATTATACTGGTTACAGGAAACTGTTATACGAACCGTCAAACACGCTTCCAGTTATATTAACATGACAGATAATAATCATAGAAACTTTTCTAGAAAAAATTTCCAAGTTTTTATGTCCAAATAACTGTTATACAACTAGGGAACATCCACAACTTTGTTGTGTCTGACGAAAAAATACTTTAATATTATATAAATATAATTTATATTATGTTATACCAGTTAAACGAAACTGTTATACAAAGGGTATAACAAATTTGTAGTATGTTTACATAAAAACTTTCTATAACTGTTATAAAATTACTGTAAAACTGCCGTTAATGAACCGTTATATGAGTTACGAATAACTGTTATATAAACAAAAAAATTATTTTCCAGTTATTTAAACATGAAAATATATATTTGTTTATTCACTTGGTCTACTGATTTAACACAACAACTTTTCTATTATACTAAATAAGTTCCGAAGTCCAAGTAACTGTCATTCAAATTGTTTTGAAATGAAAAATATTGAGCACATTCAATATTTTTTGTTACTGCTGAACACACTATATGTATGTGAACTGTACAACTATCTGTGATAAACTGTTATACTAACGGTAAAACTTTATTTCTTAGAATCTTTTACTGATAGTTTTTATGCAAAGAGATTTAATATAATATATATAATATAATAAACTGTTATACTGTTATCTAAACATGTAAAATAAACTAAAGAAAAACTTTTCTATTAATATTATAGAAGTTCCGAAGTCTCAATTACTGTTGTACAAATGGCTTTTGAAATTAACAATATGAAAATTACACAAAATTTAAAAACATCCGTAATTTTTTTGTGACTGCTTAACAAACTCTTAGTGGCTTGTATAACGGTCGTTTGTAAAATGTAAGACTGGTTTCATTGAAACTGTTATACAAGAGTAAAAATTATGTAAAATATGCTAAATTAATGTTGATTTAATGGAAACCGTCAATATAACAGCAGCTTATAGCTGTTATACTCTCTGAAAACTGTTATATGAAAATTTAAACGGATATTTTTTTAAGAAACATATGTTTTCAGCCATTTATTATTCTTTTACTTTTTATATAAACCAAATTTCTTTCCAAGAATTATAAAACAAGTGTCATTTTGTTATACAAACTTACAGTTCTAGATAAGTTTATTTACGAATACTTGTTTAGAGATATGTTTTTAAACAAAATTGTATCAATTGTGGGATTTCTTATACTAACTGCTCCAAAGTAAAAACCTGCCAGTATAACAGCCGTTTATAACTGTTATACTTTCTGAAAAAAAAACTGTTATACGACAATTTCAACGTTTATGTTTTTAGAAACATATATTTTCTGATATTTATTATTTTTTTTAATTTTTATATATTCCGAAAGTCTTTTCAAGAGTTTTAAGACAATTGTTATACAAACTTACAGAATTAGATAAGTCTCATTCAAACACTTCAATAGAGATAAGTTTTTAAACAAACTATTACCAATTTTTAGATTCATATACTAACTGTTCTAAAATATACGACTTGTTATGAGAATTGTTATAAAGTTCACATTCGTCACACAAACGTAGAATAAATTGTTATGCAAACAAACTGTTATATATCATTCTAAATACACCGTCTGACTTATTCAAATCCACTTCCTTTTTTTCTACCTTTTCCGCATCCTCTGCTTATCCTGTTTAGTCAGTCACCCATAGGCCCATAGTGTCAATTGCCATACATATCCAAAGGCATACTGCCACTGGCGCATTCAATTCAGCAAGATCAAACCCCACGGCAAAGGCAAAAGAAACCACTTCAAATCGCAGCTAAGTATGAGAGAAAAAGGAAAGAGTGCCTACTTTACTCTAAGTACTGGCACTTCAAACGCGAAAAGTGTGCTTAGACATAAAATATAGAATTTTCCTCTATTCCTTAAAAAAATACCCGCAATATTAACATAAAAGGGAATAATTAAAAAAAAGAAAACACTGTTGCTTCTTTTGCTGCCCATTAAAGTGAGCCCTTAAATGTGATGATTGGTAGTTTTTTTGGTGGTTGGTATTTTTTTTTGCCCCCAAAGAAAATGTAAACATTCTCTATGGCTTTTTGTGTTATTGTAACAAATTTTCTTATTTTATGACGATTTTTTTCGGTCGATTTCCATTCGTTGCTCCGTGTCTTATCTTGCGGTTTGTTTTCTATTTATATTAATTGAAAATTTTTCTTGTTTAGAAGTTTTCAATTTTCACCCACCATTAAAGAGAAAAATTGTTTAGGTTAATTTGTAAAAAGTACTTTAGCTGTAGGGAATTTGTGGGTATAGTTCACTTTGCGGCTAACACAAATATTTACATAACACTATCGGGTAATAGTCTGGGCACCTGATGCGGTGTCTATTGTAGTTCTAAAAAAAATTTCTAGAATTTTTAGGATAATTAACCTAATTTTGTGTTCATCTCAACAATTCCCGTGTAAAAACGCAGCAAAGGGAAAAGACTTAAATGTTATATATTGACATAGCAACAAAGTTTGTGGCTTCTGTTACTAAAAGATGCGTTGAAAGGTAACAATTATTTTAGAATTTTAAATACATCGCTAATGAGTGTAGAAATAAACTAAAAGTGAACTTACATTTTATCACTGTGTCTTCAATTTTATCATCCTGTACGTCTGAGGGAAATCCTGCTAGAAGTAAAGTATTGAGGAATATGTAGAGGGTAGAAATTTAGAAGAAGTTAAAGCCGGAAATTGAAAGCAACAATAATAGTTTTAAAAGAGAATAGTTATGTGAAATGACTCTCATGAGTTGTTCCTACTCCATATGAGTAATATGAGTAATAAAAACAAAATACAAATGATGAATACACCTTAACCTAGTGAGTTGACTACACGAGAAATTATTTGAAATTCTCAATATTGTATGATACTATAACGATTGCAGGAAAGCGTAGGCATTAATAGCTTAACAAAATTTTAGTTTTATTTGGATATGAGAAAGCTGGGTGCCGCGTGTACTTACAATAAAACATAAAAGTAGATAAAATTAAGATAAAATTCAGATAATGTCTGGGTATAATAATGAGTATAGCAAACTCTTTTTTAGGGGGATGGTGGATTTTCTAATTTAAGTGTCCTGATCGTTATTCACTTGGGAATTAACAAAATATCTCTGTGAAAGCCCCCAAGCAGCGTCCGAGAGATCACGTATTCCCCGGGCAATCCCACTGAACATCCGTTCAGTGATGGCAAATGTGAGAAGGCGAAATGTTGAGTAACCTAATCGGCATGCTACCACCGATGCGTCTTAGGAAGTAGGTAACAGTTACTCAAGCTCAACATAGACTCTCTTTGTGGCTAGATGACCTAATAAGCCACTCTCCTTAAACAAAACATAGAACATAGAGGAATAAAAAAAACAAGAACCCCCCAAATGTTGACAACCCCCGCAAACGTTATAAGGACCAAGAATTAAGAATATGTACCTGAACTCTATACAGAGATGTTGTCTCTATAAAATTACGGGATGTCCTCGACAAATATAAGGCTAACATCACTGCCATACATTGAATGTGATGGACGGTGCAGTGATGCACATGACGAAAGAACTGTGATATCTTTTCCAGCTGCCATCCAAAAACATACGAATTAGGATGTGGATTCATAGTCGGCAAGAGACTTCGATACTGTTCTAGCGGTTTAACCCTGTAAGTGACCGAATGGCCACTATCCGAAATAGTTGTACATAACGCTGTTTTCTGTACACGCCCCGACGAAAGACAAAGACGAGCACTATTCTATGATGCATTCTATGAGCGCCGGAAGGAAACATATGACCGTTGCCCTGCCCATGACATTAAAATTGTTCTGGGAGGTTTGGATTCCAAATTAGGATTGTAATAAGTGGTAACTTATTAAAGGTTTTGTTTGTTATTTGATTATTAATTTAAACTCTGGACCGAAATAAGACAAACAAGTCAGTATACGGTCTCAGAGTAGTATTAGCCTCTAAAGTCCGCGAAGGTCTGTTAGAGTCTTAATACTGTTTAGATTTGAAAAGCCTTTTTGACTGAAAGACGGGGAGTTAAGTTTTAAATAACTTTATTAACCGCTGTCTAAGCGAAGACTGATACATTTGGTATACAAGTTTGAGCTTAGGTGCGACCAAGTAAAATCCTTAAAGTCGTCTAGTATGGAAGTAAAATACAGAATTGAAACATTTACAATTTGAAACGAAACATTTACATTAGAGCTACAAACTATCAGGTACTCGATTTAAAATAAAAGGATTGAATAAAAGTAATTTCATATCTTTACGTTAGTTAGTAATAATCTCAAAAATATTTAATATTCTTTTTATATACATATAATTATTTATACGGCCGCTACAGGATTAGAAGATGTTCTCGGTTCAGCAGTCGGATAAGTCGGCAACACAACCGATAACGGATTCAGACTGGTTAGCTTCGCGTCGGCAAGCAACATGATAATGAGTGGAACCAGATTCCCGCATAAAGATATCCACAAGGCACCTGGATATTTCCTGATCAAAAGACAAGAAACCAAATTGATAACGTGGTAAACGATGGAAGACACGTCTTAAGCGTTATGGTAGGGCGTGTGATGCGCGGTGCTCATAAAGACTCGGATCACCAGCTAGTTGCAGCCAAGGTGCGCACGCGATTAGGTAGTGCTAAAAACACTCGTAACCAAACAAAAAGAAAACTAGACATCACAATCACTTCAAACAAACACCCCTCATTCTGATATTCCCGACACATAGTGAGGAAATATTGTGAATTCTATGACCAGTGCTGCAAACGACCGTACTTAGGTATGAAAAACCACACCCAGACACGTATTAGAACGATGAAGAATGCCGAGTAATGTCTGAGGAAAAGGAAACTGCCTACAAGGCAAAACTGCAGCCAATGATAATGCGTGCGGTGACGGAATGCTATAATGAAAAGAGAAGGGCGATGACACGCCTCTTCAGGCGTCAAAAGCGCCTAAAGAAGAAATATGAAAACTAGGATATAGAAAATTTCAGGGATAAAGCTGAAGCCCGAAAGTTCTACCAAAAGGTAAAAAGCTAAGATTTTGGAACTGGAAGCCCCATCTGTACGAACAGAGATGAAAAGTTGAACACAGACACACAATCTGAACACTGCTCGTTCCGAAAGACATCATAACGAACGAAATCACGTCAGTCATCGACGACGAAGTAAATTGTCCACCACCGAGGCAAAACGAAATCAGTGCACGGCAATTGCACGGCATAAAAGCAAAAAAGCTGCAGGAGCCGATGGTCTGCCATCAGAACATTTTAAGGCCGGTGGCGATGAACTGACAACGTGTATGCATCCTGTTATAAACACGACTTGGCTCAAGAAATGCATGCCCAATGATTGGAGTCTGAGTGTTTTATGTCCTGTGCTTGAGAAAGGCGATCCAAGTGTGTGCACGAACTATCGCAGGATTACCTTTTTACCCATGGCATACAAGGTGTTGTCTAGTGTGTTATGTGAAAAATTAAAGCTCAGCCTAGCGAACCTGATAGGAACTTATCACTGTAGCTTTAGACCTGATAAATGCACAGCCGACATATCCTAAAGAAGACCCAAGAAATGTAGATCGATACCTACCATCGGTTTATCGATTACAAAGCTTCACTCGATAGTCCGATACGAAAGAAATATTAAGACGCTTTGGCTGAGTTTGGTATCCCAGCGAAGTTGATACGACTTTGCAAGATGGCACTGACCTTCATCGGGTCTTCGGTGAATATAGGCAAAATCGGACTGATTTATTTTATACAAAGTGAGGCCTTAGACAAGCCGATAGTCTGTCATGTGATCTTTTTAACTTCCTAATGGAGATTATCAAAAGGAATGTCGCTGTAAACACGACTGGTGCCATATTTAACAAAATTCAAAAGCAGCTCGCATATGCCGATGATATAGATATCATTGGTTGAGAATTAAGGGATGTTACTGCGGTCTTTTCCAGCATTGTGAAGCATTCGAAGATGGTGGGTCTGGTGATAATTGAGCACAACACCAATATATTTGTTTCAACGAACGAAGGGTATATTCTTTGGAAAAGTTGCAAAAAGTTGACAACTGTAAGTTTAAATTAGTGTCAGGCACTCCTCGCGAGGTCGCCAACAATCGCCTCTTTTACAAAAACACGATCGACGAATCACACTTAAGCTATGTTTGTTTCAAAGCAGTTAGTCTAGTTATTTACTCTAGCGGTAAGAAAGCAATTATACGCAAGATTGCTTCGCATACACAAACATATAATATTTATGAGTGCGTGCGTTCGGCTTTGCCTGCCATTGCCTATAAGAGATTGTTTTATCTACATTGACTTCGACGTTAACAAAAACAATAATGCCAGAATGGAAATCCAGAGATGAGTATCGATCGTAAGCCACAGCTACCAAGCGCTAAGCAAGGAATTCAATGATAAAGCCCTCGAACAAAGATCCAACTGCACCAGACAGATCAATCTATTCTACGAGTCTTTGAGAGAAAAATACTTCGCAAATATATTTGGACCCATCAACGTTAACGGTAAGTAGCGTCGTCGTATGAACCAGGAGCTGTATAATAAAATCGACGCAGTCAATCGCTTCAAAATAGAATGAATTCACTAACTAGGACATGTTATGCCAATAGATGAAAATGCTGCAGAAAGTTGTCAGCAATAGGCCATAAGAGGCAACCAAAACCTCGTTCGATGGACCAGGATAGGGGATCACTTATCTAAACTTGGTGTGGCGAATTATCTACGTGCGGCTGTTGATGGATGAATATCTGTTGTTTCTGCCAAATGAGAACAAGAATATATATGACGACCGCATAATTATAGTGATCTACAGACAACAGCAGTTTTCTAAAAAAAACTTAAAGAAACTCGTTAACAGTTTCTGTTACTTTGTAGGCTTCACTAATTCTATAGTCAGACATTGTGATACTGCAATTAAGGAAGCACTGATGATATATATTATATATATCGAAGAATACATCTGGCGGACTATAACATAGACCGACAATTGCATGATAGTTAGAACAGGCGACAGGCCGAGACAGGATTCGATTCGATTATTAATCCCCAAAACGGTTTTGGCGATTATGTCCTTGGGTGTTATGGCACTACACCTATAAAATATGTATTTTCGAAATAAGTTGTTTTGTCAATGTCCACAAATATGTTATATTTTACATTAATATAATCTTCTAAAATAAAACATATACAATGAAGTTTACTCAAGGAGTTCAAATTGCTAGGAAATCTTTTTTAAGAAGAATATTAGAGCATTTATGCAGTGACTACACTCTGGCTCCCCCTATTGGTTGTTTATTATACTATTAATCCACTTGCTTGAGTGTTGACTAAATCTGGTGGCTGAGCAAGAAATTTCAGTAGTTTCATAGAATTTTTTTGTAATTCAATTTAAAAAAAAAACTATGCCTCCCAATATTTTCAATATAACCAACATCCTTCTAAGATATCTATAAGATTTTTGATTATTTTATCTCCATTATATTAAAACCCTTAAATTCAATTGCCAAAAATTCTATAATTTATACAAATTTACAAACAATTTTTCATACTTATCTTAACATAGCCAAAGCAAAGCAATTTTGTAACATTTCCAAAAAATGTTTGGTACATACCTAAAAAGAAAGAAAAAAAATATATAAATCGTTATTAATATCAATATCAAATCTATTAGAATCTTTGTTAAAAAAACAATACAATTGAAAACATGCCAAGTATTTTGTAAACTAGGAAAAAAGACACATAAAAGAAAAACTAAATATAAATCAAACCACCTCATAAACTGAGTCTGCCGCCATCAGTATGACAACAAACAAACAGTTCATTAAAATCTCTTTTAAGGCGATTTTAAAGTTCAAATGGACAAACCCATTAAGAGGTGAGAAAATCAGGTGTACAGCGCCCGCTTTATACAGGCACCCCACACACAAAAATCACTAGACTCGTGAAGTGAGAGCATGAGTGTGAGTGGGTACAAATGGACATTGTAATGACATTAAGGCCAACCAGACAGACATACAGAACACCAGCTCTGACCGTTCACAAAATGCATAAAAGTGTTGAGTAGCCAGCCAAGGGGTAGCCCCTGTTTAATACTACTACAACAACGTACACAACATATCATCATGCAACAAAATTCGTGTAGTAGTACTTTTACAAAACTGAATTACAAATAGCCAAACAGTACAAATAAAAATTAAAAACAACAATAACAAAACGAAAAAAAATCCACAACAATGTTGAAAAAAAAATTTTCATTTGGCAGCAACTAAAAGAATTTCCATGTACAAGCGGATTCAGGAAACCAATTGTACTTGTACTACGAGTACTCCACGGTCGGCCTCAACAACACATCAAGAGTCGTTGAGGTGGTGGTCGAGCTACTGCTCTGAGTACTCTGAGCTACAAAGTTAGGGAAAACTTTGCATGGCCCCCAAAACATCCAGACCGAAACAATGTTCAATGTTTGTTGCTCTAGAGTCCATTTTATTTTAATCTGTATGGCGTTGTTAAAGTTATACTATGAAATGGAATGCGAAAAGCAACTGAGAGCCCTAAGAGAGTACAAAAAGTTATTTAAACCTATTAACTCGCAGCTATGTTATAAAACAAATTTTTATCTGTTTTGTTGAAATGCAAGTTTTCGGCAAAAAACCTAACAAACAAAATAAAGTTTAATAAACAATAAAAACTATATGAAAACAATACGAAACAATAAAATGGAAGCCAAAGTGAAGGGGAAATGTATAAAGGATAAAGGAAGGATATTCGTATAATATGTAGAATATAGCCGACAGTCAATGGCATTTAAAGTGTTTTATAGCACAGTATATTTTAGTGAGACTTAAGGGAAACAGAAGTGTTAGATGTTATGTATACAAATTATTATACATGTACAATAGAGTGGGTCGATAAAAAAAGTTTTGCCGGTCACCCCCTAGAATGAAAGATAATTTAAAAACGAATTCAAAAAAAAATTTTATTTTTTTTTTGCCACGCCCCTGACCTCCCGCATTTGGTTTTTTGTTTCGTGTATCTCCATTTATAGTCCGATCGTAACGAGAGACATATCAATGTTCTTAGAATGATAACAGCTACATTTTCTTCTCGGATCACTTCTGACTCCGACGTCAAGTTCTAGAAGTTTTTTCCGGAGTCTCGGTTTTTACCCCCCTAAGTCAAAATTTTTTCTTAACGATAAAAAAGCTTTTTAAATTCAATTTATGTTATAAAAGTTGAATATAGAGGGTTGATATGTTCTGAGAAACTGGGGTTGCAAAAATAAAAATTAAGTTTTTGTATGGCAGCCCCTTTGGAGGTGAAGATGGGGGGTCGGTATGTTTGGGGAAAATGTTAGGAGGGAACAATTTATACATTTTACCGCTCTACGGGCAACTCCGGGGCTTGATGAGGATTTGTTTCACTTCCCCACCAACTGGCATTAAACCCCACCAAACTCCCTCCAAATTTAGGCCCATGCCTTTTATTTCCCAACCACACAAAATTAGGATGGTTCGTACCCAAATCTTGTTACTAAGGATCTCCATACAACACTATCGCAACCCTAATGATCATGCGAAAGGCTGTAGTAAACAAAATTGAGGTCTTGATGCATTTTTGGATCAAAATATTAAAAAATTTCATTACCACTTAAGGAAGCTCATTTAAAGTCATAACTGATTCGCAGCAGATGATGAAATTTCATATCCGAACATGTACTTTTAATAAACTTCAAACAGTTTAGCATAAAACATACTGTCACACATTACTTTCAATGTTATAAATAAACCAAAAAGTACTTTAATGGTACAACAAGGAAACTGTACATTTATTGTACCAAAAAGTACTTATATTGTTCCAAAAAGTATTTTTATTGTACAAAAAGCACTTTAATTGTACCAAAAAGTACTTTTTTTTATCAAAAGTACATTTATTGTACCAAAAAGTACTTTTTTATCAAAAGTACATTTTTTCAAGTACATTTGCTGTATCAAAAAGTATTTTATTGTATCAACAAGTAATTTTGTTTAACAACAAAGTACTTTTGTTTTCGCAAAAAGTACTTTTATTATATCTAAAAGTACATCTTTTGTAACAAGAAGTACTTTTATTGTTCCACAAAGTAATACTACTGTATCAAAATGTAATTGTATTGTTTCAAAAAGTACTTTTATTTGACCACGAAGTACTTTAATTGTACCCAAAAGCACTTTCGTTGTTTTAAAAAGTACTTTTATTAAACAAAAAGTACTTTTGTTGTACTAAGAAGTATATTTATTTATACTACCACAAAATAATTCTGTATTTTCGAAATGTATTTTTATTGTACCTAAACGTAAATTTTTAGTATCAAAAAGTAACTTAAATTTACTACAAAGTAATTTTGTTGTATCAAAAACTACTTTTTTTTGTACCATGAGTTCTTTTATTGTACGAACAAGTACTTTTATTGTACTTGTATTGCATCAAAAAGTACTTTTATTGCACAACAAAATACTCAGTACTTTCATTGTAGCGAGAAGTACTTTTATTGCACCTAAAATTACTAATACTTCATTGCTGCGTAAAAAAGTACTTTTTCGAACGTAAAAGTACATTTACAGTAACAAAAAGTAATTTAATTGCATCAAAAATACTTCTTATGTACCAAAAAATTATTTTGTTTGAATCAAAAGTACATTTTTGTGCCAAAAAACACTTTTATTATAACCCGCAGATCTTTTATTGTACGAACAAGTACTTTTATCGTATGAAAAAGTACTTTCAATGCGCATCAAAATACTCAGTGCTATTATTCCAACAAAATGTACTTTTATTGGGCCAAAAATTACTAATATTCCATTGTTGTGTAAAAAAGTACTTTTATCGTTATTATATTATTATATTACTTTTACGGTACCAAAAAGTACTTTTAACGTACCACAAAGTAATTTTATGGTATCAAAAAGTATTTCTAATGTACCAAAATATAATTTTATTGTACCGCGAAAAACTTATATTGTACTGAAGAATACTTTTGTTACATCAAAAAGTACTTTTATTATCCAAAAGTACTTTTACTATCCCAAAAGTACTTTTATTACCTAAAAAGTACTTTTATTGTACAAAAAGTACTTTTATCGTACAACAAAATTCTTTGATTGTACAACGAAAACGTTTTATTGTACGGAAAAGTACTTTTGTTATATCAAAAAGTACTTTAATTATCCAAAATTGCTTCTATTATCCAAAAAGTACTTTTATTGTACCATGAAGTTATTTTGTTGTACAAAAGAGTACTTTAATTGTAACAAAATGTACGTTTCTTGTACCACAAAGTTTATGGTCTCAAAAAGTACTTTTATTGTCTGAAAAAGTACTTTTATTGCATCTATTGTACCAAAAAGTAATTTTATTGCACCCAAGATTGTATCAAATTTATTTTATTTTATTGTATCAAAACGAAATTATTCTGTCCAAAAAAGTACTTTTATTGTATCAAGAACTACATGTCTTCTTCATATCTGGCGGTCGTCACAGAAATGCATCCATTAGTAGCCACACATAGAAAAGAAATCCAAGCGCTTCGGTCTTTTGCGCTCCGTAAATAGTTCATCACACAAAGTTTACGTAACAGCTCTTTGGCCTGGTCCATCCAACAAAGTTTTAGTCACCCCATTCTTAGCCGCCCATTGAGCCTATTGTCGAAGACTTTTCCAGCAAGAGCATTTTCATCCATAAGTACAACGAATCTCTGATTCCATATATTTGAACGCACTGGACTATCGTTATACTGGATATCGTTATATCGCTATAACGTTCATGATTCATTCTACGATGATACTCGCCGTTAACGATGATGAGACCAAATACTTTGGATAATATTTTTCCCTCGAAGACTTTCAAAGTAGATTGATCATTACTCAGGAATCTGCACTGTAGAACAATATACGTATATAATAAGTGTCTTGTAGAATTCGATCTTTGTTTGTCGAAAGATTTCTTAGTCATTAACCTGCTTGTTTAGCGCATAGTAGCTGCCGATTGGCAACAATACTCGTCTACCAAATTCCAGGATGACACTATGGGACCAGCCGTGGCATGGTGGTTACTACTACATGCTACTACCATGGCGGTTATCCCTGGTTCTATTCCCGCCCTCAGTCATCTAAATTTGTCTTTCTTTGTCGGACCCCTCCATGTTGTCGACAGCAACTTCGAAACGAGCAGACTCTTATTTCGTTGAAGCAAATAACTTGGATTTGTCCTCACTTATCACAAGACCCACTTTTGCCGACTGCTTCTTAATGCTCGAAATGGTCAATGGTAAGTAAATCAGCGGCACACTTATAAAGTATGTGAGTTTTATTATCGATGGTACCAGTCGTGTTTACTGCAGCCTTCCTTATAATACTCTTCATTATGATGTTAAAGAGATCGCATAACAAACTAACGCCTTGTCTAAAGCCTATCTTGGTAGACAATGACTCTATCAGAGTATTGCCTATTTTAACTGACTTCGTCAGTGTCATCCCGCAAAGTCTTATTAGCCTCGCGGGCATACAACACTCTGCCATAGCATCTAATAGATATTGGACTGACGAATGCTGCATTGTAATCGTCATTGTAATTTTAATCGATAAACAAATGGTATGTATCGATCTGCATTTCTTGGGTCTTTTCCAGCCATTGTCGTAATGTGTATGTCTGGCCGGTCGTAAATCACCCAGATCTAAATCCACACTGATAAAGTCCAATCAGGTTCGCTAGGATGGGCTTTAGTCTTTCACATAACACACTAGAAAGGACCTTGTAAGCGATGGGTAAAAGGTTAACCCGAGATAATTAGTACACACAAACTTGGATCGCCTTTCCTAAGCACAGGACATAGAACACACGAATTCCCTTCAGCGTGCATGCATTCCTTAAGCCAAATCGTGTTTAGTAGCTGGTGCATGCATGTTGCCAGGTCATTTCCGCCGCCTTTATAAAGCTCTGCCGGCAGGCGATACTCTCCCACAGCTTTATTATTTTTAAGCAGTTCAATTGACGTACTGATCTCATTTTGCCTCTACTCTCTACTCCGTCGTCGATGATTGGCGTAATTTCGTCACTAATGCTGCCTACGGGAAGAAGAAGAGAATGGATGGGTCCCCTCCATATTTTCAGCACACTATGTGTGTTCGTGACCAGATTTGCATTTCTGTCCTTACAGGTGGGGATAGCTGTTCCAAAACATTTGCTTTTTATCTTTTGGTAGAACTTTCCGGATTCACCTGTATCCCTGTTATTTTCGATATCCTGGCTATCAGATTTATTCCATAGACGGATTTTCTGTTTAAAGAGGCGTGTCAACTCCCTCATCTTCTCATTATAACGCTCCGTCCCAGTAAGCGTTGCCATTGTCTGCAGTTTTGCACTGTTTGCAGCATCCTTTTCCACAGACATTGAGCGACATTCCTCATCGTACCAGGGCTTGTCTGAGCGTGGCTTTTCATAACCCAGTACGGTCGTTGCGGAAGTGGTCGTAGAATGTGAAATATGTTGCCACTGTGTGTCGGGAATATCAGAATTATGGGGACGGTTTTTTTTAAGTATTTGAGAGAGTTGGTTGCAATAGGCATTGGCTATCTCGGTGGTATGCAGCATTGTGAAGTTTGGCTTCCTTTGCGTTTAATTACGGGTGTTTTTAACAGTACTTAATAGTGTGCGTACCTTGGCTGCAACTAGGTGATGATCCGAGTTAATTTACGCACCGCGTGTCTCACGCTCGTCAATAACGCTTAAGACATGCCTTCCATCGATTACCACATGATCAATATGGTTTCTTGTCTTTTGATCAGGGGATACCCAGGTTGCCTTGTAGATTTGTTTATGCGCGAATCTGATTCCACTCATTACCAACAACATACAGTACTTTTTCTTCGATCTATAAACAGCTTCCCTCGCATAGTCAAGATGACCTTAGCTGCTTATTACTATACCTCAAATTTTTTCAATATTTTGTCTGTATCTTATATGCAACCTCCATGGTAATAATCCTAACAAAATTTTGTCAATTTATCTAAACGAACACTTAGCTATTTAATAGATATCCCCACATCATTCAAATAAAATTAATTTTGATCAAATATCAATGCAAAAGTGTTCAACACCTCCACAGGCAATCCAACGACCAACAACACCATGAACAACATTGCAATGCAATAAAACCCCAATTACTTGTCTAGTAGTTATAAAAATATTAATTTAATGTTAGGTTTAGTGAGATATTAATTATTTTTATTAAAAATTATTTCCGTTGCGCCTCTATGGCCGCCATCCAAACAACTACACCAGCCAGCTGTGTGTGTAAAGTCAACAACACATGCTTCATTCACTGCAGATCGACCACAACTTGTTGAGACTTCGACTACTACGCAAAATTTTCAATAACAAATTTTTCAATGAAACTCAAAAAAAAACGCCAGTAATTTAATTTGCCAACAAATGCAGGCATGTAATCATACAGAGATTTTTTTTATTAGCTGCTCCAGCATGTTCAGTGAGACAAATCCCTCTCCCTCTCTATTTACTTTGTTTCATTTTCAGATTTGTTATGTGATCTCACAGCATATGTGATTCGAATCTATTCGCATCGTTTAGATTTCATTAACAGGCGCAAAAATTTTGATGTTTTTTTACTTTATTTGTTGTTCTGCAAAAACGCAGCAGCAAAAGTGTGGGGGTACACATATTTTGTTCGCGGCTACTTTGGAAAGTCGGAACAGAAAGAAACATGTGCTAAAGTTAAAGCCAAAAATAGCAAGTTATACCTAGTCCAAATATTACTTGGTCGCCCCCACTATATACCCTTCGCGTTTCCCTGGCGGCCGACCATGATGCTATGTAAATGTGCAGCAGCATTTTGGATTGGATGGGATGAGAGAGGTGTGGTGGTGGTGGTGGTAGGGGGGGTCAACTTGTAGTCGAGAGGTAGAATAGCTCCCACAAGTGCAAATGTTGAGTTGTTGTGTTGAGTGCTGAATGTGAATGAAAGATTGGCAGCAACTGAATGCTTTGATACAGGTAGTAGAGCGAATGGCAATGTGGTGGCGCTGAACAGTGGTTAGAAATATATCCACTTGTATGAAATAATACTCATATAATAATAGTAAAATCTATGAATGACCATTGTGAAATTATTATAATCCACAATTTTGTGTATTGTGCAAGTATCACCCTAGCTAAACTCATACATTCACAAAAAATCAAAGAATAAAGGATGTGTTAATTTTTTTGGTTTAGGATTATAATTATGATTCTAATTTGAGAGAGATCGCGTAATCCATTCAGTGGTAGCAAATGTGAGAAGATACAATGTTGAGTAATCTAAATGGCATGCTGCCACCGACGCGTCTTAGGAAGTAGGTAAGAGAAGTTACTGAAGCTCAACACAACGACTCTCTTAGTGGCTTTGGCAGCCCCAAGAAACTAGGATCGGGCACGGTGACCTAATAAGCCACTCTTCTTAAATATAAATAAACCAATTATTATGAAAACATGAAAAAAAGAAAACATAGGCTTGACATAGATATCATTGGCCGTGGACTGCGGGGTATTATTGCTGCCTTCTAAAGCATTGATAGGCAGTCGGCATAAGTGGGTAATAAATGAGGACAAAACCAAGTTACTTGCTTCAACGAACAAAGAGTCTACTCGTTTGGGACGCTCCGTGGACGGTGAGAACTATAACTTTAAAGTGGTAGATGATTTTCTCTATCTTGACCGACGTAAATAAAAATAATAATATCAGCCTGGAAGTCAAGAGTATTGATCGCAAACCGCTGCTACTATGCGCTCAGCAAATAATTTAATTACAAAGCCCTCTTTTAAAGAACAAATATCCAACTCTACCTGAAACTGATGCTACCTGCCCATATCGGTGAATCCTGAGTAATAACACAAGCGGATCAATCAATTTTGGACCCACCATCGGGCAGTACCATCGTCGAATGAACCATGAGACGTATGTATGTATAACGCTATCGACGTAGCCAACTGCTTTCAAATAGATCGAATGTGCATGCTGGGAAATGTTGTATGAATTGATACGCATGGTACAGCTTTGAAAGTCTTCTACAATTGAAATGATGGGCGGCTTAGGATAAGGTGACCAAAACTGAGTTGGATGTATCAAGTGAAATAGCTGTTGTCTAAACTTAGTTGTGATGGACTATCTTCGAAGCACAAAAGACCGAAGCGCTTGGAATTCTTTTCTACGTGCGGTTACAGATGGATGAATTTCAGTTGCTTCTGCCTTGAATAGGAGTATATATTCCTGTCATACTTTTGCTCACGTTACTCTTGTTTTATATCAAGTATAACGGCTTGGAATACACTGAAGAGGTCTGAAATCCTCGATCTTATACTCAGGCTAAGTTTCGCGGAGTAGATGTTTTCGTAGAACACTCTATCATCCAGTCTATACCCATTAGTAAATATGTCTAGTGGTCCATACATAGCGTTTGCGTTCTCTGTCCACTTCTACCTGCAGAGTGTTCTGGTTTCGTAGGGGATGTCTGATTTCCATGCGCTAAGCATAGAGACAGTTGCAAGTGAGATATGGCTTAGAAACCTTAAATGTCCAAAAGAGGGATTTCTATTTAGTTGTCCCAATAGATTTCCTGCATGTGTCTAAAACAGTGGCAGACATAACCGCATGTAATTTATGAACCTCGTTCGTAAGTCGAAACAAGCATGTGAGGTGTTGCTTCCATAACACTCAAGCAGATACTGACTGTTTGTAGTCAAATAAAACTACCAAGTACGTGTGATTTTCTGATCGTGTTTGTGTGATAAAAACGACTATTGCTGGCCTCGCGATGCTTTGAGATGTCTATCAATGTAAGAAATCTATGATTGCCTTGTTGGATCGGCTTTACAGGTTTTGTATTCAGTTGAGCTTGCTGTCTAAGATTAGTTCTAGGTAGTTCGCCACATATGTTGGATATAGTCAGGGATTTTTATTTCCTATTGAACAGTAATAATTCGATTTGATGAGGGTTAGATTATATTCCCTTTCTTGATATTAATAAAGTCTTGAATCTTCCACTCGATGTATAGTATTCTCTTCCCTGAGACGCCGAGTGCTAAGTTATTCAAATACGTTAGGACCGTGCATCCTTTGACTTCAACTGTTTGAGTATGCTGTTGCGGCTAGGTTCCACAGTAGCGGTGATAATACTCCTCCTTGTTCCCCACCTAGTGAGGGTGTTTTCCTAGCTTGGAGGTGATTGTTCTCTTCAGTAGCATATAACGAAACAGTTTGTTAGTGTGTGAATTGATCTGTAGACTGCTGAGCTCTATTATATTGCACAGGGGCTTGATATTGCTGAAGGCTCCCTCTATGTCAATACATCTATCAACTCTTAAGATGTGAAAGTTCCCCTATGTCAATTTTAAAATTCTCCGCTAAGTATAGTATATAATATCCTGTTATTTCTCTAGGAAGCAGAGGGCCATAACAAGATTATTTCTCGATCTTCTGCGTTACATTTTGTCTGACTTCATTCCACAGTAGTCGTAATCGGAAAAGCGCCATCTTTAGCATCTCCTAGTATGTGTTGGGAATTACAGTCTTAGTTCATTAAATATCACAAAATATCTATACACACATTTCATATATCCCCTAATCTCGACAGACCACTGTCCAATAGAATGCCCCTAGCTTAATCACTGTTGGAGCTCAACTCCAGAATCTACTTGTATCAACAGCTTTACCCCCTTCACCTAATAGTTAAAGTGGAGTAAGAGGCAATCAGCAAAATATGTTTGCAATTGCTGTTGTTATTGTTTATTCTAGAAACCAGCAACAACGACAACATCAAAAACAACAGCAGCAGCAGCAAATACAGAATCTGTTCGAACAACACCAAAAGCAATAGCAACAGCAACATTTTCAGCAGCAGCTTCCAGTAAATCAAACAAATCAAAATAAATAAAATGACTGAATGACGGATGGATTGATGGCTGGCTGACTGACTGTCTGACCGAGTGAGTGAGTGAATGAGTGACGGACTGAGTAAATGAATGAAAGATTGGCCGCCTGGCCGTATGTTGGCCATTTGGTTTCGATGAGTGGCTATTGAATTGTTGGCTTATTTTTGGGGGGCTCTTTGGGATTGAGGCGGCGTCGTAATTGAATGTCAGCATTGCGAAAGTCATATGGACCATTTGTACACTATGTATATAAACTATGTTGTATTGTATATACAGAGAGGGCATTTTGTATAATTTGTTACAGCTGAAAAACAACAATAATGACAATAACAAAGTTTCAAAATATTTTCTAAAGTAAAATATTTGTTTTAGAGACTTTGGGGGAAACACAAGCAACATATTTAGAAAATGTTTGTAAATTCACCAAATTCAACAAACAAAAAATTAAAGATATAAATTAAGGGGCTATAGTTGTTGCGTGGCATTAGCAACTTATGTAATACACTAAGTGTTCAACGACCCCCTTAACAATATCCACCTGTTTGTTGAGAAATGTTACCCTTATAACGATCTCTCCCTACCGCCACACTGCATTTCTCGTTAATCACCATAATTTAGTGTCCCAGTTGTTATGTAATGTTCAATGCATGTTCTCTTACATCCTGACTCTTAACAAATTCAACTGGCTTAAGTTTTAATTAAGCTGAATATTTACCCCAAAAAAAAATTTTCATTCATCCAGTCATCTTTCGATTACCTAAACCCTCATAGCATGGAGGTGTGTGTGTGTGTGTGTGTGTATGTCATATTCACTAGCTGCACTCCACAAAAACCGACACTTCTTCTTCTTTTTTTACCCTTAACCCTCTTCTATAGAATTCATTCATTTGTCGTACGTTCAAGCTGCATATCATGATGAAAAAATCTGCCTTTAGGCCTTTCAATTAATCAACGAAATGTAATTTGTAATGTCGGGGTTAAATATAAATGAATTGGGCGGACCACCAGTGGGGAAGGGACGAACAGAGAGAGGGGGATGAGAGAGTAAGTGTAGTGAGTGTGATGAATGGACTCGTAGTACGGCCATAAAGAGGGCTGTATAATGAAAGCTTTACATGAAATTCAGATGGTAACAGGTAAAGGGCTAGAGTTTACCTCGGTAATACACCCTTTATTATATAGTGTAACACATGATTTTGGGACTCAATTCTGAAAACTGCACGTGAAAGTAGCACCATAAAGAAGAAGTTCTGCATCATTCGTTTTGTCAAGTTACATGCCACAATAATTGAATATCGATTTAAAATTAGTAAGTATCGTATAGGGAATTTGTCACGTTTTAGGCTCTTTTGTTTGACATAACTCGAGACTTTTGCGGTTCGTATGCACTTCGTCCACCAAGTTTAGATAACAGCTCTTTCACCAGGTCCATCCAACGAAGTATTGGTCGCCCTATCCTCGAGTTTATTGCCGAAAACTTTTCGAGTCGAAGTATTTTAATCCATTCGTACAATGTATCTAAGTTTAAGCATTCGGTCTATTTAAACGCGCTTGACGACGTCGATATCGTTGTACAGCTCATGGTTCATTCGACGACGGTACTCGCCGTTTACGATAATGTTTCTTAATATTTTGCAAAGTATTTTTCTCCCGAGGATTTTCACAATAGAATGATCCGCTAGTGTCATTACACCAGGAATCAGCGCTATAGGGCAAGACAGGCGGTTTGCGATCATTACTTACTCATAATTTCAAGGCTGGTATTATTATTTTTATTTACGGCAGAGTCAAGTTAGACAAAACGATCTACCGTTCACGCAGCGTCCCAAACGAATAGACTCTTTGTTCTTTAAAACAAATAACTCGGTGTGTATTTTTATATCACCATACCCATTACCGCCAATTGTTCCTCAATGCATGAAAAGGCTGCAGTAACATCCTGCAGTCCATGGCCAATGATATATATGTCATCGGCATACGCCAGCAGCATGTGACTTTTGTTAAAGATGGTACCAGTCCTGATTACTGCAGCCTTCCGCATGATCATCTCTATGACGATGTCAAAGAGATCGCATGACAGATTATCGCCTAGTCTAAAGCCTCGCTTGGTAGAAAATGGCTCAGTCAGATTTTTGCCAATTTTTACTGAAGACTTCGTGTCAGTCAGATACATCCCGCAAAGTCGTATAAGCTTCGCGGGGATAACAAACTTAGCCATAGCATCTAATAGTTTCTGTCGTATCGGACTGTCGAATGCAGCTTTGTAGTCCATAAACAGACGGTAGGTGTCGATCTGAATTTCTTATGTCTTCCACAGGATTTGTCGTAGTGTGATTATCTGGTTGGTCGTGGATTGACCAGGTCTAAAGCCACACTGATAAGGTCCAATAGATTTCTCTAGGATGTTCTACAATCTTTCACATATTACACATAAGATAGGACTCTGTAAGTAATGGGTACAAAGCTGATCCCGCGTTAGTTAGTATACCTACTTGGATCGCCTATCTAAAGCACAGGACATTGAACACCCATCGGGCATGTATTCCTTTAGGCAAATTGTGTTTATAACATGGTGTAAGCACGTTGCCAGTTCATTGTCGCCGGTCTTGAAAGACTCTGCTGGCAGCTTTTTAAATATACAGCCTTACAATTGCGCTACTACTCGCGTTTTGACCCGGAGGGTATACAATCTAGTGCGTCATCGAGGGTTGGCGTGATTTCGTCACTTGAGCTGCCTTCACATGAGACATGCTTTCTATCGATTACTCTTGGCTTACATTGCATATTTTAACACATTGAATTAAGTTCTGGTAAGTGATTGCTTACTGTAATAAATGCTCGATAGGTGGCACATTTTAGTTACTGTTATTGACAGTAAAACATTTGGAAAAATGTAGGAGCCTGAATAGTCTTATCTATTACCACGTGATCGGGACCTGCCGTGGCATAGTAGTTAGACCACGCGACTACCATGCGGAAGATCGTTGGTTCGATTCCTGTCTCTATTCATCTACATTATCTTTCATCGCAAACCTCCTCGGTGTTGTCGACAGCAACTTCGCAATAAAGTGTCGATTATGCGATTATGCCGATTAACTCGACACTTTACTGCGAAGTTGCTGTCGACAACATCGAGGGGACCGCCGCTGAAATATAATGTGATCGGCATGTCTTGTAAATGCTTCTCAAACATAATGTTCGCATATGTCTATAAACAAGTAGGTGCCGTTATTGTAAGTCTAAACAAATCCTCTTTTCTCATCCCAGCTATTTTGTAATTTTCTTGCTATCCTCGTTAATATTAGCTGTAAACAAGGTGGTGGAAGTCAAGTAGTTCGATAGAATGACGTCGTCCACGTCATCCACAGCATCATCGTCACCGTCACCGTCATCCTCATCGTCATCATCGATGAAGCCATTGCTATGATGTCCAGCCTATGATGTCCATTCATTGTTGCTCTTCACAGAGTCGAACTTCATTGCCACGTTGACGATGACCATCATCCATCCGCATACTCGTGTATATTCCATTCACTGATGCACTCAATTCAAGTCATTGAATATTGGGGTTTGTACTACGAATATATTGTTGTGTGAAGTAGTGGCTAATTTCCAGAGGTTAGACAAGTTCACTGGGCACGTACTAGCACATTAACTGGACAAATTGATGTTTACAGCACACAAAATGCTGGTGGAAATTAATGGACATAGTTAGGACAGAATAAAAAATTACGGAATTTCGGTATAAACGACTACGAATTTACCATTGCGATACGTCAACTTTGGAACTGTTATTTTGGTATAAAAATTTAAATTTATTTTCGTCCATAGTAAATAAACTGCAGCGAATTAAAATCAAATTTAGGAGGGATTGTGGTGCTCCTCCGAATATAAAGTGAACGGTGATATATACAACCATAAAAAGCATTCTAAAAGGTCTCCTAACAGATCTACCAAAATATTCCTTATGCTTGATACAAGAAGTCCTTAATAAAGGCTTTCCTTTCTTATTGGCAAATCAAAAATCGCACATTCTTATTTCTTAGCATGATAAAAGCCCTGTACCTTAAAAACTTTTTATATTTACTTACTCTCCTTCCAAAAGGCATTCTTATAGGAACGTGATGAAAGGTTCGATTTAAGAATGAAGAACATCTCATTTTCTCCTTTCTTTGTTAGAGAAGACCTGCTCAAAGAAGGCAGATTAGAAGGAGTTCATCTAGTTCCGCCTATGTCTAAAAATTTTCTTGAATGGCTTACACGGAAGGCATTCTGTAATACCTTCCGTTCGAAGGACTTCTCGAAGGTTTTTACTGAATGCAGACTGAAGTTCTGATTAAAGGTCTTCCAAATGAGGCATTCTTGAATATTTTAATTTGATGACACTCCACAAGGCCTTCAGCCAGAAGGGAGGGAAGAAGGCCTTGATTACCAACTTTTTATATTCACTAACTCTCCTTCCAAAAGGCATTCCTATAGAGACGTTGTAAAAGGTTGGATTTTAGAATGAAGAACATGTCATATTCATATATATTACGTCCATTCCTTTCTTAGGGAAGACCCGCTCTTCATTTTCATTTGATGACATTCCACAAGGGCTTCAGTGAGAAGGGTGGGAAGAAGGCTTTGCCTATGCCACCCCTATGTAATTTGGAAAGGAAGTGGCAATGTGTAAAGCATGCCTTTCAGCGTCTAAAGAAGTCCTGATGGAAGGTCTTCCAAGATATAAATTCCGTTACTGGAATTATTAATGGATTCGTCTAGTGGTTTTATCTCAGGTTCGGAACAAATGTCAGTTCCACCCGTTGGACAAGAGGGATACGATATTTGTACAAAATAAAACGTCTTTCTATTCATTGGTATATTATTCCTCGACCAACTTGACATATATTCCGCTTGCTTGCGGAGGTCCGCGCTGGTAGGTTAAAATTGGATGTTTCATGCTCATTCTCTTTGTTTTTTTGGTTTTTGTTTTGTGTATACTCGAAGTGAAATAAAAATTTAAACAAAATGAAAACAAAAGAGAATTAGAATTTCATTTCACATAGGAAATAAATTTGAATATGAAACACGAAAAACCTAACTTCCGAAGGTGGATCCAAAAATGGAAGATTGGCGGATCCAAAAACGGACAATTTTGCTGCCACAAACAAGGCGACAATGTGTCTTTTTTGGTATCCCTTTCGGATACTAAAACGGACATTTCATCCGCCAACAGTCCGTTTTGTATTCCCTATGGGCAGGTTTCCGGACTTCAATGTCAAGTGGGGAGATCTATAATACTCATAAATAAGAAAATCTAACAAAATTCGAACACAATTTCGGTTCTAGTTTTTTTCCTGTAGGTACATACCCAGCGGTAAATGAAACGAAGTACCTAATTAGTAGTCCATGACATCAGTATGACATTGTAAGCGTGATCTAAGTTCTTAGAGAGTCACGCATGTGTAATGTAAAAAAATATCGTCCACCCATTATAACTCCTATTGAAATGACACTTACTGACATAGAAACTTACTTCGTAATCTAGCGTGTTATCAACGTCGCTTAAAACTCCGTTTATAACGTAATTTCAGATGAAATAGCACTTACTGACATCGTCGCTGTAATCCATGACATCAGTATGACATTGTAAGCGAGCGATCTAAGTAACTAGAACGTCACACGTGTGTAATGTAAATAATATCGTCCACTCATTATAACTCCGATTGACATCTACTGACATCGGCACTTATCTCGTAATCAAGCACGCTTAAAACTCCGCATATAAAGTAATTGCAACTGAAATGACACTTACTGACATCGTCGCTTACTTTGTAAGCGAGGGCGCACTGATTAAACGATCTATGACACACCTATGCTAAATTTAAAGGGGGAATATAAGCGAGAGAATCATCATTGAATGCTACTTAATATAGCTGACATCAGCGATTAAGTAATGGGTATTTTCACCGCTGGGTAGTTAAGTTTCCTTTTTAGTTAATTAGTTTTAAGTTTTCCTTGAACCGAGACATATTGAAAAATTTTGATTTTGCTAAGGTTTTACTGAACTAGCATAAAGCTTTTAAGAGGTAGCGGCTGGCCTAAGTTACACTTACAAACACATGCCTGATATCCGCCCTTCCCAGCCATGCACCTTCCTGCTGTTTATCACTTGCTCTTATTTATATTGGAAAACATGAACTTTACACGGATTTCCTATGAAATATCGCAGACAACAGCGCTCATTTAAATCCAACACTACACAATTATCGTATGTACGTGATTGTCAAGTACTTTTGTCACTGATGTTTATTACATACAAAAAATTAAATTTTCAACTTAAATTACCCCCCCCCCCCCCCCCCCCATTTCGCCTCAGTATACCCTTGAAGAAAGCGACAGACACACACACACAATAAAAGGGGAAGTGCGATATTGCAGGTCATCCCCTGTAGTTTTTTCGTGACAATTAACCCCAAAAGTGGCAGTACACTACACTGTAGACTGGTTATAAAACTATCCACATTGATCCTATACTCTGAAAACTGGTTATAAAACTATCCACATTGATCCTATGCTCGGAAGACTAGTTCCAAAACTATCCACATTGATCCTATACTCGGAAGATTGGTTCTAAAACTGTGGAAAATTTTACTGTCACTTTGTGGTGCCACTTAGCTGTCTTCTTGTGTCGCAGATGGTGGATAGTTAAAAATGTGTGTCATTGAGCGTTTTAATAAATTTTTGAGAGAATGAGATAGGGAGAGCGTATGAGAACACAATCAGAAAAGCAAATACAACAATAGTTCAATGCAAAAACTTCTGACCATAAGCAAAAACAAAATGTTGTAAAGAATGTGCGAGTCAAACGAAGAAAAAAAAACACACACACAAGAAAACTACCGTTTTCTAAAACAACAACAATAGCAAGGGAGTTTTTTGGAAACACTTGCATCTGCGTTTTAGTTTTGTTTTAAGAAGTGATCGAACAAGTTAAAAAAAAATAAACAAGTGAAATATTTGAAAATTCAATTGAATTTGCGTGAACAAATTTGCACAAGCCCTTGTGAAAAAAAATATTTGTTAAAGAAAATAAAAGTGAATCAGTAAGTATGAGCAAACGAAATATAAGAAGACAAATTATTCTTTTTCTGATAAATATCTACATAAATTCTTTAATTTCTTAATTTCAGAAGCAACAATTCCCAACGCACGAGACGGTGGCTGGGAAAATCAGCTGCGTGAAGCAATTCGACTTCAGAAGAAAAGACATTTAAAAAGAATAGCAGAAAGCAAAATTTAAATACAAAATTTTTTTATGTATAGATGAATTTTTTGTATGTTTTTGTTTTTAATGAAATAATTTTTTTTAAGTTTTATAAATAATAATATTTACTTTAGGAAAAATTTGGTGTTTTTTATGGGAGTGGTTAAGTAGGTATAAAGAGACAGTAAAGGGTAAGCAAAATAGAACTGTCTTTTTGTGGCCTCTTGGTGGCAATTTACCCTCTTGTAGGACAACTATGCAGTCATATGGCTAGCATTCGCTAGCAGGGGAATAGTTTCGTAGAAACAGCTGAAAACTAATCTTCTTGGGATAGGTTTATGGTGGGTATAAGGAGACAGTTAAGGGACAGCTAAAATGAACCACCTTTAGACTGTCACTAGGGGACGTCTTGGTGACAATTTACCCCCCTCGTAGGACATCGCAATGTTAAAGTGGCCAGCCATATGGCTAGTATTCGGGCTAGTTGTGTCGCAAAGGGGCTAGTTTTTTGACCAGCTCGTAGACAGCCACATGAACTACAGGGTCCATATCCGGTGTATTGGTGGTGGTAAAGTCGACTCGCTACCACACGCATCCACATTTCTTTTTACAAGAATTCCAAACAAATATTTATCAATATGCAGCTAACCTTTTGTTTCTACGCTTCATCGAGGCCGATTTGTAATTTCTTTAGGAAAACATTTGAAAACAAAAGTTTTCAATTTATCATCAGCTAGGGATTTGATGACCATTTTTTTCATAGACTAATAATAATAGTGGTGGTGTGAATGTCTGAATAGCTGTTGATATTGGAGAACTATCCAAGAGATGTAACATAGCATCGCCCGTCGTTGATAACACTTTGCTATAGAGCAACAGCAGCAGCAGCAATGTAATTCTTGACATCTCGTATTGAATTTCAATGAGTCATTTGTAGAAATTTTCTTTTCAACTTGACCATCATTATGCCGCTATTGTGTATATGTAGGAACACGAAAGTGAGGAGTAATATAGAAAGTCGAAAATTCGATTGTCAACAAAAGTGTGAAATGTTATCAAATAATGTGTAAATGATTTCCGGTCTCAAATGTCTTAATTATTGATTTTGATTTGTCAGGTTATCAGGAAATGAACATTAGACCGGGTCACGAAAAAAAATTTCCAAAGTCGAGGGCAAATATTAAAGATCATCTCGAGACAACTTAAAAAAAAAATTTTTTTTCCTCCCCCACCCCCCGGAAAAACAGCCAAAATCGTTTTTTTATCACTGCTTTTTTGTTTGTGGTTCAATCGTAACATTCAAGAAATCGGTGTATAGGTTTCTACGAGTACTACATTTGTCCTATAGATGTCGCTGACATACGACATCATCTTGCAATGATGGCCTCACTTAGAGGAATTTCTACCCCTAAAATTCGAAAATATTTTTTCCTAGGATTAAAGTCCTTTAAAAATCAAAAATATTTTGCTTTGGAAGTATACAGTTTTATTCAAAAACAAAAAAGTTACGTATGAAAAGATGTATTTACAGCATCAACACTAATATTTTTTCCTGTTGTTCGCATTATTACAGAAAATTATTGCATACTTCTCAGCGATATCGAAAAAAATTAAATACAAGTTATTGTGTACTTTTTAGCGCAAACAGTGTTTTAAAACATGCGGATAAAAATATCCAGCGTCACCAATATTAAAGCAACGAAATTATAAAGATACCTGGTCCACAATGGAAGTATTAATAATAAAATATAGAATTAATTTTGCACTTGTATTCTTCCCATGCAATATGCCACACTCAACATTTGTGCGAAATGTAAGTGAATCAGCGCTTAAAATGACTAATCAAAATGGAAAATTTTTGTATGTAATTTGTAATTACATACATATCTTTGCTCTTTTTGGGATTTTATTTGTAATACAAATCATATTTCGTCGGTAACTAGATAAAAAATTAATTATCTCAAGGAAATATTTAAATTTTTTTTCGATGTCGTTAAGACTTATGCAACAATTTGAGGTACGAAGTGTGGAATCGTTTTTATAAAAATTTTCCGTCAGCGCTAAAAAGTATGCAACAATTTGCGATAATAATGCAAACAACAGGAAAAACCAGTACAGAAATTTCAGTCAGGTAAACTGACTGATAAATACCATCACCCAATATAAGATATTGTTGAAGTCTTGAGTTATTGAAATGAATAGATATTAAATTAAAATTAAATTACTTATGTATATTTTTTCCCCTGCTTGTGGTGCAAAATCGTCCAAAACTTTACTTATTTGTGTAGGGGGTATAGGTACCGGTTTAGAATTTATGTGAGAAATATTAATTCTTCAAAAAAAAATAATTTTGATAGGGGGTACCAAATTTTCATACATACAACTTACGAATAATTTGACTGAATTCAGTGAACTTACAAAAAAGATATGTATGTAAGACTGTAGGAGTGAGTTCGGTCCATTGTGTGGGAGGTACCAGAAGGGGTGTGTCAAATAGTTAGGTTTTCTGAGGTTTCGCCTCCTATTACAATATAAATTAACAGACTAATTTTCATTACCCCTCAAATGTCCGTTTGGAAGTTATGGGTGAATTATTGATTTTCCAAAAATAGGTAATTTTGTATGGGAGGTACCAGAAGGGGTGACCCGATATAGTCCATATTCACTCCTGATTCATATTTTCATAAGCGTACAAATTACTCATAATTTGACTGAATTCAGTGTACTTAGAAAAAAGATATGTTTGTAATACTATGGGGGTGAGTTCGGTCATTTGTATGGGAGGTACCAGAAGGGGTGTGTCAAATAGTTAGGCTCTCTGAGGTTTCGCCTCCTATCACAACATTAATTTATCGACCAATGTTCATAACCCCCCAAGTGACTGTTTTGAAGTTATTGGAGAAATATATAATTTCCAAAAATAGGTCATTTTGTATGGGAGGTACCAGAAGGCGTGAACCGATATAGTCCATATTCATACCTGAGTCTAATATTTATAAGCAAACATCATACGCAAAATTTGAGTGATCTCAGTTTACTTGCAAAAAAGATATGTATGTAAAACTATAAGGGTCAATTCGGTCATTTGTATGGGAGGTACCAGAATGGGTGGGGCAAAGGTCTCGGTTTTCTTAGGGTTTGTCTACTTTTGCAAGATAAATAAACTGACCAAATTCAAACATCCTCCGGTTGTCCATTTGGAAGTTATGGAAGAAATATTAATTTTCCAAAAATAGGTAATTTTGTATGGGAGGTACCAGAAGGGGTGGGGCTATTCAGCCCATTTACAATCCCATAAGTTCGTTTTGAAAAATATTGATACTGGTAAATTTTCATACCGATCCGTTTAGGTTTACTCGAGTTATCCTGCTGACCAGCCATCCAGCCAGCCAGCCAGCCAGACAGACGGACATAGCTCATTCTTCTTAAAAAGTTCTGAAACGAATTTGGTTTTAAGATACTTGGGGTCTAACTCGTCTCCTTTAATGCGTTACACTTTTTTTCGTATCAAATGATATATACCCTCATCCCTAAGGGTGATGGTATAAATATTAGTGTTGATGCTGTAAATACATCTTTTCATACGTAACTTTTTTGTTTTTGAATAAAACTGTATACTTCCAAAGCAAAATGTTCTAAGTTTTTAAAAGGCTTTAATTATAGGAAAAAATATTTTTAAATTTTAGGGGTAGAAATTGCTCTAAATGAGGCCAACATTACAAGATGATGTCGTTTGTCAGCGACATCTATAGGACAAATGTAGTACTCCTCGAAACCTATACACCGATGCCTTGGATTTAAAGATTGAGACGCAAACAAAAAAGTAGCGATAAAAAAACGATTTTGGCTGTTTTTCCGGGGGTGGGGGAGGAATAAAAATTTTTTTTTTGAAGTTGTGTCGAAGTGGTCTTTAATATTTGCCCTCGACTTTGGAGAAAAAAAAAATTTGTATGGGGACCGACCCGGTCTAATGAACATTGAATTCTAAGGGTTTGAAGTGACAGTGATATTTGGATTGTCTCACAATTTGTGAAGAATTAGTTCCGGTGTACACTCTTGGCGTTATATTTCATTGTTTAACACATTAAATTAAGTGTTGGTAAGTGATTGCTTAGTACAATTAATGTTCGATAGGTGGCGTTACACTTTTACTCGTATCAAATGATGTATATCTAAAGGGTGAGGGTATAAACCTTCTTCTTCTTCTTATTTGAATGTATCCAAAGGCATTCATAAATCAATTGCCGTATGTATAAAAGAAATCCTAGCGCTTCAGTCGTAGCGCTACTTAGATAGTTCATCACACTAAGTTTGGGTTACAACTTTTTCACCTAGTTCATCCAACGAAGTTTTAGTTGTTAGTCTTTGTTTGTTGAAACAAATAACTAAGCATTTTGCTGATTGGATCTGGTGATACAATTCTGTCGACTGCTTCACAGTGCTAGAAAAGGCCGCAGTAACATCCCGCAGTCCTCTGTCAATGATATATTATCATTAGGATGTTTACTAGATCGCATGACAGACTATCATCATGTCTAAAGTCTCGCTGGATAGAAAGTGGATCCGTCACATTTTGTTCACTGATGACTTCGTGTTAGTCAGTGTCATTCCACGCAAAGTCGTATCAGCTTCGTGGGGATACCAAACTCAGCTATAGCATCTAATAGTTTCTGTCTTATTAGATTGTCGAATGCAGCTATATAATGATAAGTGTCGATCTACATTACTTGGTTCTTCCCCAGTATTTGTCGTAGTAAGAATATCTGGTCGGCTTCGTAGTTAAAAGTCTTTAACACACTAACAAAGCTGTGGCTAATACCTTTTCAACGATGCATAGATCTTGACAATCGGTATACAAATAACCATGTTATGGTAAAAACCCCAAATCCGGCGTTTTTGCCGCGACCACAGAAAAAAATTTTACGCTCCCCCGAAATTGTTTTTACTTAATTTTTCATATAAGGCGGTAACATTGACAACTTTTTTTTTCGACCCGGCTTACTGTCCAATCCTTCGGGTGAGAACCGTATAACCCCCTGACAGATAGGGTTAAAATGCTAAAAATGAGGGCCGGGTGCCTACCAAAACTCTCTTCTCCCGGCGAGAGTATGACAGGCACTGGTGAGCCTACTTTTGAACCTCTCTCTCAGTTAAGGAAGGTGTCATTATTGTAGGTGAGCCTTTGTCTGATGGCCAGGTTCTTCTGGAATCTTCTTCTGGGACGGGACTAAATGAGGCTCCACTTCAGACACCTCCTTCTACCTCGTCGATACCTATTGGTAGTACCGACCAGGAATTGGCCAAAGCTGTTTCGAGTAAAACCTTACCAATGGAAGAGCGAAGACGGTGTTCTCCTACTGGATCTTCATGTATCGCCTGCATAAAGGCGATATCCAAAAAACGGGGAACCTGTGGTTTCTCCACTTGGTAGGGAGCCCACAATATCCGTAGTGGAGACAGAGAAGAGGGACGATCCTGCAGTCCCCTTAGGAGATTTGTAGGAATGGATATTGCTCTGCTGTCCGGAAGGGAAAAGGGACTGGTCAAAAAGCATTTGGGGTATGTGGCTAGATTCGAGAATTCGTATCGGCACGTTCTCAACAAGACGGCACTAGTCGTCGCCGGTATTGTTAAGGCAAGCATTAGCCATTTTGGCTCGATGGTAGAAAACCTGCTCAGTCTTTGAAGATTGACGTGAATTCGTCACTTGCGTTGCCATCAGAAATCCCATATGAGCTGGTGCACGCACGTTACCAGCACATCGTCGCCGGCCTAGAAAAGCCCTGCCGGCAGCCAATCGGCACTGGCCGTCTTAGTATTTTTTAGGCAAGTATTTGCCGATCTGGTCTCGTTTTGGCTCCGTGGTGGACATTCTACTCCGTCATCATTCTACTCCGTAGTCACAGACGCTGTGGGTCTGTGACTACATTACAATCTCTGCCCTTTTAGGTGGAAATCACGATTCCATAATCTTTACTTGTTAGCGTTTGGTAGAATTTTCGGTATTCACCTCTATTCCTGTACTAGTCGGCATAACCATTCTCACTCTCTCTCTCTCTCTCTCTCTCTCTCTCTCTCTCTCTCCATAGGGTGTTTTAACTTATAAAGAGCTTGAGGCAGTTGGCTGAAATGGGCATTGGCTATCTCGGTGCCAACAAGTTTCATCAAGTTCATGGACCCTATGTCTCTTTTCCTTGTATCACAACGTCCAAGGACATTTCTGCATAGAGTTTGGATATTCCAGTTACATATCAGTAAATCCTGTTCCTAATAAAGTTTGCGAGAGTCACAACATTTAAGGAGTTCTTGGGTTTTATTTTCTTTGTGTTTTCATGCTCATTAGTTTGTTTAGGGCAATTGGGGCTTATTTGGCTATTTCGCCCATTTCCCAGTTTCTTGGGACTGCCAATGCCAATAAGAGACCATTAATGTTGAGCTTCAGTAAATTCCTTGACCTTATCACTAAGACGAATAGGTGGTGGTATGTCATTTGTTTTGCTCTACATTGCCCCTTCTCACGTTTACTGTCACTAAACAAGTCCAGTGACATAGCCCCGGGAATACGATATGTATCGGACGCTGTGAATTACTGGGGGGAACTCCGCAGAGAGCTTGTGGTCAAACCCAAGTGTATAAAAATTTGAAAACTCATGGGAACATCCTTAATCCCCAAATTTAGGAAAAAAAAAAGTATGAAAAGTTTAAAGGGCCATTGAAATTCACAATCTTACCCCCTGCAACCAATGTGCCGTAGCAAAAAATAGTCTACAGGGAAAAAGCAGCAGCAGCAGCAGCAACTGTCATTATAATGCAATCATTTATCACATGATTATTTATCGTGTACGTCTCGTGTATCTTTGGTACACACTCTCATATACACATGCATGCCTGCATGCATGTAATGCCACAAGGATGCTGGGTGTCAGGACATGCAGACAACATATGTATGCGTGTGATGCTGCCACTTTTAGCAGGATATAAATCCATTTATGTCTGGTTTTAACATCACTTGTGTAAATACTCAATGATATGTGAACAAAAATGTAATAGTAACAAAATCAAAAAAACAATTGACTCTATGTGCGTATATACCAAAGGACACCTTTTACTATGGAGCAAGCGAGTGAGTTCAGCCAACAACACTTATCCGAACATACACACCAGCTCAGAAGTCGCTCTGCAAATTTTCCACAACAAACGATGTCCAGTGGGAAATGCAGCATACGCACACAAAGTGCATACAACGGTCACATACGCATATAGGGCGATTTGCAGTGTAACTACATTTCGTTTGCTCTTCCTCTCTCTCTCAATCGCTGTCTATCTCTGTCTCTTGACATATCCTTCCCTGCGGCATGATGATGAACACATAATTGCCTATCGACGTGACCGGCTGGCTGGCTGGCAGACTCTGTGAAATATTCGTATAATTTTAATTTTTGCTCTTCTTGCATCATTCTGGGGTGTCTGGCAAAAATTTATGAATACATAGTTGCACTCTTACGCTGCATATGGAAGGAATGTAAGGAAGTGCGGCTTTCACGACCACCCATGAGGGTCATTTGGTACTATGCTACGCTCCGAGGTTTGAGGGATGGTGAGAATTACAGCAAAAATTACATTTAATTAAATTTATGTCTATAGAATATCAAATTTACTACATACTACGAGTACATATACAGCTTACATGGGACATGTGTTTTGGTCTCTTTGGTGCAATAAATGTCAGATATTGAATTTGCATTATAATATTTTATTGTAATTTAATTCAGAGCATTGGTTAAGGGATTGGCTTTTAAAGAGATTTGCCACACAAATGCTGCTGGAGGTGTAACTTATGTGATGTGGATGGCAAGCAATGATCCTGTGAGCGCACATTTCCATGGGAAATGTTTCATAATATGCATAATTGGGGGAAATATTGTATGCAACATTGATGTGATATTAATGCTGGACACAATTCTTCAATTAGGTATCATCGAAACTAAATTGCGTATATCATAAATTATGATAAGTTTTAGAGTTACATGTGATTTTGTTATGAATAAGTGAGGCGCAGATAATTGCATTTCATATAAGCCAGATATAAGGGAAATATTTTAATTATAAATCAATTCTGTTATCCCCTAAGGGATGGGGAATTTTCTTATTTGAGTATTCTGTTCGTTGTACAATTAGGAATAACCAGAATCTCTCTTTGCAGGACCCTAAACAGTTCACAACATCCGAGAGATCACGTAATCACCGGACCATGCCACTGAACATGAGAGAGAGCACAATGTTGAACAACCTACCCAACGAAGCGTCTTGAGGAGAAGGTAACAGAAGTTACCTACTGCTCTGAATAAAAACTCTCTCTCTCTCTCTCTCTTTCTTATCCCAAAGAAACTAGAATCGGGAGCCGCTCTATACTTTCATAAAAAACTATTATGAAAACACGAAGAAAAGAAACAAAAAGAACCCGCCACATATTGACGACGCATGCAAACGTTACAAGGACGATGATTCAAGGATATTCTACCCAATTTTCTCTTTATGGTTGAAGGGACCTGTTGTGGCATGATGACAGTGACGTTCGCATTCGTCGATAAACAAGTAGGTGCGGTTAGTTGCACAAATCTAAAAGCAGAAAGAGTGTAACAAAGCGAGAAGCTGTCCCATTCCTCATTCATGGGGTGTAGAGAGAAATTGAGTTTGAGAGTTTTTTTTTAAGACCAAACCGCAGATACGCTTATACTTCTGATGTATCTCTGATCTAAAACAGAGGAATGATATTTTTTATATATGGGAGTGACCTACTGCCTTGTGGCTATGACGTGATGCACAGGACATTCATTCCTCTTTGTCCGTAGTGCCCAATATAGGCCCCCAAATAGGCTGATACTAAATATTTCCTACACCGCATATACTTTGTGATATATCTCAGATCTGAAATGGGAGTGACCTACTCCCATGGGGCTATGACGTGATGCAAAGGACTTTCATTCCTCTCTGTCCGTAGTGGCCAAACTAGGCCCCCGAATACGCTAATGCCAAATATCATTTATACCGCATATACTTTGTGACATATGTCTGATCTGAAACAGAGGAATGATTTATTTTATAATGGGAGGGACCTACAGCCTTGAGGCTATGACGTGATGCAAAGGACTTTTATTCCTCTCTGCCCGTAGTGCCCAATCTAAGCCCCTGAATACGCTAATACTACATATCTCCTACACCATATACTTTGTGATATATCTCTGATCTAAAACAGAACTCTAATGGGGCTATGAAGTGATGCAAAGGACTTTTATTCTTCTCTGCCCGTAGTGTCCAATCCAGGCGTCGAATAAGCTAATGCTAAATATCATTTATACCGCATATACTTTGTGATGTATATCTGATCTAAAACAGAGGATTGATAATGGGAGTGACCTACTCTCATGGGGCTTTGATGTGATGCAAAGGACTTTCATTTCTCTCTACCCGTAGTGCTCATTCTAGGCCCCCAATTAAGCTTATACTAAATATCATTTATACCGCATATACCTTGTGATATATCTTTGATCTGAAACAGAGGATTGATATATCTTGTATATGGGAGTGACCTACTCGTATGGGGCTGGACAATTATTCCTCTCTACCCGTAGTGCCCAAACTATGCCCGAATACGCTAATATCAAAAATATCATTTATACCGCATATACTTCGTGATATATCTCTGATCTGAAACAGAGGATTGGGCTAAGACGTAAGACAAAGAACTTTCATTCCTCTCTGCCCGTAGTACCCAATGTCCTGCATATAATTTGTGATATATCTCTGATCTGAAACAGAAGTCTGATGTATATTTTATATGGAAGTGACCTACTCCCATGAAAGGAATTTTATGCGTATGCGTTAAAACGTATTTACAAAAATTATTTTACTTCACTCCCTTAAAATAAGTCACCTTTTAACGTGTCTGTGTGTTGCACACAAATTTCTGCACTGTTCACCCGATTCAAATCAAACTTTCTCCTCATGCTGCCAGCTTACTTACGATAGTTTTTGTATCAAAGGAATTTCTATACGAGGCCAAATCACTGCAATAAACTCAAAAAATAGAACTTCCTACTAGTTTCAAAATCACTAATTTTGCTCGAGTTATTAACAAAAAGTAGTTAAATAAATTTAAATATGTTTATTTACTACAACAACAGTCATTTAAATAAGTTTTATTGTATTATTATTATTATGCTTAATTTTTAAACCCGTATTGTTGTTATTGTATTTTTAGTATAATTATTTTATTGCTTTTTTTTTCTTATTAATTTATACACCAGCAGCAGCAATTTGTATTATTAGCCGTATTGTTGTCTTTTTAGTTACATGCTACATTAGTATTCTAAAGTGTGTTAAAAAGTGATGTTGTTGTTGTTGTTTGTGTTGCTGCCAGCCTGCTGCTGTGCCATTGCAGTTTTGGTGTCTGCTACTGACTGACTTGGCCGTTGCTGCTAGCGATATCGCTGTCGTTGTGTTGTGTCCTCGATATTGTTTACACTCCAATAGTTTTTTTTTTGCCTACTACTACTATTGCTGTTGTTTTTGATATTATGGCTTTTTGAGTTGCATCGACAATATTAACGATCAATATATTCAATTTACGATAATACAACTAACAATTGTTAAAGGAAAGGAACACATACAAACGGACTGACTTTGAGCACCACAGAGACAGTGTTTCAATGATATGCATCTTATAGCTTTGTGTATTTATTTCATTTGATTATAGTTGCGTGTTGTTTTAGCAAGTAGTAATTGATGGTGTTTGTTGTTGTTGTTGTTGCGGTTGATATTAGTATTATAGCTATAGTGAGAGTACCTGATGTAGTAATCTAAATACATACATCAAAGATTTGCTTTAGAACTGCGAGTATTCACCGGTATCACAACACAGACATCTCTAATGGCTATAGCAGTGACTTAACACCAGAGCACAGTGGTTTGATAGATGGATTTATAGAGAGAGTGATGAAGATTTGAATAGCACATACTCAAAAGTTAGGATGTAACAAAGCAATACCAAAATAATTGGATTTATTTCAGCTATTTTTAAAAGTGTGGTTATCTAGTAAGGTTGTTTGATAAAATATCTTATGGAGGTTAAATTGAATATTGTATTAACGACCAAGGTTGTATTTGGATAGAATTTAAATAATTCATTATATAGTTTTGGGGTATTTACAAAACAACATAGAATAACATACCATCAATATAACCATCAAATTAGAACACAGTACACAGTTTATTATCTTTAAGCAAATGATTCCACTTACCTAGAATAAGAAAAAAAATGTAAACGTAAATTTTAGTAAGTAAGAAATTATTTACATTCAAAATAATTGGGTAAGAAAAAATGGTCAAAATAAGTTTTTTAAGATATATATAAACTTGTTAGCTCGGCAAAGTAACGACTATTCTGTTCATTTATTTCTATGGCTATAGGGGTAACATATAAGTCCTTACTATGACCAACTCAGGTGAGGGCGCACAGCTGTTTCAATTTCAATGTCTTTTTGCGCTACTGAGCTCTGGCATAAGCGAATTAAACTAAAATTATAAATAATAACAACAAAACTTCGGAGATGTCTGGTAACCGACCCTCCAACCATGGTACAGGGACAGCGTGCAGACCCTCCACCCCAATCCCTTCAAGAAGAGGAAGACCGCTTGGCTCGACAAAACTGACACAATAAATCAAGAGAAATAGTACAAATACATTACCCTCTTTTTATTTAAAGGACGCGGCAGCAAGGCAATGCCTCCAAATTTCGCGCTGGTAAGCGAGCTAAAAAGGTACGAACTCACAATCGATGCTACCGTGACCGTCGAAAGACCAACT
This sequence comes from Muscina levida, assembly GCA_964034835.1. Classification (NCBI taxonomy): domain Eukaryota; kingdom Metazoa; phylum Arthropoda; class Insecta; order Diptera; family Muscidae; genus Muscina; species Muscina levida. Next base: position 32,031,331 of record OZ035880.1, on the reverse strand, counting down.
ATATCCCTTTAACCGACTAAGATTCACAGAACAGAATCAATTGGCTCAGATAGCTAAAGACCTGCTGAATCATTTTCATACCCTACACCTTACGATGTATCCGACAACAGAACAAATAAACAGCCAGCGACATAGCCAGGACTATTCTCGTGCGCGCCATTGTATACAACTAACAATTTGCCTAAAAAATGGACGAAGGCCTATGACATGTTGTTTGTTACGTACGTCAGTATGCTGAGAAACAACCGCGACACTTCACCTTATAGCTTGTGCCCAGCAAAGAAATCGGTACGACAGTCGCAAAATCTTCCAATATCGTATCCGAAATCGGGCCGAAGTCGTTACTAAAAACGTATGGAGTGTTTGACACAAAGTCTGACTGAGGGAAATCTCATATATGTACGATATTTCGTACCGATGTCTGAACGATTTCTGAATGTAAATCGACAGAAATTTGACGCGTCGCACAGTGGCACCGCCCCATACATTTCTTGGAAAAAAATAGAAGGAGTGGTCGTACAACAATGAAATTTTACAGAAACACTTCTCTGAGCTAAATTAAGAAATTTTGAAAAAATATTGGAAAACCGCCTACTGCCACACCCACCTCCCATACAACTGCACTTGCCAAAATTTGCATTTTTGGATCTATGGACTCAAAATTCGGGACACATCTTAATTAAGTTCTCCTTATGAAAAAAATTAAACATATTGGGGATGCCTACGCCTACTTTAGATTTTACGCCCATTGAAAGTTGTAGATTTTAGGTGTTTTTCTTCCCTGTCTAGAATCATATGAAAATTTCATATAAGTTAAAAAATGTTAATTTTTATTCAAAATTTAAACATGTGTTGTCTCATACAAAAGAAGAAAATATCCCCAACAACCCTTCGCGAAAGATATTAGCCTTCAAACACACCGAAAATAGCGCACAAATGCATGCATTAAAGTCGATGTTACTAAAAGGGACGGTATTTGGCGGTTATTTTTTTTTCTTAATTGAAAGTACAGCCTCGGACCTTTCATTTTTTTTATAGTAAGAGGGTTAAGCAAGGCAAAGCACATAAAGTTTTTTTCCATTAAAAAATGAAAAGTTGATATTTTTTAGTATAATTTTTGATAAATTATAATAATTAGTTTACTTGTCCAATTTCAATAATATTTTTTTGTATTAAAGTGTAAGTGCTATATTTTCACTAAAAAATAAAACAAAAAAAAAATAAAACAAAAGCACACAAAAAGATCTTTATTTGGACAATAATTTTAATCTAATTTCATTGAATAAATTTTCGTTGACTTCTGCTAGTTTTTTTAACTACAAAATTTCAGTTTTCATAAAAAACCTTGTTGAATTTTTTTTATTCAAATACTTCTTTACAAAACCATATCATTAAAATTTTAATATTGGAAAGTTGAAAACCCCTATTTTTCCGCCGTAATGCCACTGTGCGTCGTTACGAATTCGGATCGATATCTTACCAAGTATCTGAAGTAATTCGGATGTTCTTGCCGACGAGTCGTACCGATTTCTGCCAGCAATATTCAGGAAAAATCTTCCGATATCGGAATAGAAATCGAACCGAAGTCTTTACTCAAAACGTATGGAGTGGTTGACACGAAGTCTGACCGGCGCCGCTGAGAGTAATCTGATAGACGACATGTCGTACCAAAATCTGACCGATTTTTGAATGTAAATCGAGGGATATTCTGAAAAGAAATTCGTTGTTTCTGCAATAACAATTTGTTGTTTCCTTCGACACAGAGTTCCGAAATTGCTGCGAAATCGAGCAGATATGTCGGAGCAAAATAAATAAAATTTTCCTGTACGATATCGGTAAGAAGAATTCAGAAAATGTGCAGACATGTCGGATATTTGCCAATGTCAGAGCTTTCGGATTTCTGGGTGGCTTTCACCGACCAGCGTTCGTTGTAGTTGTTCGAGCAGGTTCTGACTGTCATTGTTGAAGTGTGCAGTGCGAAATCGGTGACAGACCTGGGGGTCGCATCAATATACCTGACGACATCGCCCGTAACCAGAAGGTCATACTGGATATTTTGGAGTTGGTTAGCCCCAACCTTGGTGTAAGGGACTGGAGAGTCCTAAAGGGAGTCGAACCTCAAAACCCAAACGTTCACGTCACCTTTCACCATCACTGAGGAAATTAGCAAGGAGATAAAGGCGAATAAAAACGTCTTTAACTGCGGCTTTATAACCACAGCACGTTGGACGGATCTGTGAAAAATTTGGCATTAATATGAAGGAGCCTTCCAATGGGCATAAAACATGGTACTAAGGGGGGTTTTTGGGATCGCTGATTTCGAATCCGCAGTAAGATTTGAAAGAACAAAATGGCAGATACAAAATGGCAGACATTGAAAAAAAAATGCTAAAATTCAATCGATATTGTGCCTATGGGGGTTTTCGAGGTTTTGAAAAAACAAAATGGCGTATGCACTAAGGCGAACATATTTTTAAAAAAACACTTGAAATTAAATGATAGTATGCCTATTGTTTTTTTTTAAATCTGACTTGAAAAACCCATTTGTCACACATAGGCAAATTGATTCCCAACTTGCTACCGAAGAGAAAAATCACCTTCAAACTGAGAAATCACACCCTCACTAGGAGGTACCCCACAAGGAGTTATATTACGCTACTGTGGAACCTAGTCCTCAACCGCGTACACAAATAGTTGAAATCGGAAGGATGCACAGTAGAAGCGTATGCGGATCGCACTCTGCATCCCGGGAATAAGTCTACCATACCTCAAACGGAAAATGCAGGAATTTATATACACCCTTGTATACTGGTGTCATAGCAAGGAACAATGCGAACTCTGATAAACCAGAATTAGTACTGCTAAGACTTCTCCGAAACGGCGAACTACCTAGACCTCATCTAGGACACGAAGCTCAAAAATCAGATCCAACAAGGCACTCTTGAATTTATACACATGCCGAAAACTATTGGATAAACCTGAGGACTCACACCTAAAGTAACACTTTGGATTAACAACTCTATAGTAAAGTCAATACTACAATATAGCTTCATAGTGGTATGCACTCAGCGAAAAGAGCAAGTTCTGACAAATAATTCGTGTTCAGCGTTCCCTCTGCCTCATAACTACCTAACGATGCTAAGATCAACTCCCCTTAAGGAACACTGCAAAGTGCTTAATCTACAACCACCTGATTTAAGCTGCAAATGATTGAGAGTAAATCATCATCAGCCACAAGAATAAACGAAAGAAAAAACTTGGATTCCTGTATGCGATACTCAAGGATCCTAAACCAACTAAATATCACACTTGAAACTGACTACATGAAGCGCTTTGTCCTATGTCTACGTGTAAAAGCACTGTCGGAAATTTAACGTTGAGAACAGAAAACAACAGATGGAAGAATGAAGAAAACTGTAGGATAGTCAGAAAGACATGGTCAGAATACAACCCGAAATGTACATTGAACATAATAAATCTCGAAAGAGACCAGATTCAAAAAGACATGTGAACATAATGGGAGTGTACCTACAGCGAAGAAAATCAGCAATCAATCATCTACCCACCATATCATATGTGACTGCAATGCCCTATGCAAAAAGAGAATGGAAACCCTGGCAACACCTTTCTTAAGTGGCATAGAATAACTGGCATCCTTGAACATCAGAGGAATAAACAAATTTTGTAAAATCATCAACTGAACAGATTGCACCGAAACTCCAGATTCCCAATCAACTATGGAATGTATCCAACATAACTCGGGGAGGAATAAGTCACACAACCAGGCACCACATACGCTGAATGCATCGGTTGAAGGTATAACACAAACATCCAACGGGTAACACAACGGATCCATAGGGGCCTAAGTGATTCTCTCCTCTAAAGAGATATCGTATATACCTTATTGTTTTATTTCATTTAATTTTATTTAATTTTTAAATAAAAAAACTAACATTATTTAACTAAACAAAAAGTATTTACATAAAAAGGTTTTTTTTTAATTAATTTTTTTTTTAAAATATAAATTTTTTTTTAATTAAAATAATGATTTTTGTAATAATACGCTGAATAAAATAAAATAAATTTTCAATAATTTTTTTAAATTAAATTATATTTTTTAGTTAAAAACTATATATATATAAATTAATCATTTTTAATTACAAACAAAAAATAATTAATTTTTATTACAAAAAAAAATTATAAATTTAAAAAATATTTTGTGAAGTAAGTTTATTTTTACAAATATCTTTTTTTTTAATTAAAAAAAAAACATTTATTTTTATTATTATATATTCGTTATTAAATAAATTATTTTGAATTATTTCCTTAATAAAAAGAAAACTTTTTTTTGCACTTTCAAAATAAATATTTTATTAACAAAGTATTTACTGATAATTAATACAGAAAAATATGAACTGCAACTAAAAAATAATTCTTTTTTTTAATAGCAAAATTTAGTAATATTATTTGTTTTTTTTTTATTAAATTTATACCGTTAGTTTTTTTTAATAAAAAAAAACATTTGCTTTAAAGGAGAAAATATTTTAATTAAAAAATAAAATTTTAATTTTTGACAAAACAGATACGATATTTATTGAGATATTTAGGTTATTTTATTTTTCTACTAAAAAAATATTTTTTAACTTAACGTAACAAAATACTTATTTGTCCCATTTATTTTTATTTTGCAATATTTTTAATTATTTGAAATGATATTGCTGAGGTTTACTCGTTTAAAGACGAGATTGCTTACCCTTCATAGAAAAGTAATAAGGTTTTAAAATGAATAGGGCCTTTGGTATGATTAAAACTCTAAAATTTAGATTTTGATATTTCCTAACAATTTATTTTGTTGCCACTGTGCACCATCGAACCGCACATATACTAAATCGTGGCAGTATTCGCCGCCAACTACCGCCACTGCGGCTGGTGCTGCTTAACAGCAGTTCCTCGTAATTTATGGCAGCCGTAGAATTCTAAGAATGCTATTGGCACTAAATGTTTACGTTTCGTATTGTAGAGTTTTCATTGCCTTTCAATGCAGCTTTTCATGTATATAGGTATATATATTTATATTCTATTCTCCAGTTGGTTGAATTGTCGTTTCATATCTCATTCGATTATTTTGTATACTAGAACAAAATCAATTTCTTAAGATCGCCTTTACGAGCTGTTTTTGCTACAATTCAAATGCAATCGATTACTATTAAAACTTAATCGATTGCTATAGATTTATGTTTGATACTTGCTGGGGCCACAAAAGCCAACACTAGCACCGCCACCAACACCACCACCATCACTACCATTATCAACTTCAACTACAAATTGTGGCTTAATTTTAAGTATATGTGACTTTGGCTAGTGCGATGAGGTGTCAATGTTTATTATGAGCATGTCATAAAATATTATGAATGAGATAAATTGATTTTTAGAAAATTTTCATTATAAACGAAATGTCTGTGTGAATGTGTCATAATGAAAAAGGATGGAGTGTGATAACATAGGAAATTTTCTAGTGTGGAGTGGTGTGTGTGTGTGTTTCCTTAGTAATTAAGATAATATTATAACATGACATATGAGAATGTGCTGGATAATGCCGGGGGATATATTGCAGTTAAATAATGGACATGGAAATAATGGAATTTTAAAGTTCGACATGAAAATAAATAAATTTAACATAAACATTAAGACGATATTAGGCAAAAACATAAATAGTTTTAAAACAATTCTAATATAATTGAAAAAGTTCTATACAATATATTAAATTGATATCATTGCTGAATTTGAGTAATTCTAAAATTTTTTTAAAAGTTTATTTTTTATTGTAAATTAGTATTTAGACATCTTTGATGTCTTCATTGATTTTTTTACCCACAGTTTTTGCTTTTAGTATAAAAGTAATGCGGTTTGTATACGTTGCATGAAGGAATCGTAGCTCATACGCACACTACTGTTTATTCCATAAAACGATTCAAGCGCCAACTATGGTTCGCTTATTGAACTATTTTTTTTTATTTACCTTATATTAAACATATTAATATAAGAAAAATATTATATTTTCAAACTAATTATATTATAATTTAACAAAGTTTTATGAAAGTAAAACATACACAAAAAATTAACCCATTTCCTTCAAAAAAAAAATTTAACCAAAAAACAAGCTCCCGTTCTCTAGAGTTATGTTTCCATAATAAATATTTGTTTATTCAGCATCTGTGCCGATAAAAGACTCGACGCGGCGTTGGGTCTCATTTGTATTTGTTTATTATCTTCCTGCCAACATAACAAAACACCCAAAAGTACAGCCCTATTTAATTCCTGGTATAATAAATTCTATATTAATGTGAATTCTATATACAAAAAAAGAAATACTAGCGAAAATTATGTTTATATTTGCAAATTTCCCATATGAACATTTTGCACTGGTTGTCCCTTCCCCTCTCTCTTCACCTTAATACAAGCATATGAAAAAAAAAACCGTTTTTGTAAATTAACACCAACATAATCAGACAGACATTTGCATAAACAGCTAAAGTAAATATGTTGGTATCAGAACAAAAAAAAAACACCACACACGAATAATGTGTCAAGTGTAGGACAAAAGTTGGCCAGTGCGAAAAAATTTAGTTGCTTTGTTATAAAATAAACCATAAACAAATAGTTGAGTTATTTGAATATACTATTTACTTTTTGACTAAAAGCAAAAAAAAAATGAGCTAACATTTGCAGTGATTCTATTTGCAGTCTCGGATATATTGCTCACATACAAAAGCCAAAGCTTAGTTTCGTTATCGCAAGAGGGAAGGGGAGATACTATAGATATGGTGTGTTAAGATTTTAAATAAACTATGAAATATATCATGTTTTTTGTTATATGAGCAGTTTTGAATAATTGAAAAAGTAGACCCCCAAATTTTTTTTATGTGAAAAAATGTCCCTTCAGGTATTTAATACATATCGTTGGTATCCTGCAAGAATGTCTCAAGTCAACTTTTTGTGTTTCTGAGTTATTGATGATTTAAAGTTTATGGCCACTTGTGTTTTAATACAACAACTACAAAAATACTTTAAATACACATGTGATTTCTTTTTACAGGGCATAGACAATGACTTTTGGGAAATTTTTGCTACATTAAGTCCATTTCACAAGAAAGTAATCTTGAGGCTTTTATGAAAAATAATGAAAAATATCTCCAAAAATAATGCCATAATTTCATATTAATCGAAAATAACCGTAATCAAGACTAAGGTAGTGGAAGAAGACCTCATTGCGTTAAATAATCCAATGTATAATCTTCTCATTATCTATATAGATTGGGCATCCTTATCAAGTAGGGATCTAGCAAATTAATCTTCTATATATATAAAAATGAAATGGTCCACGTATGTCATACCATCACTTGAGAACCGCTGGAGCGATTTGGCTGATTTTTTTTTTATTCGATTCGAAATTTTCCGTAGATTGTTTGTGTTGAAAAAAATCAAATCCAGGTGGCGCTAGGGTGGATTTATATCGAAAATTTGAATGCATGTACCAATTTAACTGAAATTTAGTATTTATGTTTGTGGAACCTTGAGAAAAAATTAGTTGTATAAATTGCCCCGTTAGGTGTCGCTATGGTGGAATTATAATGAAAATTTTAACGAATTAAACAATTTGACTGAAATTTAGAATGTATATTTGTTTTATTATGAGAATTTTTTTGTATATATGACCCCGCAGTTGATTTGGCTGGGGTTGAATTATTTCGAAAATTTATATCGATTGTCCGATTTTACTTAAACTTAAAATATATGATTTTTTTGGCATGAGAAAATTTTGAATGTATTTTTGGAACCAGTTGATGGTGTTTAGCTTATGATACACTTAATTTTTGGAATGTCATTTAGTCACTTTTTTTAACATCATAGTTATTCAGAAATCTGTATATATAAAAAAGATGTACATTTTGATGTCACCACTAATTGTGAAAACGGTTGACCCCATCTGTCCCAAAATTTCAGTGAAAGTTAAGGATTGGCTGTAGATGGTCACCCAGACTGCAAAAAGGCTTAAAGAAGAATGAATAACTTTTATAATGGCGCACTTCTTACTGAATTAGAGAGCTTTACAAAGTGGTTTTTCCCATTTCGAAATTTTAGGGGACAATAACAAAAATAGGAATAACTGTTGATAATGGTATACCAACGCAGAAAGTTATATGTCAGTCAATCGGCCTCAATATGTGGTTTTAGAATATATGCCTATCAATAAGTAAGTTTTCATCACATCATGGACCACACTGCTGATTCGTTTCAGCAATTCTTATAATAATATATAATAATATTTAAGATATATGAAGAACAGAATTTTTCCGGGAAAACTTCGCCCTTTAAATTGAAATATTTTAGAGGTCATAGAAATAAACCAATTGTTATTAGATTTCAACTACACTCAACATATTTTACAAAAATTTGGAGGCAGGACGAAGTCTGCCGGGCCAGCTAGTATAAAAATATATGTTTCAAATACGTTTCTAAAATTTTTGACTCTTTACAATACGCCCGCTCTGACCGAAGAGTTTTTTCAGTATGTTATTACATTTGTAACGCTCATAAGGAGTCGTGGTAGATATGACAATATATAATTGATCAGCGGCGAATTTTGGGACAATTTAAAGGTGAAAGACGTAGTTTCCTCTAAACGGGGGATAATTTCTAACATGAGCCAGAGCGGACAAAAATATCGGACATATGGTTTTCGTTCTCCGTCGTCGAACGGAGGGGGTTCGGAGTTCTCCCCGTTTCCCACCGGTGAGGGTGCTGCATGCCTGTAGTGTAGTCTCAAACCGTTTCCATCTATCCAGGGTGCTGGTATGCAAATATCGATACGTGCGGATTTGTAAAAATTTCATGTCTGCTCTTAGCGAAAGGCGACCAATCTTGTGAAGTAAGGTTCATTAAATCACAAATTGGTAGTTGCTTCACTAAGAACCGGTGAGTGTGACTGGTAGCATGGGGGTCATTAGCCCCGGGACATAGTCTCCGGCCTAATCGTTGGTTGTAGATCCCCTTGTGGAAACATCACGCGGGCTGTGGTTAAAACCGAAATCACTGGTAGAGTCTTCGGGTTCGGTGTGGAGTTTCATTATAACCGGGTGCTACAGACCCATAGAGTAGCCTTGGTCAAAGCGGGGTATGCTCCATACTAACATACCCAATTTGGCATCTTCTGGCTTGAAGAAAGAGCCGATAATTGCGGTAGTTTGCTCCCAAAATTGCCTGCATGCCTGTAGTGTAGTACCAAACCGATTCGATCTATCCCGGGTGCTGGTATGCAAATAACGGTGCCTGCGGTGCATGTCTGCCTTCAGCGAAAGGCAACCAATGCTGTGAAGTATGGTTTATTAAATCCCAAATTGGTAGTTGCTTCACTACGAACCGGTGAGTGTGACCGGTAGCGTGAGGATCAGGAGCCCCGGGATAAAGTCTCCCGCCTGATCGTTGGTTGAAGGCCCCCTTGTGGGATAAGGTGGGTCGCACTTCATACAAATAAAAAAAGTTTTGCCGGTCACCCCCTAGAATGAAAGATAATTTAAAAACGAATTAAAATAAAAAATTATTTTTTTTTGCCACGCCCCTTGACCCCGCTCATTGGGTTTTTTGTTTCCTGTGTCTCCATTTATAGTCCGATCGTAGTATGTGACATATCAATGCTTTTGGACTGACAACAGCTACATTTTCTTCTCTGGTCACTTTTGACTCCGACGTCAAGTTCTAGAAGTTTCTACCGGAATCTCGGTTTTTACCCCCCTAAGTCAAATTTTTTTTGCAACGATAAAAAAGTTTTTTAAATTTCATGATATTTTCTCTTTTACCGTATATATTTTAATTCATAAACAAAAAAGTTACAGAGGTTTAAAAAACAAAATACGACCACGCAAACATTTGTAAACAATGAGCTTTGGGCTTTAGCGACGTCAAATTGATTTTTTTAAACCTCTGTAACTTTTTTGTTTATGAATAAAAATATATACTGTAAAAGAGAAAATATCATGGAATTAAAAAAACTTTTTTACTGTTGCAAAAAAAATTTGACTTAGGGGGGTAAAAACCGAGATTTCGGTCGAAACTTCTAGAACTTGACGTCGGAGTCAAAAGTGATCAGAGAAGAAAATGTAGCTGTTGTCAGTCCAAAAGCATTGATATGTCACACATTACGATCGGACTATAAATGGAGACACAGGAAACAAAAAACCCAATGCGCGGGGTCAAGGGGCGTGGCAAAAAGAAATAAAATTTTTTTTGAATTCGTTTTTAAATTATCTTTCATTCTAGGGGGTGACCGGCACAAATTTTTTTATCGACCCACCCTATTGTGGGTGCATCATGCGGGCTGTGGTTAAAACCGAAATCGCTGGTAGAGTTTTCGGGCTCGGTGTGGAGTTGCATTTCAAACGGGTGCTACAGACCCATAGAGTAGCTGAGGTGTAAGATAGGCCTCACCTTGGTCAAAGTGGGGTATCCTCCATACTTACATACCCAACATGGTATCTTCTGGCTGGAAGAAAGAGCCGACAATTGCAGTAGCTTGCTCCTAAACTACTAATTCTAGATGGTTCAATCTTACTTGTGCCATTCCAGGGGGCGCTGGCAATCGCATTGTGATATGTCCAGTGTGTTTAGCATACCATAGGGAAGGCCTGCACTGCGAGATTTATGTAAAACCATGTGGACTCCCCCTTTTTAAGGGATGTAAGTCTGTGTGTCCCCGCGAATGCAGCCTTGGTTCAAGAGGTACTGAGCCGAAAAGTTCTTCCACCTCCCATACAAACTCCCCCTTTATAGGGTGTCCGTCTGTCTGTCCACGCGATTGCAGCCCTAGTTTAAGAACTAACGAGCTGAAATTCAGTACGCTAGCTTTTACTCACTAAGCGATGGTTAAGTTTTAAAATGCAATCTCTTAGTTATTGAGCTGAAATTAAGTATGTAAGCTTATATTCTCTAAACGGAGCTTAAGATCCAAGATGAGCAGATCGGATGAAAAGTACTACCACCTCAAACGCTCTCCCACTTTTGGGGGCATCCGTCCTTCTATCCCTGCAATTACAACCTAAATTTAAATGCTATCGATCTGAAGTTTGGCATGCAAACTTATATTCTCGAAGCGAAGGTTAAGTCTTAAAATGAGAAAGATCGAACGAAAAGTATGTACTCCCACTTCCACTACAAAATCTCATCCTTTTGGGAGTGTTCGTCTGTCTGTCCCCATGATTACAGCCTTAGTTTAAGAGCTATTCTCTAAGCGAAGGTAATGTCTTAAAATTAATAAGATCAGACAAAATATACAAACTTCCCTTTTTTGGCGATATCCGTCGGTTTATCCCTGCTATTGCAGCCATAGTTTACGAGCTATCGACATGAAATTTAGTATGTAAGCTTCTATTCTCTAAGCGGGGGTTAAGATCCGTACAAACTCTACATTTTTCGGGGGTTTAAACTTCATAAAAATATTCCCAGCTCATATAAGCAATATAAGCTTAATATTTGACATTTTAGTAGTTATACAAAATTACTCACATAAAATGGATATGATTTACTAAAAGTAACGTCCACCTCTTACACAAACTCCTTTTGTTTTGTGGTACAAAATTTAATAATATAGACTTGTAGGGCAAATAACTAGTACAAGGTGGTCCAAAAAAGTTATCCTATAGAATAAGCTCTTTTTTTACTGTTCCAGACATTTTTTTTGGGGTTTTTTGAAGTCCCGTGCTTATGTGAACAAACCCGAGACCCTAAAAGCCCTCAAGGGCAACATTCGACACGAGTGCCAGAATCTGTCGCCCGAAATTCTCGCCGAAGTGATGAAAAATTCCATAAAAAGGCGCCCATTTGGCAGATATCTTCCCGACTTAACCAATAAAATTCCAAAGACTCAAATAAACATAATCAAAAAAGAGAATCGAAGTTTTTATTAAGAAAAAAAAAATGAGAGCCAAACAACATCGGATGACTTCTTTAGGCCCACCTTGACCAGTTTTAGAAATGGTGATGCATATCTGAATTTTGGCATATAAGAATACAATTAATCTTACCATTTTTAATTAATTTTCAATTCTACTTTTATTCTTAACATTTAAGATATATTATTATTTCTGCTTATAATTTTTTATATTATTTTATTCCTGTTTTGTAACTCACTTTTCTTATTTTATATTTTTCTTTTTTTACTTTTTTTCTAATTGGTTTTTAGATCTAATTTTATACTGCATCTTTCATATTTTTTTGAATTATATTTTTTATTTCTAATTTTTAACTTTGTTTTAATTTTTAATTTCTAATTCTTAATTTTTGATACTTCATTATTTAGTTATTATTTTTAGTTTTTAATTTTTAAAGTTTAGTTTTTAGTTTTTAATTTTTAACTTTTAATTTTTAATTATTAATTTTTAATTTTTAATTTTACATTTTTAGCTTTTAATTTTTAATTTTTAATTTGTCATATTTGCTTTTAAAAAAATAAATTTTTAATTTTTTTATAAAATTACTAAATAATGAGATAGAGGGGGTGATAGATTTGGATAAGATGGAATCCAAGATATTTTTTTGAATGATTAATAATATAAATTCTTAAATAAAATAATAATTTTTATTATTTATTTATTATTATTATTATTTATTTATTATTATTATTATTTATTTATTTATTAAAATTCACAAAAAATAAAAAAAATATAACTTAAAAATTAAAACAAATATTAAAAAAAATAGTTTTTATTCTTAAATACAAAAATAAAAAAAAACGAAAAAAAATTACAGAATATAAAGATATAATTAAGAAAGTAATTTAATTAAAAATTAAAATAAAAACTTAAAATTTAAAATAAAAACGATAAAAATTACAGAATATAAAGATATAATTAAGAAAGTAATTTAATTAAAATAAAAATAAAAACTTAAAATTTAAAATTTAAAAAATTTTTAATTTCATTTTTATTGTTTTAATTTTTGTTTTTTAAAAAAAATTTAAAAAACTTTTGATATAATTAAAAAGTAATTTAATTAAAAATAAAAACAAAATTTAAAAAATCAATAATAATTTTTTTTTTTTTATTTTTTAAATTCTTACTTTTGTATGTTTTTATCTTTAATTTTTTAATTAATTTTTTTTCTGAATTATATCTTTATTTTTTGTAATTTTTTTTTATTTTTGTGATTTTTTTTATTTTTTAATTAAGAATTTCTATTACTAATCATTCCAAGAATAGGTATTGAATACCATCTTATCCAAATCTATCACCTCTTCTATTTATCCCCTCTCTTTCATTATTTAGTAATTTTTAACGATCTTAGCACTGTCTAACAATAAAACAAAAACAAAGCTACACAAAAAGTTAATTGTTAATTAAAAAAACACGATCTACAGCGGATTGTTGCTGTAACAATAGTTATAGCTACAGTAATTGCAATTTATAGATATGAAATCTACTACTATTTTGTTAGTGTTCACAATAAGCATTCAAAAGTTTATTGTTTGAAACATTAATAAATTCAATATTGCATCTAACGACGATAATCTTATCGTTGATAAACTAGAAAAACACTCCCTTTTTTGTTGCTGCAACAACTGCACACTCTAAGCTCAATTAGTTTATGAGGCAAACAACCAAGAGTACAAAACATAAAACAAAGTGTCAGGTATCTTTTGTAAACAAAAAATAAAATAATAATAAATTAACACTTTCTTAGCAAGACATGAAGCGTAGAGAGGGCGAAGGAAAATGGGGGTAATAGCATAGCACTCCATAGCATAAGTTACACCAAATATAGTTCATATTTAATCTTATTAAAAAGATAGCAACAAAAACTTCGTTGTAAAGAGATTGCTTATGAAAGAACATTGGCTACCATTTGTAGGATGGTGTGGGGAGCTGGAAAACAGGGCTAAGTAGTAATTTGATCGATTTTAAAGACGTTGGGTAAAAGTGTTAAATCTAGGTGTGCCAGGAAATGTTGCGGTCACTTTGAGAGGTTTTCAATCTGCCGGCAGCAGCTCAGGGAGTGCCTGAAATGTTTGTGCAACAAGTCAAGTAAAGACATTTTGTGCACACTAGGCTAATAACTATAACACAGTACAACATTTTTCAGCTTATTGACTTGGGACTCAATTCTGAGAACTGCACGTGAAAGTAGCCCCAAAAAGAAGAAGTTCTGCATCATTCGTTTTGTCAAGTTACATGCCATAATAATTTAATATCGATTTGAAGTTAGTAGGTATCGCATAGGGAAATTTGTCACGTTTAAGGCTCGTTTGTTTGACAAAATCATGTGTTGTACTGTGTAATTATCTACCTTCGAATAGTAACAAAATTACATATATAGTTCCACCTTCATATGAGATTTCATGTGGCTTATAAGACTGCCCCTTACAGATCGCGAAATGATTAGACAATTTCGAATATTTTTAGCTTATAAAGAAATGGTTTCTTGTATCACTTCGATATTCTACTGTTTAATTTTTTTAATTTCATTATCATCTCTCAGAAAGATTAATGCCAAATCAGGTTAAAACGAGTACGTTTCTCACACATCATCCATTTCACAGAATTCCAATGAAATTGTTCTGCTTATGCCATTCTATATATAAGTACGTACATACATACATTTCACGGTCAATTTGTCGACCATGGCTCTGTAGAATTCTCACTTAAGTTTCAGTTTAATGTTATTCATTATCATAAATTAAATATTAACATTAACAATTAAAATCTGTGTTGTCAACACACAGCAGAGAGGAGTGAGAAATAGAAAGAGCGACAAGAACGCGGCCTCTTATAAAAAGTTATCGTTCCATCCAAAAACAAAAACTATAAGGAATAGTGATAAGACTCTTAAGCATACAAAGACTTTCTAAAGAAAGTACACACACAAGCAACAAACACTACGATAACCGACAACATTATAACAATTTCCGAAAACATGACTGAGATTTTAATTTGTACAATTATCATGAGATAATGACCCCCGAGATGTACACAACCCCTATAATGGATACAGCAATGAAATAACAACACAAAAAAAAACTTGTCACAATTTCATCTCGACACTCAGTCAGTCAGCGCAAGTAAATTATTTTATAAATTTAATTTTAATTACTTTAATGAAATGTCCGCAAAAGCAAAATCTCAGCTCAAGTGATCTAATGAATAAGATATTTTTTAAAGCAAATACTTGGTATTATGCACAAAATAGAGCTCTAGAGATTTTTACTAGTAATTAGCTTGAAATGAATTCAAAAGCGGTTAAGCAGAGTTTATCACACAAATTGCCTTTGCATGTGTGATAACAAATGTGTGTGAAATTTCAAAACCAGTAGTCAGACACGAAACACTATGTGAAGAATTGATACAAAAGTCACGTCCGTCTATGTCGACAAATGTTGTCTATCGGCTATGAAAATTTATCATATGAGATCTGAAACTCAGTCAATTTATATTAGTCAGAAATTTGTTGATGACACCAATCATGACTTTACTTCGAAATCTGTTGTTTTATAAATATTGTCTTAAAATAGTACAATTCAGACATATTTAATTCGATTATGTACACATAATATATGTATGTCTGTATGTTACATATAATCTGCTTTATGGTTCCTTTGATTGCGTTGAGATTTTGCCAAGTTTATCTTTGGTAGACAGCAATGGTTTATATGTAAACTATTTTTTACATGAATGTCTCAAAAAAGAGGTATTTACGATAACGATTTTCGATGTTAAATTTTTATTACAAATACTCCGGACTCTTAAGTTAGTGTATAACGCAATTGTTTTTAAAGGGAGAATTTGTATGGGTGGTGAGAGTCGTCGATCTTGTCCATCTTAAAACTAACTTACACTTATGCTTTCATACCAAATTCTTGATTATTTTAAAACTTAACCTCCCCTTAAAAAATAGAAGCTTGAGTACCAAATTTCAGCTTGATAGCTTTTCAACTACGGCTGTAATGTTAGAGACAGACCCTCCAAAAAGGTAGAGTTTGAGGAAGTAGTAGATTTGTATGTCGAATCAATCTGGCAAATATAATATTTTTACAGAGACTTAATCTGATGTCATGTTTATCGAGTATATGAATTCTAATTTATATTTAAACAAAAATTGAGTTTGTCTAATGAACAGATGGTTCATTAACCACTTAACTTACTTAATTTCTCTTTCCATCCCATGAATGAGATATTGGATAGCTTCTCTCGTTGTTGTGAATTAACACGCCTTCTATTTTTAGATTCACAACTAACGGCACCTATTTTTTTTATCGAGGAATGCGAACGTCACAGTTTGAAAAGCTTTTTACTAGACATGCCAACTGACTCGACACTTATACTGTGAAGTTGCTGTCGACAACATCGAGGTGACCGGCAATGAAAGAAAAATTTATTTTATTAAGTGACTGAAGCCAGGAATTGAACTTGGTATTTCCTGCATGGCAGTCGCGTGTTCTAACCATCATGCCACGGCCGGACCACTAGCAACCACAAAACTCTGGAGGTACTGATTTAAGCACACTTTCAAGGCTGTCTGATAAGTGAATTTTGATAACTCTCGCATACCGATTTCAATGGGCATCGAATTCAATGGGCTATCAAAAGTTTCCACACTTTCAAAACTCCGACACCCGATGGAATTGTTTCCGAGGATCTACAGAATAACATCGATGTATTGACACCCCGGCCTCTGATAATCTTCAAAGTCTTTCTGAAGCTGTCGCACATTCCAACGATATGGACAATTAATGGAAAACCCGGTCAGTAATTATCTTGATATCTCCGGTATACCGATTCCTGAACATCGAATGGGCTATCAAAAGTTTTCACTCTTTCAAAACTCTGAATCTACAGAAGAACATCGACCTAATGGAGCCCTGACTTCTGACAATCTTCAAAGCCTGTCTGAAGCTGTCCCGCATTCCAACGTGATGGACAACCTAAAAAATAGTATTTATCCCTAAAATGAGGTAAAGCCTTAGCATGGAATAAAGCCAAGGATTTGAGACCTATCCTATCTTCCTTCAACTTAAAACTAATAGATCACATCATCTCTTAACCCGGAAGCTCTATCCAAGTCTCAACATGCGAAGAGTAAATCCACGGAAACTACTTTATATTCGATAACCTGTCTGATAGAAAGATCACTGTACTACAAGGAATACTTACTCGACGCCTTCCTGGACAACGAGGGAACTTTCAATAATGTCAAACCTATAATTACTCAATGGAACCACTGAAGATTAACCCAGTGGACATATCATTAGTTGAGAAACTTTAAAAATGTATCCCCACCGGATCTAGGCTGGGCTTTTCAAATATTTCTGAAGTAGCGGTCTCCACAAAGAGGACTACTCTCTCCACTACTATGAAATCTCAACAACAATACTCTTCTGAAGACAATTGAAAGACGTGCTGTGCTGGACAACTTTCGCATATGCGGATGACGTAGCACTAATAGTTACCGGCAAGAATCGTACTTAAATTACTCTCTAAGCTTATGGAATCTGCGCTGAAACTTCTGCTAAAATGGTTTTGTAACTGTAGATTGGTTGTAAACCCGAGTAAAATGGAACTGGTGCTATTCACTCGTAAATACATAATTCCTTAATTTGCCAGATCTAGATTAAATGGAGTCGCACTTACACTTTCTGATAGTGCCAAAACCTTGGACAGTAAACTGAATTGGAATCTGAACAATCATATCAGGACTAGCAGGGCAATCGGCTTTAAGTAGGGTATTAGCCCCAAAAATAAAAACTGGTTGTATGACTTTGTTATTAACCCTATCTTACATAACGGATCGGTGGTGACCGACCCTGGAGAGGGCAAGCTAAATACTGAAGTTCGAGCGCATTATGAGACTGGTGGCGATCATGATAACAGTGGCAGAGTTCACATGGTTTTACATGAGTCTCGCCGTGTAGGCTTTACCCATGATGCGCTAAACCAGCGATTGCCAGCGAATGGACAAAGCAAGCTTGAACTACCAAGGAATAGGAGTCGACAATTTTGGGAGCAAGCTACCGCAATTGTCGACTCTTTCTTCCAGCGAGAAGATACCAAATTGGGTATGTTAGTATGGAGCATACCCCCCTTTGGCCAAGGTGAGGCCTATCTTAACACCTCCGCTACTCTATGGGTCTGTAGCATCCGGTTGTAATGCAACGCCACATCGAGCCCAAAGACTCTACCATAGATTTCGGTTTTAACCACAGCCCGCGCGATGCACCCACTAGGGGGCCTACAACCAACGATCAGGCGGGAGACTAAGTCCCGGGGCTCCTGATCACCACGCTACCGGTCACACTCACCGGTTGGAGCTTCGTTTTTAAGCTACTCCCAATTTGTGATTTAATGAACCATACTTCACAGGATTGGTCTCCATTCGCTGAGAGCAGACATGGAATTATTACATACCCGCAGACACCGATATTTGCATACCAGCGCCTCGGGTAGATGGAAACGGTTTGGTACTATACTACAGGCATGCAGTACCCTCACCGGTAGGAGACGGGAGAACTCCAAACCCCTTCCGCTCGACTACGATGAACGGCAACCATACATTAAGGCTAGGCCTGTCTGCACCCCTACTAAGATCCGAGGATCTGTTATGACTGGGCGGAATCTGGAAACCTGACCCCGGAACCTGTGGTACCAGATAAACAACTGGTCAAGTTTCGTATCCCAGCTTCGAACCAATTTTAGCCAGAGGGCTGATACCCCCTACAACCGACAGTTGACCGCCGCTAGCCAAGCTGAACAAAATTGTTCGAGTTCGGCTAGATCTTAACGAAGCAAACCAATGAGAATATTAATTCCCAAATGTTTGCCCCCTCCCACCGTGACCACAATGGTCGTACAACTTAACATCACCGCAATGCAAGGGCACGGTGGCGATCATGTCAACAGTGGCACTTAGAACTGCTCCAACTTAGACACTGTTTAAGATCCTGAACTGGTTACCCCGGACATTGAGGCGAGGAAAATAGCAACGACCGCCGCAAGAGCATAAATGCACAGGAACTATGGTCATGTCAAATTCTAGACTTAATCAATGTGTTGTATCACACGGATTACACTGTACCAAAACCTGTTCTCGATCCCGGTTATATGAGAAACAAGTCCCGGATAGATTGTACTATGATGATAATGATATTAGCCTGCACTTTCGGAAGGATGTCATGCTAATTTTCACCGACGATTGGAAATTTAGAGAAAGAGCAGGCTGTGGAATGGTTTCGGAGGAGTTGAACTCGCAACTATTAATTATCGATCAGGCTACCGGATCACTGTAGCGTAGTTTATGCCAAAATAGCAGCCATTAGAATAGAGAAGATTCATTTGAATGGGGAAGATTCAGTATCATGAGTTATTGGGTAGTAATATTTATACATCACATCCCTAAATAACGTGAGAATGCCAGTCGTCTCAGGAGGATATAGCGAGACATTCGACGGTTATCTCCACATGGTTGCCAGGAAATTGGGTCATACATATACAACCCACTTGCACCGTGACCAAACAAATATGGCCTACCATGGATACAAAGGACGTGATTTACGCTGAACCTACCTAGAGTTCATCTAAGGAACATCATAGGTGCAGTAACCAGTCACTGGCCGGATGGAAAAGGCGCTAAGAGATTGAAACTTCCCTACAACAATTCTTGTAGAAGCTGCAATTATAAAAAAGTAGAGGAAACCACGGAACATCTTCTATGTCACTGCCCTGATTTTGGTGACCTGAGATATGAGAAGTTTGGCCATCGGACACTTGTGGACAATACCTGTATATCATTAGGCGATCTGCGAAAAATCCATGCTTTCATCTGAGCAACGAAATTGGTATATTGGATAATTGGGGCCAAAATGGTATCACAATGGGACCTTCAAGTGAGCTATACAAAAGGCTGCTGCCGAATTAATCTATCTACTGAACTTTATAATCCATATTGGCCGTTATACAGTTCATTTTATGGTAATGAAGTGTTCCCAAATTATTGCAATCGGCAATAGCTTATAAAGTAGTACATATAATTTACTATAGGTGGCGTCCGAGCAATTTCAAAGTGTTAAACTTTAAATTCAATATATATTTTTGTTGTTAATACGGAGTTCTTGATTATCATGGAAAAAATAATGTAAAATATCTTTAAAAATGTATATATGCTGTTCTTTGCGCCGGTATGACTGCAGCAGTAACAAAAACGTATTCATTAATTTCCATTTTCCTTTTTTTTAACTTTTTGTTTATTTTTAATTATCTTTAATTGAAAACACTTTAATTGGTTGTTAAAAAAAGAAAACAAACCACCAACAAAAAATAAATCATTTCTATCAATCATAACAATTTAAATATGGAATTTAATACAACAAAACATTTAAGATAAGTTCATAAAAAGGAATTGACAAACGACTCGATAACGATGGTCAGAGTAAATTAACTATATTCAAAAGTATTGAATTACCACGGAGAGACGATATCACTGGCCATTCAAATTCAATAAGTCACAAAGTTAGAAAATTAGCTTACAATCTGGCCGAAAATTGATAGCAAGGTGAGTAGAGAAACTATCTGTCCATATTTTTTGTATAGACAATTATTCTATTTCAAATACAATTTTTTTTGTAGCAGCAATGAAAATAATCTCTTACAGCCAAATTGTTTAGGGAATTGTTGCGGCTAAATTAACTCAAATGGAAAATCGAATTTGTGAAAATTGAAAATAAAAACATTTTCATTTATTAGGCCAACAACAACAGAAAACAATGATAAATAGTAAATGTTGGCTGGGGGTTTGGTATGGACAACAGGCAGCCAGCGATAGACGCCATAGAACCGTCTGGCTGGCTGACACAGAGGGGTGTGCACCAGATATTGAAATTGAAAACTTAATGACTCGTGAAAAAAATACAAAGGTAATTTTACCTTTCATTGCCTAAACAGAGCGGGAAACATAGAGAGAGACACGAAGGCCTGATAAACAAAACAATATACCAAACACACGAAATACATTAAATAATTTGGGGGCATTGATTTGTACATATTACGGAAAAACTGAACCACAATCAAAACTTACCGATAAAGCGGAAAACTTGTCCATAAACCAACTAAATGAATGTATTAACATATATACTCGTACATACATATGTGCTAGTACTTTACTTTCATACACAACGCAAAGTCTTAACGTGACGATAAACAAAGCCAAGTCAAACAAAGTACAAAGTCCACCAAACCAAAGACTTCATCAGCATCCACAACAAACCAACTTCAGCCACAGTTCAATGCAAAGCAACAAACTTTTACGACTTAGAGGGAGAGAGGTGTGCAATAGGATCGGGACGAAGTGGTGACACTAACAAAGAACTGGCACTAACAAGTTAATGCTGCTGTACGATAACGTAAACGGTAAGAGAACGACGCGCGTCTTAAAACGTAAACAACTGTTGCATGTGTTGCATGCAACATTTACTACTACACATACAAAATCTGGCAAAAACTAGTATCCAGTTGCCAGTCTCAAATCTTACTTGGAAATTGGTCGGTGACTCATCATCCTCCAACACAAGACGTTTGATTTGTTTGGGTTTTCCATTATGGCCTCTCTCTTTCTCTCTTGCCCTCCCTCCAAAGGAGTAAGAGTTGTGGCGTCAGAAAAAGAAGCTGTGCAGGCACGATTTCAGCAAAAGTTTGGAACTGGTTTCGCCAACATCAGGTAAGTGGGTTAAGTTTATGGCAAAACGGAGTTGTGTATTGTATCACCAATATTGGGGAGAAAGAGCGCGCAAAAACTTGATAAGTGACACAGAGCTTAGCATCAGAGTAAAAGGTAAGGTAGCCAATGGCTTGAGATCATAGATCATGGCACGAGCTTTCACATTTATTTGCTCGCTTAGATGACCAGTGCTAAGTCGTTTATAATGTCAGGTATTCTTTGTCGTATATTGGGGCTAAAGGAAAAGGATGTGACATACATGGCAATGCTGCAGTTAATGGTAGTGGAAGAGAAAGCTAAAAGGAAGATAAGCAGCTAAAAAAAATAAACAGGAAAGCGAGAAAAATGATCAACGATTAAGGTGAGGCCAGGTAATTTCGATCAACTCTACAAAATTGTATGATAAGGAGATTCACTCCTTTAAGGACATTAAGGATATCTGGCCCAGGCAACGAAGAGAAATTCGAAGAGACTTCAAAAAAATCAAAATCTTAACTAAATTCAAAATTTTTGAAAATTAAAATTGAATTAAAATTTTTTTTTAAATTTATAATAAAAATATAAAAATATAAAATATAAAAATATAACAATATATAAAAATATAAAAATATAAAAATATAAAAATATAAAAATATAAAAATATAAAAATATAAAAATATAAAAATATAAAAATATAAAAATATAAAAATATAAAAATATAAAAATATAAAAATATAAAAATATAAAAATATAAAAATATAAAAATATGAAAATATAAAAATATAAAAATATAAAAATATAAAAATATAAAAATATAAAAATATAAAAATATAAAAATATAAAAATATAAAAATATAAAAATATAAAAATATAAAAATATAAAAATATAAAAATATAAAAATATAAAAATATAAAAATATAAAAATATAAAAATATAAAAATATAAAAATATAAAAATATAAAAATATAAAAATATAAAAATATAAAAATATAAAAATATAAAAATATAAAAATATAAAAATATAAAAATATAAAAATATAAAAATATAAAAATATAAAAATATAAAAATATAAAAATATAAAAATATAAAAATATAAAAATATAAAAATATAAAAATATAAAAATATAAAAATATAAAAATATAAAAATATAAAAATATAAAAATATAAAAATATAAAAATATAAAAATATCAAAATATCAAAATATAAAAATATAAAAATATAAAAATATAAAAATATCAAAATATCAAAATATCAAAATATAAAAATATAAAAATATAAAAATATAAAAATATAAAAATATAAAAATATAAAAATATAAAAATATAAAAATATAAAAATATAAAAATATAAAAATATAAAAATTTAAAAATATAAAAATATAAAAATATAAAAATATAAAAATATAAAAAAATAAAAATATAAAAATACAAAAATATAAAAATACAAAAATATAAAAATATAATAATATAAAAATATAAAAATATAAAAATATAAAAATATAAAAATATAAAAATATAAAAATATAAAAATATAAAAATATAAAAATATAAAAATATAAAAATATAAAAATATAAAAATATAAAAATATAAAAATATAAAAATATAAAAATATAAAAATATAAAAATATAAAAATATAAAAATATAAAAATATAAAAATATAAAAATATAAAAATATAAAAATATAAAAATATAAAAATTTAAAAATATAAAAATAAAAAAATATAAAAATATAAAAATATAAAAATATAAAAATAAAAAAATCTAAAAAAATAAAAATACAAAAATACAAAAATATAAAAATATAAAAATATAAACATATAAAAATATAAAAATATAAAAATATCAAAATATCAAAATATAAAAATATAAAAATATAAAAAATTAAAAATATGAAAATAAATAACAAAATAAATATTTGAACTTGTGGAAAAAATGTAATTTCTTAAGGACTAGCTGCATTGGTACTGAAAATAACGTTTATATTTTTACGATATTATCCTTTTACTCATTGGGTATAAAATGGCATGTTATTTCAAATATTAAA
The DNA here is from genome assembly GCA_964034835.1 of Muscina levida. NCBI lineage: Eukaryota > Metazoa > Arthropoda > Insecta > Diptera > Muscidae > Muscina > Muscina levida. The sequence goes on along the minus strand of OZ035880.1, from coordinate 32,007,556 downwards.
GGCTGTAGAATTAGGCTCGAAACGCCTTTTTCTCTCAAAAAAAAACTGAACCCGATACCAGAAAGATGGAGGAACAAGATCTTAAAGACGTGACTATATTTGGTATCCTAGAGTAGCCAATGAGTCTTTCCTAATAACCCTGAGCCATTAGGACTTAGGTTTAAGTGCATATAGACCAACGATATCCGCAAGTGTTACGCAGGTAACATATGATGGTGTTTCAAATCATGATGCCATCATCCATTACTCCTTGAGCTGCAGACACCGCCGCAAATATTGATTCTACTTTGAATTGTAGAATTTTAATCTTCCGAGACCCCTGATCGCTTTAACAGAGTCTAGAAGTCGTTGATGACTAGACCATAATTTATTATATTCTTTGCTCACATTATCTACTATCCCTCAAATCTGTGACTCAATTTGATTACATCATTGGGGCACTTACTTCTCTTCTCCTCATAATATTAAATTACAATTTACGCTTTACATAAGGATTCATCTTCTTTACCGTCGAGTTCCCTCACTTATTTTAATGGTATCCCTTTTGCTCCATGTTCAGGAAGAAACCATAACCGATTACCATTTGCGGTCATCATCACATCCTATCCCGTCTTTACGTAGTAAACTTCAAAGATCCCCTTACACATCTTAAATTACTTTGAGGCGCAATCACTTCATTTCCTGTTTTAGGTTTTTCTTTCTTCAGCCATTTGGTACTTTTAGCATTTTCTCCTGTGCGCTCTTGAAATAAATGTACTTTTCATTAATTGCGCAGAAACTTTACGTTCAAAGCTCCGGTTAGGTCTGCCTGTCTGTCCTACCACAAATGACGCCGCGTCGTGTGAAGTGTTAAGAAAACAGACAACTTAATGCAGACAGAAAGACGGACGCGGATGGACGATCGTCAGACACTTCAGACATGTGTGTCTGTCTGACTGTCTCACAAGTCTATATCTTAAAACAGAAATCTTTTGCATAATATTGCTGATATTAAAAAAAAAAATACAGCGAAGAAAAAAAACCCCAACAAAAAAAGCGCAAATCGCCATACGATTATAAGAGGCGTCGGTTGGGGTATTGAGATTATTACGTTACAATTTTTACGCTAATCCTCAAAACCAGTTCGATCGCGTTAGTCATTTAATAGTAAAAGAAAGAGAGAACATAAAAGAAAAGAAAAAACCATTGCATCAAGAAATCCAACACTACGTTGGTGGTGTTGCTGGTTCATAGAGGACTTTAAACTTTGTACAGGAATGGCAGCCAGGGAAATGACCGAATACGATCAGTAAGTAGTCTACGCAGAAACAAGTTAAAAAAGTAATCCACAAACTAGAGCAGAATATGTGGAAGTAGAGTAAAATGAAATAGGGAAACAAAATCTGTGCAAGCCAAATGGTTTAAGTGTTCAGCCGGGGCATAGTGTTTTGAATCGACTCAAACAATTTTTGTGGACATAGAAAGTTAACATGGATTTAGTTTGGTACTTACTTAAAAGAACGTACAGTTTAACAACGATTCTGAACGTCGTCAGCCGTTGGTAGACAAATGCGAAGCTTGACTACTCGCCGTGCTGTATAGACTTCGGAGTAGATGAGTCAAAAAAATATGAAAGGCGGCCAAAGGCGATTGAGCATTGTCTGTGTGGCACGTAGCGTGGGATGACTCTATACATTATTATGCTCAATCTATAAACAGTGGTACTATGCCCATTGATAGGCATCCCATAGTCTCGCGAGGCTACAAAACAGTCACAAGTACAGACAGAAATGTTCAACGATTGCTGGGACAGCATGAGAATACGATTGTTGGGAGAGCAGAACATTTTTAACGCCGTGCAATTCGACAGCCCTGACGCTTCTTGTGCGACCGCACACAAGCACTCTATATTGTTGTGTGTGTGTGTGTGCGTTAGGTTATGCCTACCACTGTCCTAGATCATTGAATGTGGGCAGCTAACATTATATTGGACTTTATAAGCCTTTATACCGAGGATCCTATGTAGAAAGGTGGCAGCGAAAATTGGATTGGATTTTCGGTAATGCGGAAGCGTAATATTTTTGCAGCTTGTTTAACAGCTATGATCAAAAATTTAACAAAATCGGACAACCTTAAGCCGTGCCACAAAGAGGTCAAAGGTCAAATCTATATATATGGAAATAAGTTTGTGTTTGTTTATTTGCAATTTTTGGTGCCGTATGGACTCGAAAAATTAAAATTTTCACAGAATGTAGTTGTGTGGTCGGTGTTGGAAATATGGTACTTGCATTTTTCAAGTAGGCGAGGCACCGCCCATTAATCTCTATTTTTGAAACCGCAATATCTGAAGAACTGTTTGTCCAATCGTCTTGAAAATTTGTATGGCTGCATTTGGTAGCAAAGTTCGTGATCCAACAAAAAATGGGCGGGATCGGATCAGTAGGCGTGGTATAAATCTTGAAACTTTAAACGGCTGTATCTGATGAACTATAAGAGGTATAAAGCTGATATTTGGTATGTGTTGTTGGTACAGTAAGAATTATATTCAGAGTGGAAGTGGGCTGTGCCACGCCCCTGTTTAAAGAAACCTTTATAACAGTCATAATAGTAGTTTAATCGTCCTAACATTTTCACAGTATAGATATACATAACTAATATTAGACTACTAAATGTTTGCGAGACAAAATTTAATTTCTTAATCGAACTTTAGTAAAACCAGTAAGAAAGTTTCAGTCGGGAAAGCTGACTAACAGATACCATCACCTTCAGTAAAACATACTATTTTCTAGTATATTGATATTATTACTCAATTTCCAAAGTGGGCGGGTACATTTTTATGTAAGGTACCAGAAGGGGCGTGGCTAGACTTCCAATTTGGCCTCCAAAACTTTATCGTATTATATCTTAATGATATACAGAATTTGGGCGCGATAGCGTTGTGTGTATTGATATTATTACTCGATTCCTAAAGTGGGTGGAGTGGTACATTTGTATGGGAGGTATCAGAATGGGCGTGGCTATACTTTCAGTTTTTCCCCAAAATGTTATCCTGATTTAGCTTAACTAAATACAGAATTTAGGCACGATCGCGTTGGGTGTATGAATAATCTTATTATATTTCTAAAGTGGGCGGTACCACATGGGTATGGTAGGTACCAGAAGAGGCGTGGCTAGACTTCCAGTTTTTGTTTTCTCCAAAACTGTATTCTGCTATAGATTTACTAAATACAGAATTTTTACACGATCGCGTTGACTGTATTGATTTCTAAAGTGAGCGAAATGATATATTAGTATGGGAGGTACCAGAAGGGGCGGGGCCATGTGGCCCATTTGCAATGCCGTAAGTAGTTTTGGGGAAATATTAAAAGATTCCAAACATTTGGTTAGGTCTTTCGGAAGTTATCATGCGTACCAGGCAGACAGACAGAGGGACATGGCTCCAATGACTTAAAAAGTCATGAATCGAATTTGGTCCAAAATAAATCTAGGGTCTAAATTGACTCCTTCTATGTGTTACACCTTTGGGTCGTATCAAATGGTATATACTCCTCCTACCCGTAGGGTGAGGGGGACCTACGGGTAGGATGCCTCGGGAAATAGTTGTCCGATCTTATTCAAACTTCCGTCACAAAAAAAATCGTCCATACATACCGCTGTCACCCTACTATATAGTTATGCGCCAAGATGTCGAAGAACTGTGTAATTCTTGCAAACGGTGGCGAATTGATGTTGATGGCTGTTCAAGCACACACAAACGTTTTCTTTGACCAATAAGGACCTTGGCTAACAAACTGACAAGACAAATTGATTCATTATGATGAGAGAGACACGGAGTTCGATCACTGTCTCAGTCATCTACCCTTTGCTAGTCTAGTAAAAGCTTCTCCACCCACCCTTTATCTCATGACTGGCTTGAACATGTTTTGAATTAACGGAATAACGGCACCCTACAAGAAATAGTCTAAAAGGATCAGTGTTGCCAGTTTAGGGTATTTCTCCCTAGATTTATGATTTTTTTATTTGGTTTAGGGGTTTTTTTAAGGAAGAAGTTACCCTTATACCAAAGTTTCCTAACACCCTTAAAATCCGTCCAAATATCGGTTTTTCAGATTTTTTCTGACTCAGTCAATTCATAACTGAGTTTTGATTTCTTAACGGTTTTGAAAAGGAGACTTAGACCTTTCCAACTATATATACAGTTATAAAGATAACTTATCACATCTCTCTGTTTTTGCCTCGAAATCGCACACTTTTTAGATTTTCCTCACTATTTTTTAAGATTAATGTTAATGTTAAATAAAACTGAATGATTTAAATTAAATACTACAGCAAAATAACTTGCCTTTTAATAAAAAAAAATTATAATTCTACTTTTATTATAAATAATCCTATGTAACTTATTATGACTACATATTGAGAATTTTCATATGAGTTAAATCATATTACAAAACCGGTCTATTAAAATTTAATTTGTAAGGTATTTTAATCTAAGCTCTTGTAATTAAGGGTATTTTTTGATAATCTAGTTTTGCAGTTCCTTGCAAATCATTTTAATTTCCATCCAATGGCAACCCTGCAAAGGTAAACATACAACAATAACAAAAAACAACCTATATAGAAAGAGAACGCGATTCTGCTCTACTGTCTGTCTATCTGAACACATTTCGTTCAATTTGCAAGATCAGCAGTAAATTATAATTATCTACAGTCATATGTACACACACTCTCTTATTCTCATTCTCATACAAGATCACGTAAATTCACACAGGGGTGTGTGCACTTTTCGTCATAATCGTCATTGTTCATGACGATGATGTTCATAATGATCATTACGAAGAGACGACGATGACGATGATGATCACTCTTCATTATCACTATTAAACGATGTCCGCATGTTGTGTCTAGAGCTAGAACAAGATCAAACAGTCATAGTGTTTTTTTTTTGACTATGCGACCGATCACCAGCACCACAGCGTAACGTAACAATAATAATCATATAATATTTATTATATACAAATCTCTTGTAGAACTGCCTTCGAGTTCAAGCAAAGAGTTAGTGGATTTCTGTGTTTTTATGTTTATATCATTTGTTCAAGTTTAATTTAGTTTTATTTTTTCTATTTTTTTTCTCTATTAGGAATTGAAGAAACTAAACTATTGATTGGTTTAGTGTTTAGACTAGAGACCATATGAATTGCTTGTGCCATTTGGCTAGTAGACGATTTGTTATTGGAATAGTAGAGATTTGTGTGTTGTTTTTTTTTATTGTTATTATAATATGTCTACGTCTGGAGCGATATTACATGCAGGTCTATATTATAATCGCCAATAGTGGAGGGGAGAAAAAATATCTTTACACTAATGACTATTTCACAGTGGCTTCGAAGAAATATTAGGATACACTAGGGTTCAGGGACAGATATACATGCTTAATCATTTCACCTTTTTGATATAGTTCATTCATTGGTTTTAAAATTCTATCTAGTTGGACTTATCACCCTTTATCTATCAGACAGAGAACACAGCACAATAATTTTCAACTCATTGATTTGGCACTCAATTCTGAGAATTGCACGTGATAGTTGCTTCAAAAATTAGAACTTCTGCATCATTCGTTTTGTCAAGTTGGATGCATAAATAATTTAATGACCATATGAATTATTTTGCTCAAGGTGGATTTTTAGCACTTTTTCAATGTTTCAACACGGTTATATCTCGTCGTAGGGGTTTGGCTCCGTCATGATGCACACAAGTAATGAAACATCGAGTCTTGATAATGAGGTACATCTCTCTCGATTGAATACAACATCGGACAGTCGCCCACCTACCGATTTCTAGAGACATACCAACGGATTTCAGTCCTACTGGAATCCGTAAGGCAGACCCAGGTCTTGCTAGCTCGTCTGATCTGCAGTACGCTAGTTTGCTCCTGTGGCCCGGCAACCACATAAAATGGATGCTGCAATGTCCAGCCATCTTGTGGAGAGATCTGCGGCTATCCAGGGCTGATGTTGAGTTCAGGAAGACAGAATTCGGATATTTGATGTTGAAGAAAAAGTTAATACAAACTGAGGTGAGGACGATATGTCTCAGCCATTCTGTTACATGATTATTGACTTAAATTTAAGCTTGGTATACACTACAGTGATAAGGAAGTCTTCGAGCCACATTTAGACCTAGGTCTTTAGAGTATATCCCGGAACCAACTTTTATATAACTTTGACCCTTCAGTGTTGATGTAAACATACAGTCTTCTATCAGGGGTTCTGGATTTCCAGACATCTCTAGTTGCTATAAGTGTATGGTACTTCTTGTCGAACTGTGGTTCAGTCAGAGTGTAGTCACCGACGCCTTCTGTGTCTGGCATCATATCAAGGATAACACTGTGACCATAATTATTGCTCGAGACTTGTGCCAGCCTTCTTAGTCTTACTGTCGTGGCTATGGCAGTCTTTATACTAATTATGACCTGAGGTAGCCAATACAATATTACTCTTAGTGTAAGGGATGAAGAGATGCGGAGCGCACCAGTGGTGCCATTCGCTGGATCTTGTCTAGTATCCTACAGTATGTGGATCTTTGATAACTCCATATAACATTATCAGTCTTGCCACTGTAGTATACAACCAGTGACAGCTAATGCGAAGCGGTAAGCATCATCGCTATCCTATTGCCCTCTTACAGCCTTTTTCCCCCCAGTTTAGTTTATTGTCCAATATTACGCCGAGGTTTTTTTTTTAAGTCCTTTCGTAACCCCTAAAGATGAACGGAAACAGCCCGCCTACTTCGCCATAATGTGAAGAGGTCTTTGAGGGATGTCTCTGAGTGTACCGAGAAACTATCCCCTGACTGCTATTGTCCCATCGTCTGTATATGCGACAACTTTGACATCTACCTCCTCTAGGGAGAACAGTATATCGCTCAGAGTGAGATTCCATAGTTTAAGGGGATAGAACACCACCTAGGTGGTAGCCCTACAGAAAGCTGGACATCTCTAAGCTGCAGACCACGGATATAGCAAACGCCTTTTCTAACCATCTCACTCAACTACTTCGTGATGCTCCAACTCCCGAAAATACTAGCGCGCAATGGCAATATATTGTCCAATCGATAAAAAGGACCGCGCCGTCCGTACTGTGGTATGTGAAACCCTTGATCGATAATGCCTGGTACGATGACGAATGCCGCAACGCCACCCGGGAACAATATGCTGCAGCCAATGGCAGTACAGAGGGAAGAGGCCGGAGGCGACTCGACTCTTCAGGCGAAAAATACGAAAGCTGAAGGGCCAGAATAATGTGTGTATTGCAGAATACAGGAATAGAGGTGAAGCCCGAAAATTCTACCAGAAGATAAATGGTAGGGCACATGAAACAGGTCTTCCCTCCTGTAAAGACAAGCATGGTCATCTCGTTACTGACTCCGAGAGCGTACTGAGAATATGGCAAGATCATCTCCAGCCTATTGCTGTCTGAACACTCGGCTGCTGTAGACTGTATACCAATACGAGACGATAACAACGAGTGTGCCCCTGCGAGCAAAGCTGAGGTAAAAACTACCATATCCCGTCTAAACAACAATCATCTCAGGAACAAACATGAGGCCCGAAAACATGGAACAAGTCTTTCCTCCTGTAAAGACAAGGATGGTTATCTCGTTACTAACTTCGCGTGCGTACTGAGAATATGGAAAGATCATTTCACTATTGATGTCGGAAAATTCGGTTGCTGAAGACTGTGTACCAATCCGAGACGATAACATCAAATTATCCCCTCCGAGCCAAGCTGAGAAAAAAACTGTCATATCCCAGCTAAAGAACAATAAACAATACTGTGTGAACGTCTAAAGTCAATTGTGGAAAACCTGATTGGATCTTATCAGTTCGGATTTAGAACATGCGGACGGATCAGATACTTACACTGCAGCAGAATCTTGAGAAAACCAGCTAGAAGCATATCGACATTTACCACCTCTTTGTCGATTACGAAGCTGCCTTTGATAGTCCCATCAGGCATCGACAAAGCCATGTCTGAGTTCGGTATCCCTGCGAAGATAATTTGTCTCTGCCGGTGTACCCTTAGGAATACCTTATCCTCTATTTTTGATTGGTAAGGATCTATTTGCACCATTTGATACGATGAGAGGTCTTAGACAGGCTGATGGTTTTTCATGCATACTGTTCAACATGGTGATGGAGAAGGTGTTAAGGAATGCAGCGGTAAACATCTATGGCACCATATTTAATAAGAGCCACTTGCAGCTCTAATATGCCGAAGATATCGACATAATCGGTCGGACGGTGCGAGAGGTAACAGCTGTCTTCTTATCTGTGGAAAGGGAGTCAGCTAAAATGGGCTTGGCAGTGAATGAGGACAAGACGAAGTTAATGGTATCATCGAACAAAATGACCACCCGTTGGGGACGCAGCGTGAATGTTGAGAACTATTGCTTTGAGGCAGTGGATGAATTCAGCTACTTTGGATCCGCCATGGACAAAAACAACAGTGACAGCCTAGAAATAAAACGGAGAATAGTGCTCGCCCACAGGTGTTTCTTTGGGCTACGTGAGCACTTCACTAACACCACCCTATCTCGAACCACTAAAGTCCAACTGTACCAGGCACTAATTTTACTGGTCCTGCTGTATGGTTTCGAATCTTGGATGCTTATGCAGCTCATCTGGCGGTGTTTGAGAGAAAAATACTGCGCAAAATATATGAACCCATATGCGTAAACGACGAGTTCAGAATTTGACTGAACCATGAGCTGTAAGAGTTATACCACAACATTGATGTGGTCAAGCGAATCAAAGTGCGACAATTATGCCGACTAGGCCTTGTCCTGAGGATGGATGAGGAAACTCCAGCGCGAAAGGTATTCTATCAAGCCTTTGAAGGACGGCGCAAAAGAAGGAGACCACGACTACGTTGGAAGGACCATGTGGTGGAATCACTGATAATTTTGGCCTCTGACTTAGACACTAAGGTATATGTTAAATATTTATGATGTCAAGTTGTTCTTAAGGTTGTTCATGTCAATTGTACTTTAAAATATCCTAAGGATGTACCCAAGACACAATGAGAGAAAGCAACTGAGATGCTTTTAACAATGGCATAAGAGGGAACTTATTACACCTTGACAAATCCTATGCCCTTAAGGTCAAACCCTTTCAGACCCTGCTCCCAAGAATCCCATGGGTGTAGCCCCAACTTTGATGAGGTTTTTCGGTTTTGAATCGTGACAGTTAAACTTAGGTATCATACATTATCCTCTTCCTGAAAATTGAAACATTTATCGTTACCTATTTCCCATTTTTCCTCGTGACAACTTTAAAACACCATGGCAACCCTAACAAATTGCTACGATAATCAAGCGACAACTACCTGCGGTCGGTCGTTCGATCAGACGATCTTGTAATCGTATTCTCTAAATGAGCAAACCGTAAAGTAACAGGATGAAGGGGGACCTACAACATACAACGACCGACCGGCAACCAGAGCAAATGCAAAGCGTACATAAGAAGCAAATTAGCGAAAAAAAAGGGAAGGTGGGGAAACAAAAACGAAATGTTCTAAACAGGCAAAAAGAGGTAAACAGAAAAAAACACAGACCAACAACACATCGTAAATTCGATAATGATCGTTTGTTACGATAATGACGATGACGAAGATGATGACAACAAGAGCAATAGCAGCAGCAACAGATACAACAATAACATTGTAGTACACCAGAACCCACAAAATATTAGGGTTCCTGTTCGTCATCGTTTTCTTATTCTTATCGCATTGCCGCACCTCCTTCATTCGTTCTACTGTTTGCGGTTCATGTTTAATCCCTGCGTGCGTCGTTGCTTGTGATGGTGTTGTTGTTGTTTCTACTGATGTTGTTGTTGTTTTGTGTAAGCCAACAAACGGCTGAGTCAAGTCGCGTTTTTTAAAACGGCCGGCTGTCATGTCGTTGTGACTGGCTTAAAGTCTAACCATTCATTTGAACGTCCACACGTCTTTTCGTGTGTCTGTCTGTCGCTCTGACGATCGGTTGTTGCGTCTTTAGGCTTGTTTGTCAAATGTTTTGTTTAATGTATTTACTCATATTGTTCGCCTTTCTTTGCTGACTGACAAGCAAAAGCCGGTGTCGTTGACGGTGGAGGTGGCGGTGATGGTGGTTGTCGCTGTTGCTGTTGGCAGTGATGGCCGGCTGGCTGGATGGCTGACACTCTTGTTGCCTGTCTCCGTGCAATGGCGGCGAATGGGTTATGCCAGGCTGTGTTGATCATGCCGGATTCTCGTAAAACGTGATCAAGGGTTTGTTTGTTTTGTTTTATTCTTCTACGCTTTGTCTTCCCTCATCCGCTGCTAGCCCATGTTCTTGTGGTGGTTTTCTACGTAATAACACAACCTAACCCGATTCAAGCAACGTGTTGCGTTCTCTTTTTTCTGGTTTTTTGTGTTTTTTTTGATAGAGTTTATGCCGTTCGTTTTACCGCCATCACCTTATGTCACATAAAATAATAAAAGTTGTATGTATTATTTTTATTATTTTTCGGTTAATATTCATATGGCCCCAACCGACGACCGATTTACCCGCGATCACCATGATCATTGCGTTCAATATAATTGTATTCATGTTTCACCTCATAATGCTGATGTATGTATGTACCTTCATAATGACGTTCTGTTCTGCTATGATCATCGTGAAGTGGCGCGTTCATGGTCTTATTGCCCAGTTTTTGTTTTCTTCTTTTTCGCTGGGGTTTTTTCCCTCGCCTTTATTTATATTCCATATGTTTTGTATGCCTGTTGTCCACTTTGCACCATGGTCACTGCGGCGGCTGCCACCCGAGTCCACCAAGTGGCGAATATGAATAATCCATTTGAATAATGTTGCTGTTACTTGTGGTGGCTTCGCTCTACTCCAATGGATGTGGGGCGAAGAAAGCGGGGCGCTTTGGGTTCGGGTCGAAAAAATCACAGTTTCTGTGTTTGTAGCCCAGAGTCCGTTTGTTGCAGCTGTTCAGTTCAGTGTATTCATTTCTTTCGAATGCACCAGGGATTATAGTGAATAACTTGGCGTTAATCATGGGGCACTCAGAGTGACCAGATGTTAAAGATAATAAATAATAATGCAGCTGGGCGATTTCAAAGGTGATATTATATACATGGGTAATGGAATAATTGGGAGTACTACTTATCACATTTAATATGTAGATTTTAGTTAAATTCGTTTGTATTTCCTTAACTTGGTACATTAAGGTGCCCAGATTTACGAACAAAATGCACATATCGTAATATCAGACTAGTTGGTGACAAAACGTAATATGGGTTCTACTGCCCTTCTGGTATAACCCATACCAAGTGACCCATTTGTAACAAAACCAGTACTGAAATTTCAGTCAGGTAAACTGACTGATAAATACCATCACCCGATATAAGAAATTGTTGAAGTCTTGACTTATTGAAATGAATAGATTTTTAATTAAAATAAAATTACTTATGTATAATTTTTTGCTTCTTGTGGTGGAAAATTGTCTAAAACTGTACTTATTTGTGTAGGGGGTATACATAGGTGCCGGGTTGGAATTTATGTGAGAAATATTAATTTTTCAAAAAAATTTAATTTTGATAAGGGGTACCAAAAGGGGTGAACCGATACAGTCCTTATTCATTCCTGGCTCAAATTTTCATACGTACTACTTACGAATAATTTGACTAAATTCTGTGCACTTACAAAAAAAGATATGTATGTAAGACTATGGGGGTGAGTTCGGTCCTTTGTATGGGAGGTACCAGAAGGGGTGTGTCAAATAGTTAGGTTTTCATTCCTGAGTCCTATTTTCATAAGCGAACATCATACTCAAAATTTGATTAAATTAAGTTTACTTACAAAAAAGATATGTATGTAAAACTATAATGGTCAATTAGGTCATTCGTATGGCAAAAGTTTCGGTTTTCTTAGCGTTTGTCTACTTTTGCAAGATAAATAAACTGACCAAATTTAAATATCCTACGATCGTCCGTTTGGAAGTTATGAAAGAAATATAAATTATCCAAAAATAGGTAATTTTGTATGGGAGGTACCAGAAGGGGTGGTGCTATTTTGCCCATTTACAATCCCATAAGTTCGTTTTGAAAAATATTAATACTGGTAAATTTTCATACCGATCCGTTAAGGTTTACTCGAGTTATCCTGCTGACCAGCCATCCAACCAGACAGACAGACGGACATAGCTCAATCGTCTTAAAAAGTCCGGAAACGAATTTGGTCTTAAGATACTTGGGGTCTAACTTGTCTCCTTCAATGCGTTACACTTTTTTTCGTATCATAATGACATTTTTTTACTTTAACTTCAAGTCGTTTCACAGCTAAAATTTTACCAGTCGTATAATTTAGAGGAGCTTATTTTATACTGATATAATTTATAATTACCAACTAAATTTTACCTTCTATCCCATGAACGAGATATGGGAGTACTTTTTGCATTATTGTGAATTAACACGACTCTATTTTAGACTCACATAACGGGACCTACAGTTTATAGACGAATCCGAATGTCAGCTTCGGGGATGCTACATAATTCAACTGATCTTGAAATTTTTCCAGCATATAGTTGTACCTATGGAAAGAACAATAATTTACATAAAATTTTGATATACCAATTTGGCGTGGCACAACCCCTAGAATCGTTTTTTTGAAACGAAATATTTGAAAGAAAGCTGGACATCGCTATACTGCAGACTTCGGAGATAGCCAACGCCTATTCCGACCAACTCCCTCAACTACTTCGTGATGCTCCAACTCCCGAAAATACTAGCGCGCAATGGCAATATATTGCCCACTCGCTGGAAAGGACTGCGCGGTCCGTACTGGGGTATGTGAAGCCCTTAAACCATAATGCCTGGTACGATGACGAATGCCGCAATGCCACCCGGCAACAAGATGCTGCATACAGGGCCAAACTGCAGGCAATAGCAACGCAAGCTGTACATGAAAAGTACAGGGAGAAGAGGCGGGAGACGACTCGACTCTTCAGACGAAAAAAAAACGAGAACTGAAGGAGCGGAATAATTTGTGTATTGAAGAATATAGGAACAAAGGTGAAGCCCGAAAATTCTACCAGAAGTTAAGACAAGGATCTCATCTCGTTACTCATACATTTCGGCAGCCTGTTGATGTCTGAAAACTCGGCTGCTGAAGACTGTATTCTAATCCGAAAGGATAACATCTAGTGTCGCCCTACGAACCAATATGAGATAAAAACTGTCATATCCCGTCTTAAGAACAATAAAGCCGCTGGGACTGATAGTCTTCCAGCTGAGTTGTTTAAGATGGGTGAAGACGCGCATGTTTTAAGCCTGCAATAGCTCATAGAGAATATTTGTCTTCAGGAGAGCATGCCAGAGGGTTGGAATCGTACCCTACGGGAAAATGAACCGGTACAGTACCAGTCACGGGACCGGTTCCCTGGTGTGCATGAACCGGTTCCAGTTCCGGAACTTTTGTATGTAGAGAACCGGTACGTTTTGTATGGGGTTGGCCACTAAAGTGTCAATTGACACCTAACTGATACTTTGTGATGTGTCTTGAACCAGTTCAACAGTACAAGCCCTACGACAGGTTCTGTAAAAACCAGTCACCTAACTATGATATCTGTATTTTGTTAATATGCCCCAAAATAAAACGGAAAAATTAAATGAATCTTTTTGATAAATTACTTAGTTGTCTAGGGTTAAATTATATATAAATATTTTATATTTTTCAGACTTTTCAACTTATTTATAAACAAAGCCGTTGGAAACACAACGCCGCAGAATACTACAGATCAGTCAAATTGACTTTTCTTTAACACGTTAGAACCAGTTTGGTGACACATCCATTCTTCACCCGTCCTGTGATGGGTACACTTAGGTAAATTAACACCACTTTTCCCATAGGGTATTTACAAAATTGGTGACCGTAGTGAGTTTACATAATTACTGTAGAATTGCCTCTTACCGATTACGTATAAGGTCCTCTCTAGCGTACTGTGTGAACGTTTAAAGTCAATTGTGGGAAACCTGTTTGTACCTTATCAGTGCGGCTTTAGACCAGGCAAATCCACGACAGATCAGACATGTACACGGCTCCACGAAAAGCCCCCCAATGAAATAACGCCCAGGAAATAACCCCCAATGAAATAAACCCCAAAAAATTGGAAGTAACACCCAAAAACAGTGAATGAAATAGCATCCAAAAATAAATGAAATAAACCCCAAAGCGAAAACGAAACAACACCCAATATTTGGGACTTATTTCATATGAAATAACACCCAATGATGAAAATGAAATAACCCCCAATGAAATAAACCCCATCAGCAACAAAAATGAAATTATGCCCAAAATTCATAAAAGAGTCAGTTTCACCAAGGATTTCATGAAGTCAATATGGGCCAACAGCAAAGTCGCAAAATTATTGAAATGAATCGTGTGGATCGTAGATCGCTGTAGCCCTGCTTTTTTTGCAGTTCGGAAGACAATTTGCCTTTTACGTTTGGCCTTTACACAACCACCTCCAGTGTTTAAAAGCAAATCAAACTCGTTGTTTTTATTGAATGCTTCCTTTTGAAGAACTCTTACAAATTTAAAAAAAAAATCCATTCTTAGTGTGTTCTAATCAAACTTTGCATTTTGTTGATTTTCTATCCGTCAATATAAATACAAATGGAAATATCTGTAAACATTTAATAGATATTGTAATATATTCACCGGCTAAAAGTTTTCTTGTAAAAGGCCTATTTTAATATAATTATATAATTAAAAACCAACAGCTTTAAAAATGAAATAACCCCCGAATAAAAAATGAAATAACACCCAAATTATTTACGATATGAAACAATCTCCAAATTTAAAAAATTGGTTGGGTGTTATTTCATTGGAGATTATTTCATAATTTGAAAACCCCAAATGAGAAATGAAATAATTCCCAAAGAAAAATGAAAAACGGCCCAAAAAAATTGGGAGTTATTTCATATGAAATAACACCCAAAAATGTATGAAAAAAATTTGGGGAATATTTCATTTCTCGTTTGGGCGTTATTTCATTGGGGGGCTTTTCGTGGAGCCCATGTACACTACGGCAGATTCTGGAGAAAATCCATGAGAAGCAAATCGACCCTTACCACCTCTTTGTCGATTACAAAGCTGCCTTCGATAGTACCTACAGACGTCGACAATATGAAGCCATGTCTGAGTTTGGTATACCTGCGAAGATAATTCGTCTCTGCCGGTGTACACTAACGAATACTAAATTCTCTGTTCGGATTGGCAAGGATCTATCTGCGCCATTCGATACGCTGAGAGGTCTTAGACAGGGTGATGGTGTGTCATGCATATTATTCAACATAGAGATGGAGAAGGTGTCAAGGAGAGCAGCGGTGAACATGTCTTGCACCATATTTCATAAGAGCCACATACTGCTCGCATATGCCGATGATATCGACATTATCGGTCGGACGGTGCAAAAGGTAACAGCTGCCTTTTCATCTGTGGGAAGGGAGTCAGAGAAAATGGGATTCGGCAGTGAATGAGGACAAGACGGAGCCTCGAAATAAAACGGAGAATAGTGCTTGCCAACAGGTGTTTTGTTTTGGGCTACGCGAGCACTTCATAAACACCACCCTACCTCGAACCACTAAAGTCCGACTGTACTTGGTACTAATTTTACCGGTGCTGCTTTACGCCTCCGAATATTGGGTAATTACACGGGCGGTGTTTGAGAGAAAAATACTCCTCAAAATATATGGACCCATTTGCCCAAACGGCGAGTTCAAGATTCGGTTGAACCTTGAGCTGTACGAGTTATACCACGACATTGATGTGGTCAAGTGAATCAAAGTGTAATGGTTACGCTGGCTATGCCATGTCGTGAGGATGAATGAGGAAACTCCAGCGCGAAAGATATTCTATAAAAACCTCCAAGGACGGCGCAAAAGAGGGAGACCGCGACTAAGTTGGAAGGATCAGGTTGAGGAATCACTGACGTTGCTTGGTAGGACTGACTGGAGACGGTACGGTACGCATACGATCGAAGCGAATGAAAATCTCCTATTGTTTCGGCCTCTGACTTAGACACTAAGATATAAATATATATGTTGTCAAGTTGTTTTTAAGGCAATCACAGCCAATCCGGTGGACCAATCAGCTTCATAAACTAAGAATATCCATTAGATGTATGTATTACAGGCCGAATAGTGCAAGGGATAAGAATGACTGGAGTACATGCAGAAAAAGTTCAAATTAGTAAAAGAGTTTCATAAAGAAATCCCCGAAGTGTGCATGGCTAAGTTAATGTAAGTCCATTTTAGCGGTCAATGATGATGCGTGCATAGTGAGATAGCTATGCAAGGACTCAAAGATGCGATACATTCAGAGACCGATGACTGTTAGGAAACTTTGGAGTTTCCAATGATCACACATATCCCGAAATATTGATAATGCTGAAGGCCTATCCGGGCACATCAGTACATTAATGGTGGGGGTTAGTCCAGTATATGGGGCAAGGATGAGAGGAAATTAATAATTTTTGGACGTTTAAATTAACCGGTCTTGAAGGGATAATAGCTGGGATAATGCAGGAATGTGCTTCCTCTATTGTGGCTTACCTGATGGGTATGCTAAAAATTGTCTTTGGCACAAAAATGAAGAGTTTTCTTTCTCAAAACAGCTGGTAAAACAATCCACGGATTATAGGCCGAAAGTATATCAGACTTAAGTATTAGCGATTCTTAGCATGCCTTCATTTTCTACTGGAAGTGAGTGTATATGGACCTGAGTTGGCTTGAATATAAACCATGTTAAGTGACCGTACTTTTACTTCGGAACTGGGTGGATAAAACTTAAGGAAAATTACCACTAGTGGAACTCCTCAAGGTGTATTTCTAAAAATTATTGTAAGAACAAAATTTAACTGAATTCAATATTAAGCCCCACAAGAACTAAATTTTCCCCGGAGTCGCAGTAGGCCATTTTGTCACTCTAATTTTTCTAGACCTTGCTTGGATGATATTGCCGTCAAGTGCTTAAATCATTTCGGGATTGTTGGCATAACATCGCTTCTTCACGCATCACCACAAAAAAATGTCCAAAGGGTTCAAATCGAAGCTCCGAGGCGGTCTATTGACGTCGCCAAGGTGGTTGGTAACAAGATTTGGGAAATGGCCCAATGTATCACTACTCCACAATCCGCACCAAACTGTCACTCTATGTTGTAGACGTCCAACAGTGGCACAATTGATTGATCAATTTGAACGTACTGTTTTTCTCTCTCACTCAGTCCTATTATTTTTCAATATACACTACCGGGGACCGGCCGTGGCATAGTGGTTAGAACACGCGACTACCATGCGGAAGATCGCAGGTTCAAACCTGGCTCCAGTCATCTTAAAAAAAGAAAAAAAAAAGAAAATTTTCTTTCATTGTCGGCTCCCCTCGAATGTTGTTGACAGCAACTTCGCAGTATTAAGCGTCGATTCAATCGTCGTGTCTAGTAAGAGCTTCTCAAACAGTGACGTTCGCATTCGTCGATAAACAAGTAGGTGCCGTTAGTTGTGAATCTAAAAATAGAAAGCGTGTTAATTCACAACAACGCGAGAAGCTATCCCATACCTCATTCATGGGGTGCAAAGGGAAATTAAGTAAGTAAGTATACACTACATTGCTTTCAGTGCAATCTGTCTCGCTCCCACTAAAAGCACCTCATTCTATTTTGGACGTCTATGCTATATGTGGATGCATTAGCTTTACGACAAAAACGTGCGGATTTTCCAAGCCCTAGATGCGGCAATTTTGTAATCAGATATTTGAAATAGAGGAATTGTGCAATAAATCATATGGAAGTTAAAAAATACAATTTAGAAAATGTGAATTTTCCAAAGATAGAGTGGATAAATACCTTCACTTTCTTAATACAGAGAGTATCAGTACTTTACCACCATTCAGCTACTTCCCTACAACGATAATATCGTTAGAAAGAAATCCCCTCTCTTTATAAGCGTTGCAAATAAATTTAATATACGTTATGGCCTTTCCCCGTTTCAAGACTATCTCACCAAGCTTAAAACGATTAAACGATTATCATTAATCCCACCACAAAGCCATTGTATCAAAATGGCGCCTCTAATTTCAATGCAAAGCCATTGGATTTAAATCACATTTCCATAATCTTCAGAGAGACTTTACATTTCCCGCTCCAATTTTAATTTCCCTCAAGACCTTGTTTATATCACGCACATTAACTCCATCATATGTAAGATAATTATTTGTTTATATCGATCAAACAGGTTAAGTTTATGTACCACAAATCCAGCATTACTTAAGTTCGTTATTTATTTTCTGTTGTTAGTTACGTATTTTATATGTAAATTAATATAAATCAAAATTAAATACAGGTTTTTTACTATTAAAAAAAACGAACATTCAAAAGTTGCACTAACTTGAAATGTATTTCCTACTCGCGGTATTTAGAGTCTAATCGAGAATCAAGTGTATATTTTACTGAATATGCCAACTTGTATACGTTCAATTAACAAGAAACGTCTATTAGTCAATGTATGGTATATAAATTGTAAAACGCTAGGAATGTAAATGTGGTCAGTGAGGGGATGACAAACGCCAAATGATTATGTGCTTTGTTAATGAGGGAATAAACCTCCACTCTACAGGTGGAATATGTTTCTTTAATTCTTTAAGAAACACTAGGTTGGTGTAGAAAAATTTACTTTTAAGGTAAAGCTGAAGAAAAAAGCCCGAAGGGCATATATCGCGTCCAAAATAGCTCAATTTTGTTCATTTCCAAATTTGACACTAAGTAATCCATTCTCCATTCGATCAATGTCGCTCTCTGATTGACAGGTATCGTCCACAAGTTTCCGATGACCAAATTTTTCATATTTTCGGTCACTAAAATCAGGGCAATATCAAATATGATGCTCTGAGTTAATGTCACATCAAGATTTTGTATTTATAATATAAATTTCCCAGAATTTTCTTATGAATTTTGTAGGACTTCAAATCAGGAAATTAAGTTAAAGAAAAATCAATTCGACAATTTGTTAGTTAACCGAAATGAGAGAGTGCCATAAAGAATAGATTCACGAATTTCTATTAACATACAAAGCTTTGGGCTACAAAACGTCGCTTAAAATCAATTTTGTAGTTTCTCATCTGGATTTCCTGAGAATTTGGTGGATGTCAGTCATGAGTTAAGGAAAGATTCATCAGGCAATTTTAAAGTTGAAAAATCATTATAAGGTTAGTTGGAGCCTGAAAATGTTAGCTGATTAAAAGGAAATTATCTTTCACTTGAGTATCCCCATATAGAGGGGGTCATCGTAGAACTCAAGGGGCAGCTTTTTTGACACCCCAGAGTCCCATGGGCATTCCGATGTTTGGCGACCAAGACGAAGTAAATGGTATATTTCTGTTATTGTTTGGGCTCTCGGTCCATATTCTGCACTTTCGCCAAAGGCAAAAATTCAATAATTTAAAAAAACTTAATTTATGTACGCTAACTTTCGAAGGCCATAACTTTTTAACCAATCTATACATTCTCTTTTGCAATAACTCATTTTGTTTGTTGAGATGTTAGCTTTATGTAAAGTGTTTCAAAAAAGTTGTCCCAAGTTTTCGTATTTCAAACAAAAAAAATACCTCAACCTGATATCTTCATACTTCTCAGTGGGAGCTAGGAATGGATTTTCGACATAGTTTCTAGGTTAAATTTTCTTAGAATTCATTGTAGATTCTGCGTTTTTTTTTTACCCGAACAAATTGACCCGACCTAATGTACATGTTTCTGGAGAACCATTAAATAATCTCATGGTTCCAAACACTATTCCAAACTTTTGTCATAAGTTGTATAAAAAATATCATAATTTTTTTATTTTAGTGTTTTTAGGAATATTTTTTTTGAATTTCCCTAAAAATAATTTTACATTAGGACAATTCCACGTAAAACGGCCCAATACAGGAAAATATATAATACGGTCAATTAATATGTACAAGACATATTGAAAAAAATGGACAAATGAAAAATTTTTTTTTTGAATTTTTATCAATTTGGCAACTGTTTGAAATGAGCATATAACGGAAACTCTCATATCCATCTTTAAACGCTAGGATTTACAATAAAATTTTCTAATATTTAACTTATCTTGATAAGTAAAACTTGTTATCTCCGGAAAGACAAAACTTCAGCTTGCTTTGTCATAAGGTTTCGGCTTTGTATGTTTTATAATAACAGTTTTATGAGTAAATAGAAATATACGAATTTTGTGTCACAACCGTCCCCGTAAATATTAAAAAAGTTTAATAAAATTGTTACTTTACATGATAAAACATTAATACTATCCAATTAACAATATGGTAAAATTTTGTGAATATTTATTCGAATATTTGAGTATTTAGTTACAGAAAACATTTGGTCACACCTGTCACTGGGTAAAAAATTATGACAGCAATAAGCCAACACAATGTTTGTGTTTTCTTAATTATGATTGACATGCAAGTTTTTTTGCGACTGGCCATTGTAAGTGCATTTTGTATGACAGCCTCCTTAGGTAAAGATAGGGGGTAGGTATGTTAGAGAAAAATTTTTGGAGTGAAATACAAAAATATTGTATGTAAACCACCTTAAGGGTTGAAAATAGAGGGTAAATATGTTTTGAGAAACTGTTGGGGTTCTAAAAATATTGGGGGTCAGTCATACATTTGATTGATCTAGGGATACCTTTAGAGCAGTTAAAGCGGTAGGAGGAAATTTTATAAAAATTTGATATTTGTATGGAAGCCCCCTTTAGGGGTCGAAGATGGGTGGTAGGTATGTTTGGGAATAATGTTAGGTGGAAAAAATTACTGGGGGTCGGTCACTTATTTGAACCCTCTAGGGGCGATTCCGGGGATTTTTTCCCCAATACGAAAAGTTTCTCGTTAATAACCGGGGGCTCGATTTTGGTTTTAGAAAAAATTGACCACACTAATGATGATGCATTCGATACTACAGATAACGAATAAATATATGTCTTATTACACTGAGATATTCAAAAAAACAACTTGAAACTCAAAAAAGACTTATTTAAAGCAACTTTGTCAAAAACGGCATATCCGAAAACCAAACTTTAGTCTGCGAAAATCGATTTGAGCGCATAAACCCCTACTCTTGAGAAAAAATATTTTAACAAAACATTTTAAGCTTATCCTAAATCGTCATGTTTAGGATGCAGTTTGATTCCTCGTGTCGGAATTAGAGTAAAATCGCCGAGGCCGGCTTTGTCTTTGAAAATTTTTGTCTGAAACTATCACAGTGTAATATTCTTTTATGTTTACCTTTATATTTGTTATATAATTGAACTCTATAAAAAACTTTACTTTCTTCATACATTTGAAGTTTTTTTTTACTAAGTCACCCTCGTAGGAAATTGGTGTCACACCCGTCTTTTTTTCTAAAATATTTTTTATTAAGAAAAAGTAGTTTTTTAAGCACTTAACGCAATCAAAATCAATAAAAACAATTATCTAAATCACAATCTTTGTGCACTTTCTACAGAAATTTTTTCAGAATTTAACCTAAATGTCATAATTTTGTAAAAGCTAAGGTCACAACCGTTATTTTAGTCTGTACGTGTTATTAAACGTGTTACAAATTAATATTTTTGGGAATCACAGTTTTTGTTTAAATAATAATTTTTTTGAATAATTGAAAAATGTGAATAACATGCTCACACCCGTCCAAATGGGATTGCCCATTATTGTTACTCAATAAAAACCTTAATTATTGCAATTTTTGGAGTTTTTTTTACTAAGACACACCAGTCGTAGTAAGGTGTCACACCCGTCTTTTTTTCTAAAGCATCTTTTATTAAGAAAAAGTAGTTTTTTAAGCACTTAACGCAATCAAAATCAATAAAAACAATTATCTGCATCACACTTATTGCGCACTTTCTACGGAAAATTTTACAGAATTTAACCTAAATGTCATTATTTTGTAAAAGCTTAAATTCCTAAGGACACACCCGTCACAGTATTCTCGTGGACATTCTGAGCAGATATTATGTTATTTAAGTCTGTACGTGTTATTAAAGGTGTTACAAATTAACATTCTTGGGAATTTTTTTATTTATGAATTATATCCAAAAATGTGAATAACATGGTCACACCCGTCCAAATGGGATTGCTCATTATTGTTACTCAATAAAAACCTAAATTATTGCAACTTTTGGAGTTTTTTTTACTAGGTCACACCCTTTGTAGTAAGGTGTCACACCCGTCTTTTTTTCTAAAATTATCTAAATCACAGTAATTGTGGAATTTAAATTCAGAATTTAACCTAAATGTCATAATTTTATAAAAGCTTAAATTCCTAAGGTCACACCCGTCGCAGTATTCTCTTGGACATTCTGAGCAGATATTATGTTCTTTAAGTCTCTACGTGTTATTAAACGTTTAACAAGTTAACATCCTTGGGAATCACAGCTTTTGTTTAAATAGCCCAGTAGTATTTGAAATTTTTATATTTCAAATTTAAGTGTAAGCATTTGCAGTTTTTAAGCTTTAATTTAATTTAAAAAATGAAATAAAGCGAAAAAATAAGTTTTGAAACAAATTTCCTTGTAAAAATTGATCTTTCTATACAACAAAAATTATACTTTTTTCAAATATGTATTCCAAAATTTTTTTAAGAATAATTTTTAAGATTTAATAAAATTATAGAATTTAATGATTCGCCAAATTTTTTAATAATGTATTTTTGGCACAAATGTTAAATTATTTTTAGTAACAAGCTATATAATTATTCCCATTACAGGAAATAATATTTTTTACACCATACATTTGAAGTTACAGAAATTTGTGCATATTTTTATACTTAATTTATTATTATTTGCTTTGATAATAAATTAAAAATGTCATTCTTAGTTTTAACAAACAATTTTGTTCATTTGCAAGTTAAGCAAAAATTTATAATTAAAGGAAAAAAATATGATAATGTGTGGAGAAGGCACAGCGAAGGGTGCTGATGAGATAGTTTGGCAACTATCGAAATAGCTATCCGCCCTGCCAGCTGTCAACATAATCCATTTTACACAACAATAATAGAATAGATTTTGAACCGAACGATGAAAACACATTCATTTTTTACAAATATTGATCAACAATACAAAATAAGAGCATGAAAAAAAATTTAATTAAAAACACCTCAAAAATGAACATTCTTTTTAATTACATGATATTTTTTTAAAATTTTTAAAATTAAAAAATAATAAATTTTTGCTTTTTATTTTATTATTATTATATAATGATAATATCAATTTGCTGACAGCAAATATATAATTTAAAAGCCTTAACTTACGATTTTATCACTTTAATTTATTCAAAAATAAATCCCTAGAGCAGGGTTCGTATTGGCTCGCTCGCGAGCCGCTCTTTTCCTGAAAATTGGCTCTTAGCTCGCAAGCTAGGAGCCACAAATTTTAAACGAGCTCTCGGCTCGCGAGCCAGGAGCCCAAAAAAAGAGCTGGCTCGCGAGCCGAGAGCTACAAAATTTCAAATGAGCTCTCAGCTCGCTAGCCGGGAGCCACAAAATTTCAAACGAGCTCTCGGCTCGCGAGCCAAGAGCCCAAATAAAGAGCTGGCTCGCGAGCCAAGAGCTACAAAATTTTAAATGAGCTCTCAGCTCGCGAGCCAAGAGCCACAACATTTCAAATGAGCTCTCGGCTCGCGAGCCAAGAGCCCAAATAAAGAGCTGGCTCGCGAGCTAAGAGCCAAGAGCCCAAAAAGAGCTGGCTCGCGAGCCAGGAGCCAAGAGCCCAAAAAGAGCTGGCTCGCGAGCTAAGAGCCAAGAGCCCAAAAAGAGCTGGCTCGCGAGCCAGGAGCCAAGAGCCCAAAAAGAGCCAGCTCGCGAGCCAAGAGCCAAGAGCCCAAAAAGAGCTGGCTCGCGAGCCAAGAGCCAAGAGCCCAAAAAGAGCTGGCTCGCGAGCCAGGAGCCAAGAGCCCAAAAAGAGCCAGCTCTCGAGCCAGCGAGCTCTTGGCTCTTGAGAAAAGTACCAAAGTTATGGCCCAAAAAAAATTTTCTGTTGCACAAAGTACTTTTTATGCACCAAAGTACTTTTTTGTACCAAAAGAACTTTTAATGTACTTTTTGGCACAAAGTACTTTTTTTGTACCAGAGTACACTTTTGTACCAAAAAGTACTTTTAATGTACTTTTCAACACAAAGTACTTTTTTGTACCAAAAGTACTTTTAACGTACTTTTTGACACAAAGTACTTTTTTTGTACCAGAGTACACTTTTGTACCAAAAAGTACTTTTAATGTACTTTTCAGCACAAAGTACTTTTTTGTACCAAAAGTACTTTTAACGCACTTTTTGACACAAAGTACTTTTTTTGTACCAGAGTACACTTTTGTACCAAAAAGTACTTTTAATGTACTTTTCAGCACAAAGTACTTTTTTGTACCAAAAGTACTTTTAACGCACTTTTCGACACAAAGTACTTTTTTTGTACCAGAGTACACTTTTGTACCAAAAAGTACTTTTAATGTACTTTTCAGCACAGTACTTTTTTGTACCAAAAGTACTTTTAACTAACTTTTTGACACAAAGTACTTTTTTTTGTACTTTTCAGCACAAAGTACTTTTTTGTACCAAAAGTACTTTTAACGTACTTTTCAGCACAGTACTTTTTTGTACCAAAAGTACTTTTAACTTACTTTTTGACACAAAGTACTTTTTTTTGTACTTTTCAGCACAAAGTAAACTTTTGTACCAAAAAGTACTTTTAATGTACTTTTCAGCACAGTACTTTTTTGTACCAAAAGTACTTTTAACTTACTTTTTGACACAAAGTACTTTTTTTTGTACTTTTCAGCACAAAGTACTTTTTTGTACCAAAAGTACTTTTAACGTACTTTTTGACACAAAGTACTTTTTTTGTACCAGAGTACACTTTTGTACCAAAAAGTACTTTTAATGTACTTTTCGCCACAAAATTTCAAATGGGCTCTCGAGCTGGCTCTTTTTTGAGCTCTTGGCTCCTGGCTCGCGAGCCAGCTCTTTTTGAGCTCTTGGCTCTTGGCTCGCGAGCCAGCTCTTTTTGGGCTCTTGGCTCGCGAGCTGGCTCTTTTTGGGCTCTTGGCTCCTGGCTCGCGAGCCAGCTCTTTTTGGGCTCTTGGCTCTTAGCTCGCGAGCCAGCTCTTTTGGGCTCTTGGCTCTTAGCTCGCGAGCCAGCTCTTTATTTGGGCTCTTGGCTCGCGAGCCGAGAGCTCATTTGAAATTTTGTAGCTCTTAGCTCGCGAGCCAGCTCTTTATTTGGGCTCTTGGCTCGCGAGCCAAGAGCTCATTTGAAATTTTGTGGCTCCTAGCTCGCGAGCCGGCTCTTTATTTGGGCTCTTGGCTCGCGAGCCGAGAGCTCGTTTGAAATTTGTGGCTCCTAGCTCGCGAGCCAAGAGCTCTTTCGTAGTTTTGAGGCTCCTGGCTCGCGAGCCGGGAGCCGAAAAGAGCGAGCCAATACGTACTCTGCCCTAGAGTGTACAAGAAATTTCGTAAACATTATATTTGTAATTGATAAAATAATAATATATAATTTCAAAATTTAATATTTCCACTATTCCTAAGTGCAAAAATCATTAACTTCATATGC
Source organism: Muscina levida (assembly GCA_964034835.1). Taxonomy (NCBI): domain Eukaryota; kingdom Metazoa; phylum Arthropoda; class Insecta; order Diptera; family Muscidae; genus Muscina; species Muscina levida. The sequence goes on along the minus strand of OZ035880.1, from coordinate 31,981,910 downwards.
CTGGTATTATTGTCGTATTAGTAAAAAGCGTATGCTTTCATTCAATTAGTCACTCACTGATCGGTTCTATGCCACATTGCCGCTTCCGGCATTGCCCACCACCAACACTCACTCAGTTCGAACAGCTGTTCTGTAGGGTAACCCCTCTTCCCACAAAACATAAATTCAAAATAGCAATTCAAATTGCACGCAGCAAATCTCTATAAACTAAACGACTCCTAATAAAGACAAACAAACAAACGAACGAACGAAAAAAACTGGTTTCTCCCTAACACTCATAAGAGTATTAAGAACTTGAAGCCGAGATGGACGGACGGACACCAACAAAAGCTCGTTAGATAACTACTACAACACGATACATGCGATACATAGTATATATGTACATAATACATATACACTATAAACAATAATATGCCAACTTACCACATTTAAGACGATCATTAATTAAATCCTCAATCAACTGTGGACACTCGTTCTCGATGGCATAACAGAACTGCTTGAACTTTTCAAAGCCACTCTTGGCTATTATCTCAATTAGATTGGCGCACTGCAGCCGCAATATTTCCGCATCGTTTAGCGAGTCGGCGTTTAGTTCCTCCTCCTTAGTGCAACAGTATTGGTCACTAATCGAATCAGAGTTGGCCAAGTTTTGATGCCCAACCACCGAAGGAGTGACGGAACGATTATCACTCTGCGAGTTATCACCCATGACACTGGCACTACGTGAACCGGGTCCCGTTTGGGGTACGGTACTGGTGGTACTGCTGCCGCCAGTACTACTGCCGCCACTTGTGCCAGTGCTGGCGTTGCTTATAACGGCACTAAGTTTACGTTTGGTTACGCCTACGCTAGAGGGAGCGGAGGTTTGTCCTCCTTCTCCTCCCCCAGCATTATAGGGTTTCAGCAGTAAATCCTCTTCAGATTGGGTCAAAACGGAATTTTTCACTAGCACGGCCAAGAGATCAGTGGTGCTAAGATCTTGGCGTATACGTTCCTGGTGGCGTTCCAGTAAGGTGCGCACTTCCTCTTCCTCCTCTTCGCGTGACATGTTGGCCGCCGTATTGGAGGAGGTGTTAACACTCATTGGGGGGAGGAGGAAAAACTATTTTTGCAAAATTGCAATTGCAAGCTATTGGGGTAATTAAGGGGGGATATTTGCAAGCACTTGTTAACACTTTACAAAACGTTGTACATAACACTTGTCAATTTTGACATTTTGCCAGCTGGTAGATCGCTCGCTAATACTTAAGCATTTTTTTGCGAATTTTGCGGAAAAATTTTGTAATTTTAACCTTTTTTGTCACACTCTATCTCTATTCTTGGTTATTATTTTGTTATTATTATTAAATTTTATCTTATTTCAATTTGTTTTATAATGCTTCTCAGATTTCGTTTTGTTACTTTTTTCACAACAACACCAACAACAATTTTTAATAATGATTGACACTTTGTAAACAGTAATGGCGTTGTTTTGTTTTTATTTTCGTTTTCTTCTTCTTATATTTTCACTTCCACTTCATCCGTTTGTTTGGTGTATTTTAATCTTCAATCACAAAACCGACGACGCGCACAAGAAATAATTAACAAACAAAATCTCCCCCGTGTTTTTCTACTTCGTTCGAATCGACTGCAACGTTACAAATCTACGTTAAGACTAAACCGGCTCTAAAGCAAAACAATACAACGAACCGCCGCCACGCTAAGAGCCAAGAAGAGCCAAAACACAAAACAACAACTACAACAGCAGCGACGGTGGCAGCAGCAGCAGCAGTACCAGCAAGTCAAACGAACAAAAGTCGTTTCCAAACGAGCAACACAAACGAACTAACTGGTCATACAACAACATCATAATTGTCAATATCATCATCATCATCTGCACTATCATCATTATTATCGTCATTGTTATAATTATCAACTTCCATCAACATCATAATCATCAATGGCCAACAAAAAGAGCATTTCACTGCACTACTAACTTCGTCGTCACTAGCAAAAGCAGCGGCAGCAACAACAACAATACCAACTTACTCACTGAAGTTAATGCAGTACGAACAAGACAAACGACACACAAAGCAAAGTAAACAACAACAATGTTAATGCAAAAACAAATCAACAACAGAAAGCAAACAATAACATTTGCTTGAGCACTCTGAGCACTGAGAGCATCACACGCGGTGTTGCCATATCATCCGTTTCCGTTTCAAACCAAATCCAATAGGAATTGGTTGTGGGTATGTGTGGTTGTGTGCAGGGGAGGGAGGTAGTTGTTATGTTGGAACGCCATGTTGTTTGCCGGCTGTGCGGCGAAAGCCATGCATGTCGGCGGCAAACAAGTTCGTTGAGTGGCAATTGAACATGTTGGGTTTGATGGTAAGGTAAGACATAATATGGGTTGCTTCATTATATTGTACCTACATAAGAAAGGATCGCTTAATATGAAGAAAAAAAGTTGAAGCGTTAAATTTTTTGTTTTTAATTTGTTGGCGGTGTGTAGGGTTACCTATTGACTTTTAAAACCTCTAGAACTTTTTTGTTTATGAATAAAAGTAATACTAGATAGGGTCGCTTTATACGGCGAAAAAAATTTATGTTTTCTCCCCCCAGTTTTATAGTTAGTCCAAAGGCAATATAAGGACATCAACATTTTTTTTCGGTCCGTGCACCCTACGACCCCCCGATATACGAGGTGCCTATCATTATTCATGGTTATTTAAGGGCTACATATTGCTTATTGGACATTTTTGACAGCGACGTCAATTTTAGTGTTTGATTTTTTGGCAGAATGTAGGGTGACCCAATGAATCTTAAAACATCTATAAGTTATTTGTTTATGATTAAAAATAAATACTTCGAAAGCAGAAGTTTCTTATTTTATTGAGGACTTTACGAATGTTAATCAAAAATATGAAACATTAGGGTGTAACGAACGATATAAAAAAAAATCTAAAATAAAAATTGGCGGAGTCAAAAATGCTCAACAGGCAAAATGTAGCCCATGGTTAACGATATACATCTCGTTTTAGTCGGACATAAAATGACGATAAATACGGTAACAGGCGGTCGCACAGTGCTTTTCGAAAGTTCTATGGGGGGAAAAAATTGGAATTTTGTTGGTCTGACCCCGACATGAAGATGATGAAAAGTCTGGGCAGACTTTGGGATAGCTACAATTTGAACACGATGTGAGAATGTTAAGCCTTGCCGCATTGGGTTTAAAGTTTTTAAGCTCCTATAGCCATGTTGGGAAGGCATAACTTAAGAACATTTACACTATTTTCTATTGAAATTCAAAGAAAATCAATTGAAATTCAAATAATCGATTTGAAATTCAAAACTCGTCATTTGAAATTCAAAAATTCCATTTGAAATTCAAAAAATATCAATTCAAATTTTCTAGTTGAAATTCGAAAAATATAAATTGAAATTCAAAACTCGTCGATTGAATGATAAAACACATCAATTGATATTCAAACTCATCAATTGCAATTTAGAACTTAAATTCAAAATTCGTTAATTGAAATTCAAAAATCTCCAAAACTCTTTCAACTGATTGTTTTTGAATTTCAAATGATGAATTTTGAATTTAAATTGCTGAATTTTGAATATAAATAGATGTGTTTAGATTTTTAATTGACCAGTTTTGAATTTCATTTGAGATTTTTCGAATTTCAAATGGAAAATTTAAATTATAATTAATATATTTTTTTTTTAATTTCAAAATAATTTTTTTAATATCGATTGGCCAGATTGAATTTCAACTGGAATATTTAAATTTCAATTGGAAATGGTGTATGGTGTTGAAATAAAATCCGAATTTAAGAATAAAAATTCTTTTAATCTGTTTACATATCAGTTCTCTGCATAATCCACAGTTTCGCAGTTATAAATAAATTTATTTAAAAAAAAAATAAAAAAAACTTGCATAAAAAATACAGTTGCAATTTTTTTTTTATTTTGAATTTTTTGACAAATTTTTAATTTTTTTATTAAATTTATTTATAACTGCAAAACTGTTGATTACGGTTATAGGAGCTAAAAAAAACTTAAAGCCCAAAGCGGCACGGGTTAACAAACTCCGATCATGCTCAAATTTTTGCTATGCCAATATTTGCAAAGACTTATCATATTTGGGGGGAGGGGGTCCGACCGACAAAAATCCAACATCGATTTTTGCGGTCAACCTAGTCCCCATACATCGATGGGAGAAAAATTGAATGAGAACTTGCAGCAATATGAAAATTAGTAAGTTTCGATACCAAGCCAAAATTAAGAAAAATCTCAAAGTCTGGACCCAAAAGTGCCACGGCTTCGGGTACCTCCCATACAAAGGGAATGCTCTGAAACTATAGTACGCTATTGGACTGAATAATTTTGACCAAATTTTGCAAAACGTAATTTTCTGACTTTTATCCTTATTGCACATAGTTTGAGCAGAATCGGACCAGGCTTTTTGGTACTTCACACGCGGTACTACAACACGCGACTACCGTGCGGTAAATCGCAGGTTCAAACCTGGCTCCAGTCATCTTAAAAGAAAAAAAATAAATACAATTTTCTTTCATTGTCGGCTCCCCTCGAATGTTGTTGACAGCAACTTCGCAGTATTAAGCGTCGATTCAATCGTCGTGTCTAGTAAGAGCTTCTCAAACAGTGACGTTCGCATTCGTCGATAAACAAGTAGGTGCCGTTAGTTGTGAATCTAAAAATAGAAAGCGTGTTAATTCACAACAACGCGAGAAGCTATCCCATACCTCATTCATGGGGTGCAAATGGAAATTAAGTTTTTTATGATCACTAGCTGTTGCCTTTTTTAGACTTCTGGGAATATCCCAACTTTTAGGCAAGTATTGTACGTTTTCAATTACGGGCCCCTTTTTTGCTATATCCTTCAATACTTCCGTTGGTATACCATCGGGACCAGATGCTTTCCTGGGTCGGACACCAAAGCTGTCCTGAGTTCGTCCATCGTGAACGAAATGGGATTTGTTATGTTCCCATTGTACCCTCTTTCCTCTCTAATGAGTCGGGAATAGAGATATCAAAATTTTTTCTATAGTTGTTTCTCGTTCATCTTCCCTATGAGTTTTTTTGCGCCCAACTTCCCCATGACAATTTTGTAGCCTAGGCCAAAGGGGTCTCTGCTTATGTCCTTTTTCAATTCCTCAAAAAGTTGCCGCTTTCTGCTGGCTATGGCATTTCGCAGAGATTTCTTCGCTTCCTTGTATGTCGATGTTTCGGTTTCAGATATGCCTATACGCCTAGCTCTTGTGGACCATATCCTACATCGGAGACAGATTCGTCTGAGAGTAGTGATAGCTTTACTCCACCAGTGTACTGCTTTCTTGCCGGCCGTGGCATGTTGTTGGCATGTTAGAACACGCGACTATTATGCGGTAGTTACATAGTTCGATTTCTGTCTTCAGTTATTTACAATTTCTTTCATCGGCATGTCTTGTAAAAGTTTCTCAAACAGTGGCGTTCGCATTCTTCTTTCAACAAGTAAATGCCATTTGTTGTAAATCTAAATATAGAGAGCGTGTTAATTTACAATAACGCGAGAAGCTAGCCCATACCTCATTCATGGGCTGTAATGGAAAATTAAGTTTTAATTTAAATTACTTTCACCTTCAAGTTAGCAAAATTATCTCTAGTCAAACTCATTTTGCCAACTATTTTATTAGTTTACAACATAATTATTTTCAGCCTTTAACTCTCTACCACCCCCTCTCACTCTCTCGCATCCCTTAAGTGCCAGTGATTTACATATAAAACGACATAATTTTGTCATGCAGAAAATTATGGCAACATCTTGATTTGCATAAAATCACCAGCCCGGTTCTGGCCGCGCTCGTTTGTCTCCTTGGCTAGAGCCTTGTCCTGTGTCGTTACAACAACGAAAATCCTCTTGAAGTTCATTAATTTTTAATTTCATTACAACGAACATTTCATTCTCACTCTCTCCATAATTTGGCACAGAATACAAAATGAGGGTGGAAAATTTGCACTGCAAGGCCACCAACCCTTATTTACACCCGGCAAAGTGATTGAAACAAACAACAGCTTTTGCAAATTGCTCGCTAGGTTGCTGCTCTGTTCATTGTCAAGAGTCACCAGGAGCAGCCAGCATCTTGTACACTTTCAGTTTTCAGTGCGTCACAAATGCGATGATATCTTCATTATAGCATAGCAGCGACAGAGGAAGAGTTTCTTGTGAATTTTACAAAGAAAAATGAACAACTAACGATAGATGGCGAGCGGTGTTCCGGCCGGCAGAGCTAATAAAAAATGCAACAGTTAAAGCTTTGCAAGAACTTGTAACCTCACCATATTTGCTGGGGTTTTGTGTGATTTAGGTTTAAGGGAAAAACTTTATAAATGATGTGCAGAATAAAGAGTTGAGACCTGCAATCAATGTCAGGAGACTACGTGCAGCAGTGAAAAACGTGTAACTGATGAGAGTATTTGGTAGGACAGGGGCGTAGGGCATGGGGGGTATGGACAAAATCTAAGAAATTTTTAGAATTTTTTATTTGTCATTAACAAGTTGGAAGATGTAAGCAAAGTTTTCTTAAAGAAGTAAAAAAATTTTTCCTTAAGAAAAATATCACTTTTTTAGATTTTAATAAATACAAAAAAATTTCTATATTTATAATGATTGAATGTAAAAATTGTCTTACTACATATTTATGCAATATATTATGTATATCTCTTAAACTGCCTTTTCCTTCTTCTTGACCCCTCCCCAAACATCCGCCATTGGTCACCTTCCGCAGCCATTTGCTCTAATAATGATGATGGAAATGGATTCAAAACTTACCCAAGTTATCATTAATTACTACACATAACATACAAGAACTGCAGAAGTTTGCTGTCTGCAACAACAAGTAAACTATGAACACACTAGCAACAGCCAACAGAACCGTAGCAATCAACAACAGCAGCAGTGAAAAAAACGTGCTTTGCAATTAAAAATTCCTAACCATAGCCCGAGATTCTAATAGGATGTCAGGCTGTGTGGCAAAGCCTCGTGAGCGTTGATGCTGAGGAAGACAACGGTCGGATGGAGGACAGAAGAGTAGATGAGTAAAGCGCTATAATCGTAATGATTACAAATTCTGTAGTTTATCCCTTGATTTCCTTTTGCAGTGCAATGAAGTAACAACTGCGACAAAAACAACAAAATGCGAATGCACGAATGACAATGCTTAGGAAAAGTAAATAAAGTTAGGCGATAAGTAGAATAGCACTAGTAGACTTGAAGATGAGCTAAAAAGTAAGAACTGAGCGAAATTTTAAGTGAAATAACACTGATCGGCATGAACGTCGGCTACCACACTATTCCTACCTATTCTTAAGTAAAATGACCTACTGAATCTCAATTTCACCACTATTGTCTCGGGACTCCCTCACCCACGGCTAGGAGGGTATATATCATTTGATACGACCCAAAGTTTAACATCTTGAAGAAGTCACTTTAGTCCCTAAACTCTTTGAACCAAATTCGATTCATTTCTTTTTAAGTCGTTTGAGCCATGTCCGTTTGTCGGTCTGTCCGTCCGTCCGGCTGGTACGCACGGTAACTTTCGAAATATGTCCCCAAAACCTCTTACGGTATTGCAAATGGGCTACACAGCCACGCCCCTTCTGCTACCTCCCATACAAATATACCATTACGCCCACCGTTTGTCGGTCTGTCCGTCCGTCCGGCTGGTACGCACGATAACTTTCGAAAAACGCAACCAATAGTTTTGAAACTTTGCATAGGTTAATATGTTCCCAAAACTACTTACGATATTGGAAATGGGCTACATGGCCACACCCCTTCTGGTACCTCTAAAACAAATGTACCACTCCGCCCACTTTAGAAATCGAGTGATTTATCAACCTAGTAACATTATACCAGGATAAAGTTTTGGAAGAAAAACTAGAAGTCTAGCCACGCCGCTACTGGTACCTCCCATACAAATGTACCATTTGGCCCACTTTGAAAAAGAGTTATCAAATCAATACAGCCGACGCGATCGTGCCCAAATTCTGTATTTACTAAAGCTACTGCCGAATAATGAATGGGGAAAAGATCTGAAAGTCTAGCCACGCCGCTACGGGTACCTCCCATACAAACGTACTATTCCGCCCACTTTTGAAACTCAGAGGTGCGGACATTGACTCCGATCACTACCTTACCGCAGAAAAGGTACGCACAAGGCTAAGCAGAGGTAGCGGACGCCTAACCGCTACGGAATGCTCCAACCACTGATAATATTACCTCGCAGTGACAATATATAGCCGACTCCATAGAATGGACTGCGAGAAGCGGTCTTGGGTACTCAAAGCCGTCTCAAGAAGATGCCTGGTACGACGATGCATGCCGCAATGCCACGAGAGAGACGGATACTCCATACAGGTCGAAACTGCAGTCAGTGTCAACGCGAGCCGATTGTGAAGGGCACAGGGAGAATCGGCGAGAGGCAACTGTCTTTTTAAACGGAAGTAGAGGGGAAGCCGGAAAATTCTACCAGAGTTAAGGCGAGAGTCCGTGGAACAGGGTTGCTCCCCTGCAATGACAGCGATGGCCAGCTAGTGACGGATCCGGATAACGTTCTGAAGATAAGCAGAGAACATATCAAATCTACTGGATACGGACACCACTCCATGACGGTATTAGCTGTCCACCTTCGAGCCAGAGTGAGATACGTGTGCCAATATCCCGCCTTAAAAATAACAAAGCGGCTGGAGCCGATGGTCTCCCGGCTGAATTGTTTAAGGCAGGTGGAAAGGAGCTGATTAGGAGCATGCATCAGCTCATGGAAAACATCTGGCTGGAGGAGAACATGCCCGAGGATTGGAGTCCAAGTCTCTTATGTGCCATATACAAAAAAAGAGAACTACCGTGGAATAAGTCTATTACCAATTGCGTACAAGGTCCTTTTGAACATATTGTGTGAACGTCTAAAAACAATTCTAGAAAAACTTATTGGACCATATCAGAGCGGCTTTAGACCTGGTAAATCTACGACGGTAATTCCACGATAAAACCTGGAAAAAAAACTCATGAAAAGCAGATCGGCACCTACCATCTTTTTGTCGACTACAAACCTGCCTTTGACTCTCCGATAAGAAATAGGCTACATGAAGCCGTGTCTGAGTTTGGTATTCCTGCAAAGCTAATTCGACTTTGCAGATGTACCTTGGAAAAAACCAATTTCTCGCTTCAACACAGGAAGAGGTCTCAGGCATGGTGATAGCTTGTCCTTTACACTATTTAATATAGTTATGAAGAAGGTGATGATAAAGGCTGTTGTCAACATGTCTGGACCCATATTCCACAGGAGCCACATGCCACGAACCTATGTCCTGGCCGAAATCTGCGGGATGTTACTGCAGTTTTCTCATCTCTAGAAAAGGGGTCAGCAAAAATGGGTTTAGCGGTCAACGAGGACAAAACAAAAATAATGATTTCGACGAACAAAGAGTCCTCTCGATGGGGACGCACCATGAACGTTGAAAATTATTGTTTTGAGGTATTAGAAGAGTTTACCTACCTCGGATCTTCCGTCAAAAAGAAAAATAATGTCAGCCAAGAAACCAAGCGGAGAATAGTGCTCGCCAATAGCTGTTTTACCGACTTCGGCTGCACTTTATTAACAACATCTTATCTCGAAGTACTAATAAACAGCTGTACCGGGTGTTAATTTTACCAGTTGTATGCCGCCGAATCGTGGGTGCTTACCATAAAGGACATACAAAACCTAGAAGTATTCGAGAGAAAAGTACAGACCTATATGTGTCACCGGCGAGTTTCTCCATCGGATTAACCATGAGCTGTATGAGCATTACCACGACAACGACGTTGCTTAAAGAGTCAGTCATGTTTCCAGGATGGATGTAACTGCTCCAGCGAGAAAAGTGTTTGAAAGCGAACCTGAAGGACGACGCTGAGCAGGGAGACCCAAACTATCGTTGGAAGGACTAAGTAGTTGGCAAAGTGCCACAATCCGGTAAGACTAACTGGAGAACGAACACTGAAGGCCGAAGCGTGTGGTATGCTTTAATACTTCAGGCCTCTAATTTATGAACCATGATCGTAAGCTTAAATAGGCCACTTAAGTAAGTAAGTACAATCATATAGAAATTTGAATCTGAGAATCAGTCCTTCAGATATTGCGGTTTTAAAAATAGGGTTTAATATTTATTTAATATTTTTAATTTTTTTTAATATTTTTAACATTTTCAATAATTTTATTATCTTTAATATTTTAATAATTTTTAATATTTTAAATTTTTAAATATTTTTATTATTTTCAATATTTTTATTATCTTTAATATTTTTAAAATTTTTAAAATTCTTAATATTTTTAATATTTTTAATATTTATAATATTTTTATTATTTTCAATATTTTTTTTTATTATTTTACATATTTTTAATATTATTTAATATTTTTAATATTATTTAATGTTTTTAATATTTTTAATATTTTCAATATTTTTAAATGTTTAAATATTGTTAATAGAATATTTTACTTACTAGGAAACTCAAGATACCGGGAGGTTTACCCCACCCATTACAAATTATGAATTCTTCTGAGATTTTTGTACGAATTAGATAATTTTTCTTTGATTATCAGTTGATGTAGTTAAAGACCCTTTCGATACCTCCATTAAAATTAACATATGTCTAGAGAAAACGGTGGTTGATGGGGTAAAATGGGCCTGATTTTCGGATTCAGGAGGTCACTTTACATAAGAATCAGCAGGAGTTGTGTCGATGCACACATTTTTTTAATTGAGATGGGGAAAAATAGGTGTGATATTTGGATTCAGGAGGTTGTTTTACATCAGCCGTTTTGTCGGGCCACTCCATCGCCCTTATCACCCACTGTAGTGTGCATATACCTTTACCACATCTGTGACATTCATAAGTATACCATGTTGATAATGTATGCACAGGGCAGCAACATCATCAGCAATGCAAGGAATGTTTTAGTTTTTTGTTGCATTTCATACCATACTTACTAAATCCTAACTTTCCATAGAAAAACCAACTGAAAGGAAAATCACTGTCATATTCTAGACATACAAATATAAAACGCGAGCAACGTCAACACCGCTGGTATAACCTCTATCATCAACTAGCAGCCATATGGCAGAGGAAGCAACAAGGTCTGTCTTTGATAACATACATAAGCCTACATAAGTTCATGTAAAGCTCCTCATCCTTGTGGCTTTTCATAGTTGCGTTGTGTTGTGTTGTGATATCTCTAGATTTCACCACCCGGTCTCAGCTACTAACTTCGATTAACACCCATTAAAGTAATTGTTGCAATTGTTATTGCAACAATAAAAGTGGCGGCATCAGTAACTGCTGCTGGTGGTGCTGCTGCAACAACACAAAAACCTGCACTTGAACACCAATCTCCTCATAGAGTTTTTATGGCTGCATTTCTTTTGAGATCTGTTGCTGCTGCTGCAATTGCTACTGTGAGTTTGCAACATTCCAGGGATTTGTACTTTTTCCTGTTCTCATTATCATTGTCATCATTACTAGTAGTTATAAGTGCTCCGGATTCATTGTCATTTCAACTTTTTTTTTCGTGTTGCAGTTATGATGGCTTCCACTACTGTACATCTATCTGCTGCTGCTGCATCTGACGTGTCATTTAAGCTGCTGGCATTGGATCCCAAAGAATCTTAGTTTAAGATTTCTTTATATCTAAGGAGCTATTATGGCATGTAATGAATACATAATTTGTGTAATTTGTATGAATTGTTATATGATATGCCCACCTACTTTGTGGTTTGGAGTCTACTGCTGTAATATTTATTTGCTTATTGATGTATCCGGTGGACTTTTGGCTGGAGCAAAGAGAAGCAGTTCTCAGATTGTAGGGCCACAATATGTAAATATCGCTTGTAGCAGATGTGTTATTATATTTCATAAGTTTATCTGATGGTAGTTATAAGAAATGTCTTAATTAAGATCACTAGTGTTGTGTCCCCAAAAACAATGGCGATGAATTATTTAATTTCGCTAGAGAAGAAGGAATATTTTAAAAAACTGTAATTTTTGCTCTTAAGTAAAATTTTTTTTTTAAATGTAGGCCCCGTTGTTTTAATCTAAAAAATAGAAGCGTGTTAACTCGTAATAACACAATAAGCTCTGCCATACCTCATTCATTGGATGCAGAGTGCGTAGAGCAATCAAGCAATCTTCTCTTCTATAAACTCCTCATTAGTTTCACTCATTCAATACATCGCTTTGATAAGTTAAATGGCGACCGCTTGTTTGAATAGAATTTTTAAATTGAATAACTCATTGTACGCTCATTGAAGCAAACAAGGAGCGCTCATTTCACGAAAATGATCGATTGAATTTTACTTATCAATCATAAATAAGCAAATGTGAACATATGTATAATGTTGATTTTTCAAGTGCCGTCGTTTCGTTGAACACAGAAATGAATTGTGTTGCTTGGAAAATATGCATTGATATTTAGGTAGTATGTAAGAAAATTATTATTATTTTAGAAATAATAATACTGTTAACACATTGAATCATTTATTTTTATTTTTTTTTATATTAAAAATTACATTTAATAAACCTAAATTATTAAGATTGATAATTTGCTTGTTTGACAAATCCAACAATGCTCTGATATGAAAATTGTTTTTTATGCGACACATCGTAAAATTTCATCGTAAGAAACGAATTCTTTTTTGTCAATGTTGGAAAATCTTCCCATGTTCTTTAACAATTTTAACTTTTTAGCACGAGAAAAAACAAAATAATGTGACTCTAATGCAGTGGTACGCAAAATGTTTATCAAGAACAACTTCGAAAAACGACGCTAGCAGAGCAGATACAAGTATGTAATTCCTGTAAACCAAATCAGTTATGAGCATGTTATTAAACAGGAGCACTCAAAACTTAGCTTTGTTGTTGTAAAGAGTTTATCATCGCAATAACTTTTGAGTGAGAAATATCAAAGCATTGAAAGCAATGAGTACTCTTTTGTTGAGTGCTTTCGAAAGAGTATTCAACGAGCGATGACGTTCTAGAGCATTAACAAACGAGCGCTCATTTCTTTTTACGTCGAAAATGAAAACACAAAATTGAGTCGCTCGCAAATAGAGTTGTATTTGAGGAGAAGAGCAAAATAATACTTCTCAATGATAAGTATTTACGAACTCTGATTGGATGTAAGTAGAGATTAAGTTTTTTTTTATATTTTCAATAGATTTAAATTATTTTTTATATTTTATATATTTTAATTTCTATACTTATATTTAAAAAATATTAAAATGATTAAAATTAAAAATATTTAGAATACAAAAAATGTTAAAAAAATTACAAATCTAAAAAGTATTAAAAATTTTAAAAATATCAAAAACATCAAATATTTTAAAAATATTTAAAATATTATTAATATTAAAAATATTTAAAATACTAAAAATATCAAAAATATATAAAATATGAAAAATATTAGAAATATTAAGAATATCAAATATATTAAAAATATTAAAATTATTATAAATATAACAAAAATATAAATAAAATATTAAAAATATTTAGAATAAAAAAAGTTAAAGATATTACAAGGTGTAAAAATATTGAAGATATAACTAATATTAAAAATATTAAAAAAATACCAAAAATATTTAAAAATAATACTAAAAATATTAAAAATTCTATCAATATTTAAAATATTCTAAACATTCAGAATTCAAAAATTGTTTTGAATATTTCAAACAATTTAAAAATGTTCATATTTAAACATTTTTAATATTTTTGATATTTTTAATATCTTAATATTTTTAATATTTGTAATATTTTTAAAATTTTATTATTTTTTATATTTTCAACACTAACATTTTTTGTATTCTAAATATTTTTAATATTTCTAATAAATTTTATATTTTTAATATTTTGAGTATTTTTAAAATTTTTTATATTTTTCATATTTTTAATATTTACATTATTTTAAATAATTTTATTATTATTATTGTTTTTAGTATTTCTATATTTTTAATATTATTAACATTTTAATATTTTTTATATTTTCAACATTTTAAAATTTTTTTGTATTCTACATATTCTAAATATTTCTAATACTTTTTTTATTTTTTATATTTGCTAAATTAATATTGTAATAATAATTGCATAGAATTTGTTTTTGTTTTAATTTTTTTAATATATTTAACATCTAACATTTTTTAATATTTTTTAACTTACTTAAGTTGCCTATTGCAACTTACGAACATAGTTCATTAATTTGAGGCCTGAAGTGTTAAAGAATTCCATACGCTTGGTCCTACCAGATGGTGGCACGTCGCCAACCACTTGGTCCTTCAAACGAAGTTTGGGTCTCCCTGCTCTGCGCCGTCCTTCAGGTTCGCCTTCAAACACCTTTCTCGCTGGAGCATTTACATCCATCCTGACAACATGTCCCAGCCATCGTAGTCATTTAATTCTGACTCTTTTAGCTACATCGATGTCGTGATAAAGCTCATACAGCTCATGGTTCATCCGATGGCGAAACTCGCCGTCGACACAGATAGGTCAATATATTTTTTGGAGTACTTTTCTCTCGAATACTCCCAGGTTTTGTATGTCCGTTGTGGTAAGTATTCTCCGCTTAATTTCTTGGCTGACATTATTTTTCTTATTGACAGAAGATCCGAGGTAGGTAAACTCATCTACTACCTCAAAACAATAATTGTCAACTTCCACGATGCGTCCCCATCGAGAGGACTCTTTGTTCGTCGAAATCATCACTTTTGTTTTGTCCTCGTTGACCGCTAGACCCAATTTTGCTGACTCCATTTTTAGCGATGAGAAAACTGCAGGAATATGGTGCCGGACATGTTGACACCAGCCTTTCTCATCACCTTCTCCATAACTATATTAAATAGTGTACAGGACAGGAGTGATCCGTACCAATCTTCACCGAGGATTTGGTGTTTTTGGTGGAGAGTCGAATGCAGCTTTGTAGTCGAGAAAGGGTGGTAGGTGTCGATCTGCTTTTCATGAGTTTTTTTTCCAGGATTTGCGTAGAGTGAATATTTGATCCGTCGTAGATTTACCAGGTCTAAAGCCGCACTGATATGATCCAATTAGTTTTTCTAAATTGGCTTTAGAAGTTCACACAATATGCTTGAAAGGACCTTGTACGCAATTGGTAATAGGCTTATTCCACGATAGTTCTTACATTCACTACGATCTCCTTTCTTGTATATGGGACATAACAGACTGAGACTCCAATCCCCGGGCATGCTCTCCTCTTGCCAGATGTTCTCCATGAGCTGATGCATGCTCCTAATTAGCTCCTCCCCGTCAGCCTTTAACAATTCAGCAGGGAGACCATCGTCTCCAGCAGCTTTGTTGTTTTTAAGGCGGGAGATGGCCATACGTATCTCGCTCTGGCTCGGAGGTGGACAGTTAATACCATCGTCATGGATTGGAGCGGGGTCTTCTGGATTGGTGTCAGTATCCAGTAAATTTCTAAAGTGGTCTCTCCATATCTTCAGAACGCTATCCGGGTCCGTCACTAGCTGACCATCGCTGTCCTTGCAGGAGGGCAACCCTGTTCCACGCATTCTCGCTTTAACTCTCTTGTAGAATTTTCGGGCTTCCCCTCTACTTCGGAGCAACTCAGTACACTCATCCTGTCTCTTCTTCAGCTCCTTCTTTTTTCTTCTAAAAAGACGAGTTGCCTATCGTCTCTTCTCCCTGTGCCGTTCACGAACAGCTCGCGTTGCCATTGGCTGCAGTTTTGCCCTGTATGCAGCATCCGTCTCTCTCGTGGCATTGCGACATTAATCATCGTACCAGCCATCTTCTTGAGACGGCTTTGAGTACCCAAGTACGCTTCTCGCGGTCCGTTCTATGGAGTCGGCTATATATTGCCACTGCGAGGTTATATTATCAGGGGTTGGAGCATTCCGCAACAGTTGAGTTAGGTGGTTGGAGTAGGCATCCCCTACCTCTGTGGTCCGCAGTTTACCGATGTCCAGCTTTCGTTGTGCCTGGTTGCGTACGTTTTTCGCCATGCTTAGCCTAGTGCGTACCTTAACTGCGGTAAGGAAGTGATCAGAGTCAATGTTCGCACCCCTGATCACTCGTACGTCCAGAACACTCGATGCGTGCCTCCCATCGACTACCACGTGATCTATCTGATTCGTCGTCAATTGATCTGGAGATAACCATGTTGTCTTATGAATATTTTTATGGTCAAATCTAGTGCTGCTAACTACCATATTTCTTGCCGCAGAGAAATCAATCAGTCTGACGCCATTGTTCGACGTTTCGGTGTGCAGACTGAATTTTCCGATTGTAGGCTCAAATGCGGTCTCCCTGCCTATTATAGCATTGGCTTATACTTTTTTGGTGTCATGGCTGGGGCTACGGTCATATACATTTTCTAGGCTCTCGTAGAACTCGTCTTTGTCCTTATCGCTTTTCTCTTCTGTCGGAGCATGGGCACATATGTATAAGTGTTATGTGGAAAAACTTTGTTTTGACTCTTATGGTGGCTATACGTTCACACACCGGGTTGAACCTTGAGACAAGGTGTCGCAGTCTCTTGCCAACCACAAATCCACATCCAAACTCGTGCCTGTCCGCATGGCCACTATAGAAGATGTCGCACGTCTTCATGCGCGAGCACCCGTTTCCCGTCCACCGGATGTCCTGTAAAGCGGTTGTGTCACTCACTCTGAGCCGGCATGCCTGGGTTTTAAGTACCACGAATACGGAGCTCTGTGAGTACACTTGAAGTTCAATTGGCAAGGATTACTCTGAGTTTGCCAAGTTAAACCGTTCAGAACTATACCTTGCATCACACTCCCGACGCACAGTGGGGTATGGGACCCCCAAAACGGAGATTAATTAAAAAATAAAAATTGCGATTTCCAATTAAAGGTTTGTACTCAATAATTGTACACAGGATACTGATTCAATAGATACTAGAATTAATTACATATGTTGTTTATTTAAAGTTCTATGCTCTCTCAAACTTCGGAAATTTTTTCGAATTTTCTACGTGTTACCGAAAAGTGAAATATCGATATTTTGGAGTGAAAGTTTTTACCTTTTAGTCATTTAAAAACCGAATTATTGTTATGGATCATTTAACGTCAGCTATTGAGGAACAGGAATAACAATTAGTTGTATACAATAATAATGTATAATTATTTTTAATTATTTTTGAAAAAATGGTCTAAATTTAAGGTATTTTAGAAATGTATGAAGATTTTTAAAATGGTTCCGGGTAAAACCTGTTGAAAAATTAACATTATGGTAAAATATAACATCTGAACATACAAAATCATGAAAAACATTTTGCGCGTTTTTGCGCCAATTAGTTTTATTAAATAAATTGTAATGTAAGACACCTGCGAAAACGGTGGAAAATTTGTTTGGTTTGATTTGGATTAATTTTTTTTTTTTTTGCTGTATTGAATTGTGTTGCTGAGCATTAATTTTTAATTATACCCTACATAAGGCAATATATGCTCATATGCCTAGATAATATTCAAATTTAAAATATGGTTAAGTGACGTTACTAGTTTTTATAGCCGTCACAGCAAATTTTTTCAATACGTTTAAATATCAACATATTTGGGAAAATTAATCCAGAACTGATTAATTACAAGCAATAAAACTAGTTGTTTATGCAAAATTCTGAAAAATACCTTCTAACTAGTACAAGTTTCTTTTAAAAATGTGATTCATTTCGAGGTTTGTTTTTTAAATGGTTTTATTTATAGAACCCGAGTGACTGATTCGACTGGTATTTAATATTGTTTGACATTTTGTCATGAAGTAACTAAAGTGGAAACAGTGCCTCCAAAAATTATTGTTTTTTAAATATGTTTTTCGAGCTCTTCGCTCAACAAGTAGTGTGCATTTTAGACTATCTGAGAGCAATATTGTCAATATTGCTCTCAAAGTATAGCCTCAGTGTACGTTATTAGATAATATACAACCAAAAATACCACTTCCATCCTACAGATAGGAGAATGTTGCGCCTGTAGCGGAGACCGTTACTAAAGATACCCACCAGTCGTTTAGACATCGTGGGCATTCTGTTCACGCTTTGCATTAGGTTTGCAACAACTTGGAATGACGCTGTAATTTTTGATCCACCCTGTATATAAATACATAAGTGTGTAAACATATGTACATAAGCATTTATATATATTTAAAACATTTAAAACATAAATCAATATCAAATTTCAAAGAGATCGGATACAAACCGTAGCTTGTATACAGTTTTGATTCTACTACAGTATATATACATATACGTACATATATGGGGACTATATGTATATATGGACCGATTTCTTAAAAATTTCAAATAAATCGATCTTAAAGCAAAAGGATCATCTGTGCCAAATTTGGCTAAGATCGGACTCTTCCTTGAATTAATCTCCGTTTTGGCTGTTCAATACCCCACTGTGCGACGCCCAGTATTCTTTTATATTTTTATATTTTTTTAGCGTTTTTAAAATTTTCAATATTTTTAATATTTGTAAAGTTTTTGGTATTTTTAATTTATATAATATTTTATTTATATTTTAGAATTTTTTAAAGTTTAATGTTAAATATATTTAATATTTTATATTTGTAATATTTTTAATATATTTTATTTGTTATATTTGTAATATTTATAATATTTTTAATATTTCTAATCTTTTTAATATTTTTTATAAATTATTTTTAATATATTTAATATTTTAAGTATTTTTTCATATTTTTAATATTTTTAGCGTTTTTTAAATTTTCAATTTTTTCAATATATTTAATATTTGTAATATTTTTGGTATTTTTATTATTTTTAATATTTTATTAATATATTTTAAATTGTAATGTTTAACATTTAAAGTTTTTTTTATATTTTTAGTATTTTGAAACATATTTTAAATATTTCTTAAAAGTTTTAGTATTTTAAATGAATGACTTCGTTAAACTGTCAATGAGCCTTAAAATATTTCAATAAACTCCTGGCCCATCCTTGTTGGTATTCCAATAATAATTTATTTTTCTTCCTTATTACATTACATAAGCATTTCACATAAATATTCGAAAAACTAAAAAACTTCAAGTTATGCTACTGCATTAACATTTTCCCCTTTAAGGATATGCACTAAATAGCTCTTGTAGTGGAATTAATCTCTGGCGTCTCCTGTTTTTCTTTTTTTTTCTGTGCTACTTCTTCTATATAATCCCAAAAATCTATGCCAAATCCAACCCCAAATCATGTCATAGTTTTTTTTTTTTTTGTTTTGTTATTTCCAAAACAACATCTCGTAACTGTGTAATTTTGTTGTTATTACAAAGTCCTGGCAATTGGCAATTGCCACCCCTTTTCATATATCCCTATCCTTGAATCAAAACAAACTCTGGCAGGGGCGGATAAGAACAGGCAAGGATGGTCGTCAGTCGACTTAATACTGGTACGAAAGAAATTCTATATTTACTTTTGTTGCAAAGGATATTTATATGTAAAGAGTGTGTCTATGTGTGTGTGTGCGTGTATGTTTGTATGTAAGATTATTTATAAAGAATTGTGATTGCGAATAGTCTATTGAACCCGGTAGTTGAGCACGTTGAGCGAGGCAGTGAGTTACGAGTGGGGTGAGGGTATATAAATGTATGGCGGCTGTCTGTCCCATCGTCTACGGTTGCCATAACAGTTCAAAGGTGTTTGACTGTGTGTTTGGTCGTAGGTCGTTATTGAAGCCAAGAATAGAAGAGGCATGTCCAACGATTTAGTAGGGTTTTGAAAGTGTAGTGCAGTTACAACATTTGAGTGTTATATTGTGGGCAGGATGAGGGCACATGGAGAATAAATAAAAATTTTATACGAAATTATTTTTATTAAAAATTTTTTGACGCATTTCCATATGCCGAACGTAAAATCTTGTAATGTCACCTTTCCACTCCATTCCATATTTTTAGTTGATAGCATCAAAAAAATATTATTTTTTTGCTTTTTTTTAAAATAATTTATTTCTTTTTTTTTGGGTTTTTTGAAGCTTGTTATGGTTTTACACACTTTTACACTGAGACAAAAACACAAGCACAACATTTAACGGGTAAAAAGAAAACAAACATTAATTTTTTTTTTCATACAAATCTATATACAATTAAGGCGAAATTTCTTGTAAGGTAAGGAAAATTTTTAAATTATGTAAAACTAAATTTATCAGAGAAATACTAAGAAAAACTACATTGGAAAAAGTTAAATTAATCTAAAGATTATTTAATTTCTTACAGTGCAGTTTTTAAATAACAGAGTATAACATAGAACATTTAAAACTAACACAAATGCCTAAGCAAATTGAGTATAAAACTTTTAATAGATGGCAAAAATCAATCGCGACATTGATTTAAGAAAAATCCTTACAAAATTTTACCTAAGCATACACTGAGTGAAATAAGTAAGTATAAACTATAAGTTCGCTATATGAGCAAAATAAATGTATTAACATTCGTGTATGTGTGCACCAATACACAAAAGAATAATTTATTTTGTTGAGAGTGAGGACAAGACTGGGACGATGGGGGGGCCTAGAGAGCTGAGAAGGTCGAAAATGTGGTCGGGTAAGGGCTAAGGGCAGGGGCAAAGACCAAGGCAGGGGCAAAGACATAAACCAAAGTGAAGACAACAACCGAAGCGAAGACAAAGACAGGACAAAACCAAACACAAAAACCGAAGCGAAGATAAGTGCTAGGCCGGGCAAGGACAGGGTCAGGGCAAAGGACAGGTCAGACCAATTGGCATACTATAGAATAGTTAAGAAAAGGTCGATAATTTCTAGAAAAAAACATTGCAATGTTTTTTTATCAACAATAATTTCTACAGATTTTGCTAGACTTTAATTAAAAATCTTATGGAAAATCTTAAGAAATGTAATTGATACAAACTTAATTATAAGAGACATGTAAGCTTAGCCTAACTATATGTTACCTAATTCTTATATACCTAAACTAGAGAAAAAACTTTCCTTACATTTCGCAACACACATATATAAAACATTTAACAGAGGGACATAACACAACATTTAAACATTAAAGACAAACATAAAAATAACAGTATTTCTTTATAAAATTAACAAAAAAAAAGAGATTTTTTTTGTGTTAAAACAGCGTTTCCATATAAAATGCAAGGGGGTTGCATAAAAGCAGCGGGGTTTTTTTTTTTTTTGGTTTATCACATAAATTTTCGTGTAGTTTCTGGAGTTTTAGTACTCGAGATGGGATTCGATTAGCTGTAGAACCCGTTGACGTCCAATCTTGTTCCAAAACAGGTAAGATTCGTTGGCACCGGTGACCTTACGGGGTTGGCTAGTGGGGGAAGATATAGAATATAGAATAAGATATGGAATATAGAATAAAAATAAATAGTAAAGGGAAAATTAATAGAAAAATACAACACAAAAAATTTACAAAATTTACTAGTTTTAATACCAATTTTAAGCTCAATGTCCTTATGTGTATGGCAAACTAAACTCAAGAACAAAAATAATATTTAGAATTCCAGTTAAAAAAGTATAGATGCAAACGAATCAGAATAATTAAAAATTATCTAATTTAATACGAAATTTTAACCAGTTTTAATTGCTTGCAATTTAATTGATGCATAGTTTCCAATAAATTTTTTGAAATTTAAAAATTATGAACTCAAATTTTTCTTTGTGGAAATTCAAAACTCTTAGTTGATATTCAAAAATTATAATTGAAATTTAAAAAACATTCAAATTTTTTTTTTTCATTTAAAATTTTAAAAATATCGATTGAAATTCAAAATCCGTTAATTGAAATTCAAAACTCGTCAATTGTAAATAGGCTTCGTAGGCTGAATTTAACACAACTGATACCGTCTTTAATGGGCGTTGGGAGTGTGATGCAAGGGAGAGCTTCTGATCGGTTTAACTTGGCAAACCCAGTTGCACTTCAAGTCTACTCACAGAGCTCCGGTTTCGTGGTACTACTGCTGACGGAGTACCTCCACGTGGTGACGCCTGGAAACGTGGATTTGACACCCGTCAGAGCTCGGTTAACTGTTAGGGGCGGAACTTAAAACCCAGGCACGTCGGTTCAGAGTGAGCGGTACCCTGGTCAATGTCTGACTCTGAATGGGCGGCTGTAATAAAATCCTGGCAGGAGGAGAAACCCCCCAAAATGTTGACGACCACCGCAAACGAATTAGGGACCAAGATTTGAGGATATGTACCTGGAATGTTAGAACACTGTATAGACCAGATGCCTCTATCCAACTACCGGAAGTCCTCGAAGAATACAGGGCTGCCATAACCGCTTTACAGGAAATCCGGTGGACGAGACACGGGTGTTCGCGCATGAAGACGAGCGACATCTACTATAGTGGCCATGCGGACAAGCACCAGTTTGAATGTAGATTTGGATGTAGATTTGGTAATAGATTGCGCCACCTAGTCTCAAGGTTCAACCCGTTGTGTTAACGTATAGCCACCATAACAGTCAAAACAAAGTTTTAGTAAATAACGCTTATATGCCCATGCACATGTGCCCATTCTAGGACAAAAGAAAAATGCGTTGAGGACATAGTCGACTTCTACGAGAGTCTAGAAAATTTATATGACCGTAGTCCCTGCCATGACATCAAAATTGTACTAGGCGATTTTAATGCTAAAATAGGCAGGGAGACCGCATTTGAGCCTACCATCGGAAAATTCAGTCTGCACACCGAAACGTCGTACAATGGCATCAGAATTAATGCGGCAAGAATTAAGGTAGTTAGCAGCACTAGAATTGACCACAGAAATATTCATAAGACAACATGGTTATCTCCAGATCAATTAACGAAGAATTAGATAGATCACTTGATAGCCGATGGAAGGCACGCATCGAGTGTTCTGGACGTAGAGTGATAAGGGGTGCGACCATTGACTCCGAACACTACCTTACCGCAATTAAGGTACGCACAAGGCTAAGCATGGCGAAAAACGAACATAACCAGACACAACGCAAGCTAGACATCGGTAAACAGCGGAGCACGGAGGTAGCGGACGCCTACTCCAACCACCTAACTGAACTGCTACGGAATGCTCCAACCCTTGGTAATATTACATCGCAGTGGCAATATATAGCCGACTCCATAGAACTGACTGCGAGAAACGTACTTGGGTACTCAAAGCAGTCTCAAGAAGATGCATGGTACGATGATGACTGTCGCAATGCCACAAGAGAGACGGATGCTGCATACAGCGCGAAACTGCAGCCAATGACATCGCGAGCTGTTCGTGAACGGCACAGGGAGAAGAGAGGCAACTCGTCTCTTTAGACGAAAAAACAAGGAGCTGAAGAAGAGACAGGATGAGTGCACAGACGTTACGTGTCGCAATATCCCGCCTTAAATATTGACCTTAAGACAAATCCTGGAAAAAACTCATGAAAAACAGATCGACACCTACCAACTCTTTATCGACATCAAAGCTGCCTTCGACTCTCCGATAAGGAATAGATTATATTAGGCCATGTCTGAGTTTAGTATTCCTGCAAAGCTAATTCGACTTTGCAGATGTACCTTGGAAAAAACTAAATTCTCGGTTAAGATTGGTAAGGATCACTCTAAACCATTCAACAAAGAAAGAGGTTTCAGGCAGGGCGACAGCTTGTCCTGTACACTATTTAATATAGTTATGGAGAAGGTGATGAGAAAGGCTGCTGTCAACATGTTTGCGACCATATTCCACAAGAGCCACATGCCACTAGCCAATGCCGATTATCTAGACATCATTAGCCGAAATCTGCGGGATGTTACTACAGTTTTCTCATCACTAGAAAAGGAGTCGGCAAAAATGGGCTTAGCGGTCAACGAGGACAAAACAAAAATAATGATTACGACGAACAAAGAGTCCTCTCGATGGGGACGCAGCGTCACCGTTGAAAATTATTGTTTTGAGGTAGTAGATGAGTTTACCTACCTCGGATCTTCCGTCAATAAGAAAAATAATGTCAGCCAAGAAATTAAGCGGAGAATAGTGCTAGCCAATAGATGTTTCTACGGACTTCGGCAATCTAAGAAACAGCTAAACCAGGTGCTAATCTTACCGGTTCTGTTGTATGCTGCCGAATCGTGTGTGCTTACGACAACGGACATACAAAACCTGGGAGTATTCGAAAGAAAAGTACTCCGAAAAATATATGGACCTATCTATGTCGACGACGAATTTCACCATCGGATGAACCATGAGCTGTATGAGCTTTACCACGACATCGACGTAGCTAAAAGCGTCAGAATGCGACGACAGCGATGGCTGGGACATGATGCCAGTATGGATTTAAATGCTCCAGCGAGAACCTTAAGGACGGCGCAGAACAGGGAGACCCAAACTTCGTTGGAAGGGCCAAGTGATTGGCGACGTGCCACCATCTGGTAGGACTAACTGGAGAACACACACAGAAGACCGAAGCGTGTGGAATTCTTCAATACTTCAGGCCTCAAATTCATGAACCACTTTCGTAAGTTGTAATAGCCTATTTAATTAAGTAAGTATTTGTAACAAACTTCTATCATCTAAGTGGAAGTTAAGATCTAAAGTGAGCCAGATCGGACAACAACTACTCCTACCTCCCATAAACACAAAACCTTTTTTGGAAGTGTCCGTCTATCCGACAGCACATACCACATATCATCATTGTACCTCTTAAAGTTTGAGATACAGCTGTTTAAAATTTAAAGTTTTATACCACGCCCACTGATCTCATCCTGCCCATTTTTGGTTGGATCACGAACTTTGCTGCGAAATGCATCCACACAAATTTTCAAGGCGATATGAGACACAGTCTCCCAGATATTTCAAAAATGCGGTCCAATGGGCGGTGCCACGCCCACTCTATATATCAAAAATTAAAGTACCCTATTTTCACCACCTACCACACAGCTACATTCTGTGAAAATTTCAAAAAGATTGGTAAGCCGTTTTCGAGACTATACGGTACTAAAAAATACAAATAAAGAAAAACTCATTTTCATATATATAGATTTGACCTTTGACCTCTTTGGGGCACTGTTTAAAGTTGTCCGATTTTGCTCAAATTTCGACCATAGCTATTTTATAACAATTGACGCAATATTCCGCTTGAACATTATCGAAAACCCAAAGTTGCATTTTCGGTGCCACCCTAATGTACGTCCTTCAATTTTCTAAATCGTAGTTCTACATCTCTACTTAATGTCTATAAAACATAAACAATAATCTGTATTACTCACTCCTGATAGCAATCGAACAATACATGTCCCTTCTCGTTCACCAAACACTTCCAGATATCGATGACCATAAGTTGCTTACGCTCTCCTTCACGTTTCACAAACTCATTGAAACGTTCCAACATCTCCTTCACCTCATTGTTGTGCGCATAGTTAGCCACAGGCGCCAAAGTCGTTAGGATAGGCTTGAGCCCTTTTTTCAACATTGTCGATATTAATTCACGAAATTCGTGTTCTATTTGAATTAATTGTCGACACTGCATTATATTCACCGAACCGATGTTAACAATCACCGAGCGGCCAGATTCACTGCTACTTGCAATGCGCTTAATGGCGCCATTTATAGTTTGGCCCGATACACAAAAGCCGGATTGTAAAACTTTCTGATCTGAAATTAATTGTTATATAAATGCTTATGTATGTATCCTGAATCACAATTCACAAACTTACATTTTTTAAATTTACACCTCAACTCCATTCGGGCCATATGCAAAAAGAAATCATCTCCCAACAGTAAAAAGTCTAAGAGATGAGCCTCATAATCACTAGTATACATGGAATCATTGGTGTAGCAACTCTTTGCGGTGGGCGACGATGATCTACTCGTTAGCGGCATGGTGCCCTTGTGTGAATTATTTACCGAGCGCCTCGTTCGAGGTCCTACGCTATTTAAATTTCCTTGATAATAACGAGTATTCAAATAATGGGTGTTATTGTCGTAACAGGGCATTGCATTCATGTTGATATTGAAATTATCAAATGCCTCTTGAGAAGGCAGTTGAACCATTTCATTGATCAGCTGTTGCTGCAGCGGATCAATCGCTGCGTATTGAGTATCCAAAGGAGCCATAGCTTGTGCCAATGCCATGATATTCTGAGAATTCGGGTCGACGATATTTGGCTGGTTGCAAATGCGATTGTGTCTATGGGAAGAAAATTAAAGAAATGTTAATAAAAAGGAAAATTATATAAAAAATTTAAATTATAGGGTCCTATTCATAAGAAAGTCATATTACTTGAATACAGTATATTTTAACAGATAATCCTTATATTTTTTGTTAAATTTAATACGTATAGGACCCTTTAAATTTCCAACATTTACTTACAGATAGTTACAATTATCATTATAATACCAGTTGCCGTTGTTTTCGTGGAAACCCTCAGAATCGTCTCGTGACATATTATTATCATTACTCACAGCAGTCGTTAAAGGAATCTCCTGAATTTGCTGCTCTCTCTCAACAACGTATTGATTTCCGCTCATAATTGGCTGTGGTTGTGGCAAATGTTGTTGCTGTTGCTGCGGCTGTTCTTGCGTAAGAATTTCTTGTTGGTTTCGTCGTCTGAAACTCTGATTGAGACGCCAATTTTGTGGATAATAATTTTGATTTCTTTGACGTTCCCTATAGTAATTGCGTTGGGGAACTTTGTATGACCTGGGCACCGGTTCCTGTGGTGGTTTCTGATTAACGACCATATCGTGGATATGTTTGGTCTTATCCATTGGTTGTATATTAAATATTCGAGTGCCCTGCTCTGTACAAAAGGCTGTGACATGAGGTATAGATAGTAGGAAATCGGTGACACATTCGTAGACGGGAAACCTAAGACCCGTTAGTTTGCGATAATCGTCTGGAAAAGATAAAAAAGAAGTAATTAATTATACTGTTTTTTTAGTTTTTAGTTAGAATCATTTTTAAACGTAACATCTGCTTAGAGGATAGAAGCTTGTATATCAAATTTTAGTTAGATGGCCCTTAAAAGGCGGCAATAATCGCGGGACAGACACCTTCAATAGGCAGAGTTTGGGAGTAGTTTTGCCCGATCTAGCTCATCTTAAAACTTAATCCTTGCTTAGAGGATAGAAGCTTGCATACCGAATTTAAGCTTGAAAGCTCTTTAACTACGGCTGTAATCACGGGGACAGACAGACGTACACTCACAAAAAGGGGGGAGTTTGTATAAGAGGTTGGAGTAGTTTTTGTCCGATCTTGCTCATCTTGGAACTTAACCTCTCCTTAAAGGATAGAAGCTTGCATACCAAATTTAAGCTTGAAAGCTCTTTAACTACGGCTGTAATCACGGGGATAGACAGACGGAAACCCCTCAAAAAGACGGTTTGTATGAGAGGTGGGAGTAGTTTTTGTCTGATCTTGCTCATCTTAAAACTTAACTTACGCTTAGAAGATAGAAGTTTGCATACTAAATTTTCGCTCGATTGCTTTTAAACTACGGCTGTAATCGCGAGGGCAGACAGACGGATACCCCCAAAAGGGGGAGTTTGTATGGAAGCTAGGAGTAATTTAAGTTTGATTTTGCCTAGCTTAAATTTAACCTCCGCTTAGGGGATAGAAGCTTGTATACCAAATTTCAGCTTGATAGTTCTTTAACTACGGCTGTAATCACTGGATCAGTTTGTATGGAAGGTTGGGAGTAGTTTTTGTCCGATCTTGCTCCTCTAAGAACTTTACCTCCACTTAGAGCATAAAAGGATGCATACCAAACAACGGCTGTAATCTGGGGGACAGACAGACGGAAATCCCAAAAAGGTGGAGTTTTTATGGGAGATAGGAGTTGTTTTCGCCCGATCTTGCTCATTTTAAAACATAACCTCTGCTTAGAAGATAGAAGCTTGCATACCAAATCTCAGCTCAAAAGCTGATAGAAATTTACAACTTAATTTCAGCTCGATAGCTCTTAAACCACGTTGTAATCGCGGTGACAGACAGACGGACACTTTTAAACTGACTCAGAATTCAATGCTGACCATTTATATATTGTCATACCTACCTACCACGCCTCCTTTTGGGCTCTTCTGGAGTTTATATTTTCTCTGGATTTTTTCAATTCTGTGAGAAAAATTCCCTACTATTTTTGAACGGGTATATGTCGTTCAAATCAGGAATTTAAGTATAAAAAATTTATTTTAAATTTTAATGAATTTTGTTTTGATTTTTTCGCTAATTTTGTATTTTTTTTTTAATTATTTGCGAGTTTTAACATTTGTTTGTGAAGTGTTGGAAATATTTTGTATTTTAAAATGTTAATATTAATTTATTAATATATCATTCATATTTTTATATTCGTTCAATTCTGGAATTTTAAAAAATAACTAAAAATAATTGAAATTTTTTTTTTTATTTTAATTTTTAATGAATATTGTGTTTTGATTTTTCACTTATTTTGTATTTTATTTTTTAAATTATTTGAGAGTTTTAACATTTTTTTGTTAGAAATATTTTGTGTTAAAAAATGTTAATATTAATTTATTAATTTATTAATATTAACCATATTAGTTATTAATCATTTAAATCAGGAATTTTAAAAAATAGTTTTAAAAATAATAAAAAAAAATTTTTCTTTATTTTGAATTTTTGTTTTTATTTTTTCATTTATTTTGTATTATTTTAATTATTTGCGAGTTATAATTTGTTTTTTAGAAAAATTTTGTATTTTAAAATGTTAATATTAATTTATTAATACTATTATAATTAATAGTTCAAATCAGGACAATAAAAAATAGTTTTAAAAATAATTGAAAAACATATTTTTTTATATTGATTTTTTAATGAATTTTGTTTTTATTTGTTTGCTTTTTTGTGTTTTTTTTTAATTATTCGCGAGTTTAAATTTTTTTTGTGAGGTGTTAGAAATATTTTGTATTTTGAAATGTTCGTATTAATTTATTAACATATTAGTCATATTTTTATAATCGTTCAATTCCGGAATTTTAAAAAATAACTAAAAATAATTGAAAAAATATTTTTTTTTATTTTGAATTTTTAATGAATATTGTGTTTTGATTTTTCACTTATTTTGTATTTTTTTTTAATTATTTGCCAGTTTTAAAATTTTTTTGCTAGAAATATTTTGTATTTAAAAATGTTAATATTAATTTATTAATGTTTATTAACCATTTAAATCAGGAATTTTAAAAAATAGTTTTAAGAATAATTAAAAAAATTGTTTCTTTATTTTGAATTTTTGTTATTATTTTTTCATTTATTTTGTATTTTTTTAATTATTTGCGAGTTTTAATTTGTTTTTTAGAAAAATTTTGTATTTTAAAATGTTAATATTAATTTATTAATACTATTATAATTAATAGTTCAAATCAGGACAATAAAAAATAGTTTTAAAAATAATTGAAAAACATATTTTTTTATATTGATTTTTTAATGAATTTTGTTTTGATTTATTAGCTTTTTTTGTTTTTTTTTAATTATTTGTGAATTTTAATTTTTTTTAAAGTTGAAGTGTTAGAAATATTTTGTATTTAAAAATGTTAATATTAATTTATTAATATTATTATTAATCGTTCAAATTAGGAATTTTAAAAAATAGTTTTAAAAATAATTGAAAAAAAATATATTTTTATTTTGAATTTTTTATGAGTTTTTTTTTTTGATTTTTTTCGCTTATTTTGTATTTTTTTTTAATTGTTTGAGAGTTTTAACATTTTTTTGTGGTGTTAGAAGAAATAATTTGTTTTTTAAAATGTTAATATTATTTTTAATCAGCATAGTAAAAAATGGTTTTCAAAATAATTGAAAAAATTATCTTTTAATTTTGACTTTTATGAATTTTGTTTTGAGTTTTTTGCTTCTTTTGTATTTTTTTTTAATAATTTGTACGGTTACAATTTCTTTGTGAAGTGTTAGAAATATTTTGTATTTTAAAATAATAATATTAATTATGAATATATTATGAATCGTTCACATCAGGAATTTTAAAAAATTGTTTTAAAAATAATTTTAAAAAAATTTTTATTTTTAATTTTGTTTTGATTTTTTCGCTAATTGTTTTTTATTTTACGAATTTGAAAATATTTTGTATTTTAAAATGTTACTATTATGTTTGTTTATTAACATTATTATTATAATAAATTGTCCAAATTAGACAATAAAAAATAGTTTTAAAAATAATTGTAAAACATATTTTTTATATTTTGATTTTTTAATCAATTTTTTTTTCGCTCATTTTGTTATTTTTGTTTAATTATTTGAATTATTAGAAATATTTTGTATTTTAAAATGTTAATATTAATTTGTAATAATTTTTTTTAATTATTTGCGAGTTTTAACATTTTTTTTAACATTTTTTTGTATTTTAAAATGTTAATATTAATTTATTATTATATTATTAATATTATTATTAACCGTTCAAATCAGGAATTTTAAAAAATAGTTTTAAAAATAATTGATAAAAATTTATATTTTGATTTTTTAATAAATTTTATTTGATTTTTTTAAAATGTTAATATTAATTTATTAATATTATTATTAATCGTTCAAATCAGGATAATAAAAATATTTTTTTTTATTTTGATTTTTTAATGAATTTGGTTTTGATTTTTTCGCTTATTTTGTATATTTTTTAATTACATATTTGGGAGTTTTAACATTTTTTTTGTATAGTATTAGAAATATTTTGTATTTTAAAATGTTAATATAAATTAATATTAATAACATATTCCTAAAAATTCAAAGATATTATTAAAATTAGTAAAAAATAAAATATAAATATATGTATTCAAATAATTAATTATATATTTAAAAAAATCTAAAAAATTTTATAAAAAAAAATAAAAAAATTTTAATCATAACAACAACAAATTAAAATAGTTTTAGTTTTTCGATTTATCGCATTCCCGACTTTTTTTTAATTTTGGTTTTTTTTTAATTTGTTATCACTTGCACCGAGTCACGAAATGTTGCCAAGGCAAATGACAATATCTCAGTCCCGAAGACCCATAGTACCATTAGCATTCATACCATTAGAGAACCATGGGCAGCGCCACCTCTGATCTATCTTCGAAAATATTGACATACCCTTGTTGTAATTCGGCAAATCGTCCCATATTTTGCACTTTAGCTTATTTTTTTTTTTTGTATTTTTTAAACATTTTTCACCTTCCTACTTTTACTAACGAATACCCCAGCTTTATAAAATAAATTAATTTTAACTTACCTCGTATTTGTGCTATCGTAGCACCGTTTGCGGCATGTGTCGTCAAAATGCTACGAATTTCCGAATCCAAATCGGGGTACTCATCGCGTATTTCCAGAAATGTTAAATCCGTTATAGTCATTTTGTCTTCGTCGCTCAGACTTAGACTAGTAGTAGATGGCGACGACGCTGTTGTGTCTCTCCTATCTGATTCACACTGATGATAACTTGACGAGGTGTTTGATACAATGGACTCAATAGATTGAATACTCAAGAAACCACTGTCCGTTGAACTACGGCGTTGACTGGAGGGAACCTCAAAGGGTGTAAATGGTAAAGGAATAGAATCGTTATAGCCGATTAAGTTCAGCGATAAAAGTTTAGCTACTATTTCAACTCGACGACCGTAACGCCGGGGGCGTGATTGCTTTCGGTCAGCACCAATGCGAGGCACAGTTGAAACAGTGTTGGAGCTGGTGTTGAAGGTGGTGGTCACAAGTTTTCGTATTTTTGTTTTCCAATATACCGTAATAAGTTGCGGCAAAGATTTGGACGATGACGCTGATGAGGTAGAGGAACACGAATAAAAGGTGTTCGAGGAGGAAGAGGAGTTTATGGTGGAACACGAGGAGTTGTCGGAGCAATACTCCTTGCACGTTTTTCTTTTAAACCATTTACCACGTTGTTGGCAATGACATTGGCAATCTTCCTGTTGCTGCTGCTGCTGCGTTTTTAAATCATCCGTTGGTGGTGTTACAGATTTTCGCTTATTGGCGCTGCTATTCTTAGTGGAAGTTGACATTAGCTGCCACGTGTTTAGATGTTGTTTTAGTGCTGCCCAAAAGCAACCGTTCGAAACGCTGCTCAATTTCAATTTGATTGATGTCTCCTCCGGTTTGGCTTTCGCTTTCACTGGAGTAGAAGTCGCTGTTGTTGTAGACGCCGTCGTATTCGGCATTGCAAATTCAACGACGATGATCACAAACAACTGAATGAACTGATCCTATCGATGGACTATGCTATGCTACTTACTCACTACTATCTATCGTACATTCCTACGTCGTCAGCGGCGAGTGAAAAGTAACGGTTTCTCGATTTCTTGTTTTTCTTTCACAGACTGCACAAAAATAGAATTGCAGTGGTGGTGAGAGAACTTCACAATGAAAAAAAAGAGCGCGCGTAAAGTATAAAATCAATGATGGCCTAACATTAGGAATTGCCAGAAATGGAACATACAAAACGAACTTCTTAAAGGAATTATAAGAAACATTAAGTATTGGATGTTACATGATACAAAGAAACATTAGAATTCTTAAGGAATTATTGACAAAATAAAGTGACTATTAGACTGTTATTATTATTATTGTTAACTTTTACTTCATTAACTACGCAAACGAAAAAATGTACAAACTAATATTGTGGATATTGAAACACATTGAAATGCATCATTTGTTTATCACCAATAATTTTCTCTTTAAACATACTAGTGTATCCAATACGTATAACGGTTTCCGCTTGATGAAAGAGTTGCCACAAACACCTGAATTCAGCAACAGCGAAGATGCCATATGATGTGTATATGAAATATGCGATGTGGTACAGGGTAATCATGAAAGAGTCTTCAAGATTTTATGAAGATAAACTTTTAAAACAAAAATGATTGGAAAACACGGTGAAATCGAAGAGGAAAATGGTATAATTGCAAAATCTGGAAAAAATTAAACGCTCCAAACAAATAACCCCAAAAACCCGAAAATCAGGGTTAAAGTTTGAGCTGACAAAATCGGGAGCCCTTCAAGTCCCATTACAACACCCTGTGTGTGGGTACCTCCTATTCATCAAACAGACGTCTTACTCGAACCAAGAGAGAGTTGGAGACCCATTGGTGGGTATTTTACTATTTATGGTATTACCACCACGGTTCCATCCATGATATTTTTAGGCATGTACGTTAATTCTGGATCCTTGACAGTTTTGTTTGAGGGACATGATGATGAACGTTGTATTATTACATAAATAAAACTTTAAATGCAGACATTTTTTTAAATACGAAATGTTTTTGAATGAAAAATAAATTAAAACAATATTTCGTTTTAATTGCAATTAAAAAATAATATTTTGAATTTATAAACATACGTATCAAAAAAAAAGTTTAACATTTTTTTCTTTAAAAATACAATTTTTAAAAAATTTTGGAAACAGAATTATCATGGTAAAATTAAGAGCATTTTTTTATTAAAATATGCTAAATGTTTTTTAATACTTTTCTATGTATTTTTTATTATTTGGAAATTTTAGTAATTTTAATATTTTTTGTGATTTTTTGATTGTAAATTTTTTTTCCAAAAAATTATAAAAAAAAATATTTTATTAAAAAAAATACTACAAATAATTATACCAAATAATGAAAAAGACTCGAAAAAACTACATATGAATGCAAATAATTTTTAAACTTTAATATAATTTAACGTCGGGCGTCGGGAGTGTGATGCAAGGTAAAGCTTCTGATCGGTTTAACTTGGCAAACCCAGAGTGATCCTTGCCAATTGCACTTCAAGTCTACTCACAGAGCTCCGTATTCGTAGTACTACTGCGGACGGAGTACCTCCACGTGGTGACGCCTGGAAGCGTGCCTCTGACACCCGTCAGAGCACGACTAACTGTGAGGGGCGAAACCTAAAACCCAGGCACGTCTGCTCAGAGTGAGCGGTACCCTGGTCAGCGTTCGACCCAGAATGGGCGGCTGTAATAAAATCCTGGCAGGAGGAGAAAACTGCGACGTGGTGCGCTGGGCTTGCAACCCGCCACCGACGTATAAACTATTGCAATGAAAAGAAGTAAGAAAAGAATAAAATGGACCCCCCAAAATGTTGACGACCACCGCAAACGAATTAAGGACCATGATTTAAGGATATGCACCTGGAATGTTAGAACACTGTATAGACCAGGTGCCTCTATCCAACTGGCGGAAGTCCTCGAAGAATACAAGGCTGACATAACCGCTTTACAGGAAATCCGGTGGACGGGACACGGGTGCTCGCGCATGAAGACGTGCGACATCTACTATAGTGGCCATGCGGACAAGCACGAGTTTGGATGTGGATTTGTGGTTGGCAAGAGACTGCGACACCTAGTCTCAAGGTTCAACCCGGTGTGTGAACGTATAGCCACCATAAGAGTCAAAACAAAGTTTTTCCACATAACACTTATATGTGCCCATGCTCCGACAGAAGAGAAAAGCGATGAGGACAAAGACGAGTTCTACGAGAGCCTAGAAAATGTATATGACCGTAGCCCGAGCCATGACATTAAAATTGTACTAGGCGATTTTAATGCTAAAATAGGCAGGGAAACCGCATTTGAGCCTACCATCGGAAAATTCAGTCTGCACACCGAAACGTCGAACAATGGCATCAGACTGATTGATTTCTCTGCGGCAAGAAATATGGTAGTTTGCAGCACTAGATTTGACCATAAAAATATTCATAAGGCAACATGGTTATCTCCAGATCAATTAACAAGGAATCAGATTGATCATGTGGTAGTCGATGGAAGGCACGCATCGAGTGTTCTGGACGTACGAGTGATTAGGGGTGCGAACATTGACTCCGATCACTTCCTTACCGCAGTTAAGGTACGCACAAGGCTAAGCATGGCGAAAAACGTACGTAACCAGGCACAACGAAAGCTGGACATCGGTAAACTGCGGACCACAGAGGTAGCAAACGCCTACTCCAACAATATAACCTCGCAGTGGCAAAATATAGCCGACTCCTTAGAACGGGCTGCGAGAAGCGTACTTGGATACTCAAAGCCGTCTCAAGAAGATGTCTGGTACGATGATGAATGTCGCAATGCCACGAGAGAGACGGTTGCTGCATACAGGGCGAAACTGCAGCCAATGGCAACGCGAGCTGTTCGTGAACGGCACAGGGAGAAGAGACGACAGGCAACGCGTCTTTTTAGAAGAAAAAAGAAGGAGCTGAAGAAGAGGCAGGACGAGTGCACTGAGTTGCTCCGAAGTAGAGGGGAAGCCCGAAAATTCTACAAGAGAGTGAAAGCGAGAATGCGTGGAACAGGGTTGCCCTCCTGCAAGGACAGCGATGGTCAGCTAGTGACGGACCCGGATAACGTTCTGAAGATATGGAGAGATCACTTTAGAAATTTACTGGATACTGACACCACTCCAGAAGACCCCGCTCCAATCCATGACGATGGTATTAACTGTCCACCTCCGAGCCGGAGCGAGATACGTATGGCCATTTCCCGCCTTAAAAACAACAAAGCTGCTGGAGCCGATGGTCTCCCTGCTGAATTGTTTAAGGCTGGCGGGGAGGAGCTGATTAGGAGCATGCATCAGCTCATGGAGAACATCTGGCAAGAGGAGAGCATGCCCGGGGATTGGAGTCTCAGTCTGTTATGTCCCATATACAAGAAAGGAGATCGTAGTGAATGTAAGAACTACCGTGGAATAAGCCTATTACCAATTGCGTACAAGGTCCTTTCAAGCATATTGTGTGAACGTCTAAAGCCAATTGTAGAAAAACTAATTGGACCATATCAGTGCGGCTTTAGACCTGGCAAATCTACTACGGATCAAATATTCACCTTACGACAAATCCTGGAAAAAACCCATGAAAA
Organism: Muscina levida; assembly: GCA_964034835.1. Lineage (NCBI taxonomy): Eukaryota > Metazoa > Arthropoda > Insecta > Diptera > Muscidae > Muscina > Muscina levida. The sequence goes on along the minus strand of OZ035880.1, from coordinate 31,946,063 downwards.
GCAGATCGACACCTACCACCTCTTTGTCGACTACAAAGCTGCCTTCGACTCTCCGATAAGGAATAGGCTTTATGAGGCCATGTCTGAGTTTGGTATTCCTGCAAAGCTGATTCGACTTTGCAAATGTACCTTAGACAACACCAAATCCTCGGTTAAGATTGGTAAGGATCAGTCTGAACCATTCAACACGGAAAGAGGTCTCAGGCAGGGCGATAGCCTGTCCTGTACACTATTTAACATAGTTATGGAGAAGGTGATGAGAAAGGCTGGTATCAACATGTCTGGCACCATATTCCACAAAAGCCACATGCCACTAGCCTACGCCGATGATATAGATATCATTGGCCGAAATCTGCGGGATGTTACTGCAGTTTTCTCATCGCTAGAAAAGGAGTCAGCAAAAATGGGTTTAGCGGTCAACGAGGACAAAACAAAAATAATGATTTCGACGAACAAAGAGTCCTCTCGATGGGGACGCACCGTGAACGTTGGCAATTATTGTTTTGAGGTAGTCGACGAATTTACCTACCTCGGATCTTCCGTCAACAAGATGAATAATGTCAGCCAAGAAATTAAACGGAGAATAGTGTTAGCCAATAGATGTTTCTACGGACTTCGGCAGCACTTTAGTAACACCACCTTCTCTCGGAATACTAAGAAACAGCTATACCAGGTGCTTATCTTACCTGTTCTGTTGTATGGTGCCGAATCATGGGTGCTTACTACAACGGACATACAAAACCTGGGAGTATTCGAGAGAAAAGTACTCCGAAAAATATATGGACCTATCTGTGTCGAAGGCCAGTTTCGCCATCGGATGAACCATGAGCTGTATGAGCTTTACCACGACATCGACGTAGCTAAAAGAGTTAGAATCCAACGACTTCGATGGCTGGGACATGTTGCCAGGATGGATGTAAATGCTCCAGCGAGAAAGGTGTTTGAAGGCGAACCTGAAGGACGGCGCAGAGCAGGGAGACCCAAACTCCGTTGGAAGGACCAAGTGGTAGGCGATGTGCCATCATCTGGTAGGACTAACTGGAGAACACACGCAGAAGACCGAAGCGTGTGGAATTCTTTATTACTTCAGGCCTCAAATTTATGAACTACGTTTCGTAAATTGTAATTGGCCACTTAAGTAAGTAAGTAAGTATAATTTAACAAAATTGGTCTTTGTTTTATTTATAAATATTTATTTGCTTTACTTTTTAATAAATTTTAAATTATTTTATAGTAAAGTATTTCAAAAACATTTTGAGCAAATAAGTTCAGTTAGAAATTAGCCTATAGCTCGAATTGATAAAAAAGCTGTGTAGACTCTTTTGTAAATTTCTTTCTACAAAAATCACAAGATTTTTTAATTTTCAATTGTTAACGAAAAAACGTTATTTTTTGGGAATATGTATATGGGTTTAAAAATAAAAAAATGTTTTTTTTATTGCTATTTATTTCTTATTTTTTAATAAATTTAATTGTTAGCATTTGTTTTGCTTTTTAATAAATATAAAATTATTTTATAGTGAAGTAATTTGAAAACATTTTGAGCAAATAAGTTAGAAATTAGCCAATCGATCGATTTTATAAAAAAGCTGTGTAGACTCTTTTGTAAAATTTCTTTCTACAAAAACCAAAAGATTTTTTAATTTTCAATTTTTATGGATAAAACCGTTATTTTTTGGGAATGTGTATAAAATGTTTTTTAAATTGCTTTTTTATTGCTAATTATTTATTTAATTAAAAAATATTTTCAAAATTTGATTTCTAAATTTTATTAATTTTAAAATTTATAAAGTTTTTTCAGTAATTTTGATATATATATTTTTTTAATTTTAGTTAATAGAAATGATTATTCAATCATTTTTTTAGTTTTGAGATTGATTTTGTCTTAATTTTTAAATTTCGGTTTTTTGAATTTTTAGCAAATCTTTAGCACTTTTTTCTGATTTAATTATTTACTTTTTCAAAATTTTGTTATAATATCTGTAGCCTGAAGAGAAAATAACATTTTCATTTGTGAAGAAAATAGAAAAAAATTCACGTTTTTTCCCTAAATTTTAGTAATTTTAAAATTTTTAGTGTTTTACAGTAATTAATAATATTGTTAGTATTTTTGAATTTCGTTAAAAAAAAAGATTTTTCGTATTTTTTTTAGTTTGTAATAATTGTGATTAATTTTTAGTAAATTTTATATATTATTATAATTGTTATGTTTTAATTTTTAAAATTTTCTTATTGCATTTTTCGCAAATCTTTAGCACTTTTTTGTTTTTTTAATTATTGAATTTTTCAAAATTTTGTTCTAATATTTGCCGCCTGAGATGAAAATAACATTTCAATTTGTGAAGAATATAGAAAATTTTTTACTGTAAAATTATTTTTTGAAATTATTTAAATTTCCGTTTTCATGTTTTTTCTAAATGTTAGTAATTTTAAAATTTTTAGTGTTTTTTAGTTATTAGTGTTAGTATTAGTATTTTTATGTTTTGTAAATAAAACTGAATTTTAGATTTTTTTAATTTTTAATTATTGTGATTAATCATCAGTAAATTTTATATATTTTTATAACTGTTGTTTTAATTTTTAAAATTTTCTTTTTGCATTTTTCGCAAATTATTAGCACTTTTTTTGTTTTTTGTTTATTTAATTATTAAAATTTTGTTGTAATATTTGCCACCAGAGAAAAAAATAACACTTCAATTTCTGAAGAAAATTGAACAATTTTTACTGTAAAAATGATTTTTGAAATTATTTAAATTTCCATTTTCATGGTTTTTCTAAATTTTAGTTATTTTTCGTATTTTCTTAGTTTTGAATTATTGTGATTAATTTTTAGTATATTTTATATTTTATTTTGTGTTTATTTTTAATTATTTAATTTTTAAAAAATTTTGTTTGCCGCCAGGGAAGAAAATAACTTGAAGAAACAAGAAAAATAATTAACATAATGTTTTTTGAAATTATTTAACAAAAAAAAGAAAATATTGGTTATTTAACAGGTGTTATTGGTACTTTTTAAAAAGTGTAAATTGGTAAAAAAGAGGACGTATATAGTATTTTTTTTTTTAATTGTATGATCGATTTTTTTACTCTTGTACTTATTTTCAAACAATTATTTGATAAATTTTTGATAACTTAAATGCTTTTATAATTTATTTTAATTTTAAAATCCTGTTTTTGCATATTTGCACGATTTTTAATTTAAAAAACAAATATTTTTTTAATTATCTCCTGACATTAAGAACCATTTAAATGAAATGAAAGTAATTATGCTTAACTGCAAACATACGAAAAGTTTAAATTGGGGTAATAATGTCTTTAAGATAAAGTTCCCTTAAATAAGGGGTAATAATAGTACTTATTTCTGTCTCGCCTAGGACGCCAGTAAATTTAAGCCCATATTATTTTAAAAAAATTTATAATGGAATATTTAAATTTACATACTTTTTTTTTAAATTTTTTTTTTCTACGGAAATTGCCTATAATATTATTATCTCCATAGATTTTATAGAATTTTCGACAGTATTATTTCAGTTTCATTTATTTATTAAGTTGTTATTAATCACCACTACTGATAAATATAGAAAAATCGTCTGCAACAAAAAAGTGCAAAATTAGCCACTCAAGGGTTCGATGGCATCTCTGTCACACTTGACATTGTGCTCTTTTGCCATCTTTTGCGCAATTCACAGAGTTACCGGACCCCTAGTCTTCAAAAGAATGCATATATATGAAAACATTTGTCATGTGGTAACTCGTTTTCACAGTTTTTTTTTTGCAACTAGTCTCATTCGAAAATCACTCCTCTTGACGTTTAGTTTTTTACGGTACGACGAAAGCTTTGAGAAAATTTTCATTTTTAGATTAAAGAAAAAATTTAAACATTTCGTATTGAACGCGTTCTAACTATTGTATATTTTTCTGTATTTTAATTAGAATAGAACAAAATGGCAGCATTGATAACCCGCACCGGTGTGTTAAAAGAAATCATCAACCCAAAAGTTGGTCAGAAGGTAAAAGAAAACGAAAAGCGAATTTTTTTCGTGTGTGATACTTTACATAATTGGTGAAATTTCATTATTAAATTGTGACGGTATATGATGGCGTAGGGGCTGTTGATGTTGGTATAAGCATATACAGTGGGGGGGTTAATTAAACTTTGTGGAGGAATTTCAGTGAAAAGTGAAAAATAGTGCCAAAATATCATTTCGTGTGACGTAACAGAAAGAATTTTTCTTCATGGATAATTTTTTTTTCGTTTTTGAAGTATTTTGCCTTGCAACTTGCTGTTGTTGTAGCTGTCAGTTTTGTTGATCATGTTGTTGTTTGTGGGCCTATTAGGATGAGAAAGAGAAAGATAAAGCTCGTGAATGAGGAACAAACAAGTTTATTTAAAATTAAAGCAAAAGTGAAGGTATTTTTATCGTTATTGAACTTTTTTTTGTGGTTGAAGGCTATGACCACTAGTGGAGGAACCTTGTGATTTTTGTACTCCTCGTGTTAAAGTTCATATGTGCAATTTTGTGATATATTCTTGCAGACCATATCAACGCCGTCCGGTCTTTTGCCGGCCATTTATAATCAGTTCCCACCATATTTGACGTCACTTGTTGTTAATTTGTCTATGGTGATTCATTGGCTAGCTGATGGTGTCTTCTCCAGCAATCTCGTGACTTGTTGTTGCTTAGGGCTTATGATTTGTATGATTATGATTTTGCTTGGCTCGACGTATTTGTTTATTTGATAGTCATTCTTTATCATTTTGTGTAGTGCGGTATTTCTATTGGATAGTCCCTCTACCGCAGTTTAATTTTGATTTGTGGGTAGTTCTTATCGTTTAGTTTGCATTAATGTGATTTTGACATTGATTTAATTTTGTAATTTACGTTTTTTTTACCGTTTTGCACTTTTAGATTTTGGCCTCAGTTGCTGCTGCCCAATGTCAACAGACCCGTAACCTAAACGTTCAGGAGCATGTGTCCTACAAACTTTTGAATGATGCCTGCATTGGTACACCAAAGTAAGTATTTTTTATATATATATATATAAATTCTTTCAACTGCGAGTGAAGCGTAGGACTGTACATCAGGTGCTTATTCGTTAGGTCTTTGGCCTATAGGCAGTCTAATTTTACTCGATACATATCGTGTATGTCATATCGTTAGCTTAGATGTGACCAGAGTTATTGATGTAGAGATTTTAGTAAAATAACTCAAAAGGCTGTTACTACAAGTCTGTTCATTTGGTTACAAAGTTTTTTTTGCTTCTAAGAAATAATCAAAATGTTAGTAAGCTAGTGATCAGTCAGATTAAGATGTCTCCTTGGAAGATGATTTTCTACATGGAAAGTCTCTTCGAATGTACTTCTTTTTGAAATCGGATTTTTATATGTATACATAACAATCAAATTTTATTAATATAAATAAAAATCATTTCATTTTTCTAAAATAGAAAGCATAATCAATAGAAAGCATAATTTTGTTTCAAAGTAAATTTCTTTATCTTTTAAGTTTAGATATTAGTGCTATAGGTTTTTATCGGTATCCTGGAAATACCGAGAACGGGATTTCCGGTTTCCCGGGAGTTCGAATTTTCCCGGTATTCCTTGGAAATATGAAAATTACTTCCTTCGGAATTGTTAAGCAAAGATGCACAGAATGGCTGGAAATTTTGCAGAGATCATAAATATTCTCTTAAAAATTAAGCCATTTGATGAAACGCTGGTCGGGAACGAAGAAATATCTATTATTTTCATACATTTGTTTGACATTTATCAGTTTTCACGTCTATCCCGGGAATCCAAAGTTTCTAAAACACTCACGCGAGTTGGCAGTATTGAAGAACAACATAAGTAGAATTTTTGTGATATTTGCTTAATAACTGCGGGAACTCCGGTCCGGGATTGACGGGAAACCTGAAAAATGTCATACAAATCTATGAAAATAATATAAATTTTTTCGTTCCCAGATCTGCGTTTGAACAGCGTTCCATCAAATGACATAATTTTTTGCAACAATATAACGAAGTGTCTATTTATCATCCTTTTGCTTAACAAACGGAAGAAAAAGGGACATTTATTTTCCAGGAATTCCTGGAGTATATCAATCCCGATTTCTCGGGAAAGGACAGAGAGAACCGGAAATACCCTTTCCCGGGATATGGGCAGCACTATTAGATATACAAAAATTCACTTTCTATCAAAAGAGACATGAGTCCTTTCTGTTTTACATCTAGTTTCGACGAGTAGACCTGGCCAGATGGTGGGCTCCACCCCACTAGAACATACTACTATGTCGCTGTTAAGGCCCGGATCTAATTTCAATTCGCCACTGTTCATTACTCTTGTGTGAAGGTACCAAATTGACTGACAAGTACAAGCTCGAGGCTTGCACTCTGTCCGATTTGGCCACCACTGTTATTATTTGCTATTTGATGTTATTATATTTCCATTATTTAGCCATATGGGCAGTAACCATTCCATCCTCAGCACTCAAGCAAACTGCAATTTTTATCCACGCCGCCATCTGCTAGTTCCCATCCGGCCGGCCCCACATTCACCATCAGATTACCGAAGTAATTTGTCTTTAAACACTTCCCTCGGGTCCGTGGGGTCGGTAATCCCCAGTCCTCCCCGAGGAAAACACCTGCGGGGATCAAAAAAGACAGTTGCATCTCCTTCTAAAATCCCCTAAAAATTCAACATTATAAAATTTGATATTGAAATTTTAAAAAACTTGAACTTATCATTAAGCGATAAAAAAATAAACACAAAAAATGTAATGAACTTGCGTGTAAAAACCAACACAAATTGGCAAACGAAATATCGATTCTCTTCAAACATTCACCAGTTGTTATTGAAAACGAGAATTGAAAAAAAAACAAAATCAAATGGCCAACGTAAAAGAAACTGACCTTTGAACAAATAGGAAAAGAAACACAAAAACATTTATGCAACAAACAACTGACTGACTGTATAATTATGCAGTCGCCGCCGTCGTCGTTTTGTTGTTATAGTTTTCTATTTTTATGAAAATAATTAAAAACAAAGCGAGAGATAGAGAAAGACAAGCAAGACACTACAGCAAAATATAATAATCTATTAGGTTATCAGCAATACAAAAAGCTTAACTCTATGACAAATAGTAAAAAAAACCGCAAACAAAAGTTCGCAATGAATGTCATACATCTGGCTGACAGTATTTCTAGCCTCATTACAATTAAAATGAGACTAGAAATAATAATAAAATATAGGAATCCATTATGATTTGTGTGAATTATGAAAGGTTCATAAATTTGCGTTAAGAAGGCTTTTACAAAGATAATTAACGTTGGGAGATTACTGAAGTGATTTATTGATGTTTAGGTAGTATTTAACTATATTAAGATTAAGTATGTAATTGTTGTGGTATATAAACTGTTAAAGATTACTAATTTTTTTTTGGAATTCTCGGAATGTAAACAGTTTTAGAAAATACGTCATATGTTTTTTTGCAATCTTATCTGATATTTTTTTTTTTTGGTTTAGTTTAAAGTTTAAAATTGTGATAGATAGGGGCAAATACAAGTTATCAGCCGCATTTACTGTGTGACTTTTAGAACATATGATTAATGATGAAATTCCAGTTCCAGCCTAAGATCAAAGTCTTTTTTTAGGGGGGAATTCTTGAAAGAAGATTCGCTGATTAGCATTTCTAAATTTAGTTGCTTAATTAAGCAGTGACTGATTAGTAAACTTTGAACTTAAGTACCATAGCTCTAGTTGATCTTTGGCTTGCATAGGTAAACAATATTTCATTGGACGCCATATTTGAGTAAAGTTGAATCATTGTAATAAAAATATAAAAAAAAATATAAAATAAATTAATAATATATGAAAAAAATTTAAAATCAAAGGCTACAAAATCTTCAGAAATATAATTTTACAAGTATTTTTTTTGTTCTTATGAATTTTAATTGAATTTCAAAATTTCTTACACATTTGTTTTTGTCATTTGAATCTATTGCATCGAAATTCAAAACACATCAATTGATACTCAAAATTCATCAATTGAAATTCAATACTCGTCAGTTGAAATTCGAAATTCGTCAATTGAAATTCAGAACTGATCAGTTGAAATATGTTTGAGGATTTTTTAATTTGAATTGACGATATTTGAATCAGTTCGAGTAGAGTTTTTTATGATTAAAACTACCAAAACATTTTTCGAATTTCAATTGATGAATTTTGAATTTTAATTGACGAGTTTTGAATTTCAATTGACGAGATTTGAATTTTAGTGATGTATTTTGTTGTTGTTGTTGTAACAGCTGGTGGATAGCTGGGGTGATAATTCTTTATACCGATTTTAAATTTTTCGGCACTCTATCGGGCATATAATCCGATTATCATACGATCATTGTTGGCAACTCTGTTTCGTTCCTTTGTAGATAACAAGGTTTGTGTCAAGGATTGTTAGGTGTTGTTGTTGTGCGTTGTAACCGCCAAATTCCACCAGAGATAGCGCCAGCTGGCTTGTTGATTTATATGAGATGTTGATAAATCATTTTTCCTTGGTCCTTGCACAATCTGGATTTTTGTTGTGGAAGCATCTAGGATGAGTTTTGTTGGCTGGAGAACTCGAAAGTATTTGAAAAGTAAATAATTTTTCATCGATGTTGATTTGGCCAGTGCCCCGGCCTGGAATAGAACCCGGCACCTTCGGATCGCTGGTCTACGTCGCTTCCACTGCGCTATCGAAGGCCACTGATGCATTTTTAATTTCAATTGACGAGATTTAAATTTCAATTGATATTTTTTGAATTTCAAATCGAAAGTTTGAATTTCAATTGATGTTTTTTGAATTTCACATGTATTTTTGAATTTCAAATGACGATATTTAATTTTTAAATGGAATGTTGGAATTTCAAATGGATTGTTTGAATTTTAATCGATTTTCTTTCAATTTCAATTGGATTCTTTTCTAAAATCACAATAAACAAATTATTGACGTTTTTTCTCCCTTCTTCCCGTTTTAGATTCGGCGTTGCTACAACACCCCAAGAAGCCCGTGAAATTGCCACGAAACTTGATACCAATAACTTGGTGTTGAAAGCTCAAGTTTTGGCTGGTGGTCGTGGTAAGGGTGCCTTCAAGAATGGTTTCAAGGGTGGCGTTAGAGTAGTCAATGAGTAAGTTCTATAAATATTTAACAATTTATATTCTAATGCCACTGTTTTATATTACTTTCTCCTTAGTCCCAAAGAAGCCGAAGAAGTCGCTTCCAAAATGATCAATCAATTGTTGGTGACCAAACAAACCGGTGCCGCTGGTCGTATCTGCAAAAAAGTTATGGTTGCTGAGCGTAAATTCCCCCGTCGTGAATTCTATTTCGCCGTTATGATGGAGAGAGCTTTCAATGTAGGCTTTGTTAAATTAACTAAGAAATGTTATGTTATTTGATTATGCTTTCTTTAACTGTAGGGTCCCGTTGTTATTGCCTCCTCTCAAGGTGGTGTTAACATTGAAGAAGTTGCCGCCGAAAATCCTGATGCCATTATCTATGAACCCATCGATATCAAAAAGGGTCTTACCAAAGAGCAAGCCTTGAAGGTTGTCCAGAAAGTCGGTTTGGGTGATGAAGCCCATGCCAACGATACCGTTGAAATGTTGCAAAACATGTATAAATTGTTTGTTGCCAAAGATGCTTTGTTGATTGAAATCAATCCCTATGCTGAAGATGCTATGGATGGATGTAAGTATCTTAATATATATGACATGTTTTGGGGGATTTTAATCTTGTGTTTAAAAGTCATTAGTGGGTTAAGATACCAAATTCGAAATTTTTAGTTTGTTAAATGTAAAGTGATACATTTTCCTTTGGTTAATCTAAATATTATGGGATTTCTACCGGTATTTACTAAAGATTATATCTCTCGTTACGAAATGTCGTCAACATCTGTGTTATTATTCATAATTTTAATCCATTAAAATTCATTTTATTTCATTGCAATCGATCAAACTCCTTCTCCTTCATATTGTGTCTGTTGTATATGAAAAAACTAAATAACAATACTGACTACGAACGCACACCCAAACAAAATCCAAAATGATTCCACCACAGCCTGTAAGTAGTTGAGTTTGATTAATCAATAGATTGTAGATGTTTGTTTGAAATAACAATTGTTAAACTTAGTTTGCAAAAGCTTTTTTTCGCAGTAGTCTTTTGGTGCTTTGTTGTAACGCTTTTCTAAATACATATGTGTTAATGTTTAGAATTTTTTATACTAATAGTTGTATTTATAAACATTTATCAAAGGTTTTTAAGTTAATTGTTTTGATAAAAAAAAATCGTTATAATAAAAATTTTATAAATTATTATGAATAAGTTTCTTAATTTGTAAATTTAATTCGTAGTCACTGCTTATCTAAACTTTTATTTACATAAATCTGAAACTGCTTCGTTAAGTCTTTTGCTCTAAAAAAATTGCGATATGTCAATATAAAAGACAAAATTAGCAAAGCTCTTTTAGTATTAACATTATTTGTTGTAATTACTATTTACTTATAAGCTTTACTGATTCTCTTTTAACACTGGGTATACATATAATTAAATTTATAAGAATGTATTATAAAATTATAAAAACCAAGACTATTTTCCTTTATATGCCCTATTATTTGCGCCAGTTTTTGATTATATTAAAGTTGTAATTTTTGTTTGTAAATATAAAAATGTTCTGATTTGTACGCTTACTATATTAGCATATATTCCATCATTTGTGTCCCCTTTTATTGTTTCCCTAAATTGCCTCTTAAGATATTTCATTTATATTCTCTCAATTTGTAGAAACGCCTATTTCTTCTTAACTATCGCTCTGTTTTACAGTATACGCCATGCAAAAATTGTTTCTGTTCCTCTAATTCATTGCAATAATAACTTTTTTTAATACCCTCCTCTATGCTACAGTCTTCGCCCTTGATGCCAAATTCCGTTTCGATGACAACGGTGAATTCCGTCAAAAGGAATTGTTCGCCATGCGCGATTGGACCCAAGAAGATCCTCGTGAAGTAGAAGCTGCCAAATTCGATTTGAACTACATCACCTTGGACGGCACCATTGGTTGCATGGTTAACGGTGCTGGTTTGGCTATGGCCACCATGGATATCATTAAGTTGTACGGTGGTGATCCAGCCAATTTCTTGGATGTTGGTGGCGGTGCCACTGCTCAGGCTGTTAAGGAAGCTTTCAAAATTATCACTGCCGATCCAAAAGTAATGTGCATTTTGGTTAACATCTTTGGTGGTATTATGCGTTGTGACGTCATCGCTGAGGGTATTATTGCTGCCGCTAAGGATTTGCAAATGAAAATGCCAATTGTATGCAGATTGCAGGTGAGTAGTGTTGTGAAAGAGAGAGAAAAAATGGAGAGCAACAGTTTGAATGGAGAGAAAGAGAATGTGACGGGAATGCTTGTTATTGAATAACATAACAATAGTATCAATTGAAGAAAATCGAATAAACAAAAAAAATTAAACAAAACAAATTTAAATAAAATAAAAAATTAAAATAGACATTTATAAAATAAATGAAAATAATTTAATTTAAATAAAATAAATTAAAAATAAATTTAATTTAATAAAAAAAAATTTAAATAAATCAAAATAATTCAATTTCAATAAAATAAAAAATCTTAAAAAAAGAATCATAAATAATAATTAAAAAAAAATATTTTAAAAAATTATCCAAAATTTAAATAAAGTAACGTCAAATTTATATACAAAAAGATATAATTAATAGAACAAAAAAGTGAGTGAAAAAAATAAATAAGTTGTGTTAAAATATCACAAATTTTAAAAGAAATAAAAATAAAATAAAAATAATTTAAAAAATAAAAAAAATATATAAAATAAAAAAATTTTAGGAACAATAAAAATAAAATTAAAAGAAAAGATAATTAAATAAAATGAAAATGTAGATGACTGGAAGTGGGAATCGAAATAAAAAAAAATATTTAAAAAAAACGAAATACAATAAGAAAGTAAAAAAAATAAAAATTTTATTACAAAATAAATAACATTTGAATTAAATAAAAAATATGTAAAAAAAATAAATATAAAAAACTAAATTATGTAAATAAAATCAAAAAAATAAATAAACGAAATACAATAAGAATTATAAGATAAAATAAAAAAAAATAAAAAATATATAAAAATATAAATAATATTTGAACTAAATATAAAAATTAAAAAATAAATAAATATAGAAAAACAAATTATGTAAATAATATTAAAACAATAAATTAATAAAAAAAATTAAAAAAAAAATATTAAGAACAAATTTAATTTAATAGTAATTTTAATCTAATCGAACAACAAAAACAAATTCAATTTAAAATATATTAATACTAAAAAAAAGAAAATTTTAAATAAAATTAAACAAAACTAAAAAATATATAAAAACTAAAATAAATAAATATAACAAGCTAAATAACATTTAAATTAAATAAAAAAAAATTAAAAAAAAAATATAAATATAAAAACCCAAATTATGTAAATACGACCAAAATAAAAAGAAAAATATTAAGATTGAAAAAATTTAATACAAATTTTTATCTAATTCATTTAATAAAAAATATATTAATACTAAATAAAAGAGAAATTTAAATAAAATTAAACAAAATTTCAACAAAATTAAAAAAAAAATGTATAAAAATTCAAATAAATTAAAACAAGTTAAAAAAAGAAATACAAATAGAAAAATAAAAATAAAACGAAAAAAAATTAAAATAGTTAACAAAATAAATAAAATTTGAATTAAATAAAAAAAAAATATAAAAAACCAAATTATGTAAATACGACAAAAAACTATAAAAAAAATAAAAATATTGAGAACAAAAAGAGTTAATAAAATTTTTAATCTAACCGAGCAACAAAAACAAATTCAATATATTAATACTATATAAAAGAAATTAAACAAAATTAAAAGAAATATATAAAAATTAAAATAAATTAAAAAAAGAAATACAAATAGAAAACTAAGACGAAAAAAAAAATTAAATATATAACAAAATAAATAACATTTGAATTAAATAAAAAAAGTATAAAAAACCAAATTTTGTAAATTAAATTAAAAAAAAAAATAAAGAACAAAAAAAATAAAATTAATAAAAACTTTAATCTAATCAAACAACAAGAACAAATTCAATTTAAAATACATTAAAACAAAATAAATGAAAAATTTAAATAAAATTAAAACAAATTAAAAAAAAAACGGAATACAATAATAAAAATAAACAAATAGCAAAATAAATAACATTTGCATTAAATAAAAAAAATTAATATAAAAAACCAAATTATGTAGTACATAAAATCAAAAAAGTAAAAAGAAAAATATTAAACGCAAAGAAATTTAATCTAAATTGGACAACAAAAACAAATTCAATGTCAAATGTATTAATAATAAATAAAAAAAATTAAATAAAATTAAAAAATTAAACCAAATTTAACAATAAAAAAAATTGTGAAATAAAAAAATAATAAAATTTAACAAAAAATAAGTAAATGTTTATATAAAAATAATAGAAAATTGTTATATAAGTACACATAAATAAATAAATAATATAAAATATAATATAAAATACAACAAATCAAAAATGAAAAAAAAACACAGGCGTTTGAAAGGAAGCGACAACCGCCTTTACAGACCTAAGACTTAAATTTTCCTTCTGAAAAGATTATAGAAATTAAAAAAAAAATATATAATTTTGTTGATTAATTTATTTTTGCATTTTAAAAAACGTTTTTTCTCCCAATTTTAAAAACGATTTTTAAGTTAACATTTTAATCTAATAGATATTAAAGATTTAATTTTTCATACAAATTTTTTTAATTCCAATTCAAATTGGAAATTGAAATGAATTTACGAATGACATAAAAAACGCTAGCCGCAGCGCTGACTGGAGATTAAAATCTAAAAAAATTGTTTATATAAAAAGAAATCTGTGCGTCGCTAACTAATTCATTCTAAAAGGTTTGCGGTGAATTGTTTTTGTATACCTGTATAATTTAAATATAAATTCTACACAACAATGAATCCTAAGATTCCATAGAAGTTAGTCTTTATGATCCCACTTAAAAATAATTTCTAGTAGTTCTCTTATTTTTCTATAAATTTATACATATGCACCTTACATATATTTTTTTATTTCTATATTCTTATATTTCCTTCTAAAATTTTCTTTATTATCTCTTTTTCTTTATCGCACTACAGGGTACCAACGTCAACGAGGCTCGTGAATTAATCAAAAAATCTGGCTTGAGAATTATTCCACGTCACGATTTGGATGAAGCTGCCAATTTAGCTGTACATTTGGCCAAGATTGTCGAATTGGCCCGTGAAGTTAAGATGGACGTCAGCTTCGAAATTCCCGATAGCGTCAAGTAGACATCTAATTCTTATTCTACTTCATCCTCTTCTACATAAGCAAAGATTAGAATAAATACATCATTCACAACTGATACTGCTTGTCTATACACTACATTACTGAATGCCAACCATCTTTTAAAATAAAAAAGCAACAAAAACATCAACCGAAAGCATCCAAAGCTCGTGAAACATGAAACATCATAATTCTCAAACTCGTTAATCATAAGAACAAAAATGTGTTTTGCAAAAAATATTAACTACAATTGATATAACATCTGAATATTTGAAGCTTATAAAGCCAAAAATATACTACATACTAAGGAGTAAAATAACGTCTACTTATTCAAATTACACCATGTTGAAAAATTACAAAAAATATTGCACTGATTTTACTCGTAATAAATGTAAATATATGTATGTGTTAATCGAAAAAAAAAAAACAAAAAAATACATAAGAACAAACATTTTTTGCAAAACTTTTTTAATCAGACTCTACGCTTGTTGTTATCTTTTTCTCTTATTGATTGTTGCCTTGTTATCAGTTATTTTTCTTACTCTCACTATCTATCTCTCTCTCGTTTTAGTGTATAGTTTGTTTTATCCTTTATAAAATGTAGCTTCATTTGTCTCTTTGCTTACATTACAAATTTGTATATTTTTTTTTTAATTTTTCTTAAGATTTCCTTATACTTTACGTTTCTTAGAAACATTTACGATAATTTTGTAACTTTTTTGTTTTATTATTATTTACTCTATTCTATCTATCTCTCTTTACTTTCTAAGTTTTAATTTAAAATAATAATCACATACACACAATTCGAAAAAGAAACATTAAATACCTCTTAAAAACCAAAACCAAACAACAACTTGATTATTTTTATTAAATTTATATTTCATTTTTGTTCTTGTTTTCATCTCATTTTCATTATTATTGTATGTGTGATACTAATTTTTGGATATTTCCTTTACTTTTTATAGAAAAGGCAAATAATTCCGTTTACATACAGTTCCTGGGTCGGATGAAAAATTAAAGAATGATGCAGGAGGGCAGTGCAAGTTTCAACACAAGCATTCTTCCCTACAATGATTTTCTTTAAATTTCTTTGATATTTTCTTCAAAATTTTCAATTGGGTTTTTTTAGACGCGCATTTATGTTTTCTTGGTGATTTTGTGCAAAATTAATTTATTTTTACAAGTTTTTGAAATATTTTTTTGACAAAAATAAATACATACTAATAATGTTACTGATGATAATGATAAATATTGTGTTTTTTTAAATGTTGCTTATTTGTTAAATGTAATAAGAGAAGAGTTGTTTGAAAAACAGAAGGATAAAAGAGTATAAAATATAAAAATGTTAATTGAAAGGGGCTCCGGTATGCAAATTTCTGTAATATAACTGGAATTAGAATTATAAATCTATCAACAAACATGACAAAAATTATATCGTTAAATCTACCTGTCTAATTGTCTCCGATTATGTGTTTTAAGAAAGAACGAATAGTACAACAAATCTCTTTTTTAGGTTGAATAAAACTATGTTCCGACAACCAGTGAGCCTTATTACGAAACACTTCGATATCTAGTCCTTTATATTTAACTGGACATCTTCTTAGCCCGACATTATAGATATGAGATTATGTTTTTATACTAATGTATCCCTGTTGTAAAACTTAAAACGCCGATTGATCCATTGCCCTAACGATAGTTGTGTTCTGCAGTAAATACCCAATACCATTAGAAAAATAATAGGATTGTCAAAATCACCTTTTTCACGTATACTCTTCAATTTGTACATCCCCAAATTTGTGAAGTTGTAATATTTATTAAAGCTTTTAGAAACGATCAATTAAAGACAAAATATGTTGTTGTTCTTGTTCTTTCCAATCGTTGTCACCATCTTCTCCCAAATTGCCGGCATATTCTAAAAATTGAAAACAATTTAAAATAAATTTTCATTAGTTAGATGCCAATCAAAAAAAAATTAGTAACAAACCTCTCATAATATTTCTTATAGTTTTCATGGAATTGCCACGCAAATTGAGAATTTGCACCACACGAGCTTTTATCGACTCAGCAGTGGCACTTATTTCCAATATAATATAGTCAATCATTTGTAAAGTAAAAAGGCCACCAGTTAAGCGTTTAATATAATTATTGTCAGCCTCCTCTGTTTCGTCAATGCTGTCATCCTAATTTAATAAATAAATGCAAATAATAATTTTATAACGCATGTTTAGGAAGCACTTGTTTTAATAATTTCTTTAAAAGTGTATAATTCAGTAACAGTTGTCTTACCCTTGGTTGCTGATCAATCTCTCTGTCCACTGCCTCTACCTTTTCCAGATATTTCAAATGCAACTCCAGCAAACGATCCACTTTCTCATGATCATTTTCGGTAAATTTCGACAGTAGTCTTTGCCTTTGCGCTCCCTTACAATTCCTCAGCATTGAAGCTATCACCGCACAAACATGTTCCTCATGAGCATCGGCCGATAATATTCTCTTACTTTTCTTGGGTGTCTTCATGAACAGCGGAAATATTGTACGCAATCCCAATATATCTACAAATTTGTTACAATTTTCACGACCATCTGGTCCGGACATGGCATGATCCAAAACTTTCAACGAACCATTACGTGACATTTTCTTTTCCCTCAACATGAGATTCATAAGTTGCAATCCTTCACCTTTGAGAAATTTCTCACGATTCTCTTTGGCCATTAGTGCCGAGCACATGCAATTGAAAAGATTCTCCATATACTCCTGTTCTTCAGTAGATGAAGGATCATGTTTCTTGTAGAAAGCCAATTGTTGCAATAGAATATCGATGCCTTCAAGTTCTCCCAGCAACAGTTTATTATCGTAGTTGGTTTGTATAAGGATTGAAAGTATTTCACTACAATACAATTTGTTGGCATCGTAGGGTGGTTTCTGCTTAAGTCTTTTCAGTATCCAGGAGAGGAGGCCTTGTTGAGCCGCCTCCGTAACAATGTCGCTATTCATTTCTGTTAGATTTTCTATAATAGATAAAGTGTTGTGGACACCATCTGCTTCCTCTTTGACCTGTTCATTAAGACGTTCTAGATTTTGCACTAAAAGAGCGGTGACTTGTTGTTTGCGCAAAGCTTCTATTAGAATTTCAGCTCCCTCGCTACTTTCACCTGGAAGAAGGAAGGTTTTTGTGAATATTTTGTAGTAAAAGTGATATTATTATACTTAATAATTTAATTCATAGAATCTTCTATAAAAATTTGATTTATAAACCTTTGATAAATTTTTATTAATACGGCTGATTGTAGATAAATAAATATGTAAAATAAAAACTGTAAAAGAAATTAAAAATTAAGACTGCTAAAGGAACTATCAGGTATGTGATGACAATCGATTTTAAAAACAAAACGATTACAAACAAAATTTAACTTTTTTAAGAATCTTTTAAATTGATTTACAAAAAAATTCATTATGAATAATTTTCTATAATCTTTTAATTTTTTTTCTTATATTTGTTAATTAAAAATTATTTTGCAAAAAAGAATTGTCCAAACTCAGGAATGAATTAAAATCGTCCGAAATTGTTTAGACCTTTCAAAAATGATCGTTTTGAAATGGACCGATTTTCATCAGAGGAGTACAATATATTCATAATTTTAATGGGATCTGTTTAAAATCTCATTTTGAATAAATTGAAGTGGTTTAACAAAAAACTTTAGGATTAATTGTAAAAGGTGATCAACATTCTTAAGTTCAAGCTGCAGTAATAAAGGCAAACATATTCCCCCTGATTATGTATATCGTAGTCGTCTTTCGACAACATTCGGTTGTTTTTTTTTTACTTGAATAAAATTAGTAATAGTTAACAGAAATGTTTTGTGTTGAGAATTTTTCATCATTTGATGAAGAATAAATAATAAATTTGGAGCAAGGAGAAGTCTCATTTCAGTATCACAAACCATATCAGCGATGCCATATTTGAAACACGACAAAGATTCGACGTGACTACGACATACATAATAATGGGGAATATGGATATACAGCTTGTAAACGCTCCCTCTTTACATTTCTTACAAGAAATTTTATTAAAAGCACTTTTCTTCGAACTATAACTAATTACTAAATAATTTTTTTTACGACTTTTTTACTTACCCAAAATATCCACATCGGTGACTTCCTGCAACAGATCTACTATGGCCACTGCTATATCCGTATTTGGATGATTCAGCAGCTCCAATAAACTGGGTACACCATTCAGTTCCACCAACACGGGATACAAATCTGGTACTGTAGCCACCGCTTTCAATTCTTGTATCACCGAATGTAACTCCACCTCAGAATCCATAAATTTCACCGGATTATCTGAGTATTTTATACGCAATTCTTGATTTTTCAAATTTTTCTTTTCGAAAACCAATAGCAATTTCTTTAGTCCCTGTTCGTCTAGAACATCACCCTCTGCTTCCTCGCTTTCAACATATTTCAAAATGTTTAAACGTTCTTCCTCCGTCAGTTCGGGATCCATAAGAGCAGCTGCTACACCCGTCAAAGGAACGGGATCTTGTGGTTTCGCAAAATCCGCTGATTCTTTGGCTTGTGCTATACGTTTAAGACGTCTGCTTTTTTCATCCTGTCGCGAGGTTGGTCTTTCCGGCGAGCCATAATCATCATCGTCCTCATGCGGTCGCTTTGGTGTAGACTCGGGCTGTTTTTTTTGGAGAAGGGAGGGATGACGTTAATGATTTATTTACCAGCCTCTGGCATAAATGGTTTTTTTACTTACCTTGAATGATAATAATTCTCCAATATCCATGTTTGTTATGTTAAATTAAGAGTTTTGCTCAACAAAAATTGGTCAATTCCAATAATGAAATGTATGAGAATAAGAATGTAAACAAAACATCGGGCACTGTCAAATTGTGCCGCTGCATAGGGTTTCAAAGCAGCCAGCTTTATAACTGGGTTAAATGATGCCAGATTGTAAAGATTGCCATACCAATCTTAATGACATCGAAACAAAATATTTAATATTTGTGTTATTCGATTAAAGTATTAAAAAAAGGGCTCATTTACAAACATATGATACCTTTTTTCATTGTAAGGTTGGTTTAATTTCCACTTAGTCATTCGTTCATTACTGCAAATTTGGTAAATTTATCGAGATTGTTTTTGTCGTAATTTGTAGTGTTTACCACTAAATAATACAGTACGTGACTATTTAAAGTATTAAATACATATTTAACAGTTTAAACTGGCAGATGTTAGCATATTTATTGGAAGAAAAGCAATATTTGCATGTTAGTCATAAGTCCATTTATGGTTAATAGAATTGAAACATTGACATCCACAATTTCAATATTTACTAATAAAAGTTAATACCGTTGATAGCAAGAGTTGGCAGACCCATGGTAAACAACAAATTAATAACGGGTTTAGCAATTAATAGCCGCCGACGCATTATCAGAATATAGGCAGATAAACTGTCAGATTTATCTGATCGTTTTGGCGATAACAGGATACAATTGAAAACAACAAAAAAATATGAGTGGTTCAGTGTTTGAAGATATTGCAGTTTTAATTTTTTTTATTTAGTTTTGTAAGTCCGTTGTAAGGCCATTCTTCAGACCTCCACACAAGAAAGTTAAAAGTCTTCGTCAATAAGCCAGCTACGATTCAGGACTTGAAAGTCAATATTACACAAGTGATTTTGAGACACCGGTGGCAGTGCTGCAAAAATGATCGAAAGTTGGACCTTCTGCATAGACGACATACGGCGTAGTAGCAGCTAATAGCCTTTTTATAGCCTTTTTACACCAACAAAGCATTTCGCATTTTGAGTTGAATATGCAAAATGCTAAAAAGTGGTTTTCTAGCCTTTTTACACTAAAAAATAATTTCGGAGCTGAGCAAGCAAAATGCTAAAAAGTAGTTGTACACTGCAGTTTCGCATATTCTCAGGTTTTGTATAGCTCATACAGCGAATGCTTTTAACTAATTGGAATAATCATTTATTAATATTTTGGCAAAAATTAAAATTTTTTGTCCGTCCATGTCGTTTGGCAGATTTTCCGATAAATGTAAACAACAACGAAAATGGTGGTTGCCGAACTAACATTATTGAGAAAAATTGGTTCTCACACATTTTTCCATTCGCCATTTTTGTCCGTCCATGTTGTTTGGCATTTTTTCCGATAAATGTAAACAAACAACGAAAATGGTGGTTGCCGGATCAACATTATTGAGAAAAATCGCTTAAATATTGGTATTTCGGAATACAACCAAGTACATTTTTCCGCATCTTTCATGGATGCGAAAATATGCTAATAGCCTTTTTACACCAAAAAAGCATTCCGCATCTTGAGCTGAAGATGCGGAATGCTAAAAAGTGGTTTTACACTGCAGTTTCGCATATTGTCAGCTGTTGTCTAGCTCACGCATTTTTCCATTTGCCTTGTAAAACTGCAATATTTTCCTGCCACAAACCTATTAACATTGTTACAGAGGCAGTATTACACGAAGGGCAATAACTAATTGGAATAACCATTTATTAATATTTTGGCAAAAATGTAAATTTTTTGTCCGTCCATATTGTTTGGCATTTTTCCGATAAATGTAAACAAACAACGAAAATGGTGGTTGCCGGATCAACATTAGTGAGAAAAATCGCTTAAATTCAGATATTTCAGAGTACAACTCTATGCATTTTTTCGCATTTATCAATGCGATTATATGTTAACATCTTTCCAAAAACAAAATACAAGTAAAAATTTTAGCATTTTGGCCGCATCTTTCTAAGATGCGGTATAATGCGGAAATATGTTAAATGCGTTCCGGTGTAAAAAGGCTATAACACTGCAGTTTCGCATATTGTCAGGTGTTGTATAGCTCACACATTTTTCCATTCGCCATTTTTTTCCGCCCATGTTGTTTGGCATTTTTCCGATAAATGTAAACAAACAACGAAAATGGTGGTTGCCGGATCAACATTATTGAGAAAAATCGCTTAAATATAGATATTTCGGAATACAACCAAGTACATTTTTCCGCATCTTTCATGGATGCGAAAATATGCTAACATCCTTCCAACAAAAAAAAAAACTAAAATGCGAAAATATGTTAAATGTGTTCCGGTGTAAAAAAGCTATTACAATGGAATGAAATTATCTTTATGAAGTAAATGCCAAGGATTGTTTTTCGGGTCAAAATTAAGATTCCGTAGCCAAATCTATTTTGTGTTTTATTTAAAATTAAAAAAAAAGTTATTTATAAAAAGCATTTACTTGAACTACTGCACAGATTTAAAAAATTATGTTCATCACCATTATAGATCCTATAGTTGTGTTCAATTGTATATTATTAAATATTTCTGTTGTCAATATTGTGGAACTATAATTGATAGAAGAATTAAACGATTCATTTTTTGTATTTGTGGTTTAACCGGATAGACTGTCCTAAAACTCACAGAACAGAAACATTTTCATTTGTAGTTGTAATTGTCCTCTAAACAGAATTATACTGCGTTTCCATTATGCGAAAAACAAGTTTCTGAAGTATTTATCGAAAAACACGTGTTTTGCTACATGTTATCCTATACATTTTTCATGTAAGAAAAACACCTACATTAAGCATATTCGAATGGAGTCTTTCGAACATGCTTTGTGCCAATGCAACACTGCGATTTCAATAATATTCGACAACTACCGGGTTTTTTTTTCATCACTAACCTCGAAAATGTGACATTTTTATAAAAACAAGAACGTATCACAGAAAATTTTTGAAATCTTCAAAATTTCTCTACTAACACTGTGTTTCCATTATCGCTCCAAACACTTGTTTACCTTTAAACACCTCAACCCGTTTCCAATATGGTTGAAGTGTTTTATGTCGGAGTCGCCACTAGATTGAAAAAATATATGACCGAGCCCCAATCTTTTTTGTCTCCTAACATTTTTCCAAAACGTACTTTCCCCGCATCTTTACTCCCTAAGTGGGCTCCCATACAAAAAACAAAGCTTTATAAAGATACAAAACACTTCAACCAAAGTGGAAACGGGTTGAGGAGTAATTAGGTAAACAAGTGTTTTGAGCGTTAATGGAAACACAGTATTAGCATTGCTGGTTAGTTAATTGTCTATAATTGGTTGTCACAGTCTTGTAAAACTAACGACTACGCAATAGTACCAATTACATAAAATAGGTTGCGCTCGAGTCGTCCCATAAATATCATTTTACGTATGAGATATATATAGTATCATAACATTACTCATACGTTCCAAAGCACAATTTCTCCCAATACAAATTAAAACACCATTTCTCAAAAAGTACGATTTTTTTAGTATGTTTTGTTGTTTTGGATTTTTTTCTTTATTTAACATAAATTAATACAAAAATTTTTTTATTAAAATTAAACTAAAATTAAACGAAAAAAGTGACAGTGTAAATAGAAAAAAAACACAAACAAACGATCGTTTATAAAAAAAAATTTGGAATAAAATTAAAACAGGGGTAGGGAAAAGGTTTCGTGGAAAAAAATTCGAGTTATAAAATAATAAGTTACGTAGTAGAAATAGTACAAAGAGTACAGACGTAGAAGCATTGTAGATAAATCAACGAAATTTTTTGTTCTTTAAATATATTTGGTTTCTAATAGATTGAGAGAGCACGCTACGGGAGCAGCGAACTCGGAAAGCAATACAATCTTGTGTTGTTTTTGTTGTTGTTATTGTTTAAATACGCAACTGAGGATTGGTGTAACGGACATACTTCAACAAAGCATCGTTTTCCTCACACACGAAAGATTTCTTGTGATGACAAGCAACATCGTGCCAGTTGACACCGTCATTGTAGAATTGATTCAAGAGAGCCAAACAATTTTCGGGAGCACCATTCTGTTTGAATTCACGGTTATCGGGTTGGGGCAAGCCAATACCACCGGTGGGGGACCAATCACCCTGGTTGCGTTCAGTGGTGGGTGCAAGTTTTTGCAAAGTAGCAGTCCAGAACCAGCCATTGACGTTGGTGGGTTGCAGATCGGCACGTTCGCAGCCCTTGAAGTCACAGATGCGGCCAGAGGTCCAGATGTATTTGACCTAAAATTACACAAAGAGAGAGAGAGAGAGAGAGAGAGAGAGAGAGAGAGAGTGAGAAGAGGTGCGAAATGAAGTTAAGAAGAATATTTTTAAAGGAAATTATAGTTGTTGTATAGACAAGCTAAAGATATACAATATCAAATAACAGTTTAAAGAACTAAACCGTTTTAGAGAATTATAGGAAAAACACGAAAGACTTAAGCAACGAACACGGTGGTCATAGTAATCATAAGCTAAAGGTTTGATGTTTGTTATACGGTTTTATATGAATGTGATGTTAAATTTTATACAATTTTCTATTAAAACAATAAAATATTTAATGCATTTTTTGAAAAAACAAAAGACGCACATTAGTATGTTGGTAATGTGTTGTTGTAACAGTAATATCAAGTATCCAGGTTTAACTGATATCAACGAAATGCACTAATAAACATTTTCGGGGTCTTTGTCAAATGTAATATTTACTATTAATAAATAAATAATTAAAATTAATTTATATTAATATATCCTTGTAAAAAATAAAGTTGGACTAATTTTATGGATTGATTTTAAAAATTAAACCATAATTCCACAATATTATAACGATGTACGTATGATAAATATAAAATACGCATAAAACCACTAAGAAAGTTTCAGTCGGGAAACCCGACTTACATACACCCCCACCCTCAGTAATACTTAAATATTACAGTATATTGATATTATTACTTGATTTCTAAAGTAGGCGGAGTGCTACATTTGTATGGGAGGTATCAGAAGGGGCGTGACTAGGGAACGAGCGCGTTTTGGGTGTATTGATATTATTACTTAATTTTTTAAGTGGGCGGGATGGTACATTTGTATGGGAGGAACCAGAAAGGCCGTTACTAGTCTTTCAGATTTTATCTCCAAAACTTTATCCTGTTATAACTTAACAAAATACAGAATTTAGGCACAATCGTATCGAGTGTATTGGTATTACTACACGCTTACTAAAGCGGGCGGAATGGAACATTTGTATGGGTGGTACCAGAAAGAGCGTGGCTAGACTTCCAGATTTGATCTCCACAACTTTATCCTGCTTTAGCTTTACTAAATACAGAATTTAGGCGAGATGGCGTTAGGTGTATTGATATTATTACTTGATTTTGTGGTGGGCTGAGTGGTACATATGTATGGGAGGCACCAGAAGGGGCGTGGCTAGACTTCCAGATTTGTTTTCTAAAACTTTATCCTGTTATAACTTAACAAAATACAGAATTTAGGCACGCTTGCTTAAGTGGACGGAATGGTACATTTGTATGGGAGGTACCACAAGGGGCGTGTCTAGGCTGCCACTTTTTTCTCAAAAACTTTGTCCTATTTATTAATTATATTATTCGTTTTCTAAAGTGGGCGGAATGATATATACATATGTATGGATGGTACCATAAAGGGCGTGGCCATTTGCAATACCATAAGTATTTTTGGGGAAATATTAACTCGTGCAAAAACAAAAAAATAAAAAGTTCGATTTTTTTGGGGAAATTTAAAAAAATTTAATTTAACTTTTTCTTATCGTAGAAGAAATACTAAATTTTTATTCTAAAAATGCAAAAAAGATATTTAGTAAAATATCCAAAACTTATTTGAAATTCATGTAAAAAAGTCTGTTATACTTCAAATAATAATAAGTTTTTTTTCACAAATTCCATAATTTGTTTTTTTATAGTAAAATATTGTTTCAAACTAAATTTTTTTTATGAGCCAATACACTTAAC
This sequence comes from Muscina levida, assembly GCA_964034835.1. Classification (NCBI taxonomy): domain Eukaryota; kingdom Metazoa; phylum Arthropoda; class Insecta; order Diptera; family Muscidae; genus Muscina; species Muscina levida. Next base: position 31,920,841 of record OZ035880.1, on the reverse strand, counting down.
TTAAGAAGCGAACTCATCGCATAGCCTTTAATAGCCTTACATAACACAGTACATCACTTGATTTTGGCACTCAATTCTGAGAACAGCACGTGAAAGTAGCCCCAAAAGAAGAAGTTCTGCATCATTCGTTTGGTCAAGTTACATGCCATAATAATTTAATATCGATTTCAAGTTAGTAAGTATATTGCTATATTGTTATACGGTGACGTATGATTATCATAAGTTATATTCTACGTAAATCATACGCCACGAAGTACAACACTTTTATTGTAACTGCCACAAAATAAACCCAGTTTAAAATCTGTTGCTTATGTAGGAAAACGTTATATGAACAGATTAAAGGAATTGTTATTCATATTTTTTTTTTGTTTCAGCTAAATCGGACTAGTGGTTCTCGAATTATGTCAAATAAAAGAGCCTAAAACGTGACAAATTTCCCTATACAATACATACTAACTTCAAATCGATATTAAATTATTATGGTATGTTATTTGACAAAACGAATGATGCAGAACTTCTTCTTTTTGGGGCTACTTTCATGCAGTTCTCAGAATTGAGTCCCAAATCAATATGTTGTACTGTGTTAGCAATAGTACAAATTGACAAAGACAGCAACATTATAATTTGTAATAAAGTTAATGTTAATTATTGCGTCGGCTCTGAACGCTGAATTTAACTAAAGCTTAGGCAGTCGAAAATACATCATATATCTATTTAACTACAATATCTCATAATTTTTATTAAAATTTATCACTTCACAGCCAAAGAAGCATGTAAATGTAAAGTCATTAACCGTTCAACATATTTAGTTGTTTTTTTTTTCACTTTTATTTCCATCTTTTGTGTATAGCAAGTAATTTTCTTTTCATACGAATAGCGCTAATTTTTTTCTCACTTCTCTTCTTATTATTATAATATTTTTGTTGTTGTTGTTGTTGTTAAGCTCATTATTATTGATGTTAAGTACCAGCCGGAGCAAAAACAACAGCAACTGCAACAACAACAACAACACCACTATATGCATTGACACCATTCGGTACCAGTGTAATTTTCATATGTATATCTTTAATGTATTGTGTCTTTCGGTTTTTTTTTTCTTCTTTTGTATCAACTTTGGCAGGCGGCAAATACGAGTACAACGTAAAATGGAAATATGCAGCCAGTCATACCAAATTTATAAAAGAAAAGTTTTGTATAGTCATACAAACGGGCCGAGTGCTCATAGCTCAAAACGGAAACGTTTGTTAACAAAATTGAACGGAATATTTACGATTTGTTTCTCTTTCAAAAAGTGGCCCTCTTTCAATCGAATGTGTTTTCAAACAAAAAAGCGTAAATTGTCATCACTTATACGGTTAAACATCTATCAAAACTTCCTCCATCCCCCTCCTCATTTTTTTCAATTTTGGGTCTTGATGTGAAATCGTTTAAAAAAAATTTGTAAAGAAATGCATTAATACCTAAGACCCCACCTTTGTTGCTTGATGGTATTTAAGGTTCAAACAAAACCAACAATAGTAAATACCAAAATGTCACTTGCCATTGTTGTTGTTGTTGAGTGGTCTACAATAATAATGATGATGATAATAATAATATTTTATTTCCACTATACTTTACAGTATCATTAACAAGACACTTTCTCTTAAGTGTTGCTGAGTGGTGGCTGGTTGCTAGTGACTGCGGGCTGCCATAACCAAAAACTGTCATAAATTTCCTATAAAAATGGTATTTACCAAAAGTCTCGTTGCTCTTGTTGTTGTTTTTGTTGCTGTTGTCCATGATATTTATTATTCAGTGTCAGGCGTTTGTTGTTGTTTGTTTCATTCCGTTTGTGTGTTTTCATAAAAAGCACTCATAAAGTTATGGACATTTTAACGACACGACATGACGCTTCATAAGTGTCTTAGGTTAAGCCCTTTTTTAGATTAGGCCACATTAAACATAATGTGAAATTAAGGTTAATCGCAGTTATGTTGCGTGTGCTGTAAAAATTTTCTTATTTTGTGTGCTTAGGTGTGTGACACACACACACACGCGGCTAGAGGTTTGTGTCTTAAGTCTTTTGATTTTGTTATAAGGTAATACAGTGTAGGAGAATATTGTTGTTGTTGGTAAACTACGAAGAAATATTCCTGAGTTATGGCAAGAAATAAATTTTGTATTTTTGTTAAAAAACATATAAACAAAAAACTAAAATCCAAAAAATAAAAAATAGATTTATAGTAAGAAAATAATATCTTATTAATATTATAAATGTAAATGTCTATCTGTCTTTTTGTTTGTATGTTAATGGCTCATTCACGCCTAAACGTCTGAACCGATTTCAATGAAATTTGGAAGACAGTTAGTGTACTATATGGAAATTACCGGAGACAATACATTTTTTTTTAATTTTTAACTCTATGGGCGGAGTGGGCGTGACAAATTTTTTTTTTGAGCTATGGAGATAAAATTTGATACACAGACAGTACTCGACAAAACGAATATGAATATGCGGATGAAATTTTATTTTTGACCCTATATGCGGAGTGGGCGTGGCAAAATATATTTTTAGAGCTAGGGGGATACAATTTTATACACAGATAGTGCTCGGCAACACGATTATGAATATGCGGACGAAATTTTGATTTTGGACCAGTAGGGAGAGAGGGCGTGGCAAAAAATATTTTTAGAGCTGGGGAGATAAAATTTGATACACAGATAGTGCTCGGCAACATGAATATGCATATGAAGACGGAATTTTAATTTTGGGTCATTGGGTGAAGGGGGTGTGGCAAAACTGTATTTTAATCCTAGAGAAACACAATTTGGTACATAGCTAGTACTCGGCTACACGATTATGAATATGCAGACGGAATTTTAATTATGGACTTGTGGGCGTGGCAAAATATATTTTTAGAGCTAGGGAGATAATATTAGGTACATCGATAGTACTCGACTACACGAATATGGATATGCAGACGAAATTTAAATTTTGTATCAGTGAGCGTGACCAAATTGTATTTTAGCCTCAAAAACTATATTTTAGTCTTAGAGAGATAAAAGTTGATACAAGGATAGTATTTGACAACTCGAAAATAAAAATGCAAACGAAATTTAAATTTTTGGACAGTGGGCGTGGAAAAATTATATTTTAACCCTAGAGACATAAAATTTGACACCCAAATAGAACTCGGCAGCACGTATATGAGTATGTAGATTAAATTGTAATTTTGGATCAGTGGGCGGAGTGGGCATGGTAAAACTTTTGCTCAGAGCTAGAGAGATAAAATTTGGTACACAGATAGTACTCGACACGTTAGGTTCAAATTTGCAGAAGAAATTTTCATTATCATTTTATTTTCAATCAGTGGGCGGAGAGGGCATGGTCAAACTGTATATACGTCCTAGAGAGAGATAACATTTTATAACCTGATAGTATTCTGCAATACAATTATGTATATGTAGACGAAATTTAAATTTTCGATCAATGGGCGGTTGAGGCGTGGCAAAAATATTTTTTTTAACCCTAGATACATAAAATTTGACACCCAGATAGAACTCGGCAGCACGAATATGACTATGAAGATTAAATTATAGTTTCGAATTAGTGGCCGGAAAAGGCGTGGTAAAAATTTAATTCGTAGCTAGAGAGGTACACAGATGGTACTCGGCCGACGAAATTTGTATTTTCGATCAATGGGCGGAGGGGGCATGGTCAAACTGTATTTAAGATAGATAAAATTTGATAACCTGATTGATACTCTGCAACACAATTACGTACATGCAGACGTAATTTTAATTTTCGATCATAGAACTTCGCAGCTCGAATATGACTATAAAGTTTAAATTGTAATTTCAGTGGCCGGAAAAAGTGTGGCAAAATTTTTTTTGCGGTGCTAGAGAGATATACAATTTGATAACTTGATAGTACTTGGCACTACAATTACAAATCAGTGGTTGTGTATTGTAATAGAGAGAGATATATACTTGGCAGTACAAATACGAATTTACTTAAAATTCTTAAATATGCAAAAAAATGGGACTGAATTTTGGCAAAAAAGACGCTAAAAACATATAAAATAAATATAAGTTATTAATCGTTGTCGAATCGAAAATATGCGCATATAACATGCACTTTAAATTCTTAAATATGCACTAAAACATATAAAAACGCGCTTAAAATGTTATTTATTATATAATGTGCATCGAGCCAGGCAGTCTTTTCATATGAAATTCCATCAATAAAAGTTGCTTCTTATATCCCTTGGATATCGGTGTAAAATTTGTTTTAAAGTTTTTATCCAAAGGTGTCCCACAAAAAGTTAGAGGTGTTACTTTAAAATTTGTTATGTTAAGGTTTTTAATGAAAAAAAAATATGCAACAAAAACATGCATTTATTATAAAATTTGATACAATAAGCGCATTAATATGCAAAAACACATGTTTTCGTAAAATATGCAAAAATAATCGAATGCCATTTTAAAGGAATTTTATATGTATCGAAATCCTTACCGAGCCAGACAGTTCGCATATTGTCCTTTCATATAAAGTTCCCTCAGGAAAATTTGCTTCCTATATCCCTTGGATATCGGTGTAAACATTTTTTTAAACATATTTTGTAGTTAATCAAACAAGCAAAATTATACAACAAAAAGATGCATTTATTGTAAAATTAGCTACTATATGCGCATAAATATAAAACAAGTTATTTTTCGTAAAATATGCAAAAACGATTGAATGCCACTTTAAAGGAAATTTCGAGATTCGTAAAGATAGCTTAACCGTTTCTATTTTAAAATGTCCACAAAATATATGCATTGGCATTATTTCTTGTGCTACTAATTATATGTATATATGTCAATGGTAGGGATGTGTGGCAAGAGTGTTTCAAGCGCTAGAGCAAAAAAACAGTCATTTATTACAAAATTTTCTACATTATTCGCATAAATATGAAAAATCACGTATTTTTCGTAAAATATGCAAAATATGAAAAAACGATTCAATGATTGGTAAAGATAACTTAACCGTTTCTACTTAAGGATGTCCAGAAAAAAATATACATTTGCATTAGATTCCTTGCCCTATTAATTTTATATGTAAGTCGACGGTAGAGGTGTGTGGCAAAAGTACTTTGCAAAAGTGCTATTTTAAAAGAAAAAACATTATCAGATTTTCTAAAAAAAATTTTGCTGGTTTTTTAAATTTTTATAAATAATAAAGAAGTTTTATTTAACTTTAGAAGTTAAATTGATTTGATTGATTTTTCAGTGGCTGCCTGATATCTATGTTTGTGTCTTAAGTCTTTTGTTTTAATAAAAAAAAAATGTAACATACATACTAGCAATTGCATACGAATATCTATTTCACGAAACATAAGAATAAGTGTTGGTATTTCCTTAATTTTCTCTTCATGGATATCAAAGATCCACTGTATGATTTCGAAAAAAAAAACTCATTAAAAATAAACTGAAATGCATTTATTGTTATGTAATACATAGTTTTTTTTTTTGCACCTGTTTGTAATTACCAATGATAACTGTGCATACTTCAACTGGACAATTTACTAATTGCAACTAACCCAATTTTCTTCTTAACAAATATACCTCTCCTCATTGTTTTATATAAGAAACAATGCCATTGCCAATATTTTGGCATTCACTCTTTTATCTTCAAATTATCTATTGCCTTTATATTTACATCAACTTAATTTCCGTTTCACCAAAAATAAACAATCCAATTTGATTAAATTTAGCTATAAGCCTTGAAAGATCCTTATCGCTGCACTTAGTTACTGTATTTAAACACAACCAGTTTGTCATTATTTCCATATATCTTATGAACAGCAATAACAGAAAATAAAATAAACACAAGTACATTAGTACATTAACTCTATTTACATCCATCGCCACACATACTGACAGCTGTTTGTGTCTTAAGTCTTTTGTGTTTTACAACCAAACCTGCTACCACCGATCAAACGAACACAGCATAAGACTCGTCTGCCTTATCACAAAGAAATAAAAACACTCTTTGTTTGGCCAATAATTGTTGAAAACAAAACAATCATAAATTAATGGCAGACGATCATAAGACGATTTGTTACAAAATCATCACTCTACAAAGATGCCACAAATGGCACAACTAAATTGGAAATTCAATGGGAGTGAGAAAAAAAATGAAAAAAACCACGATTCCAAATGCCATCGTATCATTCATTCATAAAGTCAAAGCTCGTTGTTTAACTCATATCTACACGTTGTTGCTGATAAAGCTAAAGATGATATGCAAATTTCATCTTTTATACAATAAACATAAATTTGACATATATTTGGAATATCTAAATTATCGTATTGTTTTTAGTATTTCATAGCGTCTGTGTCAAACACTATGTTGTTATAGATTATGACACCTGTATCGTATGTTTAACATAATAAATATATCAGATTAGCCTTAGGGAAGTGTTGAGTTTATTTTAATTATAGTGGAGGGAAAAGAAACTTGCATGTTCCGCTGAAGTTAATTGGCTTTTTCCGACTTATTTAAAATTTTGTATACTTTTAAGCAAGCTAACAATTAAAAATTTTATGGAAATTTTTTAAAGAGTATTATGTTTTGTAATTTTAGCTATATTTTCACACGTGGCTAATTTTAGTGAGTTTTTGTTACTTTATGTAAAGTTGATTATTATTAGTTCCTTGTGTGCAAACTTGTAATAGAGATTTTACATTTCTTTTCGCTTATTTTGAAAAACAAACTAACGCGTTTTTTTGCTGGTTTGTTTCCTGCATCCAACATTTGACGAAATCATTAATAGCTTTTAGCTCCAATGATGGAGGCACGTAGATATGATCCGTCATAAAATTCGTTATGTCATTGAAAAAGTCGTTGATTTTATTACGCCAAAGAAGTAAGTATTTGATTACGAGAGGATTAAACAAAAGTTGAAAAATCACAAAAAGTTGTATAAGTTAAGTTATAGGAAAGAAAATGCGGTACTATTATTCTGGGCGGCAAGAGAAGATCTCAGCAGGTTTTTTTTTAAATGTACATTGTAAAGTGCATTGACTGCATATCTTAAAAACTATAACAAAATTTTCTATGAACTCTAGACTGCTATTTCTTATGAAGAGTAGCCCAATAAATTAAAAAAAGTTTCACAAATAATTTTTGATTTAATTTTTAAATATTTTATTTATATGTATAAATGCCCTTTTTGGCTATATCAAAGATCTTGTCCCATCAAATTTCTTTGCAAATTTAAGAATATTTTTAGTTTGTCATTGCGGGGAATATACTAAAAATATAAGAGACTTCTATTTCACAAAACTTTAATAATTTTCATTTATATGACTACACATTGCAAAGCTATTTCAAAGACCTTTGCCCTTTCCATTGTCTTTGGAAAAATGTTCCACAGATTCAGGTGGTTACGGCTGATAACACTGTAAATCACATGACACAGAAAAATGCCGAGACTCTCTAGCTTAATTTTGGACCGTAGCCGTTTTAATAGATTAGGTCAACTTCAAGAGATTTTTCATTGTTGAGTTTGTATTGTCTTTTGATCCATTTTTTTACTGTTTATGGATAAAGACTTCAATAACTCTTTTGAAATTATTATTTTTTATTTGATTTTGGGTCTTAATTCTGAGAATTGCACGTGAAAGTAGCCCCAAAAATAAGAACTTCTGCATCATTCGTTATGTCAAGTTGGCTGCATTTATAATTTAATGGTCATACGCCGAGACACCCTAACTTATCTTTGAGCCGTAGAACACGGTGGTTTACTCCGTTTTGAAAGGTTAGTTCTAATTCATGAGATGTTCCATTTTTAAGTTTTTATTGTCTCGCAAGGTTTTTTATACTATTTATGGAAAATGACTTAAAAAACTCTTTTGAAATGTCATTATTAATTGCTTTTTTATCTTGGGACTCAGTTCTGAGAATTGCACGTGAAAGTAGCCCCAAAAAGAAGAAGTTCTGCATCATTCGTTTTGTCAAGTTACATGCCATAATAATTTAATGTCGATTTGAAGCTTGTAAGTATTATATAGAGGAATTAGTCACGTTTCAGGCTCTTTTGTTTGACATAATATAAATACTATATGGTGGCGTATGATTATCATAAGTAATATTCCACGTAAATCATACGCCACGGAGTACAACAGTATTATTGTAACTTCTACAAAATAAATCCAGTTCAAAATCATTTGATCAATGGAAAAGTGAAACTGTTGCTTATGTAGGGAAATGTTATGTGAACAGATTAATTAATACTTAATTTTTTTTAAATTTGTTTCATCTATATCGGACTAGTGATTGTCGAGTTATTTTAAACAAAAGAGCCTAAAACATGACATATTTCCCTATACGATGCTTACTAACTTCAAATCGATATTATTATTATTATTATGGCATGTAACTTGACAAAACAAATGATGCAGAACTTCTTCTTTTTGGGGCTACTTTCACATACAGTTCTCAGAATTGAGTCCCAAATCAATGTGCTAAAAAATGTTGTACTGTGTTATATAATGGCTATACGAATTTTTTTGGTCAATATGGATTTTTTTGCAACTTTATCTATATTTTAAGACGGAATATCTCTTTTGTGTCTGAAGTTAAGATAAGGATATTAAATAGGTACCAGAAATTGCACTTTTGGTACTATGAATTGTATTAATTGTACTTTTTGGTACCATATATTGCACTTTTTGGTGAAACAAATTGTGGTTTTTGGTACCAAAAATTTCATTTTTTGGTACAAAAAACTGTAGATGTTGGTTCCATAAATTGTACCTTTGTAACTGAAGCAAAGTTGTGAATATTAATTAGGTACCAGAAATTGCACTTTTTGGTACAATAAATTGTACATTATGACATCACAAATTGTTCTCTTTGGTGAAATAAGTTGTGCATTTTGGTACCAAAAGTTTCACTTTTTGCTACTTTTTGGTACAATAAACTGTAGGTTTTAGTTCCATAAATTGTACTTTTTTGTACCATAAATTGTACTTTTTTGTACAATAAATTGTAGTTAGATGTTGAATAGGTACCATAAATATCACTTTTTGGTGCAATAAACGTACTTTTTGGTTCCACAACTTGTACTTTTTGATTCCATAAATTGTATCTTTTAGTACAATAAATTGAATTTATTGTTACAATAAATTGTATTTTTTGGTATCATAAATTGTACTTTTTGGTACCATAAATTGTATCTTTTAGTACCATAAATTGTACTTTTTGGTACCATATGTTATATTGTACTTTTTGGTACCATAAATCGAACTTTTTGTTACAATAAATTGTACTTTCTGGTACTATAAATTGTACTTGAATAGGTACCATAAATACCACTTTTAGGTACAATAATATTTACCTTTTGGTATCAAAAAATGTACTTTAAGGTACAATAGACTGTAATTTTTGGTTCCAGAAATTGTACTTTTTGGTACAATAAATTTTACTTTTTGGTACCATAAATTGTACTTAGATATTGATTAGGTACCATAAATAGCACTTTTTAGTGCAATAAATTGTACTTTTTAGTATTGTATATTGTTCTTTGGTACAGTAAATTGTACTCTTTGGTACCATAAATTGTACTTTTTGGTACAATTAATTGTATTTTTTGTTACCATAAATTGCACATTTTGTTACAATAAATTGTACTCTTTGCTACCATAAATTGTAGTTTTTGGTACAATAAATTGTACTTTTTGGTACAATTAAATAACTTTTTGGTACAATTAATTGTACTAGTTAGTGCAATACTTTTTGTTGCAATAAGTTTAACTGGGAGAAATATTAATTTTACAAAAATAGGTCATTTTGTATGGGAGGTACCAGAAGGGGTCAAGCGATATTGTCTATAGGGGGGGGTGCGTCAAATAGTTAGGCTTTCTAAAGTTTTGCTTTATGAGAGAAATATTAATTTTCCAAAAATAGGTCAATTTGTATGGGAGGTACCAGAAGGGGCTAACCGATATAGTCTATATTCAGAAGGGGGCAAAGATTTCGGTATTCTGAGAGTTTGTCTAAAATTACAAGTTAATTAAACCGACCAAAAATAGGTAATTTTGTATGGGAGGTACCAGAAGCGGTAGGTCTATTCTACCCGTTTACAATCCCATTACTTTATTTTGAAAAATATTAATACTGTTAATTTTCATACACGAGTTATCCTTTTTACCAGCCAGCCAGACAGACGGACAAAATTTGGTCTAAAGATACTTGGGGTCTAGCTCGTCTTCTTTAATGCGTTACACTTTTTCTCTATGATTGGAGTAAGAAATACAAAAGTTAAGAAAAAACAACTGTTTGACGCCATTTGAAATTTCCTTTAAAATCGACAGGAAATCAGCAACAAGAATCTCTTTTAAATATTATCCAATAAAAAACTCATAAATGTCTAAATGATACCCATCAAGTTTGTGGCTTAAGTCTTTCGTTTTTGTTAAGGTGAACATGACTGAAGAACCGAATTTGTGAACGAAGTTTTGATTTCGTGGGTAACAACAATTATAGAACACATTGAAGTTATGCCCAACAAGTTTGTGTCTTAAGTCTTTCGTTTTTGTTTGAACCGAAAATTACACGTATTTCGGTATCTTTAGTAAGCGCAAACATTATAAAGTCAGTGTAAAAATAATCTATTTATAGACTCATTGAAAGGACACAAAGATTAAGGACTAGTTGTTTCGTAGGTATCAACAACTATAAAACACATCGACCACGAAGTTTGTGTCTTAAGTCTTTTGTTTTTGTTTGAACCGAAAATTACTTGTATTTTGGTACTTTAAATACGAGAAGGCTTCATTGATTAATTGAGCGCAAAAGTAATCTATTTGTAGACTCATTGAAAGAAACCTTAAGTTTAAGAATTATTCTTAACAATAATTTGAATTGATATCTACAGTGCAAAACTATGTCAACTTTCAACTCAAATTTAAATGCAATCCATGTTTCTACATTAACATTTCCAAACTTATACAGCAATTTCTATTTAAATAAAACCAATTATGTTATTTTGTGTCTTAAGTCTTTTGTTTGCATTTGCACAAACTTAACAGCAGTCACGGATTTATGTATATTAGGATTTTAAAGGAATTACACTGCCATTGAGTTTACAACTTCAAAATATAGCTAACACAACATGCAATGTACCACAATTTGATGATGTACGTAACATTTCGTGTACGTATCATTTCGGTGTCAGTTACTGTTACTCCTACAAATTTTTGCTAGTCTCTGTTTGTTTTGGAAATTTTGGGGGAAAACCGGTGTTTTTTTCCTTAACATTTTCTGTATTTCCCGCTTGCACACAAAAACACACACACATATAACAGCAGCGGCAACAATTTCGCTCACTCTCTCTCTCTCTCTCTATGTGCGACTATAGTCTACAAAGTTCAATGTAAACTGGCTATGTTGTTTTTTTTTGTCTCCGCTATTGATGAGCTTTTTACGTGCATCCCATTTATAAGGCACTGCTGTACCTCACACAACCAGCACCAGCCGCAGGAGTCATCTCATGCAACCGAGTTGATACATTATGTAATTGTGTGTTTATATACATTTTTTGCATGGCTAATTTCGTTTCATTCGTGTAAATACTTCAATTTATATAGCACGCCAACTCTTTTTTTTTGATAACTACCCAACCGAGAGTTCAGGCACTGCAGTTGGGCCATTGTGTGAGCAACAACAACAACAACAAAATCAGATTTAACCACATTTTGTAATTCTGTTATCATCAGCAACAAAAAAAAAACAGCAGCCCCACCATCATCATCATCATCATTAAGAGGATTTCATTGTTGTCGATGGCTGATCGCTGGTGTTTTGTGTCTTTTGTTGTTGTTGCTGTTGTATGTATTTCATTTGCCGGGGTTCACTTTGTACGCAAAACATGTTTTCTATTGAAATCGAAAGTGTTCACACTTCCATACAAACAAACACACGAGTACATGAAACCCATCCAGCCTGCCTGCCAGCCTATGCTGGTGGTGTAATGGAAAAGTGTGTTACGCATATTATAAACGAATTCAATTTGCGTTTTTATTCAGTTGGGGTTGGGGCAAATACGCTTTTGTATGTACCAAGTATAGCGATGATGTATGTGAAATGATTTTTGGTGGGGGGAAATTTGTCACCCTCTTTATGATAGACTTGAATTTGGTATAAAATTCGTAAAATGTGTCAAAGAATCTAATTGAAAATAGCTGAGTGTGTGTGTGCGTGTGTATAATTGCATAAGCCGAAGGTGTTAAATATTTCTGTTTATGGGTTAAGCAAATACTAAAAGATAGTTGGCTGATTAATATAAATGTACGTTAAAAATGGAGTGGGGTCTAGGTGTTAATTTGATAAATAAACAGAAATATTTGTGAGAATTTCAGGAAGATGAATAAAAAAAACAAAGTTTGTGCCTTAAGTCTTTCGTTCAGATTGCATTTATATGAAATGACAGAAATTTTAAAATTTTTACTGAAATGTTTGATGATTTTTGAATAAACTTTTAAAATATTATTAAAAGCTATCAGATATTTTCTTTTTTATTTAAGGATTTAAGTCGATTTAAGTTTATAAGTTGCACCCTATGATATGTGAATTGAAAATTTTTGACCGGTGGCAGAAGTTGGCCAAATTTAAAGTAAATAGTTCTAATTTTTAAAAATTAATGAATTACTACGTTTGTGCCTTAAGTCTTTCGATTTTTTTTTTCGTTTTTTTTCTGTCTCTTTTAGAAAATTATAATAAATTTTTCCTATTCGTTTTAGGTTTTAAGGCAATGTTTATGCATTTCAAGTTATTACGATTGAGTATGGCAAGTTTTCATCACAAGTAAAGGTTGTCAAAATATATTGCCGATTTTTTAAGGAATTACTAAAGAGTCAAAAATTTTTATACTTGATATCAGATAGTCTAAGTGCTCATTTAAGAATATACAATTTACTTTTTCTCACTATACTACAAGGATATTCTAACACAGTACAAGATTTTTCAGCTCATTGATTTGGGACTCAATTCTGAGAACTGCACATGAAAGTAGTCCCTAATACGAGAAGTTTTGCATCATTCGTTTTGTTAAGTTATATGCAATAATAATTTAAAATCGATTTGAAGTTAGTAAGTATCGTATAGGGTAATTTGTCACGTTTTAGGCTCATTTGTTATATTGTTATATAATATGATGGCGTATGATTATCATTAGTAATATTCCACGTAAATCATGCAGGTGCCATTTTTTGTCACAATTCAATATTATTAATATAAGAGATCATCATATAATATCTGTGCATTCGTGTATCTAATGAAAATACAGTCTTGATGTTTGGTTGACGGAAATATTCAAAGCAAAGCGTTTGTGTCTTAAGTCTTTCGTTTTTACCCATTTCTTTGAAATTACTTATTTTATAAATCGATGGCAAAATAATAATTTTTTTTGATACTTTACTGAATCAAATTTGAGTGATTTTGCACATAATTTGTTAGGTAGGGCTTTTTTAATGTCTATAAAATATTTATTTGTTAAAATATATTCTTATATATTTTTTGTACGACTGAGGTATTTGAGAGTTCCCAACCCAAAAATTTGGAAAATACATACGTGATTTTGTAAAAAACAAGATACATTCTTTTCAATTTGGTCCATCGATATGATCTTTTCATATAATATCGTTATGATTTGAGAATTTTGAATCAATTTTTAGACGATTGTTTTCACACAGATATGAAATAACATAATATTGGAAATGATTAAACATTTTTATGACAAATTGTGGTTGTTCTTGTTAACTAAAATTTAGATTCTAAGAACCAAGTTTGTATGTTCGTGTCTTAAGTTTGTATGCTTGTATGTTCGTGTCTTAAGTCTTTAGTTTTGTATGGCTTTCTTAAGCTCTATGTATCTTGTATGTACGTTTTTGCCTTAAGTCTTTTATTTTCAAGGCCCAAGTTTGTATGTTCGTGTCTTAAGTCTTTAGTTTTGGAGGGATTTATCCAGCTGTATGTAAAGTACATACGTTTGTGCCTTAAGTCTTTTATTTTCTTTTATTTATATGTTCGAGTCTTAAGTCTTTCGTTTTCGATGGAATTTCTCCCCTCATTTTATTATACCTTAATTATTTTATAGTTTTTCTTTATAACTTACATTTTCTCCCACAACGCGTTGCTTAATCCATTCGTTTTCCAAGCTCGTCTCCAAGGATACAGAGTCCATACAACGTCTGCGGCAGTAGTTCCTGGCACTCAACCAATCCTCTTCAACACCCTTCAAGGCTGGGTCGCGCCACGAGAAGAAATAACTGCATGAAGAGAAACAAAAATACGACAAATTAATAAATGAAAGGAAAAAAGGAAGACATGGGAATAATATATAAAGGCAAATAAATGCAATTTAAAGAATATACAGTCGAACTTATATACAACGTAGTCACTGGGGATCGCCGGTTTCTACGTTATAGAGAAAATTCGTTATGGAGAGTTAAAAATGTGTGAAAAAAGTTAGGAAAATGCTGTGTTTTTAAAAAAATCGTTATAGAGAGAAATTTGCTATAGAGAAGTTCGACTGTACAATTAAATGTACGTAGTGTGTTAAGCAAGTAAGGCATATATAACATTAAGAGATAAAATTAACATGTTTTAAAAAAAATTCGTTTGGAAAGAAATTTGCTTTACAGAAGTTCGTTATAGTTAAGTTCGACTGTGCAATTAAATATACATAGTGTATAAAGCGAGTAGGGCATATATAACTTTAAGAGATAAAATGCACATTTTCTTTAAATAAACTTAAGAGAATTGTACTGTTGCTGCTATTCAAAATGTAGTAAATACACTTTTATAGATTGTTTCCTTCTGCTGATTAGCTATACGATATGTAAATTTTATACAATAAGGTGTTTTGGGGTGTAAACTTTTTATTCAATAGACGTGTGTAACTCATACGTAAATCGCATTTTATACAGAGCTGACGAACGACATCTATAGTACATTTAATGTACTATTGTAATAAACTTTGACTGCTGCTGTAAAACAATTTCGACAACCTGACGAATGTCAAGATAATGTATAGTGTTTACGGAATCAAATGCACATTTTGTGTTAATTAACTTGTAATGTTGCTGCTATTTAAAATGTACTTATTACTCTTAAACACTCCCTTTCTGCTGATTAGTTATACGATATGTAAATATTATATCATACGGGTTGTATACGTTATATTAAATAGTCGTCTGTAACTCATACGTAAATTGCATTTTGTGCTGAACTGACGAAAGACATCTATAGTACATTAAATGTACTATTGTCATAAACCTTGACTGCTGCTATAAAACAATTTCGACGAACTGACGAACGTCAAGATAATGTATAGTGTTTACGGAACCAAATGCACATTTTGTTTAGATAAACTTAAGAGAATTGTATTCTGTAATGTTACTACTATTCAAAATGTACTCATTAAACTCTTATGTCCCCTTCAGCTGATTAGCCTTACCATATAAATGTTACATTGAAAAGTGTTTTGGGGTGTATACGTTATTTTAAATAGTCGTCTATAACTCATACGTAAATCGCATTGTGTGCAGAACTGACGAACGACATCTGTAGTACATTAAAAGTACTATCGTAATAAACTGACTGTGACATAATTTCGCCAGTTTCATATTGTCAAAGGAAGCACACAAATAGGGCACATTCGAATTATTTCATACAGAACGACTCTCAATTTTAAACATATATTATTAATACAAATTTTCTAAATCATTCTGAGGATGTAAAAAAACAATAAGATAAATAAAAATGTATCTTAAATAAATATACAGGTAAACTAACTGATAAATACCCTTACCATATGTGTGATATTGCTTATTGGCTTAAGTTATTGAAATTAAAAGATTTTGAATTGATATTACTTATCTATTACACAATACAACATTTTTCAGCTCATTTATTTGGGACTCAATTTTGAGAATTTCACGTGAAAGTAACCCCAAAATAAGAACTTCTGCATCATTCATTTTGTCAAATTGGCTGCATTGACAATTTAATGGCCATACGTTTTTTTTGCTCAAGATGGATTTTGAGCTTTTTTCTATATTTTAACTTGTTTATATCTCTGTATACCGTACTGAATATCCCGTTTGTGTCGAAGATATTGAATTAGAGAAAAGAGTGCATCCAGTGCCTTAATAATCGCAAAAAGGCCAATTTTTTTTACCATTTTTCCTATTTTGTTTACCTTTTTTGCTCTATACCTGAATACAAATCAAAAAAGGCTAATTTATTGTACCAACTAGTACAACTAAAAGTACAATTAATTGTACCAAAAAAAATAAAATTTTTGGTACCAAAAACTGAAAATTAAGGTACCAATACCAAAAACTACATTTTATGTTTCTTAAGGTATAATTTATTGTAAAAAAAAGTGAAATTTATAACACCAAAAAGAACAATTTGTTGTGCCAAAAAGTACAATTTATGATACCAACAAGTACAATTTATTGTAGCAAATAGTGCAATTTATGGTACTTATTCAATATCTAGGGATAATTTATGGTACCAAAAAGTACAATATATGGTACCAAAAAGTACAATTTATGGCACCAAAAACTACAATTTATTGTAACAAAACGTGCAATTATGGTACCAAAAAGCACAATTTATGATACCAGAAAAAACAATTTATTACCAAAAACAACAATATGTTGTAACAAAAAGTGCAACTTATGGTACCAAAGAGTACAATTTGTTGAACCAACAGGTACAATTTATTGTACCAAATAGTGCAATTTATAGTACCTATTCAATATCAAATTACAATTTATGGTAACAAAAAGTACAATTTATAGCAAAAAAAAGTAAGGTATATGGTACCAAAAAGTACATTTTATTGTAACAAAATGTGAAATTGGTGGTGCTAAAAAGTACAGTTTATGGTACTGAAAAGTACAATTTATTATGCAGAAGGGGTGTGGCAAAGATTTCGGTATTCTGAGGGTTTGTCTAATATTACAAGATAAGTGGTATCCAAGTGGTATCCAAATTCAATTAGTGGGATTTCAATAAATTTTTTATTAATTTTAATCAAAGGGCAGATTTTTAAAAACGTTAGAGCGCCTGGAAAATTATTAATAATCTAAAATTTTTTTGAACCATTTCTGGGTCCTCTCATTCTAATTGTTACTTAAAGAAGTTTTTTAATTTATTTTTAAAGTAAATTTAAAAGATTTTTGTGTGATTAAGTTCTTTCTTCGAAAATTTTTAGCAAATTATATAAAAATGTGGAGTCGACGAAGAGGAAAATCTGTCTTTTAGTTATATGAATATTTTTTTGTAAATATTTTTATAATTTTTAATTATTTTATTGAAAGAAATATTTTTTTTGAATTTTTTACAGAACTTTAGAAATTATTTAAATAAAAAAAAATGAAAAAGTATTGCAGTATCCGCCAAAAGTCAAAAAAAAAAAATTTAATATATTAAATTAGATATATATTTTTTAATTTTCAATTTTTTAACTTAATACAATTTTTACATCAATTAAAAACTTGTGCATTTTTGTGTGAAATTCCCTTTACAACAATTTTTAATTTCACACAAAATCTGCTACTTTTCACTTTTAACACAATAGTATAATAGTATTTTTTTAATATATAATTAAAATTGTCATCCTTTTTTTTGCATTTTATATCATAGTTTTTGTGTGTAAACACCATTTTCAATAACTCACCCTTTGCCATCGGGTGTCTTTTCGTGAATCACTCTTTGGGCGCACAATTGTGGATTGGGTGGATCCAAGACACGGCCATTGGAGAACTGAGCCAAACCCACACTTAAAACACTGAACAAACAAATGCCGGCCACCACGAATGCTTTCATTTTGCTTTTTGTTTTTTTGGGATTTCAAAATTTCAATTTATAATTTCTAGCAGAAAAAAAGGAATAAATAATAATAGTAATTTTATATTAAATTCGTTTTGTTGCTGGAATATTCTTAATATTGGGTTTTTCTTTTCTTGTTTATAATTTTTTTATATTTCTTTTTTTTTTGGTTTAATTTAGTATTCACCACTAACTCACATTCACACAACACTACAAATGGGAAAAGACACCACCGCCTTTTTCAAAATCGTTTTTTGAAATTCTTAACGTAACGACCGTAATTTATGAAATGACACGAAATTTTTTATGCCTTCCCACTTTATATACGTAAATGACTCAAAGTCAATGTTGAGTTGAGTTATCCACTCATGCAAGAGGTGGCGACTTTGAGTGTTTTGTGTTTGCTTTGTGTGTCTTTACCTGCTGCAGCGGAGTAACAGATTTGAAGTGTGTTGCTCTTTTTTTCCAGAGTGTGTATGTGTGTGTGTTACTGAACATATGAAGAAGCTCAAAATTGAGTGGTATTTTTTTCAGTTTGTTTGCTGTGAGCATTAGTGTGTGTATTTGTACGCATGCTTTTGTTAATGTGTTAGTGATCAATCAATGCCTTTAGGCTTACGTGATTTTATGGGCGAGAGATTTCTTTAATTTAAACATAAAAATATTTTAATATTTTTTTTTGTTATTTGAAAGAAAATATTTGTCACCTTGTTGGCTGTAAAAATAACGTATATGGTCGAAAGATCAATGGTGCTTTTTTATGCCTGGCTGATTTATAAAAATTTACATTTCTGTTAGGTTTGCGTTGGGAACAATTGATTTGCAGTGATTTTGTATGGCAATTTTAAAGTATTTCCTATATTAGGTTAAGTTCGTGTCTTAAGTCTTTTGTTAGTTATGGTTTTTATTTCGGTGTTATCAAAAGTAATTGAATTTTAGTTGCATGTTATAAATCACTAAATCTTGTTCATCGATTAATGATTTGGTTGTATTTAAGTTCATATGTTTAGTTAAAAATTAAGATTTATTAAATAAATAATAAATTATTATTCCAAATACAACATTGTTCAATTGCAGCACTTATTTTTACTGGAGTGATTTGAATGGAATATCGTCGTTCGGGGATTCATTGTGTTTTATGTGCGAAGTATATATTCTAAGTAAATCGCAGTTCAAGTTTGAAATGTCTAAAGAGCAAAGGGACACAAAATATCTCGTATTTAAGAAACGATAGTCAAAAACGTATTGCAGATTTGAAAAATTTGGTATCACTTACACGAGTTAGCATCATTAATTCAAAACTGTCAAAATGGCGTTTGAAGCATATGAATCCCCGGACGATGATATATGATAATGGTAACATTATCATTGCATAATGAGCCATGTCCGTCTGTCTGGCTGACTGGTGGGCAGGATAATGCGAGTAAACCTTAACTGATCCTAATGAAAATATCCAGTCTTATATGTTCTAAAATGATTTAATAACATTGTAAATTGGCAGAATAGGCCCATCCCTTCTAGTACCTCACATAGAAAATTAACTATTTTTGGTAACTAATACCGCTCCCATAACTTCCTAATGGAGGATATTAGACAAACTTCCAGAATGCCGAAACCATTGCCACACCCTCCCCTGGATACCTCTCATACATATTACAGAATTGAGCCTCATAGTTTTACATAGTCATATTTTGCGTAAGACTTACGCATATGAAAATTTAATTCAGTAATTAATATGGACTATATCGTCTGATCTCTTCTGGTACCTCCAATACAAAATAACATATTTTTGGATAATTCATATTTCTCAATTAACTTCCAAATGTATAACTAGAGGATATTTGTCAGTTTAATCATCTAGTAATATTAATTAAACCTCCAGAATATCGAAACCTTTGCCACAACCTTTTCTCGTTTCTCCAATACATAAGATGTACGCATATGCAAATTTGACTCAGGAATGAATATGGACTATAGAGGTTGACCATTTCTGGTATCTCCTATACAAATTGACCTTTTTTTTTAGTTGATATTTCTTCCATAACTTCCTAACGGACAAGTGGTAATTTTAATGTCTTGTAATGGATGACGAAAAGACCCGCTCAGACAAACCGTCATAAAATCTAAACCTTTGCCACTCCCGTTCTACAAGCTACCATACATATTACAGAATTGACCCTCAAAGTTTTACATATACATATATCTTTTTTGTAAGTACACTGAAATCATTAATATTTTAAGTAAGATGTACGCTTTTAAAAATGTGACTCAGGAATGAATATGGACTACATCGGCTGACCCTTTCTGGTGCTTCCCATACAAAATTAACTATTTTTAGAAAATTAATAGGTCTTCCATAACATCCAAAGGGTTAACTGGAGGATATTTAAATTTGACCAGTTAACTTATCTTGTAATAATAGACAAATCCTCAGAAAACGGAAACCTTTGCCATACCCCTTCAGGTACCTCCCATACTTATAACCGAATTCACTCTAATAGTTTTACATGGATATCTACTGTGTAAGTACCCTGAATTCAGTCAAAGTTTGCGAAAGATGTACATATCCGCCAACCAGAAACAGATTTTCATGACCAATTTCCTCCTGGACGAAAACTCGATAAAAGGCTTAACTTTGTCAGATGATAGTTTGTACGTTATTTTTGAATAAATAAAAACGTCAGATGGCGTATGTTGGTGGAAAGATCGTCAGTTAATGACTTAGAGGGTATGCTTACTTATTAACTTATGTGGCCCATTACAACTTACACGCTTCGGACATCTGCGTGTGTTCTCCAGTTAGTCCTACCAGATGGTGGCAGGTCGCCTACCTCACGTCTACCCTACCTTGGTCCTTACAATGAAATTTGAGTCTCCCTAAGCTGCGCCGTCCTTCAGATTCGCCTTCAAACACTTTCCTCGCTGGAGCATTAACATTCATCCTGGCAACATGTCCCAGCCATCGTAGTCTTTAGATTCTGACTCTTTTAGCTACGTCGATGTCGTGGTAAACATCATACAGCTCATGGCTCAGCCGATGGGGAAACTCGCCGTCGACACAGATAGATTTATATAATTTTTGGAGTACTTTTCTCTCGAATAATCCCAGGTTTTGTATGTCCGTTGTCGTAAACACCGGCATTCGGCAGCATACAACAAAACGAGTAAAATAAACACCTGGTATAGCTGTTTCTTAGTATCCCGAGATATAGTGGTGATACTAAAGTGCTGCCGAAGTCCGTAAAAAAATCTATTGGGGAGCACTATTCTCCGTTTGATTTTTTGGCTGACATTATTTTTCTTATTGACGGAAAATCCGAGGTAGGTAAATTCATCTACTACCTCAAAACAATAATTGTCAATGTTCTCGGTGCGTCCCCATCCAGAGGACTCTTTGTTCGTCAAAATCTTTATTTTTGTTTTGTCCTCGTTGACCGCTTTACCGTCAAATCTCTCCTTTTCTAGAGATGAGAAAACAGCAGTAACATCCCGCAGATTTCGGCCAATGATGTCTTATCATCGGCATAGGCTAGTGGCATGTGGTTCTAATGGAATATGGTACCAGACATGTTGACACCAGCCTTTTTCATCACCTTCTCCATAACTATATGAAATAAGGTACAGGACAAGCTATCGTCCTGACAGCGACCTCTTTTCGTGTTGAATGGTTTAGAGAGATACTTACCATCTTAATAAAGGTTTTTTCCAAGGCACATCTGCAAAGTGGAATTAGCTTTGCAGGATTACCAAACTCAGACATGGCTTCATATAACTTACTCCTTATCGAAGAGTCGAAGGCAGCTTTGTAGTCTACAAAGAGGTGATAGGTGTCGATCCAATTTTCATGAGTTTTTTTTTCCAGGATTTGTCGTACAGTGAATATTTGATTCGTCGTACATTTGCCAGGTCTAAAGCCGCACTGATATGGTCCAATTAGTTTTTCTACAATTGGCATTAGACGTTCACACAATATGCTCGGAATGACCTTGTATGAATAGGCTTATTCCACAGTAGTTCTTACACTCACTACGATCTCCATTTTTGTATATGGAACATAACAGACTGAGACTCCAATCCCCAGGCATGCTCTCCTCTAGCCAGATGTTCTCCATTAGCTGATGCGTGCTCCTAATTAGCTCCTCCCCACCTGCCTTAAATAATTCATCAGGGAGACCATCGGCCCCAGTCGCTTTGTTATTTTTAAGGCGGGATATTGCCACACGTATCTCGCTCATTCTCGGACGTGGACAGTTAATATCATCGTCATGGTGCGGGATCTCCTGGAACGGTGTCCGTATCTAGTAGATTGCTGAAACGTTCTCTCTATATCTCTAGAACGTTATCAGGGTCCGTCACTAGCTGGAAATTGTAATCTTGTTCCACGCATTATCGCCTTAATTCTCTATAGAATTTTAGGGCTTCCCCCTTCTTCGGAACAAATCTGTGCACTCATCCATCTTTTTACGTCTAAAGAGACGAGTTGCCTCTCGCCGTTTACGAACATCCCCAGTTGCCTTTGGCTGCAGTTTCGCCCTGTATGCAGCATCCGTCTCTCTCGTGATATGCGACATTCATCATCGTAACAGGCATCTTCTTGAGACGGCTTTGAGTACCCAAGTACGATTCTTGCAGTCCGTTCTATGTATTGCCACTGTGGTCCGCAGTTTACCGATGTCCAGATTTCTTTGTGCCTGGTATGTACGTTTTTCGCCATGCTTAGCCTTGTGCGTACCTTAACTGCGGTAGGAAAGTGATCGGAGTCAATGTTCGCATCCCTGATCACTAGTACGTCCAGAGCACTCGATGCGTGCCTTCCATTGACCACCATCCTCGTCAATTGATCTGGAGATAACCATGTTGCCTTATGAATATTTTTATGGTCAATTCTAGTGCTGCTAACTACCATATTTCTTGCCGCATAGAAATCAATCAGTCTGATTCCATTGTTCGACGTTTCGGTGTGCAGACTGAATTTTCCGATTGTAGGCTCAAATGCTGTCTCCCTGCCTATTTTAGCATTAAAATCGCCTAGTACAATTTTGATGTCATGGCTCGGGCTACGGTCATATACACTGTCTAGGCTCTCGTAGAACTCGTCTTTGTCCTCATCGCTTTTCTCTTCTGTCGGAGTATGGGCACATATAAGTGTTATGTGAAAAAACTTTGTTTTGACTCTTATGGTGGGTATACGTTCACACAACGGGTTGAATCTTGAGACTAGGTGTCGCAGTCTCTTGCCAACCACAAATCCACATCAAAACTCGTGGTTGTCCGCATGGCCACTATAGTAGATGTCGCACGTCTTCATGCGTGAGCACCCGTGTCCCGTCCATCGGATTTCCTGTAAAGCGGTTATGTCAGTCTTGCATTCTTCGAGGACTTTCGCCAGTTGGTCTATACAGTGTTCTAACATTCCAGGTGCATATCCTCAAATCATGGTCCTTAATTCGTTTGCGGTGGTCGTCAACATTTTGGAGGGTCCGTGTTATTCTTATCTTACTTTTTTCATTGCAATAGTTTAAACGTCAGTGGCGGGTTGCAAGCCCAGCGCACCACGTCGCAGTTTTCTCCTCCTGTCAGGATTTTATTACAGCCGCCCATTCTGGGTCAGACGCTGACCAGGGTACCGCAATCTCTGAGCCGACGTGCCTGGGTTTTAAGTTTCGGCCATCACAGTAAGCCGACCTCTGACGGGTGTCAAAGCCACGTTTTCAGGCGTCACCACGTGGAGGTACTCCGTCCGCAGTAGTACCACGAATACGGAGCTCTGTGAGTAGACTTAAAGTGGAATTGGCAAGGATCACTCTGGGTTTGCCAAGTTAAACCGATCAGAAGCTTTCCTTGCATCACACTCCCGACGCCCAAGCAGGTGTTAAAATTCGTCTTTGAGCTCGTCACTATTATCATCCGTCGGAGCATGAGCACATATCAGCGTGAAGTAGAACAATTTTGCCTTCACTCTTATGTTGGCAATTGGTTTACTGACAGAAGTAAACCTAGAGAGCATGTGTCGCAGTCTCTCGCCGACCACAAATACACAACCAAACTCATGCTTATCCGCGTGGTAGCTCGAGTACACGTCGCACATCTACTGGATTTCCTGTATAGCAGTAATGTCAGCCTTATACTCTTCGAGGACATCCGCCAGTTGATTGGAGAAAGCTGGTCAGTATAGAGTTTTAACATTCCAAGTGAATGTTTTCAAATCATGTTCCTTAAAATGTTTGCGGTGGTCGTCAACATTTTTCAGACAGTTCACCTGACTGAATTTATAAATTGGTTAACGTTATGTTTTCTAAAGAGTTGAGAATTGAAGAAAAACAACTATCCTGGCAACGTTCTATGAAAATACTTCCCAAGTGATTCTATCTATAAAAATATTGATTTTACATCCTTTTTGAAAAACTGGTTTACCGACATCAAAAAACCAGTCAAACCGGATATTTGAAACTTATTTGTTGAAAAATCCGGCATACGAAAAAAACGAAAAAAAACCGGTTAGACGGTTTTCGGTTTCGGTTTTGAACACTCTAATTGGGATACATATGGAGGGCCAAAAATATATTGTGAAGGTTAAAAGATCCACAGAATTGCTACTCATAGTATTTTAAGTAAAATTGTTGAATATATTCTATACCTTAAATGTAAGAATCACATGGTTTTCTATACAGATTCATCATAAGAATGCAAAAGCGTTAAGTTTCTTTGTTCGAATACGAATCATCTTAATAATTAACGTTACAGTACACAACATCTTAATCAATAACTTTGAATGTAGGACGAAGTCTGAATGTATTATATTTTGCCCTATTTAATTATTTTCTATTCACAACAAGTTTTTTATAAATTTAGACAGTAAATAAGTTCTCAATAAATCTCAAGATAATTTTGTAATATTGTGAGCTCATTGGTAGTTTTAGTCATTGAGCAATTTCGATTTTATTATATTTATAAATTACAGCTATCAAAATAAGTTTATGTATGTGGTGGTAAACGTTTTGAAATGCATTTGTTTGATCTTAATGTTAATTTTTATACAAATCATTGTAAATCAAGTGTAAATATAGTTTTAACAAATCATTAAAGCAAGGCATCGTAAAATGCTAAAGAGGCGGGTAAAGTATACAATAAGTTTTTCAGGTTTATAGTTTTCCGCATAGGTGTGTAGTTAGTCATCCAGATTTATAAGACAAATAAAAGAAAATTAAATCATTAATAACGATTTTATTAGAAAAATACGAAATTAGGAAATTCAAAATTTTGTGATTTGTATTTATTGTAATCTAATTGTATTTTATTGAGTTAAGTATTTATTGTAATCTAATTTTATTTAATTGAGTTAAGATATTTGGGTCTTATTTGGTTCTTTTAGGTCTTAAGAATATCATTTTTCGAAATACGATTCTGTTTGTTTGAAAGAAAATCATAAATTAAGTGATCATATACAGTTTACTAGAAATGCATTAAATACGATGTACCAGCAACCTTTTATCACACAAATATCATTTTCATTTCATTCATGTCTGCTTTTTTAGTGTCTGGTTAATTATAGCCGGAAGATTTACGTTTTGTGTATTTCTCTTTTCGTACTCATATTTACTCAAGTTGTTGGGTTGTTTTTATTTTATTTATCTTGGTAATTTTTGCATAATTATTAAAATGCATTTGTGCTGCAGCGTTTTTATTTTCCTTTGTCTTGGACAATTTTTCTTGTGACTAAGTTTTTTTTAAGGTTTTGTTTCTCGTTTCTCCTGTTTCTGTTTGGTTTTAACCATTGTTTCAATATTTATTCAAGTTGAAGTTTAAACATAATTACTTTTTTTCGGTATTTTTGTTTTCATATTCAGTTTCATTCACTTTGGCCTTTTTCAACCAACGTTGTTGGATGCAGTTTGCCAGTGAAAACTTTGTAAACAAAAGTTGTTGCATAACATATATTTGCTTGACAGTAAACATCATCAGAGATTGTGTGCTAAAGCGAGTGCGCATGTGAGTGAGTGTCTGAAGTAAACTATAAACTGGGTAACATTAATGTTTGTAGGTTAAAAGTTGTGGCTGAAAATAAGTTGCATTTGCTAAGACAACATTGGCTTAATTGTTTTATGTAATATTTATCTGTGGATTAGTGCTATGTATTATTGTGTATTTTACAAATCATTAGTTTAAGTTTTATTTGCTAAGATTTTCTGGTGTATATTGTTAATTTTCTTAAATTGTAGTCGGTGTCTGTGAAGTATTTTCACGATTCTCATGTTTGTTTCTTAAGTCTTTTGATTTGCATAGGGGGGCTCAATTATGCAGAGAATTTTTGAGGGCCGTGGATGTCAAGCTGAGCTAAAATGCATTTATGAAATCAATTATTACATAATTGGTATCTGCATTCGCAGTAAATTAGACATATCGATTACACTATCCAACACCAAAAAACTAAGTTTTTTTAATATTTATAAAAGTTTGGAAATCCGGTCCAGTCAGGGCTGCTCGCTGCCTTGCGGAAAACCATTACGACTGTAGATTTATAATTGACCAGAGACTTAGCAATCTTGTCTTGCAGTTCAATCCTGTTAGTGATCGAATAGTGATCCGCATCATGCGAAATATTTCTACATCACGCTGATTTGTGTGCATACCTCGACGGAAGATAAAGACGATGAGATTAAAGATTCATATTATGAGCGCCTAGAGAAGACCTGCCCTAGGAGATTATAATGCAAACATAGGAAGGGAAGATGTTCTTGGACATTCGATAGGTAAATCTAGCCTACACACTAACACGTTCGACAACTGATTTAGGCTGGTTAGCTTCGCAGCGGCAAGGAACATAGTAGTGAGTGGAACCAGGTTTGAACATAAAGGTATCCACAAGGAAACTTGAATATCCCCCGAGCAACACACCAAAAATAGATCACGTGGTCATGGACGTGCACATTCTCCTTGGGGCTAACATTGACTCAGTTTACCACTTAGTTTCAGCTAAAGTGCGCACAAAGTTGAGCAAAGCGAAAAACGCTCAATGAAAGCTGGACATCGCAAAACTGCAAACCCCAGAGATAGCGACTGCCTACTCAATGCAACTCTAACAACTACTACTATACAACGCCTCTACTTCTGATGTTCCGAAAAGACAGTTGCAGCACATAGCTCATTCCAAGGTAACCGCCGCAACAACCGTGCTTGGGAATGAAAAACGACTTTCAAGAGCAAAACACTCCGTAAGATATATGTACCCGTCATCGTTAACGGAGAGTAGCGACGTCATAAAAATCATTAGCGTTGCGAGCTGTATACCGACATTGACGTGCAACGCCTTGATGAAAATGCTCCAGCTCGAAAAGTCTTTGACGATGAACTCGATAGACGGCGAAGAAGTGGCCGACCAAAACTCCGATGGAGAGACCAGGTTACTAAAAAACCTTGCAGAACTTGGTGTGACAAATTGGAGAAGTAGGGCAGCTGATCGAAGCGCATATATTATTTTTTTACATAATCATATCAAAATCTATGATTGTAAGGAAATGTCAGCTAAGTAAGTAAGTAAACGACCAACAAAAAATTTGGCATACCACTACGTGTTGGCAAATTTTGTACAAGTAATAAATATAACCTTTTTAGGTGATTTGGGTTCAAAAATGTTCCGTACCAAATGCGATTTCTAAAAAAAATCAGATTTTTGTTTTTAATATTTTCAATTGGTTTATGAAATAAATTTTAAGTTTAAAGTATGTGATGATTCACAGAATGGCAAAATGTCTTGTATAATTTTAATTGCAAGCTCCGCAAAATAACTGGGCTGTCACCTCTAAATCTGGCTACTATTAGTAAATATTGTTAATACATGACAAAATGTATGTATTGCTGCGAGTTGGCAACTCTGTAATTGAAATCACTTGGACAGATTTGTGAAGACATAAAATAACAAAGAAAAAATGTAAAAAACAGCTGAAAGGATGCCGTAACCTTCGTAGGAAAACCTTGAATGACTATATGATCTGAAAAAAAGTAGTTGCGTTTTGTGCGGAAACTTTTCAGGAATTTCGAAAAAAAATAAATAATGGGAGTTCATACTTTTTTATGCTCTTTTCGACTATGCTATGCCATTTTTCCTAATTGCAAAAATTGTAAAAAAGTTATATGCCTAATGGACATACACCGGACTTACCTTTTTACTTAAGCCCAGGCCACGCATTAAGCGTCAAAGCGGCGAGCGTCTGAGCAACGAGTTTGAGCGTCTTATTACTTTTGTTTTAAATTCTTCAATTTTTTTATTTTAATATTTTTATATTTTTATATTTTTATATTTATATATTTATATATTTATATATTTATATATTTATATATTTTTATATTTTTATATTTTTATATTATTATTTTTATATTTTTATATTTTTATATTTTTATATTTTTATATTTTTATATTATTATATTTTTATATTTTTATATTTTTATATTTTTATATTTTTATATTTTTATATTTTTATATTTTTATATTTTTATATTTTTATATTTTTATATTTTTATATTTTTATATTTTTATATTTTTATATTTTTATATTTTTATATTTTTATATTTTTATATTTTTATATATTTATATTTTTATATTTTTATATTTTTATATTTTTATATTTTTATATTTTTATATTTTTATATTATTATATTTTTATATTTTTATATTTTTATATTTTTATATTTTTATATTTTTATATTTTTATATTTTTATATTTTTATATTTTTACATTTTTATATGTTTATATTTTTATATTTCTATATTTTTATATTTTTATATTTTTATATTTTTATATTTTTATATTTTTATATTTTTATATTTTTATATTTTTATATTTTTATATTTTTATATTTTTATATTTTTATATTTTTATATTTTTATATTTTTATATTTTTATATTTTTATATTTTTATATTTTTATATTTTTATATTTTTATATTTTTATATTTTTATATTTTTATATTTTTATATTTTTATATTTTTATATTTTTATATTTTTATATTTTTATATTTTTATATTTTTATATTTTTATATTTTTATATTTTTATATTTTTATATTTTTATATTTTTATATTTTTATATTTTTATATTTTTATATTTTTATATTTTTATATTTTTGTATTTTTATATTTTTATATTTTTATATTTTTATATTTTCATCTTATATATAAAATTCTCGTGTCACAATGTTAGTCTGCATACTCCTCCGAAACGGCTTGACCGATTCCTCTGAAATTTGGTAAGCATATTGGGTAGGTCTGAGAATCGGCTAACATCTATTTTTCATCACCCTAAATGTTAAGGGTGGTCCACTAGCGCCCGGTAGGTGGCGCTGGAGTGGGTTTATAATCAAAATTTGAACAAATGGACCAATTTAACTGAAATTCAGAATGTATGTTTGTTTGATCATCAGAAAAAATTGTATATACAAATGGAACCGGTAGGTGGCGTTTGGGTGTATTTTTAATCAAAATTTAAATGAATGGACCAATTTAACTGAAATTTAGTATGTATATTTGAGTGATCATGAGAACAAAGTTTCTGTATAACTGGACCCGGTAGGTGCCGCTAGGGTGGAATTATAATGAAAATTTTAACGAATTAAACAATTTGACTGAAATTTAGAATGTATATTTGTTATAATATGAGAAATTTTTTTCTGTATAAATGGACCCGCTGTTGAGTTGGCTGTAGTTGAATTATTTCGAAAATTTATATCGATTGTCCGACATTACTCAAACTTAACATGTATTTTTGGACATGAGAAAATGTTGGATGTATGTTTTTATTCAGTTGCCGGTGTTTAGATTATGATACACTTAATTTTTGCAATGTCATTTAGTCACCAGTGAGAACATTACATATATACATCTTTAAAACATCAATATTATTGAGAAGTCAATATATAAAAATGGATGTATATTTTAATGTCACCACTAATTGCGAGAACGGTTGAACCGATTTGTACCAAAATGTCAGTGAAAGTTGGTGATGGACTATAGATGGTCACCCAGACCACAAAACGGCTTAAGGTAGAATGGCGAACATTTGTATTGGCGCACTTCCTATAAAATTAAAGAGCTTCACAAAGTTGTTTTTCCCATATCAAACCTTAAGGCTACTAACCCGAAAATGAGAAAAACTGTTGCTATCACCCAGGCCAAACGTTTTATAGGGTTGTTGAGTCAAATGAAGGGATTTTTGAAAATTCGTACATGATAGCACTTTGCCCCTTTTTTTTACCCCAAAAAGGGGCAAAGTGCTATCTGCTTAAAAATGTGGTTTTAGAATATATGCCTATTAATAAGTAAGTTTTCATCATATCATGGACGACACTGCCGATCTTTTTTATCAATTCTTACAAAAATATATACAGTAGACTACGGATAAGTGCATATCGGTTTTCGCGCGACTTTTTGTGCACTTATGCGGTTTTTGCATTTATACAACACTCGGATAAGTGCACAACTATTGCATATATACAAACATTGCATAAGTGCACGATTATTGCATTTATACAAACATTACATTATTTTTATTAATCTGTAACACCAGTTCAGTTTGGACGAAACTTTAAGAAAGTAATTAAATATAAAGCTGTTTAATGTTTTTATTTATATTTGGTTCACATTGCATAACAGGTTTTTAATAAAAACTTATAAAATCAGTTCAGTTTAAGGTAAAAAAAAAACACAAATATATATTTCATTGTTTTAGTGTTTATCATATTTTATACAAAAAAAATTAAAAATATTCAGTTCTGTGCCAAAATAATAGCTGTTAATGAATCATTGCAATCATATTTTGCAACATTGTTTTTTGCAAAATACATATACGTGTGCTCAAAATGTCTGAAATCTGTTTTTGAACCGTGTTTTCTGTTCCAACCTTACATATTTTTTTTACAGTTTCTCTAAATCATAATCTACATTTATGTAACATATTATGAGAGACTTGCATTTATGCATGCAAAGTTGTACTAAAAAAGTACTTTCAGGTTAGCAGAAGTTGTGCATTTATCCGATTTTTGCATTTATACGTGTTGCACTTATCCGTGTATTTTTGTATGTAAACGTATAAAAAAGGCTAATGGCTTCAAGTTCCAGTGCATTTATGCGGTTTTTGCATTTATGCGATGTGCACTTATCCGTAGTTTACTGAAATAATCTTTTTGGTATATAAAGAACAAATTTTGTCCGGAAAAATCTCGCTCTTTAAATTGAAATATATCTGAGGTCAAAGTAATTAACCAATCGTTATTAGATTTTAACTGTACTTAACATCTTTTACAATAACTTGGAGGCAGGACGAAGACTGCCGGGCCAGCTAGTATTTTTATATTATTTTATATTTTTATATTTTTATATTTTTATATTTTTATATTTTTATATTTTTATATTTATATATTTTTATATTTTTATATTTTTATATTTTTATATTTTTATATTTTTATATTTTTATATTTTTATATTTTTATATTTTTATATTTTTATATTTTTATATTTTTACCCACGCCTCTTTCCCCCCCAGATACCGCGCGAGCTGGGGTCCATTTAAGCTGAACATGACGGTGTTCTCGGCCACAAGTCACTTCAGCACTTCATGTTAAAGTGTAAATTTTTTTTTTTTTTTTTTTTTTTTCTTTTTTTTGAATTGAATTGATTTGATTTGAATTATATTGAAGTGAATTATATTGAATAGAATTAAATTTATAATATAAAAGTTATAACTGATCATTTCCATATATCGCTGTTTTACGGGCGTAACATCAGCCTAAAAACATCCTCATAATCCGGCATGTTCCCAAGGCAATGGCTTTCGACATTTCATGTAAAAGAGATGAAAGTCCCAATTCGTCGAGATGTTGCGTAACAGAATTTACCACAATACCAGTACTCGATATTACAATTGGGATAGTCTGTACAGTTGTTAGGTGTTCTCTCTGTTTCACTTCAAACGCAAGATCTGCATATTTGGAAATTTTTTCACTTATGGTACGATTCACGTTATCCGAGAGTGGAACTGCGACATCCAGGATGTATCCAACCCTTCTGCGTATGTCTATCCATATTATATCTGGTCTGTTTGCGATGATTGTCCGATCAGTTGACATTGTTCGGTCCCAATAAAGTTTAAAATTTCTGCTCACTAACACTGCCTCAGGTTCATACCTGTAATATGGAAGTTTTTCTTCCAAGAAACCGCTTCTTACAGCAAGGCTTTGGTGGATTATTTTCGCCACGTCGTTATGTCTTTTGAGGTATGCCGTACTCGCCATTATCGAACAACCATTGATGATGTGTTCCGTAGTCTCCGCAGCCTGACCACATCGTCGGCAACGGTTATCAATGTCCTCATGCAGGATAACTCGGCGGAAATGCTTGGTGTGCATTATCCCATCCTGTATGGCCATTAAAAATCCTTCCGTTTCCGGAAACAGTTGTCCGTATTGGAAACATATAGTAACATATATATTTTTATATTTTTATATTTTTATATTTTTATATTTTTATATTTTTATATTTTAAATTGTCAAATAAAAATTAGAACAAATTCTATTCCTAAGCGGCACCGCTCAGCCGCTCATTGCGTGACTACTTCAACAGTATTTCATATGTTTTCATTTGTTGCCGCTCTCCGCTCTGCCGCTCAGTGCGTGGTCTCTGCCTTAGATATATTTTCACATCATATAAACGACTATGTCTTAATTATTTTCATAGACTCTCACATTAACCATAACCTCAGACAAGCGTAAAATCACTAAGCTTCCCCCCATGACTAAGCATCAATTTATTTTCCAGCTAAATGAAACGGCAAAAAAAAACAAAAAAATTAATTAAAATCAAACAAATCACTAACCACACAATTTGTTAGAGGGTGTGAGAAATTTGATCATAAAAAAACGAAATATTTTATTCCGGTGTTCACAAAAAGAAAAGAAATCAAGTTAACAAATACACTAATAAAAAACAGACGTAGATAAAGAAGATAACGCAATATGTGATAACTAAAGATTTCTTCTCTCTAAAGCGTAACTACCTATGACTTAAACGTTAACCCAGGTAATAAGTTGTAAAGTTTTAAAATGAATAGAGGTATATTTGTATTTTACAATTACATGAAAAAAAACTGAGAAAAAACTTAAAGCTGGGTTGGGCGTGTAAGTGAATTCAAAAAATATATTTTTCTGGAAAGGGTTATACCTTATTTTTTCGATTAGTAAACCGATGATTTGTATGTGTATGTAAGGTGGCTGGATAACAAGTGAATTTAAGATACGGCAAAAACAACAGCAACAATGATTACTATGTTGTGCGGTTATGGCAAGGCAACAAATTACACACAAGTAAAAGATGCTGTCAATGTGACGGCAAATTGTAAATTAAGAAACTCCCCATTTAAGGCACTTCATCATGCGGTTCCCATTTACAAGAGAAAACGAGGTGGGGCACAAATGTTTTACTTAAAGTGAATATGGGCAGGATAAGTTTTGTGGTTTCCATTTCAACATTCGAAATTTTCAATAATAGTTGTCTTTATACGACAATGTTGCTACATTTTGTTTAAAATAAACCAATATACAAACTTTACGAATCATCCTCGTAGCAATGATTCAATAGCTTTTGATGTTATTCGACATTTAAGTAATTTCTACAAGATGCACGTGATGGATGGATTACTTGCAAAATTTCATATTAAATACCTTTTTTCATTTTGGGTTTTCTATATCAAACAGCAAAAAAACACACACACCTTGCCATCGTGCAGGTGGAAGTGGTTTTATCTGTAAGTTGTTTATTTTTTTGTTATTACTTCAATCTCTTTGCTTTGCAAACTGCAAAGTTTGTGACACCAATTGTTAAATCATCTTGTTTAAGGTATATATGAAGTTTTTGGCGCTGTTTATATTTTTCGTTATCTTTTTTTGTATTCCTCATCTTTAACAACAAAGATTTTGGTGAAATTTTTCTGTGTCTGCTGTCGTCGTTTTTTTTGTAGTTGCTATTACTTGCCTTATTGTCTGCCAAAAATTATGATATTTTGTTTTTGCAGCTACCTCGTTGACCTTGATGGAAGATGTTTTGTAATATACCACATTGGTTCTTTTACTTATGTAATATATGAAAATATGTACGTTTATATGTTGTAGCCGCCGCCGTAAGTGGATGACTGATGATGACAACAGGTGAAGAATATAATGAATATTTAAGACGGTGATGATGTAAATAGTGGGAGAAGTATTATGAAATTTTGTCAATTATTGAAAAAAACTGTATAATGAATAAATAACTGGTAAAAAACGAAATATTCGATGTAAAAAAGTTACACGATATGGCAAAAGCAATGTGATAACAGGTTGTTGTCATTTATTGCAACAATTTTCTTTATTTTTTGTTATATGTCGGTGGCAACGACTGGTGGCATGATGTTTAGAAAAAGAGACTATCATGCGGATGACCTGGGCTCGGGCTATTCTATTTTTTTTGTTCGGCGGCCCCTCCACAATTTTCGAGAAGTTAAGTTAATAGTCATGTCTAGTAAAAGCTTCTTAAAATGCTGAGTGTTGGGTGACGTAGGCTGTTGGACACCAAGAATCGGTTTGATGGGTTTTAACCTGGCTAAACCTAGTACTTATCTTGGTCCCTCCTTCATCTTAAGTGGACACTGACCTCACCTTGGAGTCACCTTCCTAACCGAAAAGTGAGGGTATGAAAAATAAGGTTTATTTGAGATCAACATACAATAGCCGGGAAATTACTAAGCCACAGTTGGAATCTCATCTTGAGTTAGGTTGGGAACTCACCTTGAAATGAGTGGAAAGCCGTCAATATTTAATGAACAACTTTAAGGTCTTCAATGATATCCTAAACTAAGCGTCCAGTCACAAAAAAAACCTTAATTTATGATCACCATACGATAATTGGGTAATCACCAAGATACAGTTGGAATCTCATCTTAAAATTGGAAACTCAACTTGAAATGAGTAGGAAGCATCCAAAGTATACAACTGTATAAAGGAGGTTACCTTGTGATCAAATAATTTTTCTTTGCAAAATGTGATATTCAAAGGAGAAACAAAAGGGACATTTTCTTAAAGAAAGAACCACCTGTTAAGCCACCATTAAAAATTTTCGCAGCAGGTGGCAGAAATGTCAAACTAATCAAGGATCAAAATATAAAAAGATCCAAAAAAAATATTTAAAATATAAAAATATAAAAATATAAAAATATAAAACAGAAATGTCAAAATAATCAAGGATCAAAATATAAAAAGATCCAAAAAAAATATTTAAAATATAAAAATATAAAAATATAAAAATATAAAAATACAAAAATATAAAAATATAAAAATATAAAAATATAAAAATATAAAAATATATAAATATAAAAATATATAAATATAAAAATATAAAACAGAAATGTCAAAATAATCAAGGATCAAAATATAAAAAGATCCAAAAAAAATATTTA
This sequence comes from Muscina levida, assembly GCA_964034835.1. Taxonomy (NCBI): domain Eukaryota; kingdom Metazoa; phylum Arthropoda; class Insecta; order Diptera; family Muscidae; genus Muscina; species Muscina levida. The sequence goes on along the minus strand of OZ035880.1, from coordinate 31,885,491 downwards.
AAATATAAAAATATAAAAATATAAAAACATAAAAATATAAAAATATAAAAAAATATAAAAATATAAAAATATAAAAATATAATATACAAATATAAAAATATTAAATAATAAAAATATTACAATATTATAATATTAAAATATTAAAATATTAAAATATTAAAATATTAAAATATTAAAATATTAAAATATTAAAATATTATAATATTAAAATATTAAAATATTAAAATATTAAAATATTAAAATATGAAAATATTAAAATATTAAAATATTAAAATATAAAAAAAAATATTAAAAAAATAAAATATAAAAATATTAAAATATTAAAATATTAAAATATTAAAATATATTTTTTTTTTTTTTTTTTTTTTTTTTTTTGGCGGGTAAGGTAGGGGAAATGCATTACGCATTCGTGACAGTAGTCACGTTATGTCGGACTCTCCAAAATGGCATACCGACTAAAACCCCTCCCTGTCTCCTCTCCGGGAAGTAATCCACCTCGGAACCGCTTACGCATTACTTCAAGGTGGTTCCCATGTGGCCATGTACGCCAACCTTCTCGATTGACCTGCTTTCAGGCCCCCGCTTGGTCTCCGCTGCACCTCAGGAAACTGCGGCGTCCAGGTCTAATTTTTTGCTCCTAAGGATCTGCTCCGTGTATTTTGCTACCGCGATCCAATTTCCTCCACTGGTTGTCATAATATTAATAATATTATCGGCTGTTATTGTTCCTACCTCTTCTGTCAGTTGTTGACGATGAGCCAGCCAGCGTGTGCACACAAAAAAAGTGTGTTCTGCGTCATCCACAACCTCATCTGTTTCGTACAGACAGAACGGATTGTCACATTTTCCGATTTTATTTAGGTACTTCCTAAAGTATCCGTGTCCGGATAACATCTGAGTTAGGTAGTAGTTTACCTCTCCACATTGTCGATTCAGCCAAATTTTGATGTTCGGTATAAGCTTTGCTGTCCACCTTCCGTGTTTTTCGTTATTCCACCGTTCTTTCCACGACGTTATAGTCTGGTCTCTTATTGACATCCCAGTGTTGCCGGATTCCTTCATTAGGTATAATGTGCGTCGTTCTCTTGCTAACAGGTCAATTGGAATCGTGCCTGCTATTACCAGTACAGCGGCTGCTGATACTGTGCGATACGCCGAACAGATTCTTAAAGCAGCTGTCCTCTGTACAGCTAAAATAGACTGTGCCCTCTTTTTTATTTTAACGCCTTCGGCCCATATTTCACATCCATAGAGCATGATGCTGTTTGCGGCCTCCATCAGTAATTTGCGCCTGTGCTGCAGCGGTCCTCCTATGTTTGCCATTAGGCGGCTTAGCTGCGCAGTTGTTCTTCCGGCTCTGTTAGCCGCATGCTGTATCTGGACTGCGTATGTGAGTTTAGGGTCCAGTCTTAATCCCAGATATTTCACCGATCTCTGGGTCGTGATTGTGACATCTCCAATATTCACATCCAACTCTACGGGGATGTGACGCCGCGTGAGTAGGAGTATTTCAGTTTTCTGCATTGCCAATTGTAAACCATGAGTATCAAGCCAAGATTTCGCTCTCATCATAACTTGTCTCAGCTTACGTTGTGCATCGTCCGTGTTTCGAGCCGTGATGACGGCTGCAATGTCGTCGGCATATCCTACTAAAAAAGTGCCCTCAGGCATTTCCATCTTCAGGATTCCGTCGTAGCTGGCGTTCCACAGGTCTGGTCCCAGTATTGATCCCTGAGCCGCTCCGGAAGTGACTTGTTTCCTTTTTGGTCCGCTGCTCGTGTTGTACAAAAGCTCCCTGTCTCTTAGGTAGCTTCCTATTATCCTCATAATGTACTGTGGCACAGAGAAGTTTTCTAAAGCGTCCAGTACGTCCTTCCATCTTAAGCTATTAAAAGCATTCTTCACATCCAGCGTGGCGAGGAGTACAACAGGTCTACTGTAATGGTTTACTCGTTGTACGGCATCTACTACCTCCGTCACTTCTCTTAGGGCTCCAATTGTTGATCTACCCGGTCTGAAGCCGTATTGTCTACTGGATAAGCCACCTCTAGCATCTATCGCGTTTGTAAGCCGTGGCTTTATCAACCTCTCAAACAGTTTCCCCGCAGTATCCAGCATACAAAGTGGCCTGTATGATGACGGGGCTTCTGGGTCTCCTTTTCCTTTGCTAATAAGCACTAGCTGTTGCCTTTTCCAAACTTCTGGGAATACACCTTCCTCCAGGCAGGCGTTATACATGTCCAGCAAAAGGTCAGGCTTTTTATTGGCAATCTCCTTGATTACCTCTGCGGGTATACCATCGGGGCCAGGTGCCTTGTTAGGTCGTAAGCCGAGCGCAGCTGCACTGAGTTCATTTGCTGTGAAGGGGGTGAACTCGATAGTGTTTGCGGTATCCAAATATTCCTCCCTGATTACATGTGTCGGAAACAGGGATGTTACAATTCTCTCCATTGTCACCTCATCCATCAGTCCCACAGATTTCTTTGCACTCAGCTTCTCTGTGACAATTTTATAGCCAAGGCCGTATGGGTTGTTGTTAATATCCTCGCGAAGTTCCTCGAAAATTTTCCGCTTGCTTGAGAATATGGCTTTTCGTAGAGATTTTCTCGCTTCTTTGTATGCCGCCTGTTCGGCTTCCGCTGACCCTCTGCGTCTTGCCCTTGTAGACCTTCGCCTGCATCGGAGGCAGTCCCGCCTGATGTCGGCGATATTATCGTTCCACCAATATACCGCTTTCTTCCTGATGTTTGGAGGGTTCGTCTTCGGCATGGCCTTGTCGCAACCGTGACTTATTATGTCCATAACTCGATTGGTCCTTGACCGTGCGTCCCCTGTGGGTTCGTCTTCCAGGTACTTTCTGTCAATTTCACTTATAAGTGCAGGTACATTTAGTTTTCGCGCGTCCCATTTTCGACCGTTTCTCGCATTGATGTTCGTAACCACGTTGTCATTAGATCCAAAGGAGTATGAGATATACTGGTGGTCGCTACCGGTATATATTTCCAGGACCTTCCAGTTCACTAGGTTGTTCGCAACTCTCTCAGATAATAAGGTTATATCCGGGATAGTTCCTTCGCATCCTGCTCGTCTGAAAGTTGTAACGTTCCCCACGTTTGCAACGTTTAGTCCCGTTCTGGCGGCCATGTCAATAATTCTTTTGCCTCTTGAGTTGGTGTGTGGCATACCCCATTCCGTCGCACGGGCGTTAAAATCGCCAGCAACAATAAAGTTCCCTCCGATATCCAATATTGTATCTTCAATACCCTGCAACTTTTGTTCGAATTCACCGACACTATCACTAGGTGTCAAATAGCAGCTCATAAGTGTTATCCCGCAGATCTTCATCCAAACGAAGCAATTTCCTTTGCCCACTGTCCTAGGTCGAAGTTGCCGTGTGTCAGGTATCCACAAGGCTGCAGTTGAGGTGTCATCTTCGAGCCAGCATCCACTATTCTTTGGGGAGTATTGCTCGCTTACAACCACAATATCGGCTCGTTGCTCGAGAACGATCTGTGACAGGAGAGAATCTGCCACCTTTCCTCTGTGCATATTCAGTTGTAGAATCCTCATTGATTCTGTCCTCCTCCAGATTTGCAGGCCCTTGATCCTGGCATATGATCTATTGCCTTGCCGGCATCCTTGGCACACAGGCAGCATTTAACCGCGTTTTTGCACTCCTTAAGTCTATGGCCTTTTTCACCGCATCGGATACAAAGACCCATCCCTTTTCTGTCCGGGCCTTTACAGTCCCATTGTTTGTGTCCGGTTGCAAAGCATCGATAGCAACGTGTCAGTTCTTCTCTGAGCTTAATCCTGCATCGACTCCATCCGATTTTAATTTTCTCCTTTTTTAGCATTAAATTCGCGCCGGCTGCTGGTAGCGAAACGAAGGCTCTGCGCTGTTCCCGACTATTCGCGTTTGTTACACGAATTGTGATATCTGACGTCTTTACCTCGCTTTCCTTCTCCACTGCGGATAATACCTCCTCGCTTGTGGCGAGGGTATCAAGATCTCGGATCTCCAGCGTTACCTTTGGTGTAAGATCTTTCACATCCGCGTCGTCCTTAAGGATTGATTTGATTTTCTCGCGAAATTCGTCCTTTTTCCCGCCTTTGCCCATCTCTATGAGTATCGCTCCCGTTTTCGTCTTTCGGACTGTGCGTATCGCCACTTCTGTTTCCTCCGGGTTCACCTTTGTTCTAAGGTTTTTTAAGACATCCGCATAGCTATGACCTTCTCGGGGTTTTATAACAACTGCTTCGGGTCGTTCCTTAGGTCTCTTTGGGCGTGGTTTTCTTCTTCCTTTTTTGCCATCTCTATTTTCATTTTCTGAAGCGACGTCCGGTTGAGTTTTCGCACGTACTGCGGCTGCAGGGTTCCCGCTAGCTTTCCTCTTATGTTTCTTCCCAGGGTTCGTTTCCGCTGGGCTAGATGCGCTTCTTTTGTTGTGAGATGCTGGAATTGTTGGAGTTTCTAGGCAGATCTCCTCCTGCGTTTTCAGCAATTTGCTTGCTTCCCTTTCCTTTTCAGCAGTTTTCCAATTCCTTCGATAATCTACAATTACGTCCAGTAGTTCATCGAGCTCTGAAACGCCATTTTGGACATCCATATTGATGTTTCTTTGCCTGGCAATGGCCACTCTCATCCTTCGAAGAACGTCTTGGCACTTCGTCAAGGCTTCTTCCTCCGACAGTCTCATTTTGAGAATGAATTCGTGCCTCGGTGAGTTGTGCATCGGCAAGGTACTCTCCGTAGGCGTATCGGCAGCGGTACTCTGTGGTGTTTCGAGATTCAACGGAATATTTTGCTCAGCGTCTTCAGTGATAGCAGTAGAGTTGACTGGGGTTCGCTTTATCCTTGAACTGCTGCGGAAAGCATTTTCAATTTCTTCGTTTGATTTTGGTGTTTCAATATTAGTGGTCATCATCTTCTTATCTGGGTCCCAACTCAAGAGCCGTTATCCTTACTCGTCATGCAGTCGCCCTTTTTACGACCCCGAGGGTCCCTTTGCAGGCAGTGAGGTCCTCGCGAGGGTTGACACAAGACCTTATGGGCGCTTGTGTTCAGAGCCAGGTCGGGCATTAATTAGGATGTCGTATCAACTAAACCTGCATGGCCAGATTAGTGGCGACGAAAATAAGAAGCGTTCTCTGAGTCCTTGCCAAGGTTTTATTAGGGACGGAAGGCAGCTGTGACATTAGCCTGAAAGCCATTTCGATGGGATGTCACTCCCACGTACTCAGGTAACAGAATGCCACACCTGTCAGCCCGTAGCAAACTAGTCATAATAGTATGTCCATGTCGTGTTCCAAATTCATATCCAGGTCTTTAACGTTGCTTGGTATTGTTGGCCTTGGGCCATAACATCTGCAACATATTTCGGCTTCGATGGGATTAGGGGGACCACGGAGGCATCACTCTCCAATTTACCCTCTCTAGAGGGCACCCCTTGTGGGTGGACGCCTACTTAGATGGCGGCTTCCATTCGCCATGTCATGAAAAACGTCAGAGGGCGTTGATGCCTTTTTGTAGCATACCCTCAGCTTTCACCGCTCAATGATCTGGGACTGCTTATTTAATTCGCAGCTAACCTACATATCTGCAGGCCGTTCAGTTATCCGCCACCTACTGACCCACCATCGTAGCTCTGAGCTTGGAGCTTTAATGGTAATATTAAAATATTAAAATATTAAAAAAAAAAAAAAAAAAAAAAAAAAAAAAATATTAAAATATTAAAATATTAAAATATTAAAATATTAAAATATTAAAATATTAAAATATTAAAATATTAAAATATTAAAATATTAAAATATTAAAATATTAAAATATTAAAATATTAAAATATTAAAATATTAAAATATTAAAATATTAAAATATTAAAATATTAAAATATTAAAATATTAAAATATTAAAATATTAAAATATTAAAATATTAAAATATTAAAGTATTAAAATATTTTTTTTTTTTTTTTTTTTTTTTTTGCGGGACGGATGGGAAAATGCTTTACGCATCTAACGAGATCGTCAAACTCGTCGTATGCCGGACTCCAATATGATACCGGCTAAAAACCCACCACGTGCCACCATCGGGGGATGTATACCACCTCGGAACCGCTTTCGCATTACTTCGAGGTGGCCCCTATGTGGTGCTTTACCAATTCATCATTTTGTGCCTGCGTCCAGGCTCCGCATAGTTTAATTACGCCACTGCGTCCATATCCGTTTTCTTGCTGCGGAGGACGTGTTCTACGAAACATCTTACGGCGTTCCAGTTGCCCTCACTGATTAGCATTTTCGGCACAATACTCGTTGCTGATGTTGTACCGATCTCTCTTTCGAGCTGTCTGCGGCGCTCGATCCAACGGGGGCAATTAAAGAAAGTGTGTTCGGCGTCGTCTAAAACTTGTTCCTCCTCGTATATACAATATGGGGAATTACATTTTCCCATGCGGTTGAGGTATTTTCGGAAATACCCATGGCCAGTTAGCATCTGAGTAATGTAATAGTTTACTTCGCCATTTTTCCTATTGAACCACATTTTTACGTCGGTGATCAGTTTATGCGTCCACCTGCCCTGTTTTTCATTTCTCCAACGAATTTGCCACTTTTCTAATATTTCTTGCCGTATGGTCGCTGCGTTTTGTGTCTGACCCGTGTTTTGCTTCGCATTGAAAATCATCCGGCGCTCCATTGCTTGAAGATCTATGGGTATCATTCCAGCTATAATTAGGACAGCTTGTGCTGATACGGTGCGGTACGCTGACGTCACCCGTAGAGCTGCTGTTCTCTGCACGGATAGTAACTTTTTCGATCTGGTCTGAGTTTCTAGAGCTGGGGCCCAGATTTCCGATCCATAAAGAAGCACACTGTTACAGGCCTCCATGAGTAGTTTCCTTCTGCTTGGAAGAGGTCCGCCGACGTTCGCCATGAGTCTGCTTAGTTGTGCTGTTATCTTAGCTGCTTTTGACGTTGCGTATTCGATCTGCTTTGCGTAAGTCAGCTTTGAGTCCAGTCTTATTCCAAGGTATTTAATCGATGGCTTAGTGGGGATAACTAGGTCGCCTATATGCATTTCTAGCTCGATTGGAATGTGTCTTCTGGTTAGTAGCAACAGTTCCGTTTTGTGCATCGCCAATTGTAGGCCGTGGGAATCCAACCAGGTCTTGGTGCGGATCATGACCTGCCGTAGTCTGCGTTGAGCGTCCTCTGTATTTCTCGCTGTGATGACAGCCGCAATGTCGTCAGCGTATCCCACGAGGAAAGTGTCGTCCGGCATCTCTATCTTTAAGATCTCATCATAAGTGGCATTCCAGAGATCTGGCCCTAGAATGGATCCTTGCGCGGCGCCTGAAGTGACTTGCATTTTTCTCATGCCTTGGTTGGTGTCATACTTCAGCACTCGGTTTTTTAGGTAATCCTTTACTATTCTTAATAAATACTTCGGGATAGTGAAAATTGTCTCCAGAGTATGTATCACGTCCACCCACCTTAGACTATTGAAGGCGTTTTTTATGTCTAGGGTCGCTAAGAGAATGACTGGTCTCGAAAAGTGGTTTATATGTTGGGCTGCTTCAACGGTGTTTATTACATCTTTTAGGGCTCCTATTGTCGATTTTCCAGGTCGAAATCCATATTGCCTACGTGAGAGACCTCCTGCGTCTTTTATGGCTTCTTCGAGCCTAGGTTTGATTAAACGCTCCAGTAGTTTGCCTGCAGTATCCAGCATACACAGCGGTCTATAAGATGATGGTGATCTTAGGTCACCTTTACCCTTGCTGATGAGAACAAGTTTTTGTTCTTTCCAGACATCTGGAAATATTCCCTCCGTTAGACAGCCGTTATACATCCTTAGTAGCATTTCGGGTTGATTTGTTGCTATCTCTTTGATGACCTCTGCAGGTATTCCATCAGGGCCTGGTGCCTTCCTGTTCTTGAGACTGCGAGCCGCTGTTTGCAGTTCTTCTCTGGTAAACAAGGGTATGTTGGTGTTGGATCCTGTTTCCGTACCGTCTACTCTGGTGTTATGGTCTGGAAATAAAGTGCTAACAATATTTAGCATTATGTCTTCATCCATATTTTTCACTGGGTTTCTCAATCCAAGTTTCTGCATAACGACTTTGTATCCGAGACCCCATGGGTTTTTATTAATATCGGATCTCAGCTCCTCCCATTTGTCCTTCTTGCTTTTAAATATGCAGTAATGCAGCTGTTTTTTGGCCTCTTTGTATGCGTTGTGTTCAGTTTCTGCATCACCTCTGCGCCTGGCTCTGGTGTATTTTCTTCTCATTTTTTTGCAGTTTTGTCTTGATTCGTCGATCGAGGCATTCCACCAGTATACAGCTTTCCATTTGGGAGCTTTGTTTGCTTTGGGCATTGCTTTGTTGCAGCATCTCGTAATTGTGGCCATGGTATGTTTAACCGTTGATCTTGCATCCCCGTCAGTTATGTATTCTCCAGCGTGCCGATCGATTTCGTGGAGAAACACAGTCGTGTCTAACTTGTTGACGTTCCATTTTCGGGTGTTTTCACCCGACTCCCTGACTTGTGCGTCATCTTCCGCTTTTAGACAAAACGATATATATTGGTGATCGCTGGCTGTATATATTTCCAAGACTCTCCAGTCTTTGACTTTATGGGCTATTCTTTCAGATACAAAGGTTACATCTGGGATAGTGCCTTCGCACCCAGGACGCCTGAAAGTTGCAGCACTGCCGATGTTTGAAGTCGCTAATCCTAGCCGTGCGGTCATTTGCAATATTCTTCTGCCTCTCGAATTAGTACTCTCCATTCCCCATTCGGTTGCGCGAGAATTGAAATCGCCTGCTACTACAAGGTAGTCGTCTTTTAGTCTTGCGAAATCTTCAATATTGTCGAGTTTCTCTTGGAAGGATTCAATATTGTCGCTTGGAGTAAGGTAGCAGCTTATGAGCGTGAAGTTTCCGATTTGTAGCCACACAAAACCATTTCCCTTTCCACTGTTCTCTATATTTGTCTGTCCGGGGCGAGGGATCCATATTGCGGCTGTTTCAGATGCATCTTCATACCATAACCCGCTGTTCATTTTTGCGTACTGTTCGCTAATAATGATGATGTCTGCGTCCTGTTCCTTAGCGATTTGTGGCAGAAGGGCATGTGCCACTTTTGCTCTGTGCATGTTGGCTTGTAGAAACCTCAATGCGAACTGTTTTGAAGGGGTTTACAACTTCGGGATCCAGGCAGGTGATCTGTTGGTCTGCTCTCGATCTGTGAACAAACGCAGCATTTCGGGGGATTTCTGCATTCTTTTATTTTATGGCCCTTTTGTCCACATCTTATACATAGACCCATGCCCTTCCTGTCTGGTCCTTTACAATCCCACTGCAAATGCCCCGATTCGAAGCATTTATAGCACCGCTTCACCTCCTCCTTGTACCGTATGCGACAGTAGGTCCATCCTATTAAAATTTTCCACTTCTCGAGTAGTGCATTTGCATCGGATACCGGAAGAGTCACAAAAGCTCTCTTCTGTTCTCTACTGTTTGTGGCAGTCAGATGTACATTTATGTCCTCCTTACTTGTCTTGGCCACATTATTTATGGCGCAGATGACTTCTTCCTCCGTTGTCAGAGAGTCCAGATTCTGGATTTCTATTGTAGCCTTGGATTTCATACTCGCAACCATTGCCTCCTCTTTCAAAGTGCTCATAATAGCCTCTCGGAACTCATCCTTCCTTCCTCCTTTACCCATTACGAGTAGTATAGAGCCAGATTTTGTCTTCTGTACGGATTTGACCGACACTTCTGTTTCCTCCGGGTTCACCTTTGTTCTAAGGTTTTTCAGGACATCCGCGTAGCTGTGACCATCTCGGGGTTTAATAACAACAGCTTCGGGTCGTTCCTTAGGCCGCTTCGGGCGTGGTTTTCTTTTACTATTTTTGCCATCTCTATTTTCAGAAGCGACGTCCGGTTGGGGTTTTGCACGTACTGCGGCTGCATGGCTCACGGTAACTTTCCTCTTATGTTTCTTCTCAGGGTTTGTTGCCGCTGGGCTAGATGCGCTTCGTTTGTTGTGAGAAGCTGGAATTGTTGGAGTTTCTTGACAGATCTCCTGCTGAATTTTAAGCAATTTGCTCGCTTCTCTTTCCTTTTCAGCAGTTTTCCAATTTCTTCGGCAATCTGCAACTACGTCCAGTAGTTCCTCCAGCTCTGAAACGCCATTTTGGACATCCATATTGATGTTTCTTTGTCTGCCAATGGCCACTCTTATCCTTCTAAGAACGTTTTGGCACTTCGTCAAGGCTTCTTCCTCCGACAGTCTCATTTTGGAAATGAATTCTTGCCTCGGTGAGTTTTGTGTCGGCAAGGCACTCTCCGTAGGGGTATCGGCAGCGATGCTCTGTGGTGTTTCAAGGTTCACCTGAATATTTTCCTCAGCATCTGCAGTGGAGTTGACTGGTGTTCGCTGTATTCTTGAGCTGCTGCGGAAAGCATTTTCTACTTCATCATTTGTTTTTGGGGTTTCATTTTTTGTGGTCGTCATCTTCGTTACTGGGTCCCAACTCAAGAGCCGTTATCCTTACTCGTCATGCAGTCGCCCTTTTAGCGACCCCGAGGGTCCCTTTGCAGGCAGTGAGGTCCTCGCGAGGGTTGACACAAGACCTTATGAGCGCTTGTGTTCAGAGCCAGGTCGGGCATTAATTAGGATGTCGTATCAACTAAACCTGCATGGCCAGGTTTGTGGCGACGAAAATAAGAAGCGTTCTCTGAGTCCTTGCCAAGGTTTTATTAGGGACGGAAGGCAGCTGTAACATTAGCCTGAAAGCCATTTCGATGGGATGTCACTCTCACGTACTCAGGTAACAGAATGCCACACCTGTCAGCCCGTAGCAAACTAGTCGTAATAATATATCCATGTCGTGTTTCAAATTCGAATCCAGGTCTTCAACGTTTCTTGGTATTGTTGGCCTTGGGCCATAACATCTGAAACATATTTCGGCTTCGATGAGATTAGGGGGACCACGGAGGCATCACTCTCCAGTTTACCCTCTCTAGAGGGCACCCCTTGTGGGTGGACGCCTACTTAGATGGCGGCTTCCATTCGCCATGTCATGAAAAACGTCAATGGGCGTTGATGCCTTTTTGTAGCATACCCTCGGCTTTCACCGCTCAATGATCTGGGACTGCTTATTTGATTCGCAGCTAACCTACATATCTGCAGGCCGTTCAGTTATCCGCCACCTACTGACCCACCATCGTAGCTCTGAGCTGGAGCTTTAATGGCATATTAAAATATTAAAATATTAAAATATTAAAATATTAAAATATTAAAATATTAAAATATTAAAATATTAAAATATTAAAATATTAAAATATTAAAATATTAAAATATTAAAATATTAAAATATTAAAATATTAAAATATTAAAATATTAAAATATTAAAATATTAAAATATTAAAATATTAAAATATTAAAATATTAAAATATTAAAATATTAAAATATTAAAATAATAAAATATTAAAATATTAAAATATTAAAATATTAAAATATTAAAATATTAAAATATTAAAATATTAAAATATTAAAATATTAAAATATTAAAATATTAAAATATTAAAATATTAAATAATTAAAATATTAAAATATTAAAATATTAAAATATTAAAATATTAAAATATTAAAATATTAAAATATTAAAATATTAAAATATTAAAATATTAAAATTTTAAAATATTAAAATATTAAAATATTAAAATATTAAAATATTAAAATATTAAAATATTAAAATATTAAAATATTAAAATATTAAAATATTAAAATATTAAAATATTAAAATATTAAAATATTAAAATATAAAAATATAAAAATATTAAAATATTAAAATATTAAAATATTAAAATATTAAAATATTAAAATATTAAAATATTAAAATATTAAAATATTAAAATATTAAAATATTAAAATATTAAAATATTAAAATATTAAAATATTAAAATATTAAAATATTAAAATATTAAAATATTAAAATATTAAAATATTAAAATATTAAAATATTAAAATATTAAAATATTAAAATATTAAAATATTAAAATATTAAAATATTAAAATATTAAAATATTAAAATATTAAAATATTAAAATATTAAAATATTAAAATATTAAAATATTAAAATATTAAAATATTAAAATATTAAAATATTAAAATATTAAAATATTAAAATATTAAAATATTAAAATATTAAAATATTAAAATATTAAAATATTAAAATATTAAAATATTAAAATATTAAAATATTAAAATATTAAAATATTAAAATATTAAAATATTAAAATATTAAAATATTAAAATATTAAAATATTAAAATATTAAAATATTAAAATATTAAAATATTAAAATATTAAAATATTAAAATATTAAAATATTAAAATATTAAAATATTAAAATATTAAAATATTAAAATATTAAAATATTAAAATATTAAAATATTAAAATATTAAAATATTAAAATATTAAAATATTAAAATATTAAAATATTAAAATATTAAAATATTAAAATATTAAAATATTAAAATATTAAAATATTAAAATATTAAAATATTAAAATATTAAAATATTAAAATATTAAAATATTAAAATATTAAAATATTAAAATATTAAAATATTAAAATATTAAAATATTAAAATATTAAAATATTAAAATATTAAAATATTAAAATATTAAAATATTAAAATATTAAAATATTAAAATATTAAAATATTAAAGTATTAAAATATTTTTTTTTTTTTTTTTTTTTTTTTTGCGGGACGGATGGGAAAATGCTTTACGTATCTAACGAGATCGTCAAACTCGTCGTATGCCGGACTCCAATATGATACCGGCTAAAAACCCACCACGTGCCACCATCGGGGGATGTATACCACCTCGGAACCGCTTTCGCATTACTTCGAGGTGGCCCCTATGTGGTGCTTTACCAATTCATCATTTTGTGCCTGCGTCCAGGCTCCGCATAGTTTAATTACGCCACTGCGTCCATATCCGTTTTCTTGCTGCGGAGGACGTGTTCTACGAAACATCTTACGGCGTTCCAGTTGCCCTCACTGATTAGCATTTTCGGCACAATACTCGTTGCTGATGTTGTACCGATCTCTCTTTCGAGCTGTCTGCGGCGCTCGATCCAACGGGGGCAATTAAAGAAAGTGTGTTCGGCGTCGTCTAAAACTTGTTCCTCCTCGTATATACAATATGGGGAATTACATTTTCCCATGCGGTTGAGGTATTTTCGGAAATACCCATGGCCAGTTAGCATCTGAGTAATGTAATAGTTTACTTCGCCATTTTTCCTATTGAACCACATTTTTACGTCGGTGATCAGTTTATGCGTCCACCTGCCCTGTTTTTCATTTCTCCAACGAATTTGCCACTTTTCTAATATTTCTTGCCGTATGGTCGCTGCGTTTTGTGTCTGACCCGTGTTTTGCTTCGCATTGAAAATCATCCGGCGCTCCATTGCTTGAAGATCTATGGGTATCATTCCAGCTATAATTAGGACAGCTTGTGCTGATACGGTGCGGTACGCTGACGTCACCCGTAGAGCTGCTGTTCTCTGCACGGATAGTAACTTTTTCGATCTGGTCTGAGTTTCTAGAGCTGGGGCCCAGATTACCGATCCATAAAGAAGTACACTGTTACAGGCCTCCATGAGTAGTTTCCTTCTGCTTGGAAGAGGTCCGCCGACGTTCGCCATGAGTCTGCTTAGTTGTGCTGTTATCTTAGCTGCTTTTGACGTTGCGTATTCGATCTGCTTTGCGTAAGTCAGCTTTGAGTCCAGTCTTATTCCAAGGTATTTAATCGATGGCTTAGTGGGGATAACTAGGTCGCCTATATGCATTTCTAGCTCGATTGGAATGTGTCTTCTGGTTAGTAGCAACAGTTCCGTTTTGTGCATCGCCAATTGTAGGCCGTGGGAATCCAACCAGGTCTTGGTGCGGATCATGACCTGCCGTAGTCTGCGTTGAGCGTCCTCTGTATTTCTCGCTGTGATGACAGCCGCAATGTCGTCAGCGTATCCCACGAGGAAAGTGTCGTCCGGCATCTCTATCTTTAAGATCTCATCATAAGTGGCATTCCAGAGATCTGGCCCTAGAATGGATCCTTGCGCGGCGCCTGAAGTGACTTGCATTTTTCTCATGCCTTGGTTGGTGTCATACTTCAGCACTCGGTTTTTTAGGTAATCCTTTACTATTCTTAATAAATACTTCGGGATAGTGAAAATTGTCTCCAGAGTATGTATCACGTCCACCCACCTTAGACTATTGAAGGCGTTTTTTATGTCTAGGGTCGCTAAGAGAATGACTGGTCTCGAAAAGTGGTTTATATGTTGGGCTGCTTCAACGGTGTTTATTACATCTTTTAGGGCTCCTATTGTCGATTTTCCAGGTCGAAATCCATATTGCCTACGTGAGAGACCTCCTGCGTCTTTTATGGCTTCTTCGAGCCTAGGTTTGATTAAACGCTCCAGTAGTTTGCCTGCAGTATCCAGCATACACAGCGGTCTATAAGATGATGGTGATCTTAGGTCACCTTTACCCTTGCTGATGAGAACAAGTTTTTGTTCTTTCCAGACATCTGGAAATATTCCCTCCGTTAGACAGCCGTTATACATCCTTAGTAGCATTTCGGGTTGATTTGTTGCTATCTCTTTGATGACCTCTGCAGGTATTCCATCAGGGCCTGGTGCCTTCCTGTTCTTGAGACTGCGAGCCGCTGTTTGCAGTTCTTCTCTGGTAAACAAGGGTATGTTGGTGTTGGATCCTGTTTCCGTACCGTCTACTCTGGTGTTATGGTCTGGAAATAAAGTGCTAACAATATTTAGCATTATGTCTTCATCCATATTTTTCACTGGGTTTCTCAATCCAAGTTTCTGCATAACGACTTTGTATCCGAGACCCCATGGGTTTTTATTAATATCGGATCTCAGCTCCTCCCATTTGTCCTTCTTGCTTTTAAATATGCAGTAATGCAGCTGTTTTTTGGCCTCTTTGTATGCGTTGTGTTCAGTTTCTGCATCACCTCTGCGCCTGGCTCTGGTGTATTTTCTTCTCATTTTTTTGCAGTTTTGTCTTGATTCGTCGATCGAGGCATTCCACCAGTATACAGCTTTCCATTTGGGAGCTTTGTTTGCTTTGGGCATTGCTTTGTTGCAGCATCTCGTAATTGTGGCCATGGTATGTTTAACCGTTGATCTTGCATCCCCGTCAGTTATGTATTCTCCAGCGTGCCGATCGATTTCGTGGAGAAACACAGTCGTGTCTAACTTGTTGACGTTCCATTTTCGGGTGTTTTCACCCGACTCCCTGACTTGTGCGTCATCTTCCGCTTTTAGACAAAACGATATATATTGGTGATCGCTGGCTGTATATATTTCCAAGACTCTCCAGTCTTTGACTTTATGGGCTATTCTTTCAGATACAAAGGTTACATCTGGGATAGTGCCTTCGCACCCAGGACGCCTGAAAGTTGCAGCACTGCCGATGTTTGAAGTCGCTAATCCTAGCCGTGCGGTCATTTGCAATATTCTTCTGCCTCTCGAATTAGTACTCTCCATTCCCCATTCGGTTGCGCGAGAATTGAAATCGCCTGCTACTACAAGGTAGTCGTCTTTTAGTCTTGCGAAATCTTCAATATTGTCGAGTTTCTCTTGGAAGGATTCAATATTGTCGCTTGGAGTAAGGTAGCAGCTTATGAGCGTGAAGTTTCCGATTTGTAGCCACACAAAACCATTTCCCTTTCCACTGTTCTCTATATTTGTCTGTCCGGGGCGAGGGATCCATATTGCGGCTGTTTCAGATGCATCTTCATACCATAACCCGCTGTTCATTTTTGCGTACTGTTCGCTAATAATGATGATGTCTGCGTCCTGTTCCTTAGCGATTTGTGGCAGAAGGGCATGTGCCACTTTTGCTCTGTGCATGTTGGCTTGTAGAAACCTCAATGCGAACTGTTTTGAAGGGGTTTACAACTTCGGGATCCAGGCAGGTGATCTGTTGGTCTGCTCTCGATCTGTGAACAAACGCAGCATTTCGGGGGATTTCTGCATTCTTTTATTTTATGGCCCTTTTGTCCACATCTTATACATAGACCCATGCCCTTCCTGTCTGGTCCTTTACAATCCCACTGCAAATGCCCCGATTCGAAGCATTTATAGCACCGCTTCACCTCCTCCTTGTACCGTATGCGACAGTAGGTCCATCCTATTAAAATTTTCCACTTCTCGAGTAGTGCATTTGCATCGGATACCGGAAGAGTCACAAAAGCTCTCTTCTGTTCTCTACTGTTTGTGGCAGTCAGATGTACATTTATGTCCTCCTTACTTGTCTTGGCCACATTATTTATGGCGCAGATGACTTCTTCCTCCGTTGTCAGAGAGTCCAGATTCTGGATTTCTATTGTAGCCTTGGATTTCATACTCGCAACCATTGCCTCCTCTTTCAAAGTGCTCATAATAGCCTCTCGGAACTCATCCTTCCTTCCTCCTTTACCCATTACGAGTAGTATAGAGCCAGATTTTGTCTTCTGTACGGATTTGACCGACACTTCTGTTTCCTCCGGGTTCACCTTTGTTCTAAGGTTTTTCAGGACATCCGCGTAGCTGTGACCATCTCGGGGTTTAATAACAACAGCTTCGGGTCGTTCCTTAGGGCGCTTCGGGCGTGGTTTTCTTTTACTATTTTTGCCATCTCTATTTTCAGAAGCGACGTCCGGTTGGGGTTTTGCACGTACTGCGGCTGCATGGCTCACGGTAACTTTCCTCTTATGTTTCTTCTCAGGGTTTGTTGCCGCTGGGCTAGATGCGCTTCGTTTGTTGTGAGAAGCTGGAATTGTTGGAGTTTCTTGACAGATCTCCTGCTGAATTTTAAGCAATTTGCTCGCTTCTCTTTCCTTTTCAGCAGTTTTCCAATTTCTTCGGCAATCTGCAACTACGTCCAGTAGTTCCTCCAGCTCTGAAACGCCATTTTGGACATCCATATTGATGTTTCTTTGTCTGCCAATGGCCACTCTTATCCTTCTAAGAACGTTTTGGCACTTCGTCAAGGCTTCTTCCTCCGACAGTCTCATTTTGGAAATGAATTCTTGCCTCGGTGAGTTTTGTGTCGGCAAGGCACTCTCCGTAGGGGTATCGGCAGCGATGCTCTGTGGTGTTTCAAGGTTCACCTGAATATTTTCCTCAGCATCTGCAGTGGAGTTGACTGGTGTTCGCTGTATTCTTGAGCTGCTGCGGAAAGCATTTTCTACTTCATCATTTGTTTTTGGGGTTTCATTTTTTGTGGTCGTCATCTTCGTTACTGGGTCCCAACTCAAGAGCCGTTATCCTTACTCGTCATGCAGTCGCCCTTTTAGCGACCCCGAGGGTCCCTTTGCAGGCAGTGAGGTCCTCGCGAGGGTTGACACAAGACCTTATGAGCGCTTGTGTTCAGAGCCAGGTCGGGCATTAATTAGGATGTCGTATCAACTAAACCTGCATGGCCAGGTTTGTGGCGACGAAAATAAGAAGCGTTCTCTGAGTCCTTGCCAAGGTTTTATTAGGGACGGAAGGCAGCTGTAACATTAGCCTGAAAGCCATTTCGATGGGATGTCACTCTCACGTACTCAGGTAACAGAATGCCACACCTGTCAGCCCGTAGCAAACTAGTCGTAATAATATATCCATGTCGTGTTTCAAATTCGAATCCAGGTCTTCAACGTTTCTTGGTATTGTTGGCCTTGGGCCATAACATCTGAAACATATTTCGGCTTCGATGAGATTAGGGGGACCACGGAGGCATCACTCTCCAGTTTACCCTCTCTAGAGGGCACCCCTTGTGGGTGGACGCCTACTTAGATGGCGGCTTCCATTCGCCATGTCATGAAAAACGTCAATGGGCGTTGATGCCTTTTTGTAGCATACCCTCGGCTTTCACCGCTCAATGATCTGGGACTGCTTATTTGATTCGCAGCTAACCTACATATCTGCAGGCCGTTCAGTTATCCGCCACCTACTGACCCACCATCGTAGCTCTGAGCTGGAGCTTTAATGGCATATTAAAATATTAAAATATTAAAATATTAAAATATTAAAATATTAAAATATTAAAATATTAAAATATTAAAATATTAAAATATTAAAATATTAAAATATTAAAATATTAAAATATTAAAATATTAAAATATTAAAATATTAAAATATTAAAATATTAAAATATTAAAATATTAAAATATTAAAATATTAAAATATTAAAATATTAAAATATTAAAATATTAAAATATTAAAATATTAAAATATTAAAATATTAAAATATTAAAATATTAAAATATTAAAATATTAAAATATTAAAATATTAAAATATTAAAATATTAAAATATTAAAATATTAAAATATTAAAATATTAAAATATTAAAATATTAAAATATTAAATAATTAAAATATTAAAATATTAAAATATTAAAATATTAAAATATTAAAATATTAAAATATTAAAATATTAAAATATTAAAATATTAAAATATTAAAATATTAAAATTTTAAAATATTAAAATATTAAAATATTAAAATATTAAAATATTAAAATATTAAAATATTAAAATATTAAAATATTAAAATATTAAAATATTAAAATATTAAAATATTAAAATATTAAAATATTAAAATATTAAAATATAAAAATATAAAAATATTAAAATATTAAAATATTAAAATATTAAAATATTAAAATATTAAAATATTAAAATATTAAAATATTAAAATATTAAAATATTAAAATATTAAAATATTAAAATATTAAAATATTAAAATATTAAAATATTAAAATATTAAAATATTAAAATATTAAAATATTAAAATATTAAAATATTAAAATATTAAAATATTAAAATATTAAAATATTAAAATATTAAAATATTAAAATATTAAAATATTAAAATATTAAAATATTAAAATATTAAAATATTAAAATATTAAAATATTAAAATATTAAAATATTAAAATATTAAAATATTAAAATATTAAAATATTAAAATATTAAAATATTAAAATATTAAAATATTAAAATATTAAAATATTAAAATATTAAAATATTAAAATATTAAAATATTAAAATATTAAAATATTAAAATATTAAAATATTAAAATATTAAAATATTAAAATATTAAAATATTAAAATATTAAAATATTAAAATATTAAAATATTAAAATATTAAAATATTAAAATATTAAAATATTAAAATATTAAAATATTAAAATATTAAAATATTAAAATATTAAAATATTAAAATATTAAAATATTAAAATATTAAAATATTAAAATATTAAAATATTAAAATATTAAAATATTAAAATATTAAAATATTAAAATATTAAAATATTAAAATATTAAAATATTAAAATATTAAAATATTAAAATATTAAAATATTAAAATATTAAAATATTAAAATATTAAAATATTAAAATATTAAAATATTAAAATATTAAAATATTAAAATATTAAAATATTAAAATATTAAAATATTAAAATATTAAAATATTAAAATATTAAAATATTAAAATATTAAAATATTAAAATATTAAAATATTAAAATATTAAAATATTAAAATATTAAAATATTAAAATATTAAAATATTAAAATATTATAATATTAAAATATTAAAATATAAAAAAAAATATTAAAAAATTAAAATATAAAAATATAAAAATATTAAAATATTAAAATATTAAAATATTAAAATATTAAAATATTAAAATATTAAAATATTAAAATATTAAAATATTAAAATATTAAAATATTAAAATATTAAAATATTAAAATATTAAAATATTAAAATATTAAAATATTAAAATATTAAAATATTAAAATATTAAAATATTAAAATATTAAAATATTAAAATATTAAAATATTAAAATATTAAAATATTAAAATTTTAAAATATTAAAATATTAAAATATTAAAATATTAAAATATTAAAATATTAAAATATTAAAATATTAAAATATTAAAATATTAAAATATTAAAATATTAAAATATTAAAATATTAAAATATTAAAATATTAAAATATTAAAATATTAAAATATTAAAATATTAAAATATTAAAATATTAAAATATTAAAATATTAAAATATTAAAATATTAAAATATTAAAATATTAAAATATTAAAATATTAAAATATTAAAATATTAAAATATTAAAATATTTAAATATTAAAATATTAAAATATTAAAATATTAAAATATTAAAATATTAAAATATTAAAATATTAAAATATTAAAATATTAAAATATAAAAATATAAAACAGAAATGTCAAAATAATCAAGGATCAAAATATAAAAAGATCCAAAAAAAATATTTAAAATATAAAAATATAAAAATATAAAAATATAAAAATATAAAAATATAAAAATACAAAAATATAAAAATATAAAAATATAAAAATATATAAATATAAAAATATAAAAATATAAAAATATAAAAATATAAAACAGAAATGTCAAAATAATCAAGGATCAAAATATAAAAAGATCCAAAAAAAATATTTAAAATATAAAAATATAAAAACATAAAAATATAAAAATATAAAAATATAAAAAAATATAAAAATATAAAAATATAATATACAAATATAAAAATATTAAAATATTAAAATATTAAAATATTAAAATATTAAAATATTAAAATATTAAAATATTAAAATATTAAAATATTAAAATATTAAAATATTAAAATATTATAATATTAAAATATTAAAATATTAAAATATAAAAAAAAATATTAAAAAATTAAAATATAAAAATATACAAAAAAAAAATATTAAAATATTAAAATATTAAAATATTAAAATATTAAAATATTAAAATATTAAAATATTAAAATATTAAAATATTAAAATATTAAAATATTAAAATATTAAAATATTAAAATATTAAAATATTAAAATATTAAAATATTAAAATATTAAAATATTAAAATATTAAAATATTAAAATATTAAAATATTAAAATATTAAAATATTAAAATATTAAAATATTAAAATATTAAAATATTAAAATATTAAAATATTAAAATATTAAAATATTAAAATATTAAAATATTAAAATATTAAAATATTAAAATATTAAAATATTAAAATATTAAAATATTAAAATATTAAAATATTAAAATATTAAAATATTAAAATATTAAAATATTAAAATATTAAAATATTAAAATATTAAAATATTAAAATATTAAAATATTAAAATATTAAAATATTAAAATATTAAAATATTAAAATATTAAAATATTAAAATATTAAAATATTAAAATATTAAAATATTAAAATATTAAAATATTAAAATATTAAAATATTAAAATATTAAAATATTAAAATATTAAAATATTAAAATATTAAAATATTAAAATATTAAAATATTAAAATATTAAAATATTAAAATATTAAAATATTAAAATATTAAAATATTAAAATATTAAAATATTAAAATATTAAAATATTAAAATATTAAAATATTAAAATATTAAAATATTAAAATATTAAAATATTAAAATATTAAAATATTAAAATATTAAAATATTAAAATATTAAAATATTAAAATATTAAAATATTAAAATATTAAAATATTAAAATATTAAAATATTAAAATATTAAAATATTAAAATATTAAAATATTAAAATATTAAAATATTAAAATATTAAAATATTAAAATATTAAAATATTAAAATATTAAAATATTAAAATATTAAAATATTAAAATATTAAAATATTAAAATATTAAAATATTAAAATATTAAAATATTAAAATATTAAAATATTAAAATATTAAAATATTAAAATATTAAAATATTAAAATATTAAAATATTAAAATATTAAAATATTAAAATATTAGAATATTAAAATATTAAAATATTAAAATATTAAAATATTAAAATATTAAAATATTAAAATATTAAAATATTAAAATATTAAAATATTAAAATATTAAAATATTAAAATATTAAAATATTAAAATATTAAAATATTAAAATATTAAAATATTAAAATATTAAAATATTAAAATATTAAAATATTAAAATATTAAAATATTAAAATATTAAAATATTAAAATATTAAAATATTAAAATATTAAAATATTAAAATATTAAAATATTAAAATATTAAAATATTAAAATATTAAAATATTAAAATATTAAAATATTAAAATATACGACACTTAATAACTTTAAATCGTTATTAATTTATTACCAAATTTTTTATTTTTTATTTTTTTTTACCAAATTTTAGCGCCCTCTATTTCGTTACATAGAGGGCGCTAATTGTGGCCGAGTGAAGTAGTACTTAAACTCCTATCCAACTTGTTAGACAAATTGTCTCCCTTATTACCCTAATAGTAGAATCAAAAGCCTACAGGGCTAACATAGCCAGAAAGTTCTTGAAGTTTTACATTCAAATTATGTTAAGAACATTGAGTTGCTGTGTTAACTTTGCATTCACGTGACGTTTTACACAATCAAGTTCACACACGTACTCATACTACAAACAATGTTTCTAAAACAAAATATGAATGAATAATTTCCAACACTGTGAAATATTTTAGTTGCCATGAGTCGTGAGTCGTAGTGATACGAATGCGTGGCCTTCTCAAAATTTCCCATTACTACCCCTTAATATAGTAAAACCATATAACCACATATATATATATACATTATACATAGGTATGTGTTCAACAATTTACACATACGATAGTGTTGTTGTAAGGCAGCTCAGACATGTACATATGTTTACTAAATTGTTTTTAATAACAATATTTATTGAGCATTATCAAACATAACGTAATAAAAGCTTATGTTTGTGACATTACCACACTACAACAGGCAAGAAAATAAATTTGCCAGAAACCCCCCCGAAAATATTAAACAATGGCCATGAAATGCCATAAAATATTATGAGTGCGAAGATATGGAAAGCACTGGAAGTCAGGTACCTACATATGTTAAAGATAACCAGACAGCCAGTGCAATTATTATTTGGAATTTAAGCAAATACTTTTTAACGGCGAATTATTTTATAACATACAAAACACAAAATATAATTTTGGATAGAGAAAATGTTTATGATCAATATTTCAAGTACGTTAAAAAAATGTGTACTTTTTTGTGACATACCATATGGTGGCCAATAACTTGCTTTTAAATTTAATGAAAATTAAAATTAAATTTCAAATAAAATAAAAATTGATAAGGTCTAAATCGTGATTTCAATATATGCATTTTTTTTTGATTAGAAATCTTTGTTATATTTTTAAGATAGTATCTACGTACCATTGTAGGTTACAGCGCAAAACTCTTGTGGTCTTTTAACATTGCTATCAACTATGTGAAATCTTTATAAGCTGTTTTCAATTAAGGGCTACTGCTGCGGCTTTTGCTTCAAATCAGACATAGCCATAATTAACCTGCCCCCTTTTTCACGTGTTGTTAACAATAATCACCCACCAAAAACCCTTAATTTTAAAATGATGATTGATTTATGGTTTCCTCTACTAACCCAATTTTCAATAGCAACAACAGCAAGACATCCATATAATAAATAAATAATAACTTCCATTACATTTAGGTTTCTTTCATGCCACTTAAGCAATTCAGACATAATTGAGTAAATATGTTTAAGCCATTAAGTTGACGTTAAGATCTGACAAATTGAAGACCAACATAGCACCCCTCCCCCTGAACATTTTGGATGCGCATGCGTAGCACATCATCATCAGTGATCGCGCATGATGTCTTATGGATAAGCGTGAAAATACCAGCTAACATATGAAATTATGCAACTGCGAGTAGTTGAAGATCTCAAATGTGGTTTGGAAATAGTAACGATTCATTAACATTCAGGAATTAGGCGTGAAATTGATATAAGAAAGAAATTTTGTACTTTGTGCGTATATGTATGTTTGTATGTACATATGTGTTAAGTTCAAATATTTGATATGGTTTTACTTTTTTTTTGCCAAAGAGTAAACAAATGGCGCAAGATGAAGTTAGTAAGTATCGTATAGGGGAATTTGTCACGTTATAGGCTATTTTGTTATTTGGTGGCGTAAGATTATCATAAGTAATATTCCACGTAAATCATACGCCACGGAGTGCAACAGTTTTATTATAACGACTACAAAATAAACCGAGTTCAAAATCATTTGATGAAAACGTTATATAAACAGATTAAAGAAATTGTAATTCTTAATTTTTTTTTTTAAATTTGTTTCAGTTATATCGGACTAGTGGTTCTCGGGTTATGTCAAACAAACGAGCCTAAAACGTTATAAATTCCCCTATACTATACTTACTAACTTCAAATTGATACATATTAAATTATAATGGCATGTAACTTAACAAAACGAATAATGCAGAACTTCTTATTTTTTGGGCTACTTTCACGTGCAAATTGTGTGAAATTGTTTGTTTGCATGTAGGGGGTAACCTTCAAAAGTATTCATCCGATTTTAAAAATTCATTCACCAGTGGATACCTATGTTATCACGGAGTGCTATGGGTTATTCGAAATTCGTTCTTTTGGGGTTAAAAAGGCCCAAAAGGGGACAATATTAGTACCATCATACACACGAAACGGTCAAATGTAGAAACGTGAGAACTGAGGCGCATATTTGTTTAATGGAGTAGTTGTGTTGGTATTGGCTTCTTTCCTATAGAATTGCAGGGATTTTTTGATAATTCATACTTTTGGGCTAAAATGGCCCAAAAAGGGATTAAACTAGTTTCATCATCCGGACCAAAGGGGTAAAGCTATAATTACGAAAATCTCTATGAGCATGGTTTTAATAAAACTAGTAGGCTGCACAAAGCGATTTTTCGAATTCGTACTTTTTTTAATTCCGTACATTTAGGGGGCAAGAGGGCCGAAATAGATATAAACCTAAAAATTTGGTTTAATGCTCATTTTAGAGGGTAGTTTTTGGGAGGCGATTTGAAGAGATTTTTCGAAATTCGTACTTTAAGGGGCACAATGCTAAGAAAGGGATAAAAATGATACCATTACCCACACTAATCAACTAATGATAGAAAAGCGAGTTTGTTGTGAGCTTACAATCATGAAATTTGGAGACTATGTTGCACTTCTGGAGTGAAAGTAAAAATTTGGGATTTTTCGGAACTTCGGCTAGAGGCGGTAGAATCGGGGGCGTGGCATTCAATAAAACCAATTAGCATCCTGATAAAACAACTCAAGGATTATACAATTTGGTGTGATATTTCCCTAATGAAGTAGACACGTCCTCTAAAAAGGCATTAATGAATATCTTAGTTGGTAGCGGAAAAATTAGGCACTAAGTCAAATTAAACGTTCAAACAACTGATTCTGGAAAAAACTTAAATATTTTTGTCTAGCGAGAAGCATGACCAATGTAGTGAACCAATCGTTAGTTCAGTACTCAACATCTTTATAAATAACTTAGTATGCTGGACGAAGTTGAAGTTTATAAAACAAATCAAATAATTGTTTTCTCATGCCACTCCCTAATTCTTGTAACTTTAATGAGTAACCAAAAAAGCATCAGTTAATAAAAACGTAGACGACGTTCGTCTGTCGTCTTGGTACAAAACATTCAAATTTTCAAATTCTGCTAATTGTCACAATAAACAAAGTTAATGTACCATGAATTTATTTTGGGTTGGTTTATCACAATATTTATTTACATTATGGTGAGCACCCAACCAAACCAAAAAACAAATAACACCAAAATTCACTTTCTCTTTTGCAATGACAGTCTGTTGTGATTGTCTAAGAAATCCAATTGATAAAATGTCAATATAATAAAATCTCCAAATACCTTAAATGACAAAAAAAAGCTTACCAAAATAAATACGATAGCAATTGACAAATATAAATTATTTAATTTGCAAATTTTGTAATAGCCATAGGAATGTTATATACACCAAGGGATGAGCGTAAAAAAGTGTGTGGTATAACAATTTACTCTGCACTGTCAGGTTGGAGTATTAATAACCGGCGAAGAAAACACTACAAAAATTTATAATAAGAAGACATTTATGGTTTTGGGGGCCAAGGTTTTTTGGTCAGTACACTAGTGGTGGTGGTGCTGGTGGTTGTTCATTTTCCTATGGCGCTACTAACAACCCTTTTCGTCAACTTCCCAAAATATGGTACTTTAGGCTATAGACATAACAAAATCATTACTTCCACTAGGTAACTAAAACAATGACTGCAATACTACTGCTCCGTTGGCTTGTACACGTCTGTAGTTATGTTAGTCTATGCCAAATAGAGAGTTCCAATGTTTAATCTTCATGTTATGAATATTTTTAATTTTGGCGTTTTGTATTGTTTTTTTTTTTTTTGATTGCTTGTAGGTGATGACATTTGGCGCATGTTCAGAGGCCAACATACGCATGACTACTTGAATTTGACTGGAATACGTTTATGAGGGTCTATCTATGTGCGCTTGCATTCCTAATGAATGATGTTCAAAGCTTCACTTACATACATAGTTTGTCAGTTTTTGGGCTATAAGTGATAAACGCTGCTATGGGGATATGGGTTAGACTTATGGTAAAAAAAAACTATTGTTTGCACATATTATATTACACATATTTATATAATCGCATAATGAACTGCATTAACCGAAAATACAATTTGAATTTAAGCAACATACGAAATTAGGTTAAACTTCAGCAATCTAAAGGAATTGTTAGCATGTAGCATGATACGATGAATGTAGGGTAACAAGCATGGAATGGCTGATATATTGTAGGAGTGTCAATGTGCTAAATTGAACACTTTTTGCGTTTCAAATTTTTATATTTAAAATAAAAAAAACCAAAAAGGAAAAAATTATTGTTTCATAGTTCGGTTGAAGATCGTTCATGCATATATAGGCATATTTATGGGTGTCTATGAAAATTTGTGAAATTTTGCGAAATTTGTTTTGTGATCAGTAAATTATTTTTTGTAAAATAATGAAAGATATTGGGATTTTATAAACAACTTACTTTACATTTAAAATACTTTTACTTTTTATGCTACTCCAATCTAAATGTGCGGACACACATATTTTTCTAAAGATAACACAGAGCGACAACAAAAACAATACCTGGGAAATTTTAAATTTTTTTTAGGTGCTGCATAGCACAACAAGAATCTGTTTTTAAAATTTCTCAAAACCCTCAAAATCTTGAGTACCTTACTTACTTACTTACGAACGAACTTGGTTCATAAATTTTAAGCCTGAAGTATTAAAGAATTCCACAAGCTTTGGTCTTCTGCGTGTGTTCTCCAGTTGGTCTTACCAGAAAGTGGCACGTCGCTTACCATTTGGTCCTTCCAATGGGTCTCCCTGCTCTGCGCCGTCCTCCAGGATCGCCTTCAAACACCTTTCTCGCTGGAGCTTTTACATCCATCCTGGCAACATGTCCCAGTCTCCGAAGTCGCTGAATTCTGACTCTTTTAGCTCATGGTTTATCCGATGGCAAAACTCGCCGTCGACACAGATATGTCCATATATTTTTCGGAGTACTTTTCTCTCGAATACTCCCAAGTTTTGTATGTCCGTTGTCGTAAGCACCCATGATTCGGCAGCATACAACAAAACGGGTAAGACTAGCACCTGATACAGCTGTTTCTTAGTATTCCGAGAAAAGGTGGTGTTACTAAAGTGCTGCCGAAGTTTTTAGAAACATCTATTGGCTAGCACTATTCTTCGATTAATTTCATGACTGACATTATCTTTCGTGTTGACGGAAGATCCAAGGTAGGTAAACTCAGCGACTACCTCCAAACAATAATTGTCAACGTTCATGGTGCGTGCCCATCGAGAGGACTCTTTGTTCGTCGAAATCATTATTTTTGTTTTGTCCTCGTTGACCCCTAAACTCATTTTTGCTGACTCCTTTTCTAGTGATGAGAAAACAGCAGTAACATCTTGCAGATTTCGGCCAAGGCATAGGTTAGTGGCATGTGGCTCCTGTGGAATATGGTGCCAGACATGTTGACAACAGCCTTTCTCATCACCTACTCCATAACTTTATTATATAGTGTACCGGATAGGCTATCACCCTGCCTGAGACCTCTTTCCGTGTTGAATGGTTCAGACTGATCTTTACCAATCTTAATCGAGGATTTGGTGTTTTCCAAGATACTTCTGCAAAGTCGAATTAGATTTGAAGGAATACCAAACTCAGACATGGCCTCATATAGCCTATTCCTTGTCGGAGAGTCGAAGGCAGCTTTGTAGTCGATAAAGACGTGGTAAGTGTCGATCTGCTTTTCATGGGTTTTTTTCCAGGATTTGTCGTAAGGTGAATATTTGATTCGTCGTAGATTTGCCAGGTCTTAAGCCGCACTGATTTGGTCCAATTAGTTTTTCTACAATTGGCTTTAGACGTTCACACAATATGCTTGAAAGGACCTTGTACGCAATTGGTAATAGGCTTATTCCACGGTAGTTCTTACACTCACTACGACCTCCTTTCTTGTATATGGGACATAACAGATTGAGACTCCAATCCCCGGGCATGCTCTCTTCTAGCAAGATGTTCTCCATGAGCAGATGCATGCTCCTTATCAGTACCTCCCCGCCAGCCTTAAACAATTCAGCAGGGAGACCATAGGCTTTAGAAGCATTGTTGTTTTTAAGGCGGGAGATTGCCACACGTATCTCGCTCAGGCTCGGAGGGGGACAGTTAATACCATCGTAGTGGATTGGAGCGGGGTCTTCTGGAGTGGTGTTCGTATCCAGTAAATTTTTGAAATGATTGCTCCATATCTTCAGAACGTTATCCGGGTCCGTCACTAGCTGACCATCGCTGTCCTTACAGGAGGGCAACCCTGTTCCACGCATTCTCGCTTTAACTCTCTTGTAGAATTTTCGGGCTTCGCCTCTACTTCGGAGCAACTCTGTGCACTCATCCTGCATCTTCTTCAGCTCCTTCTTTTTCCGTCTAAAAAGACGAGTTGCCCCTCTCATATCCTCTCCCTGTGCCGTTCACGAACAGCTCGCGTTGCCATTGGCTGCAGTTTCGCCCTGTATGCAGCAACCGTCTCTCTCGTGGCAGTGCGACATTCATCATCGTACCAGGCATCTTCTTGAGACGACTTTAAGTAACAAAGTACGCTTATCGCAGCCCGTTCTATGGAGTCGCCTATATATTGCCACTGCGAGGTTATATTATCAGGGGTTGGTGCATTCCGCTGCTGTTGAGTTAGGTAGTTGGAGTAGGCGTCCGCTACCTCTGTGGTTCGCAGTTTACCGATGTCCAGCTTTCGTTGTTCCTGGTTACGTACGTTTTTCGCCATGCTTAGCCTTGTGCGTACCTTAACTGCGATAAGGAAGTGATCGGAGTTAATTTTAGCACCCCTGATCACTCATACGTCCAGAACACTCGATGTGTGCCTTCCATCTACTACCACGTGATCAATCTGATTTCCCGTCAATTGTTCTGGAGCTAATCATGTTGACTTATGAATATTTTTATGATCAAATCAAGTGCTGCTAACTACCATATTTCTTGCTGCAGAGAAATCAATCAGTCTGATGCCATTGTTCGGTATTCCTGCCTATTTAAGCATTAAAATCTTCTAGTACAATTTTGATGTCGTGAGCTACGGTCATATACATTTTCTAGGCTCTAGTAGAACTCGTCTTTGTCCCCATCGTTTTTCTCTTCTGTCGGACTCTTATGGTGACTATTCGTTGACATAACGGGTTGAATTGTGAATATCGGTGTCGCAATCTCTTGCCAACCTCAAATCCTCATCCAATCTCGTGCTTGTCCGCATGGCCAGTGTAGTAGATGTCGCACGTCTTCATGGGCGGCACTCGTGCCCCGTCAGGACTTCCGCCAGTTGGATGGATGGTATATACAGTAGACCGTATCACCTTACAGGCACACAAAAAAAAGTTATCCGTACACCAGCGAATATGAAACGTTGTTGCAAGGACATTTCAAAAAAAAAAATTTTTATTTTTTTTTGCCGAACGTAGGGGTCGCCTTTTTAGTTTTTTCGTTATATCTTCCATACTAACAGTCCGATCTTAAGGCTTGATACAGCGATCTTGATACACTTTAATATCTGAATGTAAATACTGAAGCTATGACAAATTTAAAAAGGTGACCCCTACGATCGGCAACAATGAATTTATAAAAGCATTTTTTAGATAGTTGTGCTGTATTTATCGAGATACTTTCTTCGCAAAAGTTTTATGGTTTTTTGCGAGCTATAAATTTCTATCATTAGGGTGTCACATTAGGGTGGTAGGAAATTAGATTTGGGGGGTAAGTACTAGAACGGTACACTTGACGTCAATGGACCACGCGTCACCACGTTTACTCCGCAGTAGTATCATGTATACGGAACTCTATGAGTAGACTTGAAGTGCAATTGACAAGGATCACTCTGGGTTTATTAAGTTAAACCGATCAAAACTTTACTATGCATCACACTCCCGACTCCCATTAATAGCCTTTTTACACCAAAAAAGCATTCCGCATTTTGAGCTGAAGATGCGGAATGCTAAAAAGTGGTTTTACACTGCAGTTTCGCATATTGTCAGCTGTTATCTAGCTCACACATTTTTCCATTTGCCTTGTAAAACTGCAAAATTTTCTTGCCAAAAACCTATTAACATTATAAAGATAAATAAATTGGCTTACATATATATAGCTTTAATGACAGTAAGAATATTCCGTGAAATATGTTAATTTTTATATATTATCCAATAACGCAATACCGAATCATAGTTTATCAATTGTAATTCGCTGATCCAGTATATCCAAAATCTACCTCTAAAAACTTTTTCTTCAGGTCTGAAAGTGTTGCACTGTGTATCAAGTGGAACAATGTAGGCAATCAATAAATTTGTCAACAAGCATTTCACGTAATAAACACAAGATTGTTTCTTGACAGCCAAAGCATGACTAATATGATATACGTAGTGATATTTGGATATTTATATACGAACGATAATATTCACTATGCAAAAAGTGTCACCTATAGATATATATCAATTGAAAAAATGTCACAACATGTTAGTTAAGGCAATATCTATGTGTCATTTTAACCTACAAATTAGCGTCAGTTTAGTAGTATTATGAATATTTCGCAGTAATTCCATCACCCAGTCATCAGTCTATCAAAATTTCAAATCATTGACCCAATTGTTCAATGACTTAACTGGAATTTTCCATGAGTAGCACGACGACATTTTGATTTAGTTGCCAAGTTCTTACATCAAAACAGATCTAACTACCCAGACAATTGGCATTTATTCATATGTATGCAATTTTTACGCTCTCTACTGAGGGTAATTAACAATTAAGTATTCTCCTAACAATGCGATATTAAATGATAATGAACTTGTGCCATTGTCATTAGATGAAAAATAATAAAATTTGGCACTCACTTGACTATTTTGTGAAGCGACAATAAAATACCCCCGGGGTGCTGCTGTTAGAATTTGAATTGGAATTGGGTTTTGATCAACTTTTAAGACCAAAAGTAATCAGGTGACCAAATGCTATACAAAGTTTAATTTTAAAAGCGGAAATGGTTTTAAATGGTTTGTCGCTTGTTTCTGCTGGCGGTAAGTAAGAATAAACAAACTCAATACTTTCAGTTTTTATCAAGAATTCAAATTTAACAGAAATTTCGTGGTGGCAATCGCCAATACCACTTTAGAATTCTTCATTGGCCTGGCAGATGATGCACTGAATTTTAATTGAGTTGCTTTTATGTTAAAATTTGCTGGATTATTGTCGATGTGATGGGCGCGTATGTGTGATTACTGAGTGTAGTGTAGCCAGCAAGCCAATGAGCGAGCGAATGAGTGAGTGAGTGGTGGGTGCAAGTGATATCGGTATCCGCATTATGCCACATAAATTCACGCGTGTCGGCGCTTTTATAGCCTAAAGTTTCGGGCGGCATTAAAGTGTTCAAGGTGACAACTTGTTTTTATTGCCAAACGTCTTTGTCGTATATTAACGAAATACAAGCAATTGAATGCAATAAAGAAAATATGTGAAAATTTTGCACGATGACTTGAAAATTGGTTGCAATTGGTGTGGTGTTCAATTGGCTATTGTATAAAAGACCAATTTGAATATTCGAAAACTAAAAATTTTAAATGATTCCTTTATTTATTAATTTATTATTTAAATTTAAGAAAAATTAAAATATTCGAATTACAATAATAAGATAAAGGTGGTAACCTTAATATATTTTTATAGAGATGGATTCATCCCACTTCTCATTTTATTATATAATATTATGTATATAAAAAAACTCAATTTTTTAAAGATCTATTAATATTTTAATTATTTATTATAAAATATAACAAAAAAATTAATTGATATTTTTAATTGTAATTTAGTTTTGACTAATAGCCTTTTTACACCGGAACGCATTTAATTTCACAGTAATGTTGATCCGGCAACCACCATTTTCGTTGTTTGTTTACATTTATGTTGCTCGCGTATGCTGATGATATCGATATTATTGGACGTGGATTGCGAGATGTTACTGCGGCTTTTTCGAGCATTGAAAAGCAGTCGGCTGAAGTGGGTCTGGTGATAAACGAGGACAAAACCAAGTTATTTGTTTCAACGAACAAAGAGTCCACTCGTCTGGGACGCTGCGTGAACGTTGACAACTATAATTTTGAAGTGGTAGATGATTTTGTCTACCTTGGCTCCGCCATAAACAAAAATAATAATGTCAGCCTCGAAATCAAAAGACGAGTATTGATCGCAAACCGCTGCTACTATGCGCTAAGCAAGCGATTTAACGACAAAGCGCTC
This sequence comes from Muscina levida, assembly GCA_964034835.1. NCBI lineage: Eukaryota > Metazoa > Arthropoda > Insecta > Diptera > Muscidae > Muscina > Muscina levida. The sequence goes on along the minus strand of OZ035880.1, from coordinate 31,852,658 downwards.
TCTAGAAAAACAAAGATCCAGCTCTACCAGACTCTGATCCTACCTGTCTTGCTCTACAGCGCAGAATCGTGGGTAATGACACAAGCGGATCAATCTATTCTGGGAGTCTTCGAGAGAAAAATACTCCGCAAAATATTTGGACCCATCATCGTGAACGGCGAGTACCGTCGTCGAATGAATCATGAGCTGTATGAGCTGTACAACGACATCGACGTGGTTAAGCGCGTTCAAATAGACCGAATGCGCTGGCTTGGACACGTTGTACGAATGGACGACAACGCTCCGGCTCAAAAAGTCTTCGGCAATAAACTCGATGGGCGGCGCAGGAGGGGGCGACCAAAACTCCGATGGATAGACCAGGTGACGGAAATGTTAAGTAAGCTTGGTATGACGAACTATCTACGGTGCGCAAAAGACCGAAGCGCTTGGAATGGTTTTCTACGTGCGGCTACTGATAGATGAATTTCAGTTGTTGCTGCCAGTAAAGAAGAAGAAGAAGTTTACATTTATCGGAAAAATGCCAAACAACATGAACGGACAAAAAATTTAAATTTTTGCCAAAATATTAATAAATGGTTATTTCAATTAGTTCAAAATATTCGCGCTTAGTGGAATACTGCCTCCGTAACAATATTAATAGGTTTGTGGCAGGAAAATATTGCAGTTTTACAAGGCAAATGGGGAAATGTGTGAGCTAGACAACAGCTGACAATATGCGAAACTGCAGTGTAAAACCACTTTTTAGCATTCCGCATCTTCAGCTCAAAATGCGGAATGCTTTTATGGTTTAAAAAGGCTATAAAAAGCAGCATATGGGGCCGATCACCGATTTAAAATAAAATAAACCATTCTCTTCATCTTGGACAAACATCGGAAAGGTAGGTCAAAGTAAGGGCTGGGGAAGAGTGGCCCTAGGGAGCCCAAAAAAGGGCTCCTTTGATTCGCTCGATTTTTTTAAAAGAAATCAGTAGTGGATTTTTGGTATAAAATCTAATTTATCCAGTTCTTTTGCATTATTTAGCATTACATTTTTTAAATTTTCTCCAAAAATTTTAATATTTTACAATATATAAAAAGATTTAATTAATTTTTTTTTAGTTTTTTTAAACATGATCAGAATTTTTGATATTTTTCTGATTTTTTCTAAAATAAATGAATCTCGGTACTTGTTGAAATATTATACGAACTGATTTTACTTTGACATATGTTGAAAATATGTGCTATTCAAATAAATTTCTAACTCTTAACTATAACTGTTTGCCGTCTTTCATACATAATACGTTAAATTTATCTTTAAAATTGTACTTAATTCCATTAATTTCTACGACATTACTCTAATAACCTTTGCATTAAAGCATTTCACTTACAACAATATATATTCAAAACCAATTCACTTATTTTCTAATTAAAATTCTTTACATCAAATCCAATTTCAAATTCATATCTATCTATTCAAACTCCAACCAATTACAAATATTTCCTATCTGGCAACATTATCTGGCCACACTCTGCGCATCATATACCAACACTCGTGGCTATGAAATCATTTACCATGATAGAGCAGTTCTCCCAAGATTTCTTTGTCAAAACGTGAACGGAACATCGGCTCGGTGAAAAAAATCAAATTAAGCCAGAAATACATTGAAAAAAATAAATAAATTTTATCACATTCTAAAGAGCTAATAAAGTGTTAACACAGTCACCTGAAGTTTACTCGAAATAAATCAATTTATGCTCAAAAAAGTCAAGTGAAAAAATTCTTACATATTTCGTCACACGGAAGAAGAAGCATCGTTGAAAAAGCACATCAACACATTGACAATAAGAACGACGACAACGTAGCCGGCATTATCGACATCAAACATAAACAATTGGATAGCAAAACCAAAACACAACACAAACGTGTAAACAATGGGTCGCCGGTGTTGTATTGCCGGCTGTACATCGACCTCACGTTTGCCGGAGCATCATGGTGTCACCTATCATTCTTTCCCCGTCGATGAGAATACCCGCACCATATGGCTAAAGAACACACGGCTCAGTTCGGATCGCAATATCACCAAAAGTGTGTTGGTGTGCTCGCGACATTTCCGCCGAGCTGACTTTCAACCGCAACGCAGTGGAAAGTATTTGTTGAAACAGAAGGTTTTTCCAACCGTCTTTCCATGGGGCAAGATTGAGGCCAGCCAAATAGAGGAGGATTTAGAATTTCTAAATACCTCTGCGGCGACGACGGCGGCGGCGCCCACAAATCTGTTGTCGACCACCGCTTCTTCGGTGGATGAAGACACCAAAGCAACGGTGGCAGCAACAGTGGCTCAAATAATGGCACAAACGGCCGAGCTAAATGCTCAGGCCGCTTTAAAGGCAGACAAGTCTTTCGATGTGAGCGATGATGCAGCTCCGGAAGGACTTGGCACACCACCAGGTGTGAAATTTGAGCCAGTTACTACCTTCAATCCTGGCGCTCGTCTCGAAGCACAAGACTTCGATGGCATTTGGCATTCAGCTCGCATTGTCGAGGTTGACAATGATGATCGTGAGGTTTTGATTAAATTCGAAAAGACTGGAAAAACTAAACTACCCATTGTGGGCACAGAAGAATGGATACCCATGAATTCAACAAGATTGCGACAGAAAATCTCCACAAAACCTATACTCAATTTCAATGTGGAGGAAAAATGTTTAGCTCGTTGGTCAGGACCACGAAAATTCCCTGGTACCGTCAAAAAGGTACTGCCAAATGATACATATGAAATTCTTTTCGATGATGGCTATGTCAAAAATGTAAGAGCAATTCATATGAATAAGGTGCTGCCGGCGGAAGGTGAAGTACAGCCAGAGGTTGTGGCACCGATTGAGCCACCCGTTTTGCCAAGTTCACCCTCAACACCCTTGGCAACAACTCCATTGCTATCGCCAGGCACAAAGAGACCAGCTTCTGGAACAACCTCTGGATCGGGAAAGAAAAAACGGGCGGCCAATACGGCACGCAAAGATTGGCCTCTGTTGGATCTATCGAAATTGGATTTGGGTAAGAAATGTAGAAGCAATACAAAAAGAAAATAATGTGGAAAAAGAAGAGGACAAAATTAATTCAAAGCAGGATACCATGCAGATGGGAGGACACTTTTTTATAATAGTGTTCGGGGACTATCATGATTATACTATGCCGAAAGTTTTCTGTACGAAATCGAGTGGACTGGTGATTTTCTATGCAACAAGACTGTAATTTTGTAAGAATATGCGATGTGCAGACAGTTTTCTATAAAAAGTATTATTTGGGAAGAATGCTATTTATTAAGAAACAAATTTTAGCAGAGGTTTTTCTTTACGGTAACATTTTTGGCCGGCAGCTTCCTGCACCCAGCTTTTCTTGGCGATAACGAACTGGCAAATAGTTTTCTGGTCAAAAATGCCACACAGGCACCACCAGATATTCTGTAGAAAACTTACTGTGCAGACAGTTTTGTATAAAAATTATAGACTGGGTAGAAAATACTTTATGTAAAAACAAATTTTCACTGAAATTTTATTTCATTATATCGTCTGCCAGTTGGTTTTGTTAACCCAAAATTATCACAAAGGACTATTAAGAATAAGGGACTTTTATGGTTGTCAGACAGCACTTTGTATAAATATGAGCCTGGTTAGCAGTTTTCTGAAAAAAGACTTGTCTGGAAAGATGTTATTCGATATGAAAAGAAGTTTGAGCAATAGGGTCTCCGGCGATATGGTCTGCATTATATGATCAAATATATAGCGATACAGATATTCTTATAAAGGCAGGAAGTTTTCTATACGATAGCAAAACAGTAGTTCGGCAGTTTTCTAATCGGATGGTTACTTGAGCAGACAGTCTCTATACTAACATTTAAAAGGTTAGCAATTAAAAACAAAATTGAAAGTAATTATATACATAAACTTGGCTGGGCGGAAACTTTTTATGCGAACAACAAGTAGGCTGTAGAATAATTTGGTGTGTAGCTTTCTTACATGATTTTCTACTACCAGCATTTTTATCTATCTTTTATTTTTTTACTTCCAGCATCCCTTAATCTCCCCGAAATACCTAACGATGGCGAGTGGACCTGTCATTGGGTTAATGATCAACCCATCGGCCGTGAGGGTTTCCTGCTAGTGGGAGAACATCGTAAACCCACTGTTATTGTAGAAGATTGGCGCCTACCTGTCGGTTGGGTGAAACATATGTATCAGCGATCCAACGTTTTGGGCAAATGGGATGTAATTTTGGTTACACCCACCGGCAAACGTTTCCGTTCCAAGGCGGATCTTAAAACATTCCTCGAGGAACAGGGACAAGTATATAACCCAGATATTTATGACTTTAGTATACATAGGCGACGAGCCAAAGATATTAATTGTTATGTATACACACCGGGTTATGTACCACAACAGCCGGTGAAACCAAAAGCATCCTTTGGTCTCGATACATCTATGGATAGTAAACCCTCACCGTTGGCCGCAACTCTGCCGCCCACTTCAGTGCCCTCACCATATATGGAAACACCCATAGCCGAACCGTTACCACCAATAGAGTTGTTGACTTCAACCAGTTTGTCGGCAGAGGATAAAAGTGTTACACAAGTGGAAGCGGAGGTGCCAAAACAACTTTTGGAATCGGCGGAAGTTAGCTCAACTCCCACACCTACATCTACACCAACAGTGGGCCTGAAAGAGGAAGTAGTAACCACAATGGAGAATGCAGCAGCTACTGGTGCATCAGCGATAAAGGAGGAAACCTCCTCTTTGGCTGACACACTGCCCCGAGTTGAGGATGGCTATGGTTAGTTTCTTCTTGCTATTACAGCATTTGTTATAGTTATTATTACACATTTTTTCTTTAAATTGTAGCTCTCATCGGCGGCTTAAAAGTCCAAATCATTGACAATCTATTTCGTTGTCCCGAGGAGGGATGTTCCAAAAATTTTCGCAAAGAGAATCATTTGCAAATTCATGTCAAGCATTATCATCGCAATTTAGTCAAGTAAGTTTATGTTTTTAGATTCATCTAATATCCATGTGTCATACAAAATCATAGGGAGACATATAAATTTATATATATTCGACAAGGAGATTTAAAATAGAAGTTAAAAGTTTATGGTTTGATGGTTATTTTAATTTACGTTTCTCTCCTTTTTTACAGACTTCTGGGAGCTTGTCCTAAAATGTTAGAGTTGGCTGAAAAACGTACCCATCCCGTAGTACATGATAGTAGCGAGCCAACACCCAAGAATCAAATACCCAATCAGCAATTCTTTGCGAAATTACACCAACAAGATTTGGAGCAGACTAGAGCTCATAGAAGAAGTGTAGGTGCAGTGAAATCTCATATTGATACAGGTCTGGAAGTTAAAACGGAATTAGATGCACAAGTAAAACTTGAGACTGGCGAAGAAACCACTACAGCCCTCGATACCTCGGCTGTAATTAACACTACTACGGCATCTAATGCCTCTATTTTAAGCAGTTCCTACATTTCAACGGCTGCTGATGATTCAATGACAACGACCACGGCCAATGATTCTAGCCTACCCGATGTACCACCACTTTCTAAGAAATCGCGATTTTCACCATCGAAAAGAACTCCTGGTTCGCGAAAGAGTAATCGTCAACGCACCACTAAGAAGTATCTAACAGCAGCTCAAGCCACTGCTGGAGTGGTGTCACAACCTACATCCCACACACCCCTGTCTCTACCACCGGCAGAATCTAGTTTCAGTGGTGTCACAGATTTTGAGGAAACACGACATTCGTTCAATGCCACTCCAGAAATTCACAAGGATAGCAAAAAACGTAGAGCTAATGTTGCCTCAGCTACACCTTTAAGTAGTGCTGATTCTCCGATAACCGCCGATTCGGGTTCCAGTTCACAGCAACCTATGTCTACCACGGAAACCGAGGCCACAACCGCTCAAACTTCTTCCCAGTATATCAAAGAGAATGGAGAACTCATCAAGATTGTACACATGCGGCAAGAGGAGATCATCAATTGCCTGTGTGGCTATGGCGAGGAGGATGGCCTAATGATTCAATGCGAACTATGTCTGTGTTGGCAGCATGGCATATGCAATGGCATCGATAAAGAGTCTCAAGTGCCTGATAAATATGTGTGCTACATATGTCGCAATCCTCAGAGGGGTAGAGAATCCATTAAATACAAGCATGACCAAGATTGGTTGTATGAGGGCAAATTGCCCATCGCTAATTACCATACACAGAACGCAGGATTAGGCAATAAGCGTGCGGAATTTCTTAAGCGTTCCCACACACTTACGGGCAATTTGTTAGAGCTCAAGAACTATATGCACTCTTTAAAAGTTAAAATCAATATAGCGAATAATAAATGTCACCCTAAGTTATATTTATGGGCTAAAAAATGGGATGAAGATGTGGACATCAAAAACGAAATAAAATCAGAAACTGAAACGGAAACCGATTCTAAAATCAATTTAACACCCAGTGCTAAGAAAATTAAATCAGAGCCCTCAACACCGGTGCCCAATATACCACAACCCGAGGCGCCCATAGATCCAGTCGAGTGTCAGCAGCGATTGCAGGAACATATACGTATACAACAGCATTTAGTAATGCAGCGTCTGAATGACATAGAGGCGGCCATAGATGGTATGAAGGTGAGAAGAAGAAGGGAAAACTCATAAATTAACGTATATGTTTTTTGTTTAGTTTTAGACCAAGAGGACGATTTGCCGGATCTTCAAGAGGGCGACTTGGGCGCCACCAAAGATGCCTTGGCTGCCTTTATCAAAGAGTTGGATACTGTAAAGAAAATCGCTAAGCTTAGTGCTTTGGAGCATAAAAAAACAGCCCTGAAAAATCCAGTACCCACGATTTGAATTTTGCTTCGTTATCCCTGTGATGTTTTTGTTTTTCCTTCGCTATCTTTTTTAAATAATATTCACATTTTGCTGACAACATTTAACATATATTATTAAATTACGGAACTTTGAGTGGCCAAAATTATTTTTTTTAACTTGCATGATTTGTCTTAATGAAAAGGCGCAAAATCGTTGTCGTAGATTTTGAATTTTAAATCGTTGCTCAAGAATTTTAATTACTATTGATTATTAATTATACTTTTGCCTATGCATTTTTTCATATATTGGCTTTTAGAAAGCTTTTTTTCCTTTTGTGTGTATTAATTGAATATTTGGTCATAACATAAATTTGTTTTTAAATATTTTCAATAAAATTGAGATAAATTGCTCATCCTATAACCCATTAACTAAATGATTATTGTGTTTAAGTTGAACGTAAAAGGCAGGCAGTATGATGAAAAGCTTCCAGTTTAATTGTGAAGTTATTCGAGAAAATCAATTCATGAACTGGAGGGTTCTTTGAAAAAAATTATTAAAAAAAAGGAATTGGGGATAATTTTATATTTTTCGGGAGTTATTTCGTGTGGGTATGGGTGTTAAATAATAACACCATGCAATAAAAAGTAAACTTTTTGAGAGTTTTTCAATTTTTTTATATCTATTTTGTGCTTTATTTCATTTATGATTTGGGATTAATTCGTATTGCCTTTCAGTAGTTCCTAAAAATCAACATGACTTGCTTTGACCTCACCATAAGTGCAAGTATTATAATAGTGTTTCAGAAATTAAATATTTGTTAATAATATAAATTCAAATAATGAGCATTATGACTTATCATTACTTACTGTCTACAAAAAGTGGACAAAAAATTATGCCTTAAATTTAATCGGACATAACCCCCATTATGTCCTATTCAATTTAAGAAGTAGTTTAGATCAAAACCAATATGTACTATATGATACTTATGCAATAATGTCCATACAATCAATTGCAAGTTTTTAAAATTATTTTAACTGTAAATGGTTTTTTTCCATGGGGTAAACTAATGACAAATCAATATAACTAATGTTACAAAAATTATGTTTATTAAAATACTTCTTACTCAATACTTTAATTGACAAAAAAAAAACAAGGTATGGCTTAAATATTAATTTATTTTCCTTTAATTTTAATTAATAATTAAAAAATTTTGAACCAAAGTACTGTAGCAAATTTTCGCTACGGAAATCCCTTAAAAAAATACTTACAAAAATTATGGATTCCTTATTTGCTTAGATGCAACATATTGCAGTGTCGCAAAATTAAATTGTCTTTTTTTATTAGCAGCGATATTTTTTTTGTTTAAATTTTGTTTAAATTATATTAAATATATTATTTTTTAAATCTGACCTTTATTTACGTCGATACAGGAAGTTTAATTTTGCAACGCTAACATTTGATTAATATTTCACCCATTATCGTTGTAAACATTTCGATATCAGCACAAATTGGCGGAAATAATGATAGTGCCGCTACGACATACTGCTTTTATCGATAATACTAACAAAGCCAACTGTAAACATCGTGAATACAACGAATTTAACAACAAAGAAAAATCAACGACCGGCAGACTGAGACATCTTTTGCAACGGCTTTTTCTTTTACAACATGGGAATTGAATTAACGATTTAGTTAATAACGATTTTGTAATGAAGTAATATTTAATTTCACGGACCGATTGCACTGATATGAACGTAAATCTAACTAAAAACTACAGCACAAATACGAAACGAAAACGGGAGAGAATAAAAATGCGGCTCCTTTGAACTGCCAAATTTACAGATTTGCAACACTTTTGTACGTTTATTTTATAGGTGAACTCACTTCTACAATGCTGTGAACAACTTTATTATTTTTCCTTTACATTCACTATATTTGCCCCGAAACATAACTGAACCGAACAAAAGTTTGCAAATAGACTATAAGTAGAGTTGTCACAATCAATAAGGGCCGTTTTCTCATTAGGCGATTATCTTTTTTCTTAACGAAAAACTGTAGATTAAAGAAATTAGGTTTTCTCAAAGTCTCATTTGCTTTTGTTCTATCGCAAAGCTAACCAGCCTTCATCTGCCGGTTATTTATTTTCCGTACAGATAAACTCAATCAGCTGACTGCTGTTCATAGCTTTTTTGTTTTCCAAGATATATTTTTGATTTATAACCAAAACAATAAGCAGCAGGTCATCTTCAGTGGTAAAATGTTTCCCACATTGCTTTTATCTGTCATTATTTAAGTTTTATTTCATTTTTATCAAATGTATGTGTTTTCTTATTTTTTAACACTTCGAAAATAACTGATTTATATCAAGAATTTGTCAACTGTCTCATCTATTTTTCGGGTTATTGCCAACTGAAAAATAATTTTTTGTCGGTATATTGAGAAAACCAAAATCGTTAACGGACAGTTTATCAATCTAACAAATTTATGTCGAGATTTATCAACAGGAAGTTTTTCGATACATTGAGAAAACGGCCATAAGTGTCACGATTCTGATTGTTTGAGAGAGAGAGGGAGTTAGCGGTAGTATGTGATAAAACAGTGTTGCCAGTTTGGCACAATTTATGTAATTTGGAGATCTTGGCAGTTTTTTGTGTAAACCTTGCTCTATAGTTTTGAAAATAAATAGATCAAATTTCAAATACTCCAGACAAATTTGGTCAGTTACATAAAATACCATTTATATTATGAAAACAGCTAATAAATGAAGGCATTTTAATAGAAAAAAAAAAACAAATTTAAATGAAAAAGGAATATATGGAAAAACACTTTAACCTTGAAATTGATGCCTTAAAGCAAATATAGGTAATAATTTAAAAAAATGAAATAAACAGAAATCAAATAAAACAAAATAACCATGTCAAAATCGGGTGTACCACATTACCGCCAAAATCAAAATACCCAACACGAAATCCCTAAATGCTGAATTTCCAAACCCAAAACCCCCAACATCTGTCTGAAAAGCCGCGGCGATTTTTAAAATAACTTGAATGGTTTCCACGCTGAAATAAAAGATTTATGTTTCGCATTATTTCTAATATAAAAATTAAAAAAAATAATGAATTCAAAAAATTTTTAATAAGTTTTTAAATGAAACTCACTTTTTGTTATGGAAATATTTAAAAATAAAATTTTACTTAGATCACTTACATTAACAATAGAGGAAAAAAACAATATATATTTATTAAAATATTTACACAAAATAATTTTACAAACTTTATGTTTACATTTTTTATTTTTCAGGGGTCGTATTAAGGTGCAGCCGACTTTTTTGTTGCACTAACATAATTCATTCTAAAGCAAACAATATTTTTTTGAATTCTTTATCTTTCGAGCTTTTTATTATCGGTAATACCGTTTATTTATTTAAAAATTAGGGGATTTTGTGATACTGTCTCCAAAAAAGTGTGGGGATTTTTTTAATTTTGGGATTTGCGACTTGATCCCAATATTATTGTGGCGTTTTAGAAAAAACGAGAATCATGTCCGTGAAGATTTTGATATGTTGATTTTGATATGTTTATTTTATTTTATTTTATTTTATTTTATTTTATTTTATTTTATTTTATTTTATTCTATTCTATTCTATTCTATTCTATTCTATTCTATTCTATTCTATTCTATTTTATTTTATTTTATTTTATTTTATTTTATTTTATTTTATTTTATTTTATTTTATTTTATTTTATTTTATTTTATTTTATTTTATTTTATTTTATTTTATTTTATTTTATTTTATTTTATTTTATTTTATTTTATTTTATTTTATTTTATTTTATTTTATTTTATTTTATTTTATTTTATTTTATTTTATTTTATTTTATTTTATTTTATTTTATTTTATTTTATTTTATTTTATTTTATTTTATTTTATTTTATTTTATTTTATTTTATTTTATTTTATTTTATTTTATTTTATTTTATTTTATTTTATTTTATTTTATTTTATTTTATTTTATTTTATTTTATTTTATTTTATTTTATTTTATTTTATTTTATTTTATTTTATTTTATTTTATTTTATTTTATTTTATTTTATTTTATTTTATTTTATTTTATTTTATTTTATTTTATTTTATTTTATTTTATTTTATTTTATTTTATTTTATTTTATTTTATTTTATTTTATTTTATTTTATTTTATTTTATTTTATTTTATTTTATTTTATTTTATTTTATTTTATTTTATTTTATTTTATTTTATTTTATTTTATTTTATTTTATTTTATTTTATTTTATTTTATTTTATTTTATTTTATTTTATTTTATTTTATTTTATTTTATTTTATTTTATTTTATTTTATTTTATTTTATTTTATTTTATTTTATTTTATTTTATTTTATTTTATTTTATTTTATTTTATTTTATTTTATTTTATTTTATTTTATTTTATTATATTCAGGCATTAATTTCGAGGTTAAAGTGTTTTTCCATGTATTCTTTTTTCATTTAAATTTGTTTAATTAAAATGCGAAATGCATTTCATCTATGAGCTGATTTCATATAGGCGCTATTTTGATATAAACAGTTTTTTATATAACCGACAACATTTGTCTGGAATAATTGAAATTTGATCATCCATGCCGTAATTCTATGTAAGCGGTTTTTCAAATTTGCAATTTCCACTGTATTTCCTATTTACAAAACTTTAGCACAATGGTGACACAAAAAACTGCTAAGATATTCAAAACTCACCAATTAAGCCAAACTGGCAACACTGTTTCATTACTAACTACCGCTAACTCTCTCTCTCTCTCTCTCTTTCGCAACCAAACAGAATCGTGATACTTGTTGATTGTGACAACTTTACTTAGTTTATTTGCAAACTTTTGTTCGGGTTGGTTGTGTTTCGGGATAAATATAGTGAATGTAAAGAAAAAGTAATAAAGTTGTTCACAGCACTGAACTAGTGTAATCATAACAAAGAGTTAAGTCACTGCATGCAGCTATTAAATTAATGTGCGAATGTATTACAAATCTGAAAATTTGGCAGTCCGAAGGATTCGCATTTATATTCTCCTCCGTTTTCGTTTCGTTCTTGTGCTGTGGTTTTCAGTTAGATTTACTTTCATCATTAGAGAAATCGGATCGTGAAATTAAATTAATGTATAATTACTTCGTAACAAAATCGTTGTTTGATCTTTAATTCAATGCCCATTGTGTAAGTGTTTCGGAAAACCGTTGTAACATTAATGTTTATTTGCTTATTCTGCCGGTCGTTGATTTCTCTTTGCTATTTACTTTGTTGTGTTCGTGATGGTACTTGATGCGTATGTTAGTGTTATCGATAAATGCAGTAAATTGGTGCAGTGCTATCGTTATTTCCGGCAATTCGTGCTTGTATCTAAATGTTTGCCACATTAAAACGATAAAATTCAAATTTAAATAACAAACCTTAAAATAAAACGAAGAAAATGTTAATACGTTGTTAAAATTTCGAAATGCATGTATCGATGTAAATTAAGGTAAGATATTAAAAAATATTACCAATAAAATTATTTTTTTTTGTAATATAGAGGGAGTAGAGTATAAAAATCAAATGCATATTGATTTTAGAAAGAAGCAAATGATTAGAAAATTTAATTTAATCTAATTTGACTTTATCTCATACATTTAAAGCAATTTCAAACAAATTTGATAGGATATATAAAATATTGCTCATATAAAAATATCGCTTGTGTGAGCCCTATAAGCTGCATTATTAAGGTGATTCAAAACACCAAATGTGCGATACTTTTGAATGTGTATATGTACATTAGATTATGAAAGCGAATTATCCTTGCAATGTTTTTTGGTTATTTAATCTTAGAAATACATAAGGTGGACAACAGTGAACTTTTTATCTTAAACAAAAAATAAAATCAGAAGTATTTTTTTAATATTAAAACATCCTAGCAGCTGAACTTTTGTTTCATATACACGAAATTAAAGATAATATTAGTATTAGTACGAGTGGCTTTGTCCATGGAACCATGGGTCTAAAATCAAAATCAAGCACCCGGTTTTTTTACGAGAAACTTTTCGTATAGGGGAAAAAATCCGCAAAAAGCCCCGCAACTCCCCCGGAGTCTCTCATAAAGGGTCCAAAACATTCCTAATCCCCATCTTCACCTCCTAAGGGGCTTCCATACATAAACAAATTTTTATAAAATTTGTTCTCACCGTTCTAACAGCCTGGGATTCGCCCCTAGAGGGGTAAAATGTATGACCGACCCCCAGTCATTTTTCCCTCTTAACATTTTCCTAAGCATACCTACCCCTAAGAAGGCTTTCACACTGCCCTAAAGGTGCCCCTAGAGGAGTTAAATGTATGATCGACCCCCAATATTTTTGCAACCCCAACAGCTTCTCTAAACTTATTTACCCTCTATCTTCAACCCTTAAAAGGGTCCCCATACAATTTTTTTATTTTTATATTTTGTGTAAATCATCTCCTGCCGCTCCCATTGTGCCTCCTAGAGGGTTCAAATGTATGACCGACCGCAGTCATTTATCCCTCGTAATATTTTTCCCAAACATACCTACTTCCCATCTTCACCCCCTAAAGAGGCTTCCATGTAAAAATCAAATTTATATAAAATTTTCTCCCATCGCAGGAGTGAAATGCATGAATGACCCTCAGTCATTTTTTCCTCTTAACATATTTCCCAAACATACCTACCCCCCATATTCACACCCTAAGAAAGCTCCCACAAAAAATTTTTTTTTTTATAAAATTTGCTCTTAATTGCCCTTAAGGTGGCCTTATAGGAGTTAAATGTATGACCTACCCCCAATATTATTGCAACCCCAATAGTTTCTCAAAACCTATCTATCCTCTATCTTTAACCCTTAAGGTGATCCCTATACAATATTTTATTTTTTTTTTTAAATCAGCTCCTGCCGATCCCATGGTGCCTCCTAGAAGTTTCAAATATATGACCGACCCCCAGTAATTTTTCTTGAACATACAAATTTCAAATTTTTATAAAATTTGCTCCACGTTCTAGTCGCCCCACTTCAAAAGATGAACGGTTACCCTTATTAATGTGATAGTACCTTTAGAGATCAGTTTTATTCTCTAAAAGAAAGAATTTCGAAAAGATCTTTGGATCGCACGACTGTTCTATAGAATAAATGTTCGCCCCAATTCTCGCGATTCTAACCTTAGCCGCATGGACTGGGTGATGGAACCGATTTTATTCTATTCTTCCGTCTTGTTAATGTTAAATAATGTTCAAAACGTATAATGTACGAAACGTTTTCCCATATATAGTATAAAAATAGCTCGAGACAGTACAAACTTAAAAATGGAATATCTCTTAATTTTGACCTAATCTTTTAAAATGGAGTATACCACTGAGTTTTATGATCCAAAATTAAGTTGGAGTGTCTCGGTGTTTTTCTGTGTCATTTTGGCGTACTTACAGCGTTATTAACTCAAATTTTCGCCATTCTACCTTTATCTGTTTAGTCCCGGCTTTAGTACCAATTTTATCCCTTGTTGGGTCGTTTTACCCATAAAAATACAAATTAAAAAAAACCCATTGGTGTATCTTATAATTCTTTAGGGAGCATGCCCAAATAATCGATCGCGATTATAGCTTTAGCCGTTTGGTCAGGGTGGAGTTTAATCACTTGTTCCTTCTTCTTATACCCTAAAAGTACAAATTTCTTGTAAAACCCATTGGTGTAGCTCTCTAGTTATATAAGAAGTATGCACATTAAAATTTTCGGGATTATCGATTTAATCGTATGGCCTCGGTGATGTACCAGTTGTATCTCTTTGTCGGCCTTTTACCCCCAGAAGTACGAATTTCGAAAATTCCCTTTGTAGTGTACCACTATTTTATGGAGCAAACATTTATCCCTATTTTTGCGATACTGTCTATAGCCGTTGGTTCTGGGCGATAGAACCAGTTTTATCTGTATATTGTCCTCTTTTCCCCATAGCTACGTCATGGATGGAACCAACATGCCAAGGCTTCCGTTTGGCATGGCATGTAGCCTATGATAGAGGTCCTATGGACAGTACCACACAGAGAAAATTGCATTGCAATCGGTCCATTTATTTGGCCCAATTAACAATTTATAAAAGGGGAGTGGCATCGCCCTCTTTCAACAAAAAAATAATATTATTTAAACGACTAACATTGTATTAAATCTCGACTTCATACCTAAAATGGTTTATGAGACACAGCCATTTCAAATTTCTAGCGGTATGGGGCGGTGCCACGCCCATTTTACCCCTTGCAGTCCGAATTTCCAAAAAATCATTCTTAGTGCACGCCTACGTCAAACAAGGAACCTACATTCAAAATTTCAAGGTTCTAGCATTAGCGGAGAGTGAGCGATCAGTCACGTAAACCTTTTATATATATAAAAACTAGCGGACCCGGCGAACTTCGTCTCGCCCCAATTTTATGCCTTTAGATAAACTCAGTAGAGAATGTTTGATAAACAATGTTTTTCGATTAGTTTTCCGCCTCAAAAACAAACAACGAAGGCGGTTCTCCAAAACTCGAAAAGGCAACGTTCAACTGAACGGACATAAAACAGGGAAATTTGAGATTAATCTCATATACTTCCAACGATTGGCCTTGAGATTTATTGATTGTCGTCGGGGAATTGGAATGGATGATCAGTTGGAATTATCTAATTCGTAAGATAAGGACTTCCTCTTCTTTGAATTTGTTCTTTATGATTGTCTGAAATCACATTTTTTATCAGATTCTTGACGGACAACCGCGTACCATTGCACAATTTCGGTTGATTCAGATTCCGCAATATGATTATGATCGATCCCACCTTTATCTGTAAATTATGCGGCATATTAAGCGAGTGGAAAATTCGGTCGGATTGTTGGTCGCTTCATCCTTTACGGTCACGCTGTAAACAGATTTGTACGAATGAAGTTCTCAAGCTATTTAACTTTCTAATTTGAAATTGTAGCTATTAATGTATTTATTCTTCTCTGCTAGTAACATACTGCCCGTAAATTAATCCAATCGAGATTTTTATAATTTTGTGCAATGTCATGAGTTACTTTTTCAACGATGTGAACTGGCAAAAATTTGCAGCGAACGATATCAATTCAGTCGGAACATCAACCCGAATTAGGCCATTGCCAAGCGCTAGCAGTTGTTTCGGGAATTCAGCAGAAGATGGGAGGTTCTGGAATGAGCCCCCAATTTTTTTGGTCAATTACAACTTCTTGACGTTTTCAAGCATGGTTTTAGTAAATCAGCAGCATTAGACATTTTGAGCAAAATCATAGCCCCACCAAATCGTTTTAAATTCCCTCGTAAATCCTTTATCGTTCGGTCAACTACTTCCAAAGCTCATTTAGTCGTTATCGAGCATTCATCCGAAATGTTGATTTGACATTTCGCCTCTACTTCGCCGTTGCGAAATTCTTGGTCATTGTGTACTTTGGCTTTTCAACCGTGAGAAGATTCATCGACAGTTTTAAAGTGGAATTTGCAGTTCGAATGCCTTCCAACAATGTGACAGGTATGCCAGAGGATGCAGCGGCTAACGTTATTTCAGATCTTGACCAAATTGTTGCCGGAATCAACAAAAAATGTCTTAGGTGTCCCACTCGGAGCATCGCGAAAGTAAATGCCTCCAGTTTCATCGTGAATCGTACACGTTCTTGTACTCGGTATTTAACAGCGGCACATTAGTTCGAACTCTTCCGATCAGCTCATCTAGATTATAGTCTTGCTTCCGTTAAAATTCGCGATGGAATATATTTTGCATCGAACGATGTGACGCTGGCACTCCCAATGTCGGGTTCGACGGATTTTTTAAATATAATTTTTCTCGTTACCAACCAACATTTAACCGAAAATTTTCCACCTAGACATCGTTCAAAACCATCAAATCATGCGAAAATTGCAAAATTTCGTCAATAAAAAAAACACATTTTTTGGACTTTTCCGGAATTTTCCGAGTTTTTCCCTAGGAATTTTCTATTTTTCCATTCGAAAAGCCATTCCGTAACAACTGCACACAAAATTCCATACAAAAAACCAATTTTCGTTTTTTCCACTTTCCCGACTTTTTTAAAGGATTTTCCCAAAATTATCTTGCATAAAACCCTCATACCAATTACGAACAATTAAATAAAAATTGAAAACAAAATGGGCCAGCCGTTCTCCCTTGATGAATTACTACACACTTTTTATACCGTTTTTATACATATAGGTTTCACAATACACCGAATTTTTCCAAGCAGCACAACGAATTTTCCACCTTTACGTCGTCTAAAATCATCAAATCAAGCGATACAATGAAAAATTTCGATGAAAATATTCAAAATTTTAGAGTTATTTTAAGAATTTTCCGAGTTTTCTACCAAGAATTTTGCTATTTTTCCATTCGAAAAGTCATTTTGGAATGATTATCCGAAATTTTCACATTTACATCATTCAAAATTATCAAAACACAAAAAAATTTAAAATTTTGTCGAAAAAAAATTAAAATTTTTGGAATTTTTCCATAATTTTCCAACCAAAATTTTCTGTTTTTTTTTCAACCGAAAAGCCACTACGGAACAATTGCACACAAAAAGTTATACAACAACTCAATTTGCGATGCAAAATGTTTCTGAAAAATCCAAATTTTTCGAGTTTTTCCGGAAATTTCCGAGTTTTCCACCGAGAATTTTTCTATGTTTTCATTCGGCAAGTCATTTCGGAATAATTATCCAAAATTGTTCACTGTTACATCTTCCAAAATTATCAAATCATACGATAATATGCAAAAATTCGTCGAACAACAAATTCAAACTTTTTGAATTTTTCCGGAATTTTCCGCATTTTTCAACAAAAATTTTCCATTTTTCTATTCGAAAAGCCATTCTGTAACAATTGCACACCAAATTCCATACAAAAAGACAATTTTCGATTTTTCCAATTTTCCGACTTTTCCGGAAGATTTTCTCAAAATTTTCTTTCACATAAACCTGCTCCTGCCAATAACGAACAACTTAAAAAAAGTTTGAGCAAAATCGGCCCAGCCGTTCTCAATTGATGAATTACTATACATTTTTGCCACCATTTTTATATATATGTATATAGATTATCAAGGCCATGAATTTTAAGTATATGTTCATAATAGTTGTTTTATTTAATGAGAGTTACTTATAAGGCCACCGCGCCCGATCCTTCTTGGGGTGTTGATGTTTAGTAACTTGTGTTACATACTTCCTACGACGCATCGGTGGGAGCATTCCATTTACATTGCTCAACATTAGGCCTTCTCACATTTGCTATCACTGAATAGATCTGTTCAATTATTCTGCCTTATTAGCAGTGCTTCACATAGTGCTTATCTACATATATGCGATTTTTTCTTTTTACTGCTTTCGATGGCCAACGTCGAGCGCTATAAAAACTAGCACATATCCTTGTCGATGTGTTGCTTCAACAAAAGGTTATTTATTTTACAATTTACGCATGTATAAGTGTCAAATGAACGAGAGTAGCTGAATCCTTGAAAAACAAACTACATACACACACACTCTCACACACTATATAACAAAAAGAGTGTGTAAATTACAAGTGCATTCTCACATCCATGTTTACTGAAATAGTTGACCCTAGCTACAGTAAAAAAATTAAAGTCATGCCGAATTTTGTTTAATTTTGTATTTTCAGTTTTCTTTGTACCCTATGTACATACATATATGATACGTTGGTCCTCCAACGTACTTTTGACTACTCATACAATGGACTTTACTGGCTTGTTGAAATGAGTGTGTTTCGTCGTTTCGATGTACATGCTGCAATATAAGTTCGCCTAAAAGTATGTTAAGGTTTTAGCCTGTAACATGTTCATATTAATAGTTGTTGTACAGTTGCAATACGAGTTACCCAGTCCAGGCGTCCATATTTGTATAACTACAAAAGCAATGGAAAAAATACCTCGTTTCAACATTGTACTGGCTTCTTAGCCGCAACACATGCTGAGTGTTGAGTCCTCTCCTAAAGTGCGGAAATCACGCCCCAGTTTATTATTTATTTAACAGAGCAGAAGGGGGATTTCTTTCAGTTATGTCGAGTACTAGAGTAATTTAATTGTTGGTTACATTCTTTAAAATTCCTTGGTTTTGTTTTATTATAATTACTGCAGTTAACTCAGTTCTCTCTCTTGGTTGGTTTTTATCGTCGACATTTTGTTGCCTCATCTGTTGGATAATAATAAAAAGGTTGAAAATCTGTGTTATGTCTCGTTGTTCTTCTGTATTTTTTACTTTTTATTGTCATTCTAGAGGTAAGTGGGACGATATGTCACACATTGTTGTTGTCGTTTTTTTTGTTGATTTTATGCAGGAATTGCGGTTAACCCTAAATGTATGCAATGAGTTTTATATGCCACGGTATCATTTAAGGAAATGACCCCATAAGGTATGCTGTATGATCATTTGTTAGAGGGGTGGGAGGGCGGAAGGTGTTGGTACCTAAAAGTATGTCATTAAATGTATAATATAGAATAATTGTCATAGTTTCGCTGTAGACAATGAACTACGAGCATTCGAGAACTAAACCAGGGAGAAGGATGAAGTTTTTTTAAGAATGTATGCAATTATTGTAGAGGATGTTGATTAAAGAAAGGGAAACTAATTGTTTGCAGCATTGAGGAACTTTTATGTTGAAATTTGAGGAAGGAAGGAAAACAGATTTTTAGTTTATATGATGAAAAAGAAGAAAAAGGCTATATATTTTCCAAAAAGTTTCTATGTAAGAGGTGTTTTATTTAGAACTTAGTTTTTATACCCTTCACCAAGCGCACGCAAGTACCGAAGGGTATATTTAGTTTGGTCTTCCATATGTGACGCCCTTAAAGAGACAGGGTATGACAATAAATATATGTGTTTAAATGATCAGCGTCGAATTCTGAGTCGATTTGAAAAAGTTCGTCCGTGCGTCTGTTCCCGCGATTACAGCCGTAGTTTAAGAGCTCTCGGTCTTAAATTCGGAGGTTTAGTTCTAAGATGAGCTGGATCGGACAAAAGCTATTCCCACTTTCCATACAAACTCCCCCTTTTTGGGTCTGTCCGTCTGTCTAACCCGCAATTACAGCCGTAGTTTAGGAGCTTTCGAGCTTAAATTCGGTATGCAAGTTTCTATCGTCTAATCGGAGGTTAAGTGCCAAGATGAGCATGATTTCTATACAAACCCCCTTTTTGGGTCCGTCCGTCTCTCTGTCCGCAATTACAGCCGTAGATTAGGAGTTTTCGAGCTGAAAGATCTAAGATGAGCAGGATAGTACGAAAACTATGCCCACTGTCCATACAAACTCCTCCTTTTTGGGGTTGTCCGTCTGTCTGTCCCGCAAGATGAGCAGGATCGGACGAAAACTTTTCCCACAACTCACACAAACTTGGCCTTTTTGGGGATGTCAGTCTGTCTAACTCGCGATTACAGTCAAAAGTTACGAGCTATTGAGCTGAAATTTGGTATGCAAGCTTCTACCCTTTAAGCAGAGGTTAAGTTCTATGATGGACAAGGTCGAACAAAAACTATTCCCACTTCCCGCGATTACAGTCGTATTTTAGAGCTTTAAATTTCAAATGAGCATGATCGGGCAAAAGGTATTCCCACATCCCATACAAAATCTCCCTTTTTGGGGCTGTTCGTCTGTCCGTCCTGCAAGTACAAACGTAGTTTAGGACCTATAACTGAAATTCTGTACTAATACATCTATCATCTAAGCGGAGTTTGAGTTTCAATAAGAGCTGGATCTGATCAAAACTACTCTAACCTCTCAGTGTCCGTTTGTCTGTTCCTCTATTACGGCCGAACTTTACGAGCTTTCGACCTGAAATTTGGTATGCAAGCTTCTATCCTTTAAGAAGAGGTTAATTTCTAAGATGGACAAGATCGAACAAAAAGCTATTCCCACTTCCTGCGATTACAGCAGTAGTTTAGGAGCTATAGACCAAAACTATGGTATGTATGGTTATCATCAAAGCGGAGGTTAAATTTTAATATGAATAGGATCGGACAAAAAGTATTTCCACTTTCCATACAGAATCCCCCTTTTTGGGGCTGTCCGTCTGATTGTCCCGCGATTACAGCCGTAGTTTAGGAACTATCAAACTGAAATTAGGTATGCATGCTTCTATCATCTTAGTGGAGGTTAGGTTTCAACTATTCTCACTTCTCATACAAACTTCACCTTTTGGGGGTGTTCGTCTGTCTGTTTCGTGATTACAGTCGAAGTTTAACAGCTATTGAGCTGAAATTTTAGGTTTCAAATGTAATTTAATATAAATCTAGCTCTCAACTATGCCGTAGTTGGTCTATTCCCAAGGGCGCTTGATTTAGTACTTTTTTGTTTTGTTTTGATTTTAGATAAAGCGCATAAAATCTTATTGGATGTCGGCTTCTTCGTTATGGTCTGAAATAACAATCTTTGACAAAACGTTTTTAATTTTGTTCAAATCATGGCCGTGACTACGACAAAAGTGGTCTATACGAAAGAGTTATTCATTTATATATATATTTTTTTAATTATCAAATTAAATTTTAGAGGAATATCTCATTTATTATTTCGATATTCAAATCTTTATTATGTGTTAATTGTTTATGTCCTGCCACGGAGCAATAAAACAATTTTCCCAAATTTAAATTTACTATGCATGTGCTTTTCATTCGCCAACAATATCTATTGCATATTTTTAGTATAACTCAAACATTGCATACTTTTTTGCATCTCCTCCAATGCACGCAAAGAAGATTATAAGTTTCCGAAAAATATTGTTATCGCTACATTGCAATTCTTTCAAAGAAATATTCTTCAAATATTGTCTAACTGCAAAGCGCATTACACTCATACAATAACATTTTTTGAGGTGTAGAAGTAAACTTTATTTATTATACTCGTACCTGTGTGTGTGTCTGGTGCGAACCATCAGGTGCTGTTACTACTTTTCATAAAAACTCAATTTATTTGCAAATTTTTAATGGTGCTTTTATTTTTTTTATATGTACAAATGTATTTTGATAAACATTTTTTTTGGATTTAAATCTGAAGAAGTTGAAGTATATTTTATTTGAAAGGAAAATATGAATTTACAGTGCGTTCGAAAAGATGGCGGTGAAAACTTTTCTACTATAAAGGAAACACTATAAAAGTATTAAATAATACATAAAGAAATACAAATTCATTTGGAGTTGGGTATAACGAACTAACCCCCAATCAAATAAACCCCAAAACAAGAAATGAAATTATCTCCAAAAAAATTAATAAAAACTCATTGGGGATAATCTCATTTTGAATTTCAGAATTATTTCATAATTATTTCTTTTTACTTTTAGGCTATTTTTTATTTATATTATTGGGTGTTATTTTATTTGACTTAGGGTTATTTCATTGGGGACTATTTCATTTCATAGCTTTGGATTTCTTTCCTTTTTAAACGCACTGTCCTAATTTGTTCACTTTATGTTGTACACAGAAAATATTTATAAAATTTGTCATACTCAACATCTTTGTGGTAGAAAGAGTAAGAGAGATATAAACAACGTCCAATCCAATGCTATTTCAAATGTCCTGCAAAATATATGAGTGTGTCATACTAAAAATATACAATGTTAAGTTGGTAAACGCCCGGCAAATAACACTGTAGGTGTTAGAAATATATGCAAATATATTGCATTAAACAGAACATCCGTTCAGTGGTAGCAAATGTGAGAAGGCGCAATGTTGAGTAACCTAAACGGCATTCTACCACCGATGCGTCTTAGAAAGTAAGTAATAGAAGTAACTGAAGCTCAACAAAGAGGCTCTCTTAGTGGCTTTGACAGCCCCAAGAAACTAGAATCGGGCGCGATGGCTCTTCAAACAAAACAAGTTTTGTGAAAACACGAAGAAAAGAAAAAACAAGAACCCCCCAATTGTTGACGACCCCCCAAACGTTATAAGGACCATGATTTAAGGATATGCAACCGGAATGTCCGAACTCTATACAGAGATGGTGCATCTATCCAACTGGCGGATGTCCTCGACAAATAAGGATATGCACCTGGAATGTCCGAACTCTATACAGAGATATAGATATTTCTCGACAAATACAAGGCTGACATTATACACGATGGAAGAACTGTGACATCTTTTACAGTTGCCATGCAGAAAGACACGAATTTGGATGTGGTTTCATAGTCGGCAAGATACTTCGTCTCGCGGTTTATCCCTGTAAGTGACCGAATAGCCACTATTCACATCCGGTCAAAATATTTTTACATTACGCTGATTTGTGTACACGCCCCGACGGAAGACAAAGACGATGACATTAAAGATGCATTCTATGAGCGCATGCAGGAAATATATGAGATATTCCGTCTACAGAACAACACCTCCGATAACGGACTCAGACTGGTTAGATTCGCGTCGGCAAGAAAAAAGGTTGTAAGTGCAACCAGATTCCCGATTAAATATATCCACAAAGCAACCAGAATATCTCCCAAGTAAAATACATAAATTTAGATTGTTCACGTGGTAATTGATGGAAGACTAAAGCGTCATGCAAGTGTGTGTGATGCGCAGTGCAAATATTGACTCGGATCACCACCTAGTTGCAGCCAAGGTACGCACACGATTGAGTAGTGCTAAAAACACTCGTTATCAAACGCAAAGGATGCTACACATCACAAAGCAGCATACCACCGATATAGCCAATGCCTACTCCAACTAACTTCCACAATTGCCTTAAACAAACCCCCCTAGTTCTGATATTCCCGACACAAAGTGGCAGCATATTGCGAATTCTATGATCTATGCCGCAACGACCGTACTGAGTTATGATAAATCACGCTTAGAAAAGTCCTGGTACGATGATGAATGTCGCGAAATGGCTGAGGAAATCGATGTTGCACAAGGCAAAACTGCAGTAAATGGCGACACGTGCGGTGACAAAACGTTATAATGAAAAGAGGAGGAAGATGACACGCCTCTCAGACGGAAAAAGCGTCTGTAGAAGAAAAGAGATATCCAAAACTACAGGGATAGATGTGAAGCCCAAAAGTTCTACCAAAAGGTAAAAAGTAAAGGTTTTGAAACAGGTATTCCCACCTGTAAGAACAGAGACGGAAATCTGGTCACGGACACTCAGAATGTGCTGCAAATATGGAGGGAACACTTTCAATCTCTACTCGTTCCCGAAGGCAGCATAAGTGACGAAATCAAACCAATCATCGACGATGGAGTAGACTGTCCACCACCGAGCCAAAACGAGATCAGCACGGCAATTTTACGGCTTAAAAATAATAAAGCTGCGGGAGCCGATGGACTCCGATGATTGGAATCTGAGTGACCTTTGTCCCGTGCTTAAGAAAGGCGATCCAAGTGAGTGTACCAACTATCGCGGGATCAGCCTTTTACCCATCGCATACAAGGTCCTGTCTAGTGTGTTATGTAAAAGAATGAAGCCCATTCTGGCGAACCTGATTGCACCTTGTCAGTGTGCCTTTAGGCATGGTAAATCCACGACCGACCAGTTGTTCACTCTACCACAAATTCTGGAGAAGACCCAAGAAAGGCAGATCGACTCTAAAGATTTGTTCATCGATTACAAAGCTGCATTCGACGTCCTATACGACAGAAATTGTTAGGTGCTATAACTGAGTTTGGTATCCCCGCGAAGCTAATACTACTTTGCGGGATGACACTGACTGACAAGATGTCTTCAGTGAAAATAGGTAAAAATCTGACAAGGACATTTTCTACCAAGCGAGGCTTTAGAAAGGCTTTAGTCTGTCATGCGATCTCTTTACCATCATAATAGAGATGATCATGCGGAAGGTTGCAGTAAACACGACTGGTACCATCTTGAACAAAAGTCACATGCTTTTGGTGTTTGAAGATGATATAGATATCATTGGCCGTGGACTGAGGGATGTTACTGAGGCCTTTTCAAGCATTGAGAAGCAGTTGGCAGAAGTATGTCTGGTGATAAATGAGGTCAAAACTAAGTTATCTGTTTCGTGAAAGTTTACAACTATAACTTTGATGTGGTAGATGATTTTGTCTACGTTGGCTTCGCCGTAAACAAAAATTATAATGTCAAATAATAAAGCCTAGAAATCAAGAGACGAGTATTGATCGCAAATCGCTGCTACTATGCGCTAAGCTAACGATTTAATGACAAAGTGCTCTCGCGAAGAACAAAGATCCAACTCTACCAGACTCTGATCCTACTTGTCTTGCTCTACAGCACAGAATCCTGGGTAATGACACAAGCGGATCAATCTATTCTGGGAGTCTTCGAAAGTAAAGTTGCCAAAAGTCGTTTTCAATAAACTCGATAACTGATATTTATAAAAGCTGTGCTATTTATGTACTAAATTGCATCTCGAGTACTATTTAGATGCCAATTTTAAGTTTTTAGGAATACAATAAAAATACAGTTTGGTCATGCCCACTCCACTTTGGCCGTGCGGAGTACTATCTATATATCAAATGTTATCCCTCTATGGTTTAAATACAGTTTTGCCACACCCTCTCCTTCCACTTATCTAAAAGAAGATATTTCGTCTGAAAATGTTTAATTGTCGTGCAGAGTACTACCTATATATCAAATTTTATCTCTATTTGGCTTAAATACAGCTTTGCCACGCCTACTCCGCTCATAGATTAACAAAATGAAGAAAATTCTGTCTCATGTATCGAGTATTCAAAATATAGCAGTATTTACATTTCGTTTTGTCAAGTTACATGCCATAATATTTTAATATCGATTTGAAGTTAGTAAGTATCGTATAGGAATATTTGTTACGTTTTAGGCTCATTTGTTATATGGTGGCGATTAATAACATACAGTACTACAGTTTTATTATAACTGGTACAAAATAAACCCAGTTCAAAATCATGTGAAGAATGGAAAAGTGAAACTGTTGCCTATGTATGGGGGAAACGTTATATGAACAGATTAAAGGAATTGTAATTCATAATTTTTTTTAAATTTGTTTAAACTAAATCGGACTTGTGGTTATCGAGTTATGTCAAACAAAAGAGCGTGACAAATTCTCCTATACGATACTTATGTTGTACTGTGTAATATGCTTTTAGGCATATTTTTAACCATTGCATAAACATAGGATCCATTTTGTCTGCTCGAGTCAATGGAAAGTACCTGAGGTGAGAGCGATGTCGCCTCCATTTTATTCTTTTCTTTGGTTAAATCGTTCATTGAGCTCAGAACTTTGTTTGCCCTTTACGTAAAATAAAATTAATTCCACTTTCAATTTTAAAGAACACACAATCAGTAAGTGTAAAATTAATTTCCATGCGAACAATTTTAAGTCAAAGAACATAATTGAAAAGTATATACTAAAAACTAGTTAACTGCACAAAAGTTATGTAAGAAATGCTTAAAGTCCTAAGTCAATTCAATCGATTCTACTATAATCAACTTAATTGATTCGCTTCCTTTCCGCTTATGTTTTCTCCCTCTCTCTCCCCTCTCTGCTGCCTTTGTAAAAACAATCAGTTTGCAAAGGACATTTTAGTGTTTGTAGTGGTCATAGTCATTGACTGAAATTCCATTTGTCCTGCATTCATCCACTTCTCTTTAAGAAAGTTATGCAATTCTTTCTTCTCCTCTTTAAATGCAATTTAAGCTGATTCTGCTACTCTTAGTGCTCTCAATAGCAATAAGACTTGAAATTATTGTCGTCCTCGCAGTGGTTGCTTTACGCTTCTATCTACTATTGTGTGTGTGTGTGTGCGTTTCAACTACTAGACTGATAAATTACTCAAGAGTTTTGAGATTCGTTTTGCAACATTTGATGCCGTGCAGAATTCTGTTATAAGCCAAAAGATATTGTTCTACTTGCAGCAGCGCCAAAGAGTCGAATAGATGAAGACAAAAAGTTTGTGAATAATTACCCATGTTTTTTCATTCGCGTTGAGATTTCAGCGACTGATGAGAAATCTTAATTAGTCCATGATAACGAACAAGTGGTGGGCGTGGTGGGAGTTCAAGATGAAGATATTAAGTGCAAATTGCATTATTTTAATGGAGTTTGCCAAAGCAAATTATTTTAGCCGAGTTTGTTTTCGAGGCGACAATAGTGAATGATTTGTAGTGTTGATAACGAGTGATTCATTGAGAAGAATTTTTTTAATTTTAAATAAAATACATTAAATAGGAATGAATGTCGGTATCATTATTAAGAGCTGAAAAAATAGTCTGTAACATTTACTTTCGTTTAAATTTTTGCTGCAACTAAGCCAAAGGTGATTTTTTAGAACTTTTTTACATTAAATTTGATGTCGCAAATTATATTGATGACCTAAAAAAGTTGTCTCTGGCATTTATTTTTCGATAGAAATTATTTCCTGTATAAATATTAATAAAATAACATTTCCCAAACTCCCTAACATAGGCAACAATCTTTAATTACATTCCCCCCTAAATGTAGACAATAACTTTTATAAGTCAAGTATTTTCTGTAGAAAATTGTAAATATCTCCTATAGAATTATGTAAATTAAATAGCTCGCATAGAAAAACTTACTACACAATTCTTATTTGTTTCTGTTAACAATTTTAACAAATAGCATCTCGCATTTTCGACAATAATATTGCGATAATATGAAAAACTTTTGCAAATAGTCCATAAAGAATGTAATAAAGTTTTTGTTTTGCCTAAAAACAAAAAAAAAATGTAATAATTCTCATTCATGTTTATTATTTGAAAAGTTTCCGGCTAAATGAGTTCGTTTATTTGACCATTGCATACTTTGCGGCTAACAAAGTGAGCAGCGTGTGGTGGCGGCCTCTGTGAGCAGGGGCAACTGATGATGATTATTATGCACATTTGGTGTCACTGTTTTATGGTAGTTAACGGCGAAGCAGTGCTGGATTTTTGGGAGGTTTCCAAAGTTTTAGCTCCTCTCCCTCTGTCCATTTCTCTTCACCGCTCTTTCTATTAATATTAACAAAATAAGAGTCCCCTTTTGTTTATTTCACTTGTTTTTCTGTTTTGTGCAAACAACTTTGTTTAGCTTTGCAGCAGTTGAACTGTAAGAGTAGTTCCGGATGGAAGTTTATTTCAATGGTGATTTGAGTTGAGTTGAAAACTAGAGAAACAAAAAAACAAACGAAGTCTTGCATTGATAAAAGTTTGTTGTGCATGTACGTACAAGTTAGTTTAGATTTAAATCAGCGAGCTTAAGATTTATATATTTTGGAAGGTTATGTAAGTTGTACATAGTTATATAAACTTGGTACAACATTCCAACATTAGAGTTCACACCATTTAGTTCTTAATAAATAATAATTTCGTCTAAGAAATAATATGAAGTCATCAACAACATTTACGGCGCCTGTACCATAAGACATCCTGAAAATAGGCAACAATAAGTTATAACTTAACATCAATGTGCACCCCTAAATGTAGGCTATTCAACTTCCAGTTACATTTGTTGATTGATATAACCATTAAAGACAAACCTAAAATGAATCCATCTAAATCTCTTCTATAGAATTGTGAACAAAAACTTTGTTAGACAAAGGAATATTATGATGCTGCTGACGGCAAATAAAGAAACAATTTCCCGTTTTATATTAATGTCCTAATGTCCAAGCAATGAAAATAATGTCAGCGTTTTTGTTGATGTCAATGTGAAAAATGACAAATAACAATAATAAAAAGACCTTAAGATAACTCCCCCAAAATCTGTTAGTGCTTTAAGAATGGGAGAGGTACAGAGGGAGAGAAAGAGCACAATATTAATTACTGTCCTAATTAAGGGGCTGGCGATAAGGCGCCTTCTTACCTCCCTGTCCTTTCGAAAGCATGAGATTCTGTACACATTTCTTAGATTGTTGTTGCCCAACCTCGCAACGATTGTTGTCATTTCATCGCAAACACAATGCAACATTAATTAGAATAAGAGAGAAACGCAGTATACTTTGAAAATGGTTACAATCCATTTCATCGCCAGGCATCCATCAAAAAGGTTGCGTTTACCCCCACGTCCTGCCTCTTCGTTGTCTATCATTGAAGTTGAATGAAAGCCAGGGCGTAACTCCATGATTGTATTGTTACAATTGAATGACGATTGTAGTATACTTTTGGGCTTCAGGATTCAGGGGTTAATTGGAGCGTTAGGAATGTGCTTAATTTATTTGCGAAATCAGCTGTTTACTGCGTACCATTCAGTGATTGCAAACAAAGTACAACAGCAACCTTAAATCAGATTTGGGAACATATGAGGTTTTGTAGAATAATTGTACAGAGCAAGAAATGTTGAGAATAATAAATGTAAAAATAACTTAGGTACGTATGTAATTATTTTCCTTGACATCATATGAATTAGATATGAGTAAAGCTATTCGCTTTTGAGTGAGCTTCTATTCTATTTCTATTTTTAAACTCACACAACGGGGGTTGAACGTCGTTTCCAAACGAAACAGATAAAAATTAACTAGTACGATTGACTTGGTTACTGTGAAGGAGTGCTGCTGACAATAGGGAGGAGACCGCATTTAAACATATTTAGATGATTGTGACAGGGCTCAAACCTAGGTCACAGTATAACATGATCGGTTTGCGGTCAACACTCGCCTCTTGATTTCTAGGCTGACAATAATATTTTGTGTTTACGACGGAGCAAAGGTAGGCAAAATCATCTATCACTACGAAGTTACAGTTCTCAGCGTCCCAAACGAGTAGACTTTATGTTCGTTGAAACAAATTACTTGGTTTTGCCCTCTTTTATCACCAGATCCACTTCTGCCGACTGCTTCTCAATGCTTGAAAGGTTGCAGTAACATCTGGCAGTCCACGGCCAATGATATCTATATCAACGGCATACGCGAACAGCCGTGACTTTTGTTAAAGATGCAATCAGTCGTGTTTACTGCAGCCTTAGATTAGCAATTCGAATACTTTCGAGTTCTCCAGCCAATAAAACTCATCCTAGATGCTTGCACTACAAAAATCCAGATTGCGCAAGGACCAAGGAGAATGGAAATGATTTATCAACATCGTAAAATAAATCAACAAAAACCAGCTGGCGCCATCATTGGGGGAATTTTGCGGTAAAAATTTACCATAACAACTAAACAATTCCTGAACACAAACCTAATTATCTACAAAGGAACGAAACAGAGTTGCCAACAATCATCGTATGACAATCAGATTACATACCCGTCTGAGTGCCGATAAATTAAAAATCGGTGTAAAGAATTATCCCCTCAGCTATTTCCGCCAGCTGTTATAACAACAACAACTGCAGCCTTCCGCACGATCATCTCTATTATGATGTTAAAGAGATCGCATGACCGACTGTATCCTTGTCTTAAGCCTAGCTTGAAAAAAATGGCTCAGTCAGTTTATTGCATATTTTCACTAAAGACTTCGTGTCAGTCAGTGTCATCCCGCAAAGTCGTTTTATCTTAGCTATCGAATGCAGCTTTGTAATCCACAAACAGATGTTAGGTGTCGATCTGCATTTCTTGGGTCTTTCCCCACCAGGTCTAAAGCCTCACTGATAAAGTCCAATCAGGTTCGCTTGGATGGGCTTTAGTGGTTTACCTAACACACTAGACAGAACCTTGTAAGCGATGGGTAAAAGGCCGATTCCCCAAAAGTTGGTACACACACTTGTATGGACTTTCCCTAAGCCCAGGATATAGAATCATGCATTTCTTGAGCCAAATCGTGTCTATGCTCGTTGCCAGCTCATCGCCGCCTGCTTTGAAAAGCTCTGCCGGCAGTCCATCAGATCCCGCAGCTTTATTATTTTTAAGACGTAAAATTACCTTGCTGATCTCGTTTTGGCTCGGTTGTGGACAATCTGCTCCTTCGTCGATGATTGGCGTATTTTCGTCACTTATGCTACCTTCGGGAACGAGCAGAAAACGAAAGTGTTCCCATCATATGTGTAGCACACTCTGAGTGTCAGTGACCAGATTTACATTTCCTGTTTTAAATCCTTTGATTTTTACGTTTTGGTGGAACTTTCGGGCTTCACCTCTATCCCTGTAATTTTCGATTTCTTGGCTTGTCCTATCTTCTTCCATATACCCTTTATCCAACTGAAAAGACATCAAGAAGAGAGAGATGCTGCCATCAGGAAATAGCAGAGAACGAAGTGATCCCTTCATAATTGCAGCACACTCTGAGTGTCCGTGACTAGATTTCCATCTTTATCCTTACAATTGGTGATCCTTGTTCCTCAACCTTTGCTTTTTACCTTTTGGTAAAACTTTCGGGCTTCATCACTATCCCTGTTATTTTCGATATCTAGGCTTTCTCTATCTTCTTCCATAGACGCTTTTTCCGCCTAAAAAAACGGTTCCTCTCCCTCCTCTTCCTATTATATCGTTCCGTTACCGTACGCTTTGCCATTGATTTTAATTTTGAACTGCATGCAGAATCCTATTCCTCAGACATTTCGGGACATTTATCTTCGTACTAGGGCTTGTCTGCGTGTATTTTTTCGTTACCCAGTACGGTTGTTGCTGCAGTGGTCATAGGATTCCCAATATACTGCCACTGGTTGTCGGGAACATCAGAATTTAGGGGGTTTGTTTGAAGTAATTAAGAGAGTTGGTTGGTTTAGGCATTGGATATCTCGGTGGTATGTAGCTTTGTCATGTCTAGTTTCCTTTGCGTTTGGATATGAGTGTTTTTAGCGCTACTTAATCGAGTGCATACCTTGGCTGCAATTAGGTGGTGATCCGAGTCAATATTTGCAACGTGCATCACTCGCACGTCCATAATGCTTGAGACATGAAAAAATCTTTGTTCCTGTTTTTTGATCAGGGGATATTCAGATTGCTTTGTGGATATCTTTATATGGGAATCTGGTTCCCTCACTACCTTGATTCTTGCCGACGCGAAGATAACCAGCCTGAATCAGTTATCGGAGGTGTTGTTGTGTGGACTTAATTTTCGACTGCTGCACCAAGAGCAGGTTTCTTTCCTATTTTAGCATTAAAATCTACCAGAACTCTTGTTTTGTATTGTTGATCTATATGTGTAAATAATGAATGTGTTTCCATTCAAGATCTATTTTATTTTTGCTAATATAATTTGTTGTAGAAGAGTTGTATGAAATGGATTATGTTGACTGCTGGCAGGGCGGATAGCTTTTTCGATAGTTGCCAAACTACCTCATCAGCATCCTTAGCTATGCCTATTTTAATGTCATGTGCAGGGCACCGGTCATATATTTCCACCAGGCATTCATATAATTCATTTTTAATGTCCTCGCCTTTGTCTTCCATCGGGGCTATTCGTTCCCTTACAGGGTTAAACCGCCAGACTAGATGTCGAAGTCTCTTGCCTACTATGAATTCACATCCAAATTCGTGTCTTTTTGCATGGCAGCTGTAAAAGATGTCACAGTTCTTTCGTCGCGTGCATCCGTGTCCTGTTGATCCCACCAGTCAGTGGTCTCTCGATCATATATATGGGAGGTATCCGAAGATTCTACGTAGTTCTAAAAGGTAATTAAATTATTTAATTAATTCCAAATATCCTTTAGTTTTCCTTTGGAATTTGCTGGAGAAATACTACTTTTCCAAATAAAGGCCATTTGTATGGAAGTCACCAGAAGGGGTAGCTCGATCCCTTATGCTTAATTTCAATTACAAAACTATACTACAAATAATATATTGGTTCTAGTAAATTTTCATAAGGATCAGTTATGATCCTAACCATCAGTCATCCTAACCAGCCAGACAACGGACATGGTACTTTTTGGCGCGTATTTTGGGCCGGTGACGTCATTGGTCCGTTTTCGTTTTCTAAAACGATGTTGGCGAGGCTATCTTTGTCGACGACGAGTGCTATATAACTAAGATAACAAAAATATTTGTAACTCAAATAGATCAATATGAACATGGTTCCAGTAGACTGGCGCTTCGTTCCACACCGGATTGGACGATGTATATGCTGAAGGTATATTGAGGGTATTTCGAATTCATGCTCTATGTTCGATTGTATGTTCTTGAAAGATAATTATTTAGTCTCTCGTCCTCGCTTACCACCAAACCCACTTAAGACAAATTCATCCCAATGCTTGAGAAGATTGCAGTTACTTATAGCAGTTTTCGAACAATATAATCTATATCAAGTTGTGTAAGGTCCTTCACTGTTTTGCACCAGTAGTATTGAAAGATTATATCTTATATTGCTTTACTTCCCCTATGATAACATACATTCTAAAGAAGCGTATAAGCTTTTAGGGATTCCACAGACGCAGATTATAATGGTTTTTGCTATACATTACATACTAATATTTGCCAATAACTCACTGCAAGTTTTCATTTAGAGTAAACAACCTCTATAGTATTCTTTAAGTACTTAAAGGCAAAGTATAGAAAACACTTGTTTTCTCATGGCCATCTATATGCAATTATTGTATCCATACTGACTCTTAAATATAACTGCAGTTATACCACATTACCAGTTTAGAATTTTAAGGTATTATTCAAGGCCCAACAACGAACCCAATTTCCATTAGAGTTTTGCCCCACACCGAATGGTTAGCAGCCATCACATTCACCAATGTTGTACGATAAATCAATGAACTGAAAATTAACCAGCATTTCCTGCCACCTGTGCATTGTTCCCCAATTCGATTCAGCCTCTAGCGTAACATTGCCTTAATAAACTTAAAATCCCATACATTACGATCAACTCGATGCAGCGATACTACTAGAAAACCAATAGCGAAGATGCCTTTAATTTGAACCTACATCATCAGAGTTGTGGTAGTGGTCTACAGATTTTCCAATTTTTTTTTGCCAGTCAGTTTTCAGTTGTTGTTCGTTTCGTAAATTTTGAAAAAGCTCATTTGCGTACTACTGATGAGGGGGAGGCCGGGCACTAATACATACATTTTCTGGTTGTCCACAGACACACACACAGCCACTAACACTGTGATACCATTTTAATGCCACAATAACTAAGGTTTATTTCGGGCAGTTGGGTATATGAAAGTAAGGGTGATTTACTATATAGGTGTGTGAGTGTGTGTTTGTGTGAGAGAGTATATGTTGAATTTGTGTATGAAAATTTTTGCCGGCCAACTATACAAAACCATTTGCAACTTTCCAACTGGCAACAATGTGAAGTGGGGGTGAGGGAAACTAAACCAATCTAACCGCAACACATGTGTCAGTGGCCAGTAGCTTTAATATGTCCAAAATTGTGTCAGAAATTAAAACTACAGAAAAATGTTAAAGCACAAAAAAAAACTTCTGCTTACAAAGAAAGTGAAATAAATTAAACTTTAGAACATTTTCGGAGTCGTTGTCTGGGGGTGAGAAATTCCAAGTAAGGGTGAAGGTATTAGGTCAGTATAGTAAAACCCCAAAGGGTTTGGCATTATCAGGACAAACCGTTTTTTATGACTTTTTATATTTCGTGCTAATTTTGATGTTTGTTCGCTTAGTTTTCCAGATATAACTTAAGATCCATTAATAATTTCTCATTTCAATCTGCAGCGGAATTGTAGAGAACGCCAAATCCTTTGAGGGGTTTACATTACTGACCTAGTACCTTTACCCTGACGTGGAATTTTTCACCCCATACAATGACTCCGAAAATGTTCCATTATTTCACATATTCGTATTTCATTTCCAATGATTTCCTCCAAATGTTTACAGGGGGTAAACATTATAAGGACAATGATTTAAGGATATGCACCTAGAGTGTCTAAACTCTCTATAGAGACGGTGCCTCTATCTAATTGACGGATGTCCTCGACGAATACAAATACAAGGCCGCCATACAGGAAATGCGATGGACGGGAATAGGATGCACACGACGATAGAACTGTGACTTCTTTTATAGCTGTCATGCAGAAGGACACACATTTGGATGTGGATTTATAGTTGGCGAGAGACCTTGACACCTGGTCTCGAGGTTTAACCCTGTAAGTGACCGAATAGCCACTATCGGCATCTAGGCGAAATATTTTTACATCACGCTTATTTGTGTGCACTTCCCGACGGTAGATAAAGACGAGGACTTTAAAGGTGCATTCTATGGGCTCCTGGAAGAAATATATGACAGTTGCCCTGCACATTACAATTCTTCTGGGAGATTTTCCTGCTTAAATGGAATAGGGAAGATGTTCTTGTTTCAGCAGTAAGAAACTTCAGTTAACATAACACACCTGCGAAAAGAATTGCGACTGGTTAGCTTTTTGACGCACTATGATCGAATGGGATTTAGAGGAACACATATATATAAATATATATCTTCGCGTCGGAAATATGGTAGTGAGTGGAACAAGATTCCTGCATAAAGATATCCACATAAAAATACCCCTGCGATGCGATCAGGAAGTGCTTAAAACGCTCGTAACCAAACGCACAGGTTGCTTGATATCACAAAGATCCATGCCACCGAGACAGCCAATGCCTACCTCAACGAAATCTCTCAATTACTTCAAACAAACCCCCCTAATTCAGATGTTCCGGACACACAGTGGGTTGGCCATTGGTCACTGAGATAGAAAATTCCTACCCCAACCGAATCTCTCAATTTCTTCAAACAAACCCCCCTAATTCAGATGTTCCGGCCGTACTGGGTTATTAAAAACTATTTTCAGGCAAACCCTGGTGCGATTAGCAAAGTCGCTTTATTTCTAAGAAAAACTGCGGCCAATGGTAACTGTTGCGGAACTACAAAATGAGAGAAGGAGGGAGATGAAATTCCTCTTCAGGCAGGACATTGAAAATTACAGGTATAGACGGAAGCCCGAAAGTTCAACCAAAAAGGTAACAAACTAATGTTTTGGAATAGAGATCCCCACCTACGGCGAAAGAGATGGAAATCTGGTCACGCACATGTAGAGTGTGCTGCAAATATGGAGGAAAACTTTGGTCCGCCGCTCGGTCCCAAAGGCAGTATAAGTAGATGAAATCACGAAAATCATCTACGGCAGAGTAGATTATCCACGGCCGAGCCAAACGTAGATCAGTAATGCAATTGCGATAAACTGCCGGCTGTGCCTTTTGAAATCGGTGGCGATAAGCCGATGATTGGAATCTTAGTGTACCATGTCCTGTGCTTGAGTAAGGCGATTAAAGTGTTATCGCGACATGAGCCTTTTACGCATCGCATACAAGGTCCTGTCTAGCGTGTTATGTGAATGACTAAAGCTGATTATAGCAAACCTGGTTGGTTACTTCAGACATGGTGAATCCAGGACCAAACAGATATTCACACTACGCAAATCCTGAAGAAGTCCCAAGAAAAGTAGACCTATCCTACCATATGTCTTCATTGAAAATAGGCAAAAATCTTACAGCGCCATTTTCTACCAAGCGAGGCTTTAGAGAAGGTGATTGTCTATCATGCGATCTCTTTAATATCATGGTGGAGATGCTCAAGCGGAAGGCTGCTGTAAACTGGTAATATATTTAATATACTTTGCATACTGCAGCCTTTTCAAGCATTAAGAGGAAGTTGGCAAAAGCTAATCTGGTGACAAATGAGAATAAAGTCAAGTTATTTGTTTTAACGAACATGCTGAAATACTTGGGGGTTAGATTCGACAGCATGCTAAAATTTACCAACCAGATTAATTATGCCGTCCAGGAAGCTGGGAAAACTAAGCAGACAAATAGCAAATATAGGAGGATCAACACTGCTCATGAGCATCTATTAATAGCGAAGTGGGGTACGTATTTTAAAGCACAGATAAGACGAAACTACCTAATGGCTTTGCAAAGAACATCGGCGCTAAGAGTAGCATTAGCATAAAGAACTGTCTCACAAGAAGCGGTTTGTGTAATAAGCAGAACTATCCCCATAGATCGTTTGATTGAGGAGAGAGTAAGAATATGGGCTGAACGAAGGCAAGGCAATGAAGTAGACGCAGGCCTGCTATCAGGAGAAACTCTGAAGAAACTGCAGGATAAGTGGAATGACAGTACGAAAGGCAGATGAACAGCAAAACTTATACCAAGAATAGATGAGTGGTACAATAGAAGAGAGGTAAACTTCTATGTTACTTTAATGCTATTGAGGCACGACTACTTCTGAAAATACCTATTTGCAATAGGAAAAAGTGAAAGCCAAAGCAGTTTGCATCGAGACGAATATATTAACGACACAGAGCATACGTTCTTCAAATGCAGTCGGTTGCAGAAACGAGAAAATTGGAACGAGGAGTAGGGACCCGTTACTGTTGAGAATATAGTGGCCAAAATGCTACAGACGAAAAAGGTTGACCTAGATGAGAGGTAACTAAGTAAATACTGGACACAGCCCACAGACGATCGTAGATAAACTACCCTGAGTCTCTATCTAAAGTAATACGACGACATTTGATGATCTGAAGAGATTTTACCTACCTCTTTATAAAAAAAACATTCAGCTGTGTCAGGCACTGATCCTATCTGTTTTGTTTTACAGCACGGAATCCTGGGTAGTGATACTAGCGGATCAATTTTTTTCGGAGAGAATTTCAGAGGAAGCTATTCAGCAAAATATTTAAACTCAGTATCGTTAATGATGTATAACGTATAACGACATCGACGTAGTTAAGCGTGTCAAAATAGACAGGACGCGTTGGCTGGGACATGTTGTAGAATGAATGAAAAGGCTCAAATGTCTTCGACTATACAATCTCGATGGGCGGCGCAGGAGGGGGAGAACAAATGGTGTGATTACGCTTGGAATTGATGGATTAATATCATTTGTTCATGCCAAATAAATATGTAGTTCGTGTAATGAGCCAAATTAGGTTAGGTTAGGTTAATTCGGCAGCCATGCTCACATGTGTCCCGTTGTGATACCATTTCCAAATTTTAGCATCGCAATTATTTCTATTCTGTTCGGTCAACAACGCTATTAAGCTACGGGGGAATGCTCCTTTGAGCAGCATTCTTTTCATTAGACAGTACACGACATTCTTCATCGGACCACGTGATTTTTCAGGAACATCGAACTAAGGCACATTTGTTTGTTGCAGTAATTGGGGGAGTTGGTCGGAAAAGGCATTGGCTATCTCGGGCGTGTGCAGCTCTTATGTCTTGCTTATTATTTCTTTTCTTTGTATTTTCTTAATATTGTTTTTTATTTGAATGGCTTAGTAGACCGCTATGTGTGGGTAAGTTGGGTGCAGTTTGGATCTCAATCTACTTTTGATCAGGCCATCTTCGTGTAAAACTTCAGTCTCTAGCGAAAATGCTTATCCTTCATTCTCCTTTCAACAGACTCAGTGTATTTTGCAGTTTAAAATAATAAAATATAAATAAATATTGGGAAGAAAAGTGTTGCATAATTTTGGGATACATATCAAAGCTACAAATGTTGCATATTTTTAAGTAAACCTAAATCCTAACTCTCTTATTAACGATAAACCTTTTTAGGTGATTTGTGCTACATTTTTATGCTTCACTTACTTGCCAATACCAATCCAATTTGCACAGGAATGCAGCCGCCGGCAACGATAAAGTTTACATGACAATACAGGAGCTGATAGGAAATATAAAAAAAAAACTGAATATTATATTCATATTCAAAGAAACATAAATTACAACACAGTAAGTACGGATGAGATGGTACAAAAAATACACAGTATGTATAATGTGACCAACTTATCTTCTTATGTAGCCACAACTTAAGGTTTAGATATAAACATTGTACAGCATGTTTTATAGAATTTCTTCCATCGATAAAAGCTTTAATCTATTGCCAGCAACAACAAACAATTCTTATTACATTTTGCTCAGTAAAGCTTTCAACAATTTCCTAAAAATACTTATTTCCAAAAGCTGCAAAGGTAACAAAGATACTCCATCAAGATATATTGGCAAAACATACTTGTAAGAAGTTTAACGTTTTAAGGTAAAGAACATGAATGATTTCTAGAAACCCCTTTATTACTTTTTGTAAGATTTTAATTTCCTGAAACGATTTGCATGTGAAATGTTTGCAGATGGAAGCTGTTCCATGTAAATGCATTAAATTCTAACACGAATCCAGCAAGGAAGAAATTTACGGTCTGTAATATGTTTTTGTTGTTTATGTTCTGGAATCAATGGATATGTTAGTTAGGTTGAGAACTTCGGTAAAAGGTTTTCCTGCCTCGTTGTAGAGACAAGAGTTGTTTGCATTGAAATATATGTATATGGAGTAAGTAAATAATGTTTATAATTTTTTAAGAAAACAATATTTTTTTAAACACTTTATTAGCTGATAAAGCTAAAGTCGACGGTGACTTAAAGGATTGTTCGTTTTAGAGAGTTAAAAGAGTACGAATATACTGGAGCACGAATATACAAAAAACCGACATATTGGTTCAGGTCCTTAGCATGTACGGCCCCAGGAAACATTATATCGCTATGCAACATGAAAGCTCTAACTTTTTACAGGAAAGCTGTGCTTATAAATATAGACCAGCTATGCCCAACGTCAATGTATGCGATTTGTTCGAGTGTGTTGGGTATGCGTAAATGCTCTTTGTAGCGGCACTCTTATTATTTATATTATTATTATTTATTATTATCATTTTTATACCATTTATATTAAAGCTAATGAAGTTATATGTTATTTTACACTAATGATCATTAATGTTTTCGTATTGACAAGAAGTCTTTTTATGTTATGTTCATGTTAATTTAGTTCTCATATTCTCACCAGCATACATAACTACTAATGTTCTCAATATATATTAAAACTCATTCTCACGATCAAACAATATCACTCATATTCTCACTATCATACATACACACTCACATTCTCACTATCTAACATTATCACTCTCTTTCATATTTGTAATATTCTCATACTCTCGTAACTCGTTACTCTAAAGCTTAGTTTTGTTTGTGTAATAATCACTGACACTTGCAATTACCAGTAGTTTTATCACTCACATGTAATGAGAACAAGAGATGAAAGCTCAATAAATAACTCTAGACTACTTTTATGATTTTACTAGGTAGTACTTAAGCTCCTATTAATGTATGTTAACTCTTCCGAATTCAGATGTCAAACAATAAAGACACATAAAATTTGAAAGCGCACTGTTTAATTTATAAAGGCCATAAAATAATAATTACACTAAGACTGAGGAAGCATTGCCTGCTACTGTGGCTAGTGTACAGAAGACGAATGCTGGAGTTCTGCCTCATTCTGTCTCTGAATAAATAAATAATATATTAAATAATATTTAAGGAGATCCGTCCCCTTACAATTGGCGCCCAACGTTAAAAAGATATAATAAAGCGATTTTTTTTTCATAAACCAAATCGTTTGTAAGAAACTGACGCCCTACTGTTGGCGTATAGAGAAAAACAACAATTACTTGATTCTACCGTTAGAAGCGTCGACGGTCAACATTTTTGGTCAAGACACATCAGCCCGTTCAAGGAAATTGTTGTTGTGGATAATTTTGAGAAGGTTTAGGTGGTTGTGTATTAGAAGCTGCCTGAGATATTGTTGTTGTGTTAATGACGTGGAAGCAGAAGAGCAAATTTACTATTGCACAGTGGTTCGTAGAGGCAATTTTAGCAATATAATTATACAACCACAAAGGGAAGGGTGAAAGTGTGTAGTGTTGCTTGTTAGAACATATTGTGGCTATAACGGTACAAATAGCAGTCCTTTTTTTAACAAAAGCCTAAGCTGTACACTCCTACTTTTGTTGCGTGGATATTTTAAATTGTTTTGGGTTATCCAAAAACCAGCAAAATGCCGAGACCAACAATTAATTCGCAAAGTACATTGGTTCCCAATCCTGAAGCCGCGAACAATCCACCAAACATAATTCGTACTACAGGAAATACTTCATCTAATAATCCATCAACACCTTTAAATAATAGACAATCAAACTCAAATCAAGCCAATGAAAATCAACAAAGCAATAATGAAAATAACAGCCAGAACGGCCCAGTCAGCATTAGCTTGACTGAGGCACAATTTTCAAATCTAATAAGCAGTTTAAATGTCAAACCTGAAACTAAAACTACTTTTAGCAGTTGTAGCGCTCGTTTTAGTGGTGGTCGTAGTGCTTCAAAAGTTGAGGATTTCATTGCAACGATTTTGGTATTCAAAGAGGCAGAAAATGTTTCGAACCAAATGGCTCTTGTAAGCCTACCATTGCTTTTAGAAGGCTACGCATCGACATGGTGGCAAGGCTTAAAACACGAAGCTGAAACGTTCGAAGAAGCCATAGAACTTCTTCGTAGCGCATTCGCACCCCCAAAACCAGATTGGAGAATTTTCTCAGAAATTTTCCAAGATAAACAAAAATCATTTGAGTCAATAGACACTTTTGTGTGCCGAAAAAGACGACTTTTCGCACAATTAAAAGAAAGACTACCAGAAAGCACAGTAATTAATATGATATTCTCGCAGATAAATATACCAATTCGCGAAAAAATTGCACGAGAATCTGTGGGAAATTTTCATGATTTGCTATCGAAAGCCAGGGAAATTGAAACTTTAATAAATGAAAATAAACCAGAACCTTCGAAAAGACATGTAGAAGGCAATGAAAAACCACAAATACGCTGTTCTTACTGCAGAAAGAAGAACCACACAGCCGATGTTTGCTATAAACGCATAGAATTCGAAAAGAAGGGAAAAGCTGAAGAAAATAGTCTAAACTGTTATGGTTGTGGAGCCGTAGGCTATTACAGATCGAATTGTCCCACTTGTAACAATAAAAAATTGCCAGATAGTCCAAAACTATTAGACTTCAATAGCATAAAAACAACTATAATCGGTCATAACGTTCCAACTGTTGAAATAAACGTCTGTGGCTTAAAAGGCGAAGCGTATCTCGACACAGCTGCAAGAACCAGCATTGCAGGTTATTATTTATATCAACAATTAGTAAAAAAGGAAGCTAAATTTCAAAAAGTGTTCGCCGAAGTCACCCTAGCTGATGGTCTAGCACGAAAACAAATAGTTTATTCAACCGTAGTTGATATAATAATTGGAAAGAGGCTGAAACGGATTCGATTTGTATGTTTGCCAAATGCGAAAGATAACAGGACTCTGCTTGGCATCGACTTCCTAGAACAAACCGGAATTGTAATGGACTTAGCGCAGAGAACCTGGCATTTTAAAGACGAACCGTCAAAAGTTTTTGAATTTAAATCCAAACCTTCAAAAATTAAAAACGTCGATATAAGTCACGCCAACATTAATGAGGAATCGACGAACTGCTCAGCAAGTGTAAATGATTTTATGTCATGGTTTGAATCAAACAATAAAAATGGTTCTCCTGAATTTATAACACTGCAAGAAGCAAATGACTATTCACCTGGAGGAATACTGAAAATATTTGGAAACTCCTTACCGACTGGATTTGAGATGCCCATGGAATCTGACCTGTTCCCTCCGTTAAAGAAAATGAAAACCGATACAGACACCGTAAGCCAGACCCTTGAACTAAATGCGATTGATTTCAACATATGTGAAAACGACGAAAATAATTTAAACAAAACCCAAAAACACAATTTACTTCAATTTTTAAATGACCACGAACATCTTTTTGAAAATATCTGTTCACCAATAAAAGGTGTTAATCATAAAATTGAAACGGGAGATCATGAGCCAATTTCTAACCCACCGTACCGAATTTCACCAGCAATGAAAACTAAATTAAAGGCTGAATTAGATAATATGTTATCTGCGGGCATAATTAAAGAAATTGAATCACCATGGTCATTTCCGGTTGTTTTAATACCCAAAAAAGACGGCACCGTTCGATTTTGTGTCGATTACAGAAAATTAAATTCAATAACTGTTACAGACACCTACCCACTACCGAGAATGGAAGATCTGTTACATGCGGAAAAACGACACCATTTATGTCAACATTAGACCTAAAATCTGGTTACTGGCAGATTCAGATGGCAGAAAAGGACATGTTAAAAACAGCTTTTACTACTCCATTTGGCATATTCGCATTTAAACGCATGCCATTCGGACTTAAAAATGCACCAGCAACTTTTCAGAGAGCTATTGACAAATTTCGAGCAAGCTTGCCAAATATTCTAATTCTTGCCTATCTGGACGATATCATCGTATGCTCAAACAATTTTGAATCACATCTTGATGACCTTGGAAAAACTTTTAAAAAATTACAAGAAATTGGATTTCATTTAAATAAAGACAAATGCTACTTTTGCAAGACGGAAGTAAAATATCTAGGCCATGTTTTAACTAAAAAAGGAATCAAAATAGACCCAGATAAAACATCAGCCATACTACACCGTCCTAGACCACAAAACTTGAAACAGCTAATGTCATTTCTCCAAACTTGTTCCTGGTTTAGAAGATTTATTCCAAATTTTGCAAATATCTCAAAACCCCTATCAAACCTTACAAGGAAAAATGTTACATGGAAATGGACAGACGAAGAAAACAAATCATTTTTAAAGCTAAAGGAATTGCTATCATCGCCACCGGTTTTACAACAGGTTAAAGAAAACACACCGTTCTTCTAAAGGACTGACGCCAGCAAATACGCGATCGGAGCTGTTTTACTCCAGGGGGAGAAGGAAACGGAGCATCCCATCGAATACGCCAGCCGCCTCTTGATACCAGCGGAAAGGAATTACTCCACAACAGAGAGAGAAGCACTAGCAGTTGTATGGGCTGTGCAGAAATTTCGGGGATATATTGAAGGCTCGGAAGTCACAGTAATTACGGATCATCAGCCATTAAAATGGTTATTTGCACTTAAAACACCCACAGGTCGATTGGCTAGATGGGCGATGTTATTACAAAGTTATAATTTAACATTCAGCTACACACCAGGTAAACAAAATGTAATTGCCGACACTCTTTCAAGACCACCTTGTGCAAACGAGCAGTGCGAAGAATCATGTGAATGCAATGCAGTGGAGATAGATTTCCCTAGGGAAGGATTAGAAGAATTTCGCCGAAAGCAACTAGAAGATGACGAACTAAATAAAATAATACAATCTTTCGAAAAGAATGACGAAAATGTTACCAGACATACAGGACGTGGATATATGATGATAGACGGAATCCTCTATAGATACTGTTCGGAACAAGACTCGGAAAATGGCCAGCTTGTAATACCACGATCACTAAGACAGGAAATCCTCTACAAGTATCACAACGAACCCTCATCTGGACATTATGGAGTTGACAAAACTACCAGCAAAATTACATCTTTGTATTACTGGTCGGGAATCAGAACGGATATATCCAATTACGTAAAGGCCTGCGACCAATGCAAAAGATACAAGCCTACAAATATGAGACCACAGGGATTACTGCAGACTGTAAGCAGCAACAAACGTTTTGAAATTGTTGCTGTAGACCTCTTTGGGCCGTTGCCACAAACGTCGGAAGGATACCAGTGGATACTTATAGTTGAAGACATCTGTAGTAGATGGGTAGAGCTATTCGCGTTGAAGCAAGCAACAGCTGAAAACTGTGCCTTAATATTCCTCAACGAAATAGTTCTCAGATATGGGATCCCAAGAAGACTTCATACAGACAACGGTACACAATTTATTTCAGCCCTCATGCAGAAATTAACCTTCTGTTTGGGAATTCAGCAGAGTTTTACTCCAATTTACCACCCAGAGGCAAATCCGGTGCAAAGGAAAAACCGGGATCTCAAGACTCAGATCTCTATTATCGTTGGAACGGATCACAGAAAATGGAACCAAATGTTACCTGCGATAAGGTTTGCAATGAATACGGTAAAA
Source organism: Muscina levida (assembly GCA_964034835.1). Taxonomy (NCBI): domain Eukaryota; kingdom Metazoa; phylum Arthropoda; class Insecta; order Diptera; family Muscidae; genus Muscina; species Muscina levida. The sequence goes on along the minus strand of OZ035880.1, from coordinate 31,808,093 downwards.
TGTGATAGTACGGGTTATACACCTGCATATTTAACGTTTGGACGTGAACTTAGAACGCCGACAGAAGTGCATTACGACTTCAAAGCTATTGTTGCAGCCGAAAATTTTTTACCTCAGATTACACCGCATTTATTAAAGTTGGCGGATACATTGGAATATGCAAACGAGTCACAAATAAAAATGCAAGACAAAAATAAAAATGCAGCTGACAAGAAACGTAAGCCCCAGCCAAATCTACAAATAGGAGACAAAGTTCTTATAGCTACACATGTATTGAGCAAACTCAAGGATGGAATTACTTCGAAGTTTACACCACGCAGAGATGGTCCATACCTTATTATTGGAAAAAATGGATCCAGTTGTTATACCATCGCATCAATCAACGAGCCTGGACGTCCAATAGCAACACTGCACACTTCAGCCATAACTCCTTATGAAGGACAAGAAACCACACCAATATACCCCAAGCGAAGAAGAGGACGACCAGTTACATCGTCTAGAAACAACAACGATAACACAACAACCACAACACAAAACCTAAATAATCAGCCACCAAATCCTAAAACAACAAACGACAATGCAAAAACCAATTTTCAACAATCAAATGAACAATATGCAACAAGCAACAACGATGAAGGAAATGCGAATATATGTCATCCTGCCACCCAAGCACCCTACCTAAGAAGATCTTTACGCCTTAGAAGTGGACAATCATAAGTTCCTGTTTGCATCATCGGGACGATCAATGCAACAGAGGGGGAGGTTGTAGCGGCGCTCTTATTATTTATATTATTATTATTTATTATTATCATTTTTATACCATTTATATTAAAGCTAATGAAGTTATATGTTATTTTACACTAATGATCATTAATGTTTTCGTATTGACAAGAAGTCTTTTTATGTTATGTTCATGTTAATTTAGTTCTCATATTCTCACCAGCATACATAACTACTAATGTTCTCAATATATATTAAAACTCATTCTCACGATCAAACAATATCACTCATATTCTCACTATCATACATACACACTCACATTCTCACTATCTAACATTATCACTCTCTTTCATATTTGTAATATTCTCATACTCTCGTAACTCGTTACTCTAAAGCTTAGTTTTGTTTGTGTAATAATCACTGACACTTGCAATTACCAGTAGTTTTATCACTCACATGTAATGAGAACAAGAGATGAAAGCTCAATAAATAACTCTAGACTACTTTTATGATTTTACTAGGTAGTACTTAAGCTCCTATTAATGTATGTTAACTCTTCCGAATTCAGATGTCAAACAATAAAGACACATAAAATTTGAAAGCGCACTGTTTAATTTATAAAGGCCATAAAATAATAATTACACTAAGACTGAGGAAGCATTGCCTGCTACTGTGGCTAGTGTACAGAAGACGAATGCTGGAGTTCTGCCTCATTCTGTCTCTGAATAAATAAATAATATATTAAATAATATTTAAGGAGATCCGTCCCCTTACATCTTATTGTTATTTCGGCAAACAGTGTGGTGGAAAAGTAATGCAATTCGTCACAATTGACATTAAATTTTTTTGCATTACAAATTACATATTATTTTTGGTAAAAATAAAGTTTAATACTTCCGAAAATACAAATTTCTCTTTCCTCATCTACAATATCGAAATATTCTTTATGGCAAGACCTGTAATGCCTTTCGACATTAAATTTGCGGTTACGCTTAACATTGCGTTGGCATAACAAACATACTGGCTCGCCAACGCTGTTTTGCCTAATCAAAAAATCATTTTCCCAAACATCATTAAACATTTTAAGCAATACTGTAATTCGCTTTCTGATTTGAAAGTGTATGTGTGAAAGCGCAAAGCTCTTTATGTGTACATGTCAAATCACAAAAAGCTGTTTTCGCTCGCGAGCTCAAGCGGTGGGCATAGCTGATATAGACTGACTTCACTGCCACCTATGAATGAGGTATGGGATAGCTTCTCGCGCTTTCTATTTTTAGATTCACAACAAACGGCGCCTACTTGTCACTGTCTGAGAAGCTTTTTACTAGACATGCCGATTGACTCTATGTAGACATGAATTAAATCATGCATCTCCCGCATGGCAGTGTGTTCTAACCATTATGCCAAGACTAACCCCGTGCGGTACATAGGATAACACAGTACAACATACGATTTTGGGACTCAATTCTGAGAAGTGCACGTGAAAGTAGCCCAAAAGAGAAGAATTTTTGCATCATTTTTTTTGTCAAGTAACATGCCATAATTATTTACTATCGATTTGAAGTTAGTATGTATTGTATAGGGGAATTTTTCACGTATTAGAGAGGCTCAGCCTCCCCTTGTAATTCTGCTGAAGTTTTTACCATCATCCTCCACTCCTTCACACATCCCCCACTCCCCATACCATATAAGTAAATTTACTCCTTGTTTAAAAAAAAATCGTAAAGCTGCTGTCAGATAAACACCATCAGTTATGCTGCCCGTTTGCGATGCTCTCTGTCCCCCCCTCCGATGTGACACAATTCCTATTCATTTGTCGGCGAGTCTTGGAAACTCGGTCATCATGAATTGTGATTTATGATTTTGGGTTATAAAATACAATACGCGGCTGCCAACAAAATGTCATCGCAAAAAAAAGTTTGCTTCATATATTTTGTTCACACTTTACAGTTAACGGGCAAACATTTGTGGTCGCAAAGATTATTTAGGTCTTTTATTACTTGGTGTGAGCCTGTGAATGAGTCAGCAGTAGTTTTGGTATTGTTTATTGGGGCCAAACATACACACATATACACTTTTTATCGCTCACTTAAGCCTTCGTTAACTTTATCAACAATGGACAACATGTTGGGATATGTGTGTGTGAACTTAAGGGACATCAAAAAGGACCATAGGACTGGTAGGAAATATCACAAGTGATTAATCACACATGTGTGTGTGTGTGTGTGTGAATGTGTTGATAACTTTATAATATTTGTACCACAGTTTGCGTTTAAAGTGTTGTGTTAAAATATATAATAAAGTAATACACATCTTATTGCTTTATTCCTTCCGATTGTTGAAGGAATGTAACTTCATTTAAGTAGTTGCTTTGGCTAGATGGTTAGTAGCCTCTTAGAATTCAACCCACTTTCTTAGCAATTTACACGACTTTCCCCTTTTACACGCGTATATAAAATTCAAAAAATGTACAAATATTTCGTACAATAAATCGCTTGAATTAAAATTTGACGTCGAAATTTATTTATTTTTGCTCAAAAGAACAAGCTCTGGCATTTATTTTTGAAAAATAAATTTATTTAAATGTTGGCTGTGACTACTCCCTATGTAGGGCGGGACCACACCTATTAAACTATTGATCACATTTATTGCAGGTAAATTTAAGTCGCTCAGGGTAATAGTACGATAGATATTGTCTATATTACACAGTACAACATTTTTCAGCTCATTGATTTGGGACTCAGTTCTGTGAACTGCAGGCGAATGTAGCCCCAAAAAGAAGAAGTTCTGCATCATACATTTTGTCAAGTTACATGCCATTACAATTTAATATCGAATTGCAGTTAGTAAGTATTGTATAGGTACAATTTGAAAAATTAAGAATTACAATTCCTTTAATCTGTTCATATAACGTTTCCCTACACAAGCAACAGTTTCACTTTTCCATTCATTAAATGATTTCGAACTGCGTTTATTTTGTAGCAGTTACAATAAAACTGTTGTACTCCGTGGCGTATTATTTACGTGGAATATTACTTATGATAATCATACGCCACCATATAACAATATTACAAAAGAGCCTAAGACGTGATAAATTCCCCTATCCGATATTTACTAACTTTAAACCGGTATTAAATTATTATGGAATGTAACTTGACAAAACGAATGATAAAATAAAACTGTTGTATAAAACTGTTGTACTCCGTGGCGTATTATTTACGTGGAATATTACTTATGATAATCATACGCCACCATATAACAATATTACAAAAGAGCCTAAGACGTGATAAATTCCCCTATCCGATATTTACTAACTTTAAACCGGTATTAAATTATTATGGAATGTAACTTGACAAAACGAATGATGCGGAACTTCTTCTTTTTGGGGCTACTTTCACATGCAGTTCTCAGAATTGAGTCCCAAATCAATGAGATGAAAAATGTTGTACTGTGTTATGATAATAGGGTTCGATGGGCTGGGTATTGCTCACTTTTCCAGATATTGCGTTTTAAAAGAAAGAGTGTTATGGTTTGGACCACACCTGCTTATCTAATCCCTCCCTTATCTGACCCGTATTGGCCGAACATGCCAATATTAAGACCCTCATCCCTGTGAAGTCCAGTATCGTAAGACAGAGGACTTTTTAAGGCGTTTTACGCATTTCAGTCTGTCTGCTGATTGTCTGGTGAACAGGATAACTCGAGTAAAACTTCACTGATCCTTATGAAAATTTACCTGTTTTAATATTTATCAAAACAAAGTAATAAGATTGCAAATAGGCAGAGTGACCCTATTCCTTCCGGTACCTCCCCTTCAATAATAAGAACAGAAATTCAACCATCAGCACGTAGAAAAGAATTCCTAGCGCTTCGGTATTTTGCGATAGTTCCTCACCTAAAAAAAATTTATTTTCCTTTACGCCTTATGAATGAGGTATGCGATAGCTTCTCGCGTTGTTGTGAATTAACACGCTTTCTATTTTTAGATTCCCAACTAACGGCATCTACTTGTTTATCGACGAATGCAAACGTCACTGTTTAAAGATTTCACTAGACATTTCGATTGACACGACAATATACTGCGAAGTTGCTGTCGCAAACATCGATGGGCCCGGCAATGAAAGAAACATTTGGATGACTGGAGGTGGGAATCGAACCCGCGATCTCCCGCATGATAGTCGCGTGGTTTGACGATCATGGCACGGCCGGCCCCGATAGTTCGTCACACCAAGCATAAATAACAGCTGTTTCACGTAGTCCATCCCCATCGCCCCCTCTTGCGCCGTCTATCGATTTTATTGCAGAAGACTTTTCAAGCTGGAACATTTTCATCTATTAGTACAACATGTCCAAGCCAGAGCATACGGTCTATGAACGCGCTTGACTACGTCGATGTCATTATACAGCTCATACAGCTCATGTATCATTCGACGACGGTAACGATGATTGGTCCAAATAGTTTGCGACGTATTTGTCTCTTGAACACTCCCAATATGAATACTCCATTGGTGGTGTCATTCGTACAACGTTCGGTCCATTTCAACGCGCTTGACTACATCATACAGCTCATGAATCATTCGACGACGGTAACGATGATGGGTCCAAATAGTTTGCTACGTATTTGTCTCTTGAAGACTCGCAAAATAGATTGATTCATTGCTGTCAGTACCCCGAATTCTGCCACGCAGAGCAAGACAGGTACGGTCAGTGTTTGGGTATTGTTGGATCATTGTTCGTCGAGAGAGGACTTTGTCATTCAATCGCTTGCTTAGATCATAGTAGAAGCGGTTTGTGATCAATACTCTTCTCTTGATGTACAGGCTAACATTATTATTTTTGTTTACGGCGTCAAGTCAACGTAGACAAAATCATCTACCACTTTAAAAAGTATAGTTGCCAGTGTAAACTGATTTTGTTCTCCTTTATCAGCGGAACAGCTTTTGCCAGCTTCTTCTCAATGCTTGAAAAGGCTACAGGAACATACCTTAGCCCAAGTCCACTGATATTTACATCATCGGCTTATGCAAGCAGCATGCGACTTGTAGTAAATATCTTACCAGACGTGTTTACTGGAGCCTTCCGTACGATCATCTATATTTTGATGCAGATTCCCCAACAAGTAGACTGCTTGTTCGCTGAAACACATAACTTGATTTTGATATTCCTTTATTACCAGACCAGCATCTGCCGACTGCTTTTCAAAGCTTGATATGGCCGCAGTAACAGAGCGGCATGTGGCTTTGGTTACAGATGATAGCAGTCATGTCAACTGCAGCCTTCCGCAAGATCTCCTCCATTAAGATGTTAGCTAGATTCCATGAATATCGCTATGTCTGAAGCCTTACTTGGTTGAAAATATCTGACCGATTTTCTCCGAAGACTTCGTGCTGCAAAGTGGTATCAGCTTCGTGGGGAAAGCAAAATCAGTTTTAGCATCTAATAGTTTTTGCCGTATCGGACTATTGAATGCCTTTTTGTAATCGACAAACAAATGATAAGTGTCAATCGGCGTTTCTTGGGTCCTCTTCAGGATTTGTCGTGGTGTGAATATCTGGTAGGCCATGGATTTACCATGTCTGCAGCCACACTGATAAGGTCCAATCAGTTTCGCTAGGATGGAATTAAGTTCACATAACACAGTAGACAGGACCTTGTATTCGATGGGTAAATGGCTGATACAGCCTTAGTTAATGCACAAACTTAGATCGCCTTTCCAGGCACAGGTCTTAGAACACTCAGATTCCAATCGGCGTGCATGAATTCCTTGATCCAAATCGTGTTTATGACCTGTTGCATGCACGGCGCTAGCTCATCGCCGACTTAAAAAGCTCTAGAGGCAGCGTCTTGGTTCACGCCGCTTTATTGTTTTTAAATCGTGCAATTGACGTGCAGTCTACCCCTTGTCGATGATTGGCGTGATTTCGTTACTTATGCTGCCTTCGGGGACGAGCAGAGTACGAAAGTGTTCCCATCATATTTGCAGCACATTCTGAGTGTCCGTGACAAGATATCCAGCTTTTTCCTTACAGATGGGGATCCTGGTTCTAAAATTTTGACTGTTTTACCTTTTGGTAGATCTTTCGAGATTAAGTTCTATGTTATCTCTGTACTTTTTAATATCCTGGCTCTCCCGTTTCTTCCATAGATGCATTTTCGCCTGAAGATGCGTTTCGTCTCTCTCCTCTTTTCATTATTCTATTACCATTGGCAGCAATTTTTCCTTGCGTGCAGAATCAATTTTCTCAGACATTACGCGACATTCCTCATCTTACCAGGGATTTTCTGGGCGTGGTTTGTCATCACCTAGTACGGTCGTTGCGGCATAGTGGTCATAGAATTCGCAATATGCCGCGGTAGTGTGTTGGGAGCTACAGAATTGTTAGGGTTTGTTCAAAATAATAGAAAGAGAAGGTTGGATTAGGTATTGGCTATCTCGGTAGTGTGCAGATTTAAGATGTCTCGCTTCCTTTGCGTTTAGCTACGAGAGTTTTTCGCAGTACTTAATCGAGTGGTACGCACACTTGGCTGCAATTAAGTTGTGATCCGAGTTTATAGTTGCACTACGCATCAAACGGACGTCCATAACGACTGACACAGGCATCGATTACCACGCAATCAATCTGGTTTTTTGTCTTTTGATCCGAAAATATCCTTGTGGATACCTTTATGAGGGAATCCGATTCACTCACTATTCTATATTTAAATACACGTCCATAGCGCTTTTTACATGTCTCGATTACCCCGTGATCAATCTGGTTTCTTTTCTTTTGCTCAGGAAATATCTACGTTGCCTTGTGAATACCTTTATGCGGGAATCTGGTTTCCCTGAGTACCATGTTTCTTGACTGTATCCATTATCGGATGTGTTGTTGTTTATACTGAATGAGACAATTGCTGAAACATTGCAGTAGGCATTGGCTATCTCGGTGATATGCAGCTTTGCGATCTCTAGCTTCCTTTGCGTTTTATTATTACTTCTTAATCGCGTGCATACCTTGATTGCAACTAGTTAGTGATCACATTGTATATTTGCACCGTGCATCAAACGCACGTCCATACCGCTTGGGACATGCCTTCAATCGATTAACAAGTGATCAATATGGTTTCTGTGTTGTTGTGTAGACTGAATGTGCCAATTGCTGAACCAAGAGCATCTACCGGCGCCCTTAATGTATAATATCTTACAGAACATTTGTAATGTCATATATTTTCTCTAGGCGCTCATAAAAAGCATCTTTAAAGCCTCGTCTTTGTCTTCCGTCGGGGCGTGTACAGAAATCAGTGTGTTGTTTAAATATTAAGCCTTGATGCAGAGAGTAGCTATATGGAGGGTTAAACCGCGAGATTATATGTTGAAGTTTTTTGCCGAATATGAATCCACATCAAAATTCTTGTCTTTCTACATTGCAGTATACACGTCCTGCCCATCGCTTTTCCTGTATGGCAGTGTTGCCAGCCTTGTATTTGTTGAGAACATCTGCCAATTGGATAGAGACGCCATCTATGTAGAGATTTTGGACATTCCAGGGTCATATCCTTAAATCATGGTCCTTACAACGTTGGCGAGGTTCGTCAACATTTGGTGGGGGGAAGGGGATTTTCTTTACTTTGAATGTCATAACTGTTTTTGTATTTAAGGAGAGTAACCTATTAGGCCACCGCATACGATCCAAGTTTCTTAGGACTGCCAACGCATTCAAGAGAAACATTGTTGCCTTCTCCATAAGACGCTTCGGCGGTTGGATACTATATAGGATGTTTAACAGCGGCTTCTTGATTTGCTACAACTAAATGGATGTTCAGTGGCATTGCCTGGGGAACACATGATGTATCGGACGTTGTTACCTTAAGGACCTCCGCAGACATTCCTCTCTCGATCTACTATGTCGCCATGCACGCCATACTAATCCTTAAGGGCACATTCCAATGCCATTCAAACACTCACGCAACACCTATAATTTATGTGGACAAATCTGGTAGTCCAAATTTAATCACCGTACACAAATTTATACAAATCACCTACGACAATAAATAAAGTCTAAACCCAAATGCCACATTTAGAGTGTTACTGCAAAGGGGTCCAACCAACACCCAACAGCCAGCAACCCCTCCCTCAAAGTACCATCCAAGCGTCATCTTAAACACCAAAAAGTTAAGATGTGAACAAATATATCTCACAGTTTACCATTTGAACTCTTCCGCATAAATCTAATAAGATCCGGTTTTGCCATGTACAGCAAATATATGAATACCGGCAAAGCAATAGGAATCCTTTTGCAAACGAGCGGATGTAATCGTTTGCTTGTGTCTGTGTCACCTTGGAAAATATTGGATATCGAATAATGATGTCCTCTAACACAGAGAATAATGAAGTGGAGTGGTACGATGCAATGCGATACGATGTGATATATGGAAACGTCACATAGACAAACAAACAACATTACTTACCGTTGGAGTTGTCTTGCACGTACAGCAAATAAATTGCTAACATTTCATAAACAAATATCGTCTTATAGTCAGAACAAGAATGCAATCGTCTTAGAACAGAAGAGCTAAAGCGACGACGATATGAAGCGCCTGACAAAAGTTCATTAGCTTAGGTGACGTTACAGATTGTTAATACCTTTGTATACAATAGTAAAAGATAAACTTCTATGACTCCTTACCAATAGCTGTTCGATTGCATAGAATATCCATCCTGGCATATATGGTTGCATATTTAGGAACCATGTTTGTTTGTATGTCACATATAAATGTTGTTTCACTTAACAAATTGACTAACTCCAAAAAATATATAACTGATGTGAGCCTAAAACGTGACAAATTCCACTATATGATACTTACTAACTTCAAATCGATATTAAATTATTATGGCATGTAACTTTACAATACGAATGATGCAGAACTTCTTCATTTTGCAGCTACTTTCACGTGTAGTTCTCGGATTTGAGTCCCAAATCAATGAGCTGAAAAATGTTGTACTATGTTATGTGGAGTTAATCGATTTGGCTTTTCAGCCATTCATATGTAAGAATTGTAAATTGTATGACATTGTCATGCAATTCGTATGCGATTGGAATTCAAAGATAAATATTCGTAGGTGATTCACACAATGGCATTACATGACAAATATTCCTAAGGAACGACTTGACTCGACTCTACCAAAGGATATGTAGAAGGAGTCGAATTCTACTGACTGCTATGAATGTGCCCACAAAGGATGATATAGTGAATTTTTCATTACACATACTTACGTACATTTGTATGTATGTATATTGGCATAATATTATTTGCATTTGGTTGCAATGGTGTGTGTGTGTGTGTGGTGATGGCTGTGTTGCTGATAATGAAGCAGGTGTTAAAGCTATAAGCATAGAAGATGAAATGAAAATTTACATCAATTGTTAGAGTTTAGTTCACAGTCTTCAGTCTCAGTTGAACATTCATCTATGTACTCGAATATTGCTTTATCAATTCTAGAGAATTTATTGATTTCTAACGTATACGTTTTATGCAAGAATGAAATAGAGAGGGTTGAATAATGCGATTGATTTGTTTAGGAAATAACAAAAGTTTTGAAGGGGAAAATACAGATGGCAGAAAATTGAAGCACTCAGAGTACATATAGCAGCATTTTTTGTGATCACTCCAATTGAGGAAACTTTTTAAAAAGATAAAAAGGTTTCGTATTGCATATAAATACACTATCTTCAAAGACGAAGAATGACAGGTTCCAGAATCTGTCTTTGGAAGTCCCTAAGCACCTCACAACGTCCGATAGATCACGTGTTCTCCAGGCAATGCCACTGGACATCCGTTCAGAGATAGCAAATGTGAAAAGGCGCAATGTTGAGTAACCTAAATGGCAGGCTCCAGCACATGCATCGTAAGGAGCTGGTAACATAAGTTATTGAAGCTCAACACAGATACTCTCTTAGTGGCTTTGGAAGCCCGAAGAAACTAGGATCGGGCGCGGTGGCCTAACAAGCCACTCTTCTTTAACAAACCAATTATTATGAAAACACGAAAAAAAGAAAAAACAAGTACCCCTCAAATGTGGACGACCCCCGCAAAAGTTATAAGGACCATAATTTAAGAATATGCACCTGGAATGTTCGAACTTTTTACAGAGAAGGCACCTCTATCCAATTAGCGGACGTCCTCGACAAATACAAGGCTCACATCACTGCCATATAAGAAATGTGATCGACTGGACTGGGATGCACAAGACAAAAGAAATATGACATATTTTATAGCTGCTATGCAGCAAGACAAGAATTTGGATGTAAATTCATAGCCGGCAAGAGATTTCGATATCTGATCTCGCAGTTTAACCTTGAAAGTGAACGCGCTTGCCACCATTCGCGCTAAGGCGAAATATTTTTACATTACGTTGATATGTGTACACGTCCTAACGGAAGACAAAAACGAGGACATTAAAGCTTCATTCTATGAGCGCCTGGAGAAAATATAAGACCGCTGCCCAGGTCATGAAATAAAAATTGTTCTAGAAGATTTAAAAGCTAGAATAGTAAGGAAAGATGGTCTTGTCAAGAAACATGGTCGTAAGTGGAACCAGATTCCCACATAATGATATCCACAATACAATCTGGAAGTTTTTATTTCATGATCGAAAGACAGGAAACCAAATTGATTACGTCGTAATCGATAGAATGCACGAATACTGCTATTAAAGCTAGTAACCAACCGCAAAAGAAGCTAGACATCGTAAAGCTGCAGGCCCCTGAGATAGCCAATGCCTACAACTCTTTCGGTTACTTCATACAAACCCCCCTAATTATATCATTATATTACGCTTAGCAGGGTATATATCATTTGATACGACCCAAAAGTGTAACACATAAAAAAGTGTCACTTTAGGCCCCATATTTCTTTAAACCAAATTCGATTCATGCCTTTTCGTTGATCCATGTCCGCCTGTCTATCTTTTCGGCTGGAATGCACGATAACTTTCGAAAGACGTAACAAATTTTATTGAAACTTTGAACTGGTTCAAATTTTCCCAAACCTATTTACGGAATTGCATATGGGCTACATGACCACCATTTTGAAATGGATTAATAATATCAATACAACCAATGCGATCTTGCCCAAATTCTATATTTGGTAAATTCGTAACAGGATACAGTTTTGGAAAAAAAACTGGAATTATAGCCACGCTCCTTCTCGTACCTCTTATACAAATGTTCTTTCCGACCACTTTAGGAATCGAGTAATAATATCAATACACCCAAAGCGATCATGCCCAAATTCTGTATTTAGTACATCTATAACTGGATAAAGTTTTAGAGAGAAAATTGGAAGTCTAGCCACTACCCTGCAGGTACCTTCCAAACAAACGTTTCAACCCCCCCTCTTTAGAATTCGTGTAATAATATCACTACGACTAAAACAATCTTACCCAAACTTTGTATTTAGTAATTCTTTAACTAGATACAGGTTAGAGAACTATTTCAACCCTAGACAACCTCCCTTCGAGTACCTTAGGGTACTGAGGGTGAGGGTATTAGTAAGTCGGTTTACTGGACTGAAACTTTCTTACTTGTTCTTGATAATCTCGACACACAGTGGCAGCATATTACGGATTCTATGACAACTTCTGCAACGACCGTACTGGGTTTTGAAAAACCACGCTCAGACAACCTTCGATACATTCAGGAATGTCGCGTAATGTCTGACAAAATAGAAGCTGCATGCAAAGCAAAACTGCAGCCGAAGATTATAAAAAAATGAGAAGAGAAGGGAAATGAGACGTTTCTTTAGGCGGAAAAGGCATCTATGAAAGCAAAGAAACAACCAGCATGCCGAAATTATAGTTATAGAGGTGAAGACCGAAAATTCTACGAAAATTTAAATAGCTAAGGTCTTGGAACAGGGTTTCCCACCTACAAGGGTAAAGATGGTTATCTGGTCACGGTCACGCAGAGTGTGCTGCAAATATGAAGGAAACACTTTCGTACTCTAATCATCGACGATGGAGTAGATTGTCCACCACCAAAACAAAACGAGATCATCACGGCAATTGCACGGCTGAAGAATAATAAAGCAGCGGGAGCCGATGAACTGCCGGCAGAGCTTTTTAGGGCCGGCGGCGTTGAAACGGCCTAATGTAAATTGGTTTTCTCGTCGGCTGAGGTAAGTCCAGTCGTCGCCATGGTCGCCATAAGGACCCACAAAACGTTACGGAATAAGAACTCAGTAGATGTACCCAGACTAGGGCAAAATAACAGTATTGTTTATTGATGGTGTAATTCAAACTTATAATCTGCTGGATAAAGTATTTAGAAAACGAAAACAATTCAGATTCGGATTCAGTGATAGCGATTTTATCCTGTCAGGTAATTTGGCCGATTTTAGATAATCGAGAATTTTTAGTATACGCTCGGCGAATATTGATGTGGGCTGTATCTGCAATAAAGGTTTTGGGACTCGGGAACTTTACGAATCGTTCGATGTGAGTTGTTCGGGAATTTTATACTATACTCCCAAAACTGTAGAGGTCAGATAGGTCAGGATTGTTTCGATACTAACGAACGTGGTAATTCGGGTAATTTTGATAACTCAGGTTCGTACCAGCAGCTCGGCAGCGGACCGATGATTCGGGTTCATCGGTACGTTGTCAGCTTGGTGATTCGGGTTTTCGGTGGTTTTCGGTCGGTGGTTTAGGTTTATATCAGGAATACGTGGCCGTCCTGATTCGGGTATTCAGGCTAATTTAAGCGGGAATATATCGATGCTTCGGCGTTTGTTGGTAAACCAGTTTGGTATCCTCAACTTAATGTCTCGCGTTCTTCAGCAAATCGACTACAGGAACAAAGAGTATCTTCGTGTACCAGACCGAAATCTGTGCAACCGAAAAGTCAGTATAACCAACCGTAGTTGGATTCAACAGACCGAAGTCCGATTTAACAGGCCGAAGTCCGATTCAACAGACCGAAGTCCGATTCAACAGCCTGAAGTCCGATTTAACAGACCGAAGTCCGATTGAACGGATCAAAGTCCGATTTAACAAAAGTATATTTCTTTCGCTAAATTATTTCCCTGAGAAGGACAGGTTAGATGGGACAGAGCAACTAACCAATGAACCGACTAATTTACCAAGCAAATTGCTCGATCATTGAAGTAAGTGGGGTTCTCGATGTAATGAATATTATATCGCAACACACTGCATCGATTAGCACTTTCCCTTGTGATGTCGTTTTCTGAATGTGTTAGGTTAGATATTGGTCGTCGCGCTCGTTCGCCATTCGTGTCAATTGCCGAATGTGTCGTTAATGGCAGTCGCGTGCATTGCCGATGGTATTATTGTTTGCCTTGTAGTAATTTAATAAGTATATGCAGATTGGGTTGGATTGAAAGGCGAGTATATTATTGGTGGTTAGAGGTTAAAGGGTCATAAATGTGTAGTTATCGCTGGAACTTTATATGTACGAGGCATATATGTACGGACGACTTTCGTCACGTTACACTTATCAGTGTACCTTTAGACCTGGCCAAACAATGCTTAAGGTAAGGCGACAGTTGGTCATGCGATTTCTTTAACATCCTAATGGAAATTATAATGGGGAAGGTTACAGTAAACACGTCTGGTATAATCTTCAATAAAAATCTTATGCTGCTCACTATGCTGATGTTGTAGATATCATTTGGTCGAGGACTGTGGGATGTTACTGCCACCTTTTCAAGCATTGAGAAGTAGTCGGCAGAAGACGGTCTGGGGATAAATAAGGGCAAAACTAAGTTATTTGTTTGATGAACGTTGTTAACTAAAACTTTAAAATGGTTGTTGCTGTTGTTGTTGTAAGAGCTGGAGGAAGTAGCTGGGGTGATAATTCTTTATACCGATTTTTCAATTCATCGGCACTCGATCGGTCATGTAATCCGATTATCATACGATCATTGTAGGCAACTCTGTTTCGTTCATTTGTAGATAACAAGGTTTGTGTCAAGGGATTGTTAAATATTGTTGTGAGTTTTAACCGCCAAATTCCTCCAAAGATGGGGCCAGCTGGTTTTGTTTAATTCCAGTAACAAAGCCCTCTCGCGACGAACAAAAATCCAACTCAACCATCTATCTGCCTTGCTCTACAGCGCAGAATCTTGGGTAACTGGAATCTGCGAGCATTCCAGAGAAAAATACTATTTGAACCCATCACCGTTATTGGCAAGCATAGTCGTCATTTGAACTATGAGCCTTATAAACTCAAGCTTCTAACAACTTGATTTTTCACCAATATTTAAACTGAATTTTATCTTTCTTCGAATTCAGTTCAAATAATCAAGTATTCATTACTACATATGTGTTAGTTTTGGCACAACGACCCCTGACAGTGGAATATCTTGTTGTCTACTCTGCTCCCACTCTTACAACTATTTATGCATTCCGACTATTTGTTAACAGACCATATCTATCAGTAATTTACGGACAATTAATGCAATTTAGTGTTTGACAAAATTTTCCAAGCTTAATTAGGATAAACCTCCTACGCACCCGTACTATTCTTTTACCAGTTCATGTCACACATTATGATGAAGTTTCACCACACGAAATCCTAACTATTCATCCAACCATATCATTTGTATCCACCACCATTCCATAGATACGTATGTCATCCTATCAAAAGTAAAGCGTACCATGTATCTCATGAATGCCACAAATATTTAAATGGACTTGTGCTAATGGTTTCCATAGAAGTGATATAATGTCATACGTTACAATAAAACTGTTGTACTCCGTGGCGTATTATTTACGTAAAATATTACTTAAGATAATCATACGCCACCATATAACAGAGCCTAAAACGTGACCAATTTCCCTATACGATACTTACTAACTTCAAATCGATATTAAATTATTATGACATGTAACTTAAGAAAACGAATGATGCAGAACTTCTTTTTTTTGGGGTTTGGACTGAAAAATGTTGTACTGTGTAATTCATGCACATCTTATCAGCACACCGATATTGCTTAAATAAATTACATTGTGTACTCATAACAAATTGATTACTCCTTAAACCACAATGACCTCAAAACACAATACAACTTCACAAATACATCCAGATAATTTTGCACAATTCCAACATTATCGCGGCTTCATTTGCTTCAACATACAACATTTAATTTCGCTCATCTTGTGCCACAAAAGTGATGACGCCTAGCAGCTAAAACCACTCAATCCAACCACGAGACATTGTGGGCGACAAGTTGTGGCAACAGATAACCAGACAAGTGGTGGATGGCGTTGGCGACACAAACGTCAGCTCTTGATTGAAATGTCAAGTGTTGGAAATAGTTTAAATATTTTTGCATTTTGCTAAACGTTAACTAGAGTTTTTTGCTTTGTTTGTTTGCCACAAAACGGTGATATGGCGCATTGATAAGAGGGCGTCAACGAATAGCGGCGAAGCCTCACTGCAAGAGCTGTCGTTAGAGAAACTGTGGGAGAAACTAAAAAGGGGGAGTGGTTTTGGTTTTGTATGACAGTAAATGGCGTGGTGTTGAGATGGCCGTTTGTGTAATGGCCGTTTCATTAGAAATGGTGTAATAGTTGTTGAGGATTGTTAGTAATTTTCTTAATATAAATTAATAACAATGTGTTAATGTTGCTTAAAGTATGTCAGAGCTTAAAATGTGAATAGTTAGTCAAACGATTGAAAGCCCTTGATTTATTTTAATTTCGAAATTATAAAGTCATATGAGTCAAATTATTAGTCGAAGTAAATTGAACTTTTTTTTTATAACACAGTAAAACACATGATTTTGGGACTCAATTCTGAGAATTGCATGTGAAAGCAGCCCCACAAATAAGAATTTCTGCATCGTTCGTATTGTCAAGTTGGCTGCCGTAATAATTTAATGGTCATACGAATTTTTTTGCTGAAATGTCCTGTGCTTAAATAAGGCGATCCAACTGTGTGCTCCAACTATCGCGGGATTAGCCTTTTACCTATCTCATACAAGGTCCTGTCTAGTGTGCTATGTGAAAGACAAAGCCTATTTTAGCGAACCAGATTGGTTCTTATCAGTGTGGTTTTAGACCTGGTAAATAAATCCACGACCGACCAGATATTTACATTAAGACAAATCCTGGAGAAGACCCAAGAATTGCAGATCGAAACCTACCTTCTGTTTATCGATGCCAAAGCTGATACGACAGAAACTATTAGATGCTATGGCTGAGTTTGGTATCTCCGCGAAACTGACTTTGCGGGATGAAACTGACTGACACGAAGTCTTTGGTGAAAATAGGCACAAATCTGATAGAGCCATTATCCACCAAGCAAGGCTTTAGACAAGGCAATAATCTATCATGCGATCATTTTAACAACATAATGGAGATGATCATGCGGAAGGCAGCAGTAAACACGACTGGCACCATCTTTTACAAAAGCTACATGCTGCAGCACGCTGCTCGGATATACCTATGATATAGATATCATGGACGAGGATCGCGGGCTATTACTGCCGCCTTTATGAACATTGAGATGTAGGCGGCAGAAGCGGGTCTGGTGATTAATGAGAACATAACCAAGTTATCTGTTTCAACAAACAAAGAGTTTACCTGATTGATTGGGACGCTGTATGAACGTTGACAATTATAACTTTGAAGTTGTAGATGATTTTGTCAACCTCGGCTCTGCCATAAACAAAAATAATAAATTCAGCCTGGAAATCAAGAGACGAGTATTGATTGCAAACCGCTGCTACTATACGCTGAGCACTGATAAAACAATTAAATGATAAAGCTCTCTCTCCACGAGCGAAGATCCAACTCTACCAGACGCTGATCCTACATGCTCTACAGCGCAGAATTCTGGGTAATGACGCAGGTTGTGGTCTTCGAGAGAAAAATACTTCGCAAAATATTTAGACGCATCATTGTTAACGCCCTACCTATCTGGCTCTACAGCGCAGAACTATAGGTAATGATGCAGCCGGATGAATCTATTCTAGGAGTTTTCGAGAGAAAAATACTACGCCAAAAATTTGGACCCATCATCGTTCAAGGCGAGTACAGTCGTCGAATGAATCATGAGCAGTACAACGACATCAACGTAGTCATGCGCTTTGAAATAGACCAAATGCGTTGTAGCGAAATTTCTCCGCCTCGAAAAGTCTTCGGCATTTAACTCGATGGGCGGTGGAGGATGGGACGACTAAAACTTCGATGGATGGACCAGGTGAAAGAACTGTTATCTAAACTTGGTGTGACGAACTATCTACAGAGCGCTCAAGACCGAAGGGCTTGGAATACATTTCTACATTCGGCTACATTTAGTTAGTGTTATTATATTTTATTAATAGACAAATTCTTAAAAAAAAAACTAAACCATTGCCATACCCCTACTGGTATCACACATACAACTGACCGAATATAACCTTATGGTTTTATACACATATCTTTTTTGTAAATACTCTGTAAATAGTTTTATTTTGAAACTACCAGAGAACCTTAGACAATTTACGAATTGCTTCTTTTGCTTATTTATGCGAAAGTAAAAAAAAATCTGTTGTTGGGAAAAATTTAACAGGAATGTCGATAGTATTCTTGTTTAATTTTTGCCAACAAACGGAGCTCAGTTTTTGTTTGTAACTACATTCTCCCCTTTGTTATACTTTAAACCGTTTTTGCTTTGTTTATTCTATTTGCCAAATAGTTTCATCTATCTGGCTGTCTGCTGGTTGGTGTTGCTGGTCTTTTTTTTGTTTCTGCCAATTACCCTAAAGTGGTGGTATGCGGTCATTGCTCTTTAGGCTGTCTGCTGTTCCATCGACATTTGTACAAAAAATTTAAAATGGGATTTAAGGACAATGTGCAAAATTAATACCGCAATGTGTTTAAACATAATTTTGGGTTACTAAAGAGAGATTAATTTAGCAGATTTGGTTTTTAATTTGAAAGCAATAGAATAATGCCAAAACTTGATACATAAATATAGTCAAATTTTCGTAATTTACAGGAATCTGAGGTTTCGTCACAACTTTAGAGGAATGATTCAATATTTTGATACGAAAGGAAAATCTTTGATATTTACTTTTTAAAGACAATTCCATTTAAATTCTGGTCGCGACTATGCTTTATGTCATCTTTTGGAAATCCAACTTTCCATTACTCTTTTAAACCTTACCACCGGTAACTCGAATTTAATAACAGCCCTTAAGTATTTGAGCGATATCTTCAAGCAACAAAACTTTCGTACAATTTGTTTAAAATCCAATAAAATCTCATTACATTACGAAAGAACAACATCAACATCTACTTAAATCCTAAGTGGATTCAATGACGCAAAACCAAATGTACACAAAACAGCTAAACAGTTTATCCTGCAAAAAAAAAACTTGTAAATAGCATTAATAATTAGTAACACCACTTGTCAAGTACTTGAACTTGAGTCTCAGTATTCACAATAATTAAATGTTAAATACTATAATACATCATCGTTGTCTTGAGCACTAACATTGTAGACATGTTTAACTATGAAGCTATACCAACGGACTCTGGTATAATATACATACATCCTTGTATCTATATACTAGTTATTTCCTCATGTATAACAATTTACTTGGCATTTCCGTTTCCGCCTCGCACAACCGGTTTGGGGTGAAAGAAAAACCTCTGTTAAGTGACTCTCCGTAACATATACACACACACAAACACACATACACTCACTAAGTGGGAAGGCTTAAGTTAAGAATGATGTTCGATCAATCGTTCAAGTGTTTACCACACATGTTAACACGTTGATAGATATCAGGACACACTCATAGGGACCCATATTCACAACAGCTAAGGGAATTACTTGACAACAGACACACACACACATATGAATATTAATCAAAATATGAATATGTTTTACAAATTTCCCTGGCACTTAGTATATGCAACAAATGGCTAAGAAGAATTTACAAATAAAAATACCTATAGTCAAACAACGATAAAGGGTAGCAGGGCAATAAAGAAACAATAAAGTAATACGGATATGGATAAACTGTAAATATATTTTAAGTCGTCTTATCTTCTCTTCTTATTTGGCAGCAGCAATAGAAATTTTGATGGATGAATTTCAAGCTATAAATAGGAAAGAATTCCAAGCGCTTCGGTCTTTTGCGCACCGTAGATAGCTCGTCATACCAAGCTTAGATAACAACTCTTTTATCTGGTCCATCAAACGTAGTTTTGGCCGTCCTTACCTACCAACGAGTCTATTGCCGAAGATTTTTCTCGATGAGAGATTTTATTCAATTCGTACAGCGTATCCAAGCCAGTGCATTCGGTCTATTTGGAAGCGCTTGACTACGTCGATATCGTTATACAGCTCATTAAGCTCATACAGCACATGGTTCATTCGACGAAGGTACTCGCCGTTAACAGTGATGAGTTCAAATATTTTGCGAAGTATTTTTCTCTAGATAGTTCCCAGAATAGATTGATCCGCCTGCGTCATTACCCAGGATTCAGCGCTGTAGAGCAAGACAGGTGGATCAGTGTCTGGTAGAGTTGGATCTTCTTTCGCCGAGAGAGGGCTTTATCATTAAATCGCCTGCTTTTGTGGACATAAGATAGAAAAAACATAGGACACTTGTTGACAATACTTGTCTATCAGTAGGCGATTTGCAGAATATGTACCAGGAATACCATTAGAGCAACGAAATGGCTTTAGAAAGATGTTGACCGAACAGAATTGGAAAATTTGGTGCGAAAATTTGGAAATGGTATCACAACGGGACTCATACTAGTACCCATCTGAGCTGTGCTGAACGGCTCTGCCTAGTTAACCTAACCTAACCTAGCGCATAGGGAGCGGCCGTGGTATGTTGATTAAAACACTCAACTACCATGCGGAAGATCCCAGATTCAACTCCTGACTCCGGTCCAGTCACATTTTTCTTTCCACAGCAACTTCGCAGTATAGTGTCGAGTCAATTGGCATGTCTAGTAAAAGCTTCATAAACAGTGACGTTCGCATTCGTCGATAAACAAGTGGGTGCCGTAAGTTGTGATTCTAATAATAGAACGCGTGTTTATTCACAACAACGCGAGAAGCTATTCCATACCTCATTTATGCAGTGTAAAGGGAAATTAAATAAGTAGCAGTAGTACGATAGTGCATAGTACCGTACTGGCGATTTGTGATCAAAACTCATCACTTGATTTCTTGGCATTTTCTGACATTATTTTTGTTATCGACAAAGTGGGAGGCAAAATTATCTATCGCTTCAAAATTATAGTTGTTAAGGTTCTCGCATCTTCCCAAACGTGTAGACTCTTTAAAGCAAATAACTAAGTTTTGTCCTAATTTATCACCAGACCCATTTCCGCCGACTGCTAATCAATGCTTGAAAAGGCTGCAGTAATATTCCACAGTCCACGCCAATGATAAATATATCATCGGCATAAGCCAGTAGTATGTGAGTTTTATTAAAGATGGTACCAGTCGTGTTTACTGCAGCTTTCCGCATGATCGTCTCCTTTATGATGTTAAAGACATGGGTCTAAAGCAGCTATGCCCAAAGTCAATGTATGCGATTTGCTCGCCAACGCTGTTTTGCGTAAACAAAAAGTCATTTTCCAAAACATCATTAAACATTTTGAGCAATACTGTAATTCGCTTTCTGATTTGTATGTGTATGTGTAAAAACGCAAAGCTCTTATGTGAACATGTAAAAGTACAATAAGCTGTTTTCGCTCGCGAGCTCAAGCGGTGGGCATAGCTGGTCTAAAGTCTCGTTTAGTAGAAATTGGGTCTGTCAGATTTTTGCCAATTTTACTGAAGACTTCATGTCGTTCAGGATCATACCGCAAAGTCGTATCAGCGTTGCGGAGATACAATACTCAGCCATAGCATTTAATATTTTCTGTCGTTCCGGACTAGCGAATGAAGCTTTGTAATCTATTAACGGATAGTGCTTTTTTGCACTGCAGGCTGTGTCGGCACTATTGGTCGAAGAGAGAGGAGATTGTGCGTGGCCTATAGTGGCAACTATACCTTGTGATGCAATTGTGTTCTTTTCTGATGAGGCACACTTTCACCTTTGGGGGTGTGTAAAGAAACAACATATGCGGTACTGGAGTGAAACAAACCCCAGAGAACATTGCCACAGACCTCTGCATTTGGTCTGTATCGATATGGTGTGGTGCGCCATATCGATATGCTTGTTAGAGTTCATGAAAACTTCAGAAAACTTATGCAGCAGTGTGTGGATAGCGAAGATCGACATTTGCCAGATACACTATTTAAAACAATGTTTTAAAACTATGCATGGGTTAATATTTTGCCAAAACTACTTATGGGATTGCAAATGGCCACGCCCCTTCTGGTACCTCCCATACAAATACATCATTCCGCCCACTTTAGAAATCGAGTAATAATATCAATACACCCAACGCTGTTGTGCCCAAATTCTGTATTTAGTAAAGCTATAGCAGGATACAATTTTGGAGAAAAAAATTGGAAGGCTAGACACACCCCTTCTGGTTCCTCCGATAAAAATGTACCACTCCGCCCACTTTAGATACAAGTTATAATATCAATATAATAGAAAATTTTATGTTTTATTTCGAAACTTTCTTACTGCTTTTTGTCAATGAATTTGTAGAACACATGAATAAGGTGGTGAGGTGCATTTAAATAAAAATAAGAAAAACCCCATTTTAGTTTTTAGATATGTTATATATATCAAATAGGCCTATCTAAAAAAAATTTTTTTTTACGAAAAGACTTGCGGCCTTATTCATAAAAACTTATAAGGGGTTTATAATGAATTTTTAAGCAAATTTCGACAAAACAATATTCATAAACGATTTACATCTTCAATAAGTTAAAGTAGGGTTGTCTCCACTTTATTCTATATTCATGAATTTGAGATCTTTATTTTGAGGCCGTTGATCTTTAAAGTGTTTTCCAAGTTTAAACTTTTATTTTTGGAAAACAATTTTTTTCAGTATAATATAAAGTGTAATATAAGTGTATGTTTTCGAAAGTACCAATAATCGTAATTTTTCAAATATTTTTCCACGCCCACCTATTTTCAAAAATGTAATTTCTAAAAATGAGGTTGTGTTTCTGTAGGTAAAATGTAGCTGTATGCAAAATGTCATTAAAATCTGAGGGTGTCGGGTTCAAAATGTCCCTTTTTTTATAGGTTTTGATATGAAATTCATCATATAGATATATTGACATTATTTATTTGGATAATTTTTTCCAGAACTTATGAAGCTATTTCTCGTTTCAGATTTCTTTGTATGTTTCTGTTTAACAAATTCGAAACACTTTAAAATCACATTTAAATTCATATTCCATAGTGCAACCCACCCCACCTCATCCCCAACTCTGACTGTGTTTTGCTTGAACATTGTTTACTTCAATCTTATCTTTTTGCTATTACAACGAACGTGTTATGCTTGAAGAAATTCGACAATAAAATAAAACAAAACAACATTCAATTGCAAGTGTACTCTGCTGATAAATGATAAAGTAAACAAATGCACAAGGAGTAGAATAATAAAAGTAGCTATTTAAGGTGGCTGTAGATTTGCAGGTCGATTAAATATGACATTTGGTTGCATACAAATAGAGAATGGTGAATCCTTTGCGAGAAGCATTCATAATGTTCACTATATGGCTCATTTAAGTTGTAACTTTCTGTCTTATCTAAATGTATAATGTTGGGAGTTTCAGTGGCAGGTAAGATTGTGGTTGAATTGATTTGAATCGAGTTGAATGAAATTGTAGTATGCAGTACTTCATACGATGCGATATAAAATACTACAAAGATTACACAGTACAATACATGATTTTGGGACTATATCTCAGATACATCATCCTTTGCTAAATCGTTATAAAAGTCCTAAAAGGCATATCTAGTAAAAAAAAACACATTAAAAAAAGCGGACATATCAAGTTTTGCCAAAATTCTAGAAAAATTAAAAGTATCAAACTGTAATATAAAAATCGCAACGTAATATCTCAAAATTCGCATCGTTGTTAAAGGAACAATATGATACCTATTTCAGTTGTCAGTCAGGAAAATCTTCATATAACACACATGTTAACTATAACATAGAAATTTCATACGAGTTTATCTTAATTGCATCGCATATCTTTTGATTTATTTGCTTCAATTGAATTAGTTATGCATTTGTGTTATTTTGTGCCTAAGAATTGCGACTGAATAGATAGTAAATTTCATATGATTTCCGTTTAAAGTGACAATTTAATTTCCGTTTTCGGATACAACTTTCATTCCATACTTTCCATTTATGATGGGCGAGTTATAGCTGTAATAGACCATCGTAAGGCCAACTCATATTATGTACAACTTTTGGTCATACAATCTTATATGCATTCATGTGAGTGTTTCATATTTGTGTAGGTATTTGTATTCTCTACATACATGCTTGTCCATTTGGGGAAAATTTTGTGAATGTGTGTGCTGGTAATGTCTAAGGTTTCCGCTTGAAATGTTACTAAATTACAAACGTTTGTTTGTTTGTGTTTACATTGTGATATTATGATTTACACACCAGCAAAAGGGGCACTTCACCTATGAGCATGTTCTATGTATGTGTATATTGTCCAAAATAACACTAGGCGACAAAAGTTGGGTGAACGAATTTAGTTTTTCCCTTTTGGCAACGGAGTTGGCTAGACTTACAATTTCTAAAGTGGGCGGAATGGTACATTTGTATGGGAGGTACCAGAAGGGGTGTGGCTAGACTTTCAGTTTTTTTCTACAAAACTTTATCCTGTTATAGCTTTACTAAGTACAGAATTTTGCTACGATCGCGTTGGGTGTATTGATATTATTACTATATTTCTAAAATGGGCGGAACTGTAGATTTGTATGGGAGGTACCAGAAGGAGGTCCTAGAAGGACGACAATTCATCATCGAAAGATTGTAAGTTCAAGTGCCGTTGGTGATGTAAAGTGAATCTTGCATCTCCAACCGACTCACAACATCCTTCGTGGTGGCACCTGGGCAACTTTGTCCGAAATATTATATTTTTGAATAGAGGCAGATAGTGAGCGACAAACCCAGATGGTTGGGCTAGCCACCCACCTTCAGGTCCTTTACTGGCTATGAAAACACGAAAAGGAAAAAGGAACAAAGAGACCCCCAAATATTGACGATCCCCGCAAATGTAATAAGGACCATGATTTAAGGATATTCACTTGGAACGTTTGGGCTTTCTATAGAGAAGGTGCCACTATCCTACTGGCAGATGTCCAAATATAAGACTAACATCACCGTCATCCAGGGAATAATATGGACAGGACAATAATGCGCATGGCGTAAAAATTGCGACATCTATTACAGCTACCATGCCGAAAAGCACGAATAAGGATGTGGATTTGTAGTTGGCGAGAGACTTAGACATCAAGTTCCGCTGTTCAATCCTGTAAGTGATCGAATAGCCACAATTCGCATCCGAGCGAAATATTTTTACATCACGCTGATTTGTGCTCATGCCCCCACAAAAGATAAAGGCAATGAGCGCGATATTAAAATTTTGTGGGATACTTTAATGCAAAAGAGGAAGAGAAGATGTTCTTGGTTCATCGATCGGTAAATTCAGCCGGTATGCCCACACGTCAGACAATGGCTTAGGCTGGTTAGTTTCAAATTGCCAAGAAACATGGTTGTGAGTGGAACCAGATTTCAGCACAAAGATATCCACAAGGCAATGTGGCTGTCCCCCGATCAAAACACCAAAAATCAAATTGATCATGTGGTAATTGATGGCACGCATGCATCTAGTGTCATGGACGTGTATCATATGTATCGATACAGGGGAGAGGTGAGGCCCGAACATTTTACCCGAAGGTAAAGCAAAATACTACGATAATGAGCCCCACTCCTGTAAGGACAAGGATGGAAATCTGGTTACAGATACGCAGAGTGTGTTGCACATATGGAGACAACACTTTCAGCTACTGCTGGTTCCAGAAGGCAGCGCACGTGAAGGTATCACGCCAATTGTCGATGACGGCTTACATTGCCCATCACCAAGTAAAGTCGAGGTAAGAAGAGCAATATCGAGGCTGAAAATACAATAAAGCAACCGGTGACGATGGTCTTTCGGCAGAGCTCTTCAAGTCCGGTGGTGAGGAGCTGAAAACGAGCATGCAGCAGCTCCTGCGCACGGTTTGGCTTAAAGAGTGCACGCGCGACGATTGAAATTTAGGCGATTATGTCCTGTGCTGAAAAAAGATGATCCAAGTGTGTGCTCCAACTACCGCGGGATCAGCTTTCTACCCATTCTACCCACGTGAAGACTTAAGCCAGTGTTATCCAAACTGATCGGGCTTTATCAATGTGGCTTTGGGCCTGGAAAAATAAACAACTGACCAGAAAAGACCCAAGAGAAACAGATCGACACGTACCATCTTTGCCTTTGCCTTTGTCAGCCCGATACGGCAAAAATTATTTGAAGCCATGGCTGAGTTTAGTATTCCAGCAAAGCTGATAAGCCTTTGCGGACTGACGCTGACCGGCACGAATTCTTCAGTGAAAAATGGCAAAGACCTTACGGAGCCATTCTATACCAGACGAGGCCTAAAACAATTCGACGGTCTATTGTGTGACCTCTTCAACATAGTGATGCAGATGATTATGAGGAAAGCTGCAGTAAAAACGAGTGCCACGATATTCAACAAAAGCCACATGATACTCGCGTACGCTGATGACTTAGACATTATCGGACGAAAAGTGCGGAATGTGACTGCAGCATTCTCAAGTATACAGAAGGAATCAGCGAAAATGAGTCTAATGGTGGACGAGGACGAAACGAAGTTATTAGTTTCAACGAACAAAGAATCTACTCATTTGGCAAACTGGGTGAACGTTGACAACTATAATTTCGAGTTGTTAGATATTTTTATCTACCAGGCTCCGCCATGTCTCGAAATTTGGAGAAGAATCCAGCAAGCTAATAAATGCTACTACGGACTAAGCAAGCTATTCAATGACGGAGCCCTCTCTCGACGAACAACAATCCAGCTGTACCCAATACTGTTTCTTCCTGTCTTGATTTAAGGTTCAGAATCCTGGGTTATGACACAAGCGGATGAATCGGTTCTGGCAGTATTCGACAGAAAAATAGACAATGAACTCGATGGACGGCGCGGAAAAGGGCGACCAAAACTCCGTTAAAAAGACCAGGTTACCGAGAATCTTACATAACTTTATGTGACTAACTGGATAAGAAGCGCAAAAGATCGAAGTGCTTTTAATATTTTTTCTACGTGCGGTATATAATCCAATAGTATTGAAAAGAAGTGTCCGCTACGTAAGTATGTATGTTCAAGTTTTCGTACTGAATCGGTTTGACTTACAATGTCCCATGATTTTGGGACTCAATTCTGGGAACTGTGCGTGAAAGTAGCCCCAAAAAGAAGAAGTTCTGCATCATTCGTTTTGTCAAGTTACATGCCATAATAATTTAATATCGATTTGAAGTTAGTATGTACTGTATAGGGGGAATTTGACACTTTTTAGGCTCTTTTGTTTGTATGTACTTAATGGACATTTCATAGAGTCACATTCAAGTAATGGCTCTAACCAGGAACTGACTTCAAAAACAGATGAAGCAGTTTTTAACTGCTTAGCCTAGATACAGTTATTCCTTGACGCATAGTGTAATTTATATCACCTTTCATATTATAGTGATTTCTGAATGATCATTTACAGTGCATTTATACAGTTACTTTGGTTGTTATCTTAAATAACTATCCGTCTTTCCTAAAACTGACATAGAGGTGAAATCTGACGTATGACCTGATTATTTAAATACGACAGCGGAAATGATTGAGAAGTCTGTAACGTGTATGCGTAGCATTGCTTGTGTAGTTTGTTTGCATTTCAGTTGAATAACTGGGAATCACTGTTAATGTGTATACAATTATTTGAGTGCATAATTACTACATTTTTCAGGTCATTGATTTAGGACACAATTTTGAGAATTGCATGCCCATTTTTTAGTTTACGACCTTATTTTGGGATAAGTGCAGTTAGCGTTGCCTTTATATGAACGAAAACCTGATGGTCATTAATTATAATGCAGCCAACTTGACAAAACGAATGATGCAAAAGTTCTTGATTTTAAGGCTACTTTGACTTGCAATTCTCAGAATTGAGTCCCAAAATCATGCGTTGTACTGTGCTTGGTTTAATTGTAAAAAGTACGTAACGTGTGTGGAAAATTTTCTTGTACAACTTGTTTTGGATTCACAAATACTTAAAATTAAGATAAATTACTTTAAAATTCAGTCTTGCCAATTATCCCAAATTTAACATGTAAGGACAGTTAATTCTTAACTAATTAATTGTAGTTGTTAATTAAGGACTTGGACAACAATGAATTCAAGCAGTTTATTGTTCTCTATGACTAGTTAATTGAAGGCAATCAATAATAAATCACTACAAAGAGCAAACAACTTCAACATACAAATCATAGAAATTGTGTCATTGAAGAAATGCTCTGTTCAGTTCAAACATCTACTAGAAGTGTAATATAAATTAAATGCAACCCGCATCGTCACAGTTGAATGTTCATCCTGTGAAAATAAATTTTTACACAGAAATTCTTCACAACCTACTTTTGCACACATTTTTATTTCGGTCATTTCTTTAATCTCGGTTGTCTCCTAGCCATTTCCCAACAACAAACAAACATCGTCGTTTAACTTTTGTGTTGGCAAGCTATTGCACCATTTCACATTGCCGTTGTTTACTAAACCGCATTTCCGTTTCCGTTTAAATTGTCTGTTGCCATTGCATTGCTAGCGAAAATAATTAAACAGCATGCGACAGTAGTTGTCATTAGATTTGACTGAGCTCTGTTCGTATTTTTTTTGTATTATCTCGCCATCATCGTCATCATCATCATCACTGTGTGTGTGGCACAATTGCGCCTCGTTAGAAATTGTCATCCTTTGCCTTGTCTTCTTTAGTTTTTATTATTTTTGATATCTAAATGAGAACAGTTTCAAGCGGTTTTAGTGGCTTTGATAGACGGAAGTGTTTTTTTTTACAAAGACGTATTATGACACTAAAAGTAATAAAAAAAATATAAGAATGTTAAATACTTAAATGACAATTCAAACTAAATATAAATACAGTACAACAAATGATTTTGGGACTCAATTCTGAAAACTGCAGGTGAAAGTTGCCCCAAAAAGAAGAACTTCTGCATCATTCGTTTTGTCAAGTTACATGCCGCAATAATTTAATATCGATTTGAAGTTAGTAAGTATCGTATAGGAGAATTTGTCACGTTTTAGGTTCTTTTTGTTTGACGTAAATCGAGAATCACTAGTCCGATTTAGTTGAATCAAATTAAAAAAAAAAATAAAAATTACAATTCCTTTAATCTGTTCATATACCGTTTCCCTATAAAAGCAACAGTTTCACTTTTCCACTCATCAAATGATTTTGAACTGGGTGTAATTTGTAGCAGTTACAATAAAACTGTTGTAATCCATGGCATATGATTACGTGGAAAATTACTTATATAATCATACGCCACCATATAGTATTTATGTTATGTCAAACAAAAGAGCCTAAATCGTGACAAATTCCCCTATACGATACATTCTAGTTTCAAATCGATATTAAATTATTATGGCATGTAACTTGATAAAACGAATGATGCAGAACTTCTTCTTTTTGGGGCTTATATCACCTGCCATTTTCAGAATTGAGTCCCAAAATCCTCAAATAAAAATATAATAAAAATGATTACATATTGTTCACTACTTCCTGTTAGTAGCTTACGAATTCGCTTGGCAGTTTAAAAAGTAGCACCGTCACGCCATAGTTGGTCGATTATTCCGGTTTAGTACTAGTTTCGTTCTCTCTTTCCTTCTCCATTCACTAATACATACATCTGAAATATCGAAAACGTCCTTTAATGGCATTTGGAAACTTCAATTCAAGTAATTAAACTAAACCAATTAAAAAATATTCTTCTAAAATCTCTTAAGTCATACAAACAGTCGTCTTTAATTATCTAACCTAACATTCCACACATCCACGTACTTAACTTAAAAACATTTCTTAATATAACAGCTTCCTTTGGCATTACTACGGCACAAAGACTATCAGTACCGCTACTTCTACTTAAATCCCCAAGAATACTCTTAGGACTTATGTATTGCAGTCTCTCTGTATCTCACTCTCTCTCTCTCTCCCTCTTCATCTCTTGGCTGTGAAATGTGTTGTTATTTTGTCTAGATTTACACTTTAGTATATATTTACAGTCATTCACCGTCTCCATGCATTTACTAGTGTTGTTAGTAGCAAGCTATACATTTTAAGATTATACTAGCAGTATGTTGGTTACTGAAAGCCCAAGTGGAAATACCAAACTACATACTAGACATGTTGAATTAACCACAAAGTTACTCATGTGCTCATGAATGTTTGAATGGCTGGCTGACTTCGTCCGACTTCCTTCTGTGTGTGTGTGCGAGTGTGTGTTAGTGTATGTACTTGGCTACAAGTCAACAAGTCAGCAATCTGCAAATAAAACTTAAAACCAAGAAATATTTAAAATAGTGGTATTAGTGGTGACATAGTTAGAACAAATATGACAAGGATGTGCAAATATGCGCATATATACACACATACACACACACTCACACACACACACACACACAAGGAAAGTGTTACAGGAATGAGAAAATATTGCTAGATGGTAACTTAGAAAGGCCTTGGCAATAAAATGCCTGCGGGATATCATTGAATTGAATTATTGTCAGGGACTCCATGTGATTGCTACAGTTTGGCAGATGTCACATAATGATTCAGTTAATGAAAACAAAATGAAAAAAATAAATAAATGTGGAAACAATTACATTACACAGTACAACTTTTTTTCAGCTCATTGTTTTGGGACTTAATTCTGAGAACTGCACGTGAAAGTAGCCATAAAAAGAAGAAATTCTGCAGCATTCGTTTTGTCAATTTACATGCCGTTATAATTTAATAGCGATTTGAAGTTAGTAAGTATCGCATAGGGGAATTTGTCACGTTTTAAGTTCTTTTGCCTGACATTACTCGAGAACCACTAGTCCGACTGAAACAAATTTAAAAAAAATACGATTACAATTCCTTTTATCTGTTCATATAACGTTTCCCTACATAAGCAACAGTTTCACTTTCCATTCATGATTTTGAACTCGGCTTATTTCGTAGCAGTTAGAATAAAACTGTTGTACTTCGTGGCGTATGATTTACGTGGAATATTACTAACAATAATTATACACCACCATATTGTATTTATGTTTTGTAAAACAAATGAGCCTAAAACGTGACAAATTCTCCTTTACGATACTTATTAACTTCAAATCGATATTAATTTATTATAGCACGTAACTTGACAAAACGAATGATGCAGACCTTCTTCTTTTTGGGGCTACTTTCACGTGCTGTTCTCAGAATAGAGTCCCAAAATCATGTGTTGTACTGTGTAACTAAATGTGGAAACAATTTGTTTGATCCTGTATGTATGTTATTTAAAAAATTTTAAGGATGCTTTGAAACAAAAAGCCTTGCAACTTAATTCCATCATGTGGAAATTGCAAAAAAAAAAAAAAATTGGATTTCGATGTGTTAGGCCTCAATCCAGGCCTCCTTAACGCCGCATTTGCCTTACTGATTATCTCCTTTAAGGAAATGTGTGCATTCAAACAATTCCATGTAGTATTTCTACTTCTCCTTCTGTCGCTCTCTCTCTCTCTTTCTTTCGGTAATGTTATATGTGTGCATGTGTTTAACACTCAAGTAGTTAGTTTTATCTTACTATGTTTAGTCCACGTTAATAGTTTGAAAGTCTTGGCAACTGAAATTGTAGTAATTAGATAGTTCGTTATAATGTTGCATTTCTCAAAAAAATGTCTCTTAATTTAAATTAGGGAAGTGTAATATCTCAAATAAAAGAAGCAATTTTAGTATTGACTGTCGCAATCAAGTGCGGATATCAGTCTGTATTTTATTATGATATTTTGACAGTATTTATACCTAATTTGATTACTTAATTTCTATCTACATATTAATACATACAATCTTATTTTGATTCTATTGCTATGTATGTGTAGTAGTTTCTGCAGACCAACAAGTACATACATACGTTCATATGGGCAGCGACGATAGTCGCTGCTAGCGCAGAGTGCATTCAGAAGCAGCGCACATTGCTTGTACACAGTGCATTCCCACAGGTATGGAATGCTGCTGCAACGTACGGAGAGATCGTATTCAGTTGCGCGTGTTAGAATATTGGACATATATCATATTGCGTTAAATGTTGGATATGTTGGGAAAAATATTATTTGAAATGAATTCTGTTTATGTTAGCATAAATAGTTTATATTGTATTCAAATTGTCATGTTGGTACTTTGTGTTGGTTGCGTCGACTTAAGTGTTCTCTATTGTGAGAGACACGCTACACCTCCTTTTTTCGGAAGAATGTTCATATAACGGGAGTTTTATGGACATTCTTTTACAAAGTTATTTTACTTAAAATGTTAATAATTATTGTAGTATATACGTAAATTTTTTTTTTCTATTGTTATTATCTTATTATTTTTATTTGTCTTATTATTGTTATTATTGTTATTATTGGCCAATATTTGTTTTGTTATTATTATTTCATTTTACATATATTTTTAGTCTATTCTTATGTACTGTTTGTTCTTTATTTGTCTTAAGATCTACTATATTTACATTTTCTCTCAGTAGTATATTCTTAATTTTGTAAGGTCCCTTGTATCTCTCTTCAAGTTTATGACCTGTATCATTTTTCAGTAGAACTAAATCATTTATTTTAAAATTATAATTATTGGTGTTTCTATCATAAATTTGTTTTTGTTTTTCCTTATGCTTATTTAATAATTGTAGGGCCCTTTTATTTGCTACTTCTAATCTATATTTTACTTCCTTAGCGTAATTGTCTATGTTATATAATGGTGCTACTCGATCTATCTCATTAAATTGTTGAAAACCATTTGGAAGTTTTGCAAAAACTAACTCATACGGGCAGTAATTGTGTACCGTTGATGGTGTTGTATTAAAACAGTACGTGAAGTAATTAAGCCACTCATCCCAGTCGGTTTTATCCACAGATATGTAGGAGCGTACATATTCGTTAAATGTTCTGTGACTTCTTTCTATTGTACCGAGTGTTTGGTGATGGTGTGCTGTTGATGTTAATTTTTCAATTTTAAGTAGATCGCATAGTTCCGTTAGAACAGAGTTTTTATATTCTGTACCCATGTCCGAAATGAACGTCTTCATTGGACCATAAATAAGAATAAAACGCTCAAATATTGCTTTTGCAACTGTTTTAGCGTATTTGTCGGGTATCGGTATTGTCACTAGGTACTTTGTCAAATCACATACTAGTGTGATTGCATATTCATTTCCGTCAATTGACCTTGGAAATGGGCCGATGGTATCCACGAATACCGTATCGAAAGCCTGTACCGGTGTTTGAGTAATAGTCATTGGACTTTTCAAATGTTTCATAGTCTTTGCCGTTTGACATTTATGACATGATTTCACATATTTAGTTATGTCCTTTGTCATATTCTTCCAGTAGTAGTATCTTCTGATTTTTTCAATTGTCCTGAAAATTCCGCAGTGACCTCCTTCAATGGGGTCATTGTGATACCTTTTTAAAATTTCTTGAATTACATTACTATTTTTATCATCAATTTGGGTCACCTTGTTTAGTAGCGCTACTTTTATTTTAACCAATTTTTCATTGCCCATTTTGGTAAAATCATCAATCGAGATAAATTCGAAAATTTTCTCATTAGGTGCCACTTGTAATTTGTCAATGTTGTGCTTACCGGCCACTTCTTCGAGCCTTGGGAAAAATTGTCCTAAGTCAAATTTCCCATTAGTAAACAGATCATTGATGTGTATATACGCAATTATAGATTTTCCTCGTTTGATGTAACATTTTTCAGGAGTAATCTTTAATTTATAGTATTTTCTGACGTCAGTGTTCTTTATAGGAACGTATATACTGGGCTTTTCATTATTTGTTGATGTATGCTGCTTATTCAAGTTACTACTGTTATACTCAATGTTCTTGTTTCTTGTCATCGATCGTGTCGTGACGTGTAAAATTTGGTTTGTCTTTATTGCCATGTCCTTAAGGTCATCTATTGTGATCCTTGATAATGCATCGGCAACATAATTGTCCTTTCCCCTAAGGTACTCTACCTCAAAGTCATATTCTTCTAGATCAAGTCTCATCCTAGTTAGTTTCGAGCTTGGATTTCTCATAGAAAATAGAAATGTTAAGGGTCTGTGATCTGTGCGAACTAGGAAATGTTTTCCATAAATGTATGGTCTGAAATGTGTTATTGCCCAATGGATAGCTGTTAGCTCCTGTTCAATTGTGGACTTATTGCGTTCTCCTTGTGTAAAGGCTTTAGATGCATAAGCCACTGGTAAATATTCATTACCATACTGTTGAGTAAGCACAGCACCACAAGCATTTTTGCTTGCATCAGTTATAATACAAAACTGTTTTCCAAAGTCTGGATATTGTAGTAATGTAGGGCTCATAAGTGCTTTCTTGAGGTATTTAAAGGCATGGTCACATTCTTTTGTCCACTCGAATTGTACACCCTTTTTCGACAATCTTGTCAAATGTCTCGAATACTCAGAAAAATTTTTTATGAATCTCCTATAATAATTACAAAAAGCAACAAATCTTTTAGCTTCATCTGCGTTTGTTGGTGTTGGGTACTTTTCAATTATTGAGTATTTATTATCGTCTGGAAGTATTCCTTTATCTGTGCATTTATGTCCAAGGTATGTTACCTCGTGCATAAAGAATGTACATTTCTCGGGATGTAGTTTTAGATTATTTTTGCGACAAAGTTTAAAAACATCGGTTAAATTTGAAAGCATATGTTTTTCAGAACAGCCTAGGACGACTAAATCATCCATATAAAGAAAAGCTTGTTCTGGTCTGAGACCACTGAAAGCAATTGTCATCATTCTCTGAAACGAATTAGGTGCTATTTTTAAACCATACGGAAGTCTAGTAAATCGATAACAACCTTTTTCTGTTGAAAATGAAGTTACATTTCTCGATTCTTGCTCTAGTTCAATTTGGTGAAATCCTGACATCAGATCAAGACATGAGAAGTATTTTGCTCGGCCAAGTTGATCTAAAATATCATCTATTCTTGGCAAAGGAAATTTGTCTGCTACCAATTTTTTGTTAATCTGGCGGTAGTCTATGACCAATCTCCATCTCTTTTCCTTTGAATTTGGAAGAGATTTTTTCGGTACTAACAGAATTGGACTATTGTATTCGGAATGCGATGGTTCCACAATATTGTCATCTATTAATTTATTGACTTGTCTGTTGATTTCCTCCTTGTGGGAGTGTGGTATTCGGTAGTTCTTTATATAAACGGGTTCTGTATCGTTTAATCTTAGCTTTTGTTTATAGAAGTTGTTAGTTGTTATTGTTTCTGATTCTAACCCGAAGATATCATTGTATTCGGAACATAAGTTTGTCATAGTTTTCTCAAATCTTTTTGGAAAATTTTTCTTTAATTTTTGTAAAATTTTTGACTTTCTTTCTTCCTTATATAAATTTTCTGTAATTATGTCATAATCATTGATATCTTCTGTTAAAATCTTATTTTGCTGTAGTGTGACTAGTGTGTTATTTGTGTTTAGTATTCTAATAAATGCTTTTTTAGTATCTATTACAGTACTTGCAATGAAAATACCTGGTTGGGGTTCTTGATTAGGAACCAACAACTCTTGCTTAGTAGTCGAAAGTTGTACTTGGCGTATAACTTCTGATCTAGCTGGTAAAACTATGCCATCATTGCATGTGTTAGTTAATGGAATTTCTATTTGTTGTTGTAGATTTTGCGGCCTTAGGACGAGGTAATCATGCTCCTGGTTAAAATCAATTATGCAGTTAAATTTTTTCATGAAATCCATACCTATAATTCCATCACATGGTATTGGAAAATCATCTTGCACTAAATGAAATGTGTGCGGTATTAAAAAGTTTTTGAATTTTAAGTCGAAAAATGATGTTCCAATGGATTTTATTTTACCTTGTCCTATGCCACTAAGTGTGGTTATATGTGAAGTGTTTACGTGTTCAAATGTGAATGTATTTGATTTTATAAGTGAAATGTCAGCTCCTGTGTCTACTAGTAATAGTATTGAGGTGTTACTATGATTTATTTTGATTTTAATAAAGATGCTAAGGTTAAGATTTAAATGATACATTTTCGCTTTTAATGTTCTGTCCTTAGGGGAACTTGTTGGTTTTCCGGATGGTCTGTGTTAGTCACCATAACGTTGGTGTTTTGACCATTGCCGTTACGTCTGTTATATTGTCCGCGTATATTTCCACGATAATTAGAATTGTTGTTATTATGGTGGTTGAAACCATTATTGTTTCCTCTTCTTCCACCTCTACCAGATGGTCTTCTATTATTTCCACGGTAATTGTTATTGCTTTTATTTTTGAAGTATAGGACAGCATTTTGCCCTGTAGCTTCGGTGCAGCTACTGACAAACTTTCCAATAGCTTCATTCATATTCGTAAAATTTCCTGCCTCCATGACGAGTTTGACTCTATCATTGTTGCAGTTTTTAGTCATTGCCTTTACGGCGACCTGGGTACTGTATTTAGTTGCCAAATCAGTGGACAATCCATCAGAGATGTATGCATTTTCCAATGATTTAGTTAATGCCTCTATTTCACTACAATAGATATTGGCAGACTTATTGTTCTGTCTTATATTCAGTATCTTGGCCGACAAGACCTCAACTGATTCTCCCTTGACTGAACTGGAGAGTTTTCTTAATACTTCTTGTATTGTGGATTCATCTCCCAGTAGATTTCTAGCATTGCCTTTTAATTTAGTTTTTATTATTGTTATGGCCACCGCTTCGTGGGTGCCTTTAAGTATTTCTATTAGAGAAAGCGCATCCAAAAAGGATCTAAGATTTTCTGGCTTTCCATCAAAATCGGGAATCAACTTTGTGGCAGTATTCACGAATTCAACTACTGTCTGTGTTGCCATGTTGTCTTCCTTTTTATTCTTTATTTGCTCCGTTTGGGTATAACAAATAGTTTTTGGGATTTCTATCTCTTTATTTTTTTGAACTATATTTTGTCAGTCCATTTGAATTTATTTATTCATTATTCACTAACGCTAAACCTTGTTTAACTCATTAGCTAAAGAAACTGATCTCAAATAATTTTTCTTTAGTGATTTTTTATGTAGTTGATACAATGTAGTCACAAACTGCATGACCATTATTGCAATTATTATTAAGAGGTAAATTGTAGTTGAAGCCTCTACCTCAACTATTTTCACTTCGTTAATAACATTCGCGTTCGGCCTATCAATTTTTGACTTTTGACCACCCATTATATAGCACACAATTTGTTAAAGGATTTAAAAAAAAAAAATCATCTTATAGACTTATCTTATTATATATACTTATAGTGTACTTGTACATTTTTTATTTTTCTTTGTTCTTATAGTTTTTTTTTTCTAATTGTTTTTGTTAAAGTTTTAATTGAATTATAATATTACATTATTTTTTTCTTTTTATTTTGAATTTGTTCTTGTCTTAATCTTCTTGCGTTTGCTATTGAATCAAATATCCTTAATTTTCTTCTTGTTGTAAATTTCGAGGAATAAATTGTATTTTTGTTTCATAATTAGCATATGTTTTTTTTTTTGCTCAAGCCTGAAGTCGTAGTTAAGTAAATACAATTTACTAAACCAAAATAATGTATTTGTTGGTAATAGCGAAGTCGCTTTCTACCATTAACCATGCGTTCGTTATGTGCGCACTTTTTTTTTTTAGTGTAATTTTGAAATTGATTTAATTTACGTAGATAATTTTAATAAGTAGTTGTAGTTTTCATTAAGATTAGGGGCCATCATCACTTGTTCAAGGAAATCCACTTCATGAAAGATTGATTGTTAAGTTAAGTGCTCCAAAACTGCAATTCGGGGATATTATGAGCTCATTGATATTTCAAAATTTTTCATTCTCAGGCATCATCAATATTGCTTCTAAATTGTTGTGTTGTAGGTTGCCTTACTGTAGAATGCTCTTGGGGTGGTGGTTTCTTCATCTGGAGTTGTTATTTTCCTTCTTCTTATTCCACAATCCTGGCTTGGATTGGACTGCCCGGACAGTTTGGCAGTATCTTCCTTCTAATTTTGAATTTAGTTTGAGACGGCGGGTTTTCCGTTCAGTCTAAGGATCGCTTCAAGAGCGGTTTTACCTTTAGACTGGCAGGATCGCCATGTAATATCTCAAATAAAAGAAGCAATTTTAGTATTGACTGTCGCAATCAAGTGCGGATATCAGTCTGTATTTTATTATGATATTTTGACAGTATTTATACCTAATTTGATTACTTAATTTCTATCTACATATTAATACATACAATCTTATTTTGATTCTATTGCTATGTATGTGTAGTAGTTTCTGCAGACCAACAAGTACATACATACGTTCATATGGGCAGCGACGATAGTCGCTGCTAGCGCAGAGTGCATTCAGAAGCAGCGCACATTGCTTGTACACAGTGCATTCCCACAGGTATGGAATGCTGCTGCAACGTACGGAGAGATCGTATTCAGTTGCGCGTGTTAGAATATTGGACATATATCATATTGCGTTAAATGTTGGATATGTTGGGAAAAATATTATTTGAAATGAATTCTGTTTATGTTAGCATAAATAGTTTATATTGTATTCAAATTGTCATGTTGGTACTTTGTGTTGGTTGCGTCGACTTAAGTGTTCTCTATTGTGAGAGACACGCTACAGAAGATTTTTCAACTGTATAAGTAAATTATAGAAAGTGAAATACTTAAGAACACATTTATTTCACATTATTTTTTATGACGAATCCACACTCGACTATTTAGAAGTTGCAGTCGTCAACATCGAAAGGACTGCCGCACAGTAGGGTAAATTCAAGATCTGGGCGGCCAACATTATTTGAAGAAAATTTATGAAGCAGAATGTTAAGAAACTACTCGGTGAGGCGAAAAAAATAATAATATTTTAACATTCGTGGGGTAGAGGTTACGACCGTTTTTGAACAAATAATGGTTTTTATAAAAATTTAAAAATACAAGTATTACCCATATATATCAACAAGGTTGCATTTTAGAGCCCTACCTCCTTATAACTTTTCTGGATACCCTCTAACTATAAATACATAGAGATATGGAACATCAAGTATGTTAACTAAAGTAGTTCAGTAAAACCGCAGTATTTATGGTAGGTAAATGGCTATAAAACACAAAACCGCAAAAACCCGCAAAATTGTTTTCCCCCATCTGAGAAATACGATGTTAAAGATTATATTTAATCACAGATTGAAGGGGTGAAAAGTGGTGATGCATAACTTTTTGTCCATAGTTCGATTTAGGTACCCATTAAAATTAACAAAAATACCATATTTTTCAATGCTGCTTTACTAGTCAATGCTGCTTTTGGCCGCCCAGATCGTGAATTTACCCCTCTGTGCGCCGATCAAATAAATGCAAATTACTATGGCGGCGCTCAAAAGCAAGTCACCCGCATGGTAGGTGCGTGTTAGGGTGCTCGCATGTTCTATTGCATAATTTTGTCGGTCTGACCCCCTAAAAATCACAAGTCTTTGCAGATTTTGGGATAGCCACAAGTTGAGAACGATCGGAGTATGTTAACCCATGGCTTGAAGTTTTTAAACTCTTACAGACATGTTAGGGAGACATAACTCAAGAACGACTTGTTCAAGTTTGCTGAAATAAAAAAATATATCATTTCTCTGCATAATCAACAGTTTCGCAGTTTTACATAAATTTGTGAAAAAAAAATAAAAAATTCAAATTCAATTTTTTAAATTTTGATTTTTCATAAATTTATTTATAACTCCGAAACTGTTGATTACACAGTGCAACACACTTTTTCGGGGGTGAACCAAACTAATATCAAACGTTAGCATTTGACCTCAGTAACAAAACCCTATACTCCGTTTTGCTCCACTGTCACAAATTTTTTTTTACAGTGGTTTAAAGTTTGATTTTTTTTGGTCAAATGTAAAATTAAAGAAAATGAAAAATCATGTGTAAGAATAGATTTTTACATTAAAATTTTCCGGGGAATATTTCCTCGAAACATTTTAACCCTCTATCTGCCAACCATTTTGAACATTTTGAGAAATTTGACTTTTTAAGATAATTTTCAAAATTCATCCTAAGGGTTGGAGCTGGAGGGTTCAAATGTTCTGATGAAATGTTACTCTGAAAATTTTAATGTATAGTCTACACCTCCGATAACGGATTCAGATTGGCGTCGGCAAAAACATTGTAGTAAGTGGAATCAGATCCCCGCATGAAAATGTCCACAAGCCAAACAAAAGAGCCTTAACCGTTACTAATTCCTCTATACGATACTTACTAACTTCAAATCGATATTAAATTATTATGGCATGTAACTCAACAAAACGAATGATGCACAACGTGTTCTTTTTGGGGCTACTTTAAAGTGAAGTTCCCAGATTTGAGTCCCAAATCAATGAGCTGATAAATGTTGTACTGTGTAATTTTATAAAATTTCTTTTAAAAATTGACAAAATATAACAACATTTTAAATGTATGATAAAAAATTATTTCCGTTGAAGATTTCTACAGCCGTTGATTTTCAACGCACAGATGTTTTGCCATCCAACCATTTATCGTACAAATTCAATTCAATGCTATTGTGGATTTCGTTATGCAAATAACAACAACAAATGATGATCGCTTGGATTGTTTAAATCCTTTTTGATATCCCTGAAATCATGTGTATTGTATTGCAATACAATTGGAAAATAATATTGTGTGTGTGTGTTGTTGAGTGGATTTGTAAGTTTGTGTGTGTATATGAGTTTCAGCTGCCACAGGATATAACAACAGGATACCAATCTATAAAAAAAAATACATATTGTAGGCGAAT
Organism: Muscina levida; assembly: GCA_964034835.1. Lineage (NCBI taxonomy): Eukaryota > Metazoa > Arthropoda > Insecta > Diptera > Muscidae > Muscina > Muscina levida. Next base: position 31,767,330 of record OZ035880.1, on the reverse strand, counting down.
TTTTTTGTTAAACTAATTTAATACCTTTTTATTAAATGATAAAAAAACCGGAACACTATTAAATTGAAACATATAGAGATGACATCAAATAAATAGCTTGCAAATGAAGTTAATGTAAATCGAAAGCTTAATGTTATTCATAGTATTTGTTTTTTTTTTGTTGTTTGTAAGGATAGGGTATAGCTATTTTATCCTAGGTCTGTGTGTGTTGGACATCGGCTCCCATACAATTCATATGATTGTTTTGACATGAGTGTGAATTCATTCATCTGTATCATTTTTCTGCTCATTGATTCGGGACTCCATTCTGAGAATTGCATGTGCAAGTAGCCCCAAAAATAAAAACTTCAGCATCATTCGTTTTTTTAATATTGGGCTAGTACATCCTAGCACTTTGCACTTCTCATCCCCTCTCTTCCCCGATACGCTGTTGCTTTCTGTTATTAAACCATAAATTCTTAATATTTAAACAATGTGATATTGCTCATACGGGTGTAGAGAGTTTTATATGCAGGGATGATGTTATTATAAATTTATTAATGCATCCAACTTGGCAAAACGAATGATGCAAAAGTTCTTATTTTGGGGGCTACTTTCACGTGCAATTCACATAATTAAGTCCCAAAATCATGTGTTGTACTGTGTAATGTAAAACATTATTTTCTAGTCGCTAAATATTTAGTGCGTACTAAACGCACTAACCTCAAGCTATGGCTTCACACACCATCTTGGATTATAATGCCCTTAAAAACACCATTATTTTTTTGCTATTACATTAAGTCGCAGTTGGCTGCGCTCGCAAGCTTCTATGGCTTTACTTTTCCACTTAATGTCAACTGCTCTTGTTGAACCTCACGAGACCACCCCTAATGCAATTGTATTTACCAACGCATTTGCATACGCACTTTCTGCATTCCACTCCACCCACGCCTACCACAAACTGCGCAATTAAGCGCATTTACATTGTTGTGCATTAACAACATTGTTCTGCGTTCACCTTCCCACCGCGCTCCCTTCTCCACAAACCACAAAACAATAGCTATGGAAATGAAGAGAAACTGACTTGACTAGTAAAATTAACGTTAAAAACTAGAAAATTATAAAGTGAGCCAAATTCACTTGAACGTTCTAGTTTCTAAGTTTGTATAAGCAAGATTTTTTCAACGGTTTCTATTGTCACCTCTCAGCGGAACGAAAGCTTAAAGCTCACGTTAACAATTTTAAATTGTAAATTTGGTATTCTTGATGTGGTTGAGTTGGTAGGCGATGGGTTGGAATGTGAAGAGGTTTGTGTTATGGCAATTGTGTGTGTGTACTGCATTAATGTTTGTGTAACGTAACTCGTAAGGAGAGGAAAAAGGTGAATGTTTTAGTTTAAGATGGGGAATACAGTAACTAATAGTTGTGGGATGTGATTGATACTTTTTATGTGTTCGAAAGTATAAAACAAAATATAGAAACTAAGCTGACATCACATAAATTCATTGTCTAGTATTCCATCAAAGTACCATTATTGTTTCTATTGCCTTGCTAAACCCCTCGCATTAAGTGCTTACTCGCATGCACTCCCAAACCCTTGCTTTCCTCTATTTCCGTTGTGTCCTTGTTGTGTGTCGTAATTGGTATGTAAATGAAAACTTTTCATTTTGAATTTCAAGCCTGATTTTTTTCTCCTCAAGTTTTTGTTACAAATTAATTGCTAAGAGTGAGTACAATATGTTGCAACGAAAAAAAAAAAACGAAACTAGTGAAATGATATTGCACAACAACAACAACTGCAGGCGAATACTAAGTGTAGAATGAAAATGAATTGTTGCGAAAAATATTAAACAAAAATTGAACTAAAGTGGGGTTTAAAAAGTTTTTACTATTACAATATGAGAAAATTTAAAACTATATATTGTCAAGGCTATGAAAATAGTTTGTTCAAGCTGGAAAAGAATATCATGATTAAAAAAATGTTGTCCTTGAAAGCAGCCTAAACTTATATGTTATTTACAATATATGCTTGTCTTGCTTGTGCGCTTGCTTAGCGCATAGCAGCAGCGGTCTCTTGATCCAGGCTGATATTGTTAATTTAGTTTACGGCTAAGCCAAGGTAAACAATATCATCACCACCTCATAGTTATAGTTGTCAATGTTCACGTATTTGTTCGTTGAAACAAATAGATTTTTTCTCCTCATTCTGCCGACTGCTTGTCAATGCTTAAAAGGACCGCACTAGCAATCCACACTCCTTGACCACTGACACCAACATATATCGTCGGCATACGCGGGCAACATGTGACTTTCATTACGATGGTACCAGTCGTGTTTACAGCAGCCTTCTGCTTCTGATCATATCCTTTATGATGTTCACTAGATCGCATGACAGACTTCCGTCTTGTCTAAAGCCTCGCTGGGTAGAAATCAGATTTTTGCTTTATTTCACTGAAAACTTCGTGCCAGTCAGTGTCATCCAGTAAAGTCGTATCACCTTTGGGGGGGATACAGAACTCAGCCAGAGCATCTAATAGATTCTGTCATATCGGTCTGTCTAATGCTATTTAGTTATTGATGAACATTTGATAAGAGTCTCTCTGCATTTCTGGGGCGTAGCGCCAGGATTTGTCATAGTGTGCATATCTAATTTCACCTCTATCCCTGTAGTTTTTTGATATCTTGCCTTTCTCTTTTTATCCATATACATATACTTTTTTCTTCTGAAAATATGTTTCGTCTCCCTCCTCTTCTCAGTATATCGTTTCATGATGTTCTGCATGCATCATCCATTTCTTCAGAGAATACGTGACATTCCTCATGGTCTGTTGCCTTGCCTTAGCGTGGTTTTTTTATAACCCAGTACGGTCGTTGCGGCAATGGTCATATAATTCGCAATATGGTACCACTGGTTGTCGGGAACATCAGAGTTAGGAGGGTTAGTTTGAAGTAATTGAGAGAGTTGGATGAAGTAGGCATTGGCTATCTCGGTGGTACGAGCTTTGCGATATCTAGTATTCTGTGCGTTTAAGCACTGATTAATCGCGGTGCCGTGACAAAACCGCCAAGTATTAGGGATTATGTCCGCGTCTTTGTAGCGGATATATCACGCCAAAATCGTTTTATGTCTGCCTTTGTGAACGGACATAACCCCCATTGGTGGTATGTTGATCATCGGATATCCAGGTTGCCTTGTTGATATTTTTATACAGGAATCTGGTTCCACTCACTACCATGTTTTTTTTTGCTAATCAGTCTGAATCCGTTATCGTCGAGGAGATCCGATAGAGGTATCAGCACCCCCGAACAAAAACTACTTCCATCTTCCACAAATACTGCCCACTTGGTGGGGTTTGACCGCAGCTTAAGAGCTATGGATCGGAAATTTGTTATATAAGTTTCTAACTTCTAACGGAGGTTATGGTTTAAGGTAAGCAAGATTGGGCAAGAAACTACTCGCACCTCCCACATAAACTCTTCTCTTTGAGGGTGTCCATAGTTTAAAAGCTATAGAGCTGAAATTTGTTATGTAAGCACCTCTAAACGGAGGTTAAATTTCAAGATAAGCTAGATCGCACAAATAGTTAAAGAGCTAACGAGCTGAAATACCTCCTGTAAACGGAGGTTATCTTTTAAAATGAGGTAAGTTCGGACAAAAACTACTTTCGCCTCCTACATAAACTCCCCTTTTGGGGGTTTTAGACTGTCTTTCCCCGCGATTACAGTTTATGTTCTACGATGAGCAAGATCAGGCAAAAAACTATTCACCCCTTCAATACAAAATTCCCCTTTTGGGGAGTTCCTTCAAGGGGAGTTTAAGTTCTAAGATGAACAAGATTGGTCTAAACCTACTTCCACTTCCTCATTTTGGTGGTCTGTCTTCCATCTGTCCTGCGATTACAGATATATTTTCAAAGCTATAGAGTTGAAATTTGTTTGTGAAAGCTTCTATCCTCTATGTGAGTAAAGCCTCAGAACCTTAAGAGCTATAGAGCTGAAATTTGTTGTGCCAGATTATATTATCTAAATGGAGGCTATGTTCTATAAGGACATATAAACTTCCCCTTTAGGGTTGTCCGTAGTTTATTAGCTATCGAGCTGAATGTGGTATGTAATCTTCTAACCTCTTAACTGATGTTAAGCTTTAAGATAAGGAAGATCAGGCAAAAAACTATTCCCACCCCCAATACTAACTTCCCTTTTTGCTATAGAGCAATCGAGCTGAAATTTGTAATAAAAGCGTTTATCCTCTAAGCAGAGGTCAAGGTGAGCAAAACCGGTAAAAAACTACTCGCCCATCTCATACAAACTATCCATTTAATTCATTATACTACAATCCTTGTTCAAGTGACTATAATTATAAAGGATATCTGAGCTTTGTCATAGCCGAAGAAAATAATCTATTGTTAGTTATTTTTATACTATCACCCTTAGGGATGACGGTATATATATCATTTGATATGAGAAAAAGTGTAACGCATTATACGAGACGTGTTAGACCTCTAGTATCTGAAGACCTAATTCTATACAGGACTTTTTAAGACGATTGAGCCATGCCCGTGCGTCTGTCTGTCTGGTAGGCACTATAATTCGAATAGTCCTTAACTGTCTCTTATAAAAATTTACCGGTACTTATATTTTTAAAAATTAAGTAATGGAATGAAGTAAAAATACTATTTGTTCAATAACTTTCTAATTGGACATCTGTAAGACATTTACATTCGGTCAGTTTAACAACCTTATAAAGACTGTCCAACTCTTAGAAAACCAAAACCTTTTCCACACCTCTTCTGGTAGCTCCCATACAAATGACCGAATTGGCCCTCATAGTTTTACATACTCTACCTCTTTTGTAAGTACACTTAAGGCTGAAATAGTTCCCGTAAGATGTACGCTTGTGAGATTTTGACGCACCCCTTCTGTTGTCCCCCGGGACCGGCCGTGGCATAGTGGTTAGAACACGCAACTACCATGCGGGAGATCGAAGGTTCAAACCTGGCTCCAGTCATCTTAAAAGAAAAACAAAAAAAAAAAAAATTTCTTTCATTGTCGGCTCCCCTCGAATGTTGTTGACAGCAACTTCGCAGTATTAAGCTTCGATTCAATCGTCGTGTCTAGTAAGAGCTTCTCAAACAGTGACGTTCGCATTCGTCGATAAACAAGTAGGTGCCGTTAGTTGTGAATCTAAAAATAGAAGGCGTGTTAATTCACAACAACACGAGAAGCTATCCCATACCTCATTTATGGGGTGCAAAGGGAAATTAAGTTTTTTTAAGTTCTGGTGTCCCCCATGCAAAATGAGACATTTTTTGAAAAATAATTTATTTCCATTATCTCCCATTCAAATGACCGAATTCACTCTCAATTTGTCAAATTTTACATAAGGTAAACGCTAATTGAAGGAATAAAAATCGAACACGTTGTGCTGCCATTAATGTAAATTGGTGAAATTTCCGAAAATTTTATTTAAGAAACAGAAAAGAAATAATATTTTCTTTAAAGGTTTTATGCGAAATAATAAGAGACTTTTAATTTAGTTTTCAATTGGTACTGTAAGACCCTTACGGTAACACCAAACAAAATGACCATATGCCCAGAGATATTGAATGGAACTTTTTTGCCTACGTCTACAATAAAAGTCGTAGCTAAAAAATTATTGGGCCTGTGACTGAAATTTGGTTGAAACTAGGGTGATCAGTTCGGTTTTTAGAAACCGGCTACTCGGTTTTTTTCACTCATAAAAACCGTCGGTTTTTTTTAAATCCCTGTTTTTCGAATATCGAATAATCCGGTTATTTTTTGTCGAATCTCGGTTTTTTGGCGTTCGATATTTTTTATTTAAATTTATTCATAATTGTGTTAAATGTGTACTGGTACATGCTTTTTTCCATTGTTTCGGCCGAACAACAGTTTTATAAATCTTCAATGTTTAAAAAGTCGGCTGAAAAGCAAAAGAAAAATGTTTGTAAAATACCAATTTAATAAGGAGCTTCAACTTATCCATGATGTTAAGCACCGCTGGAATTCAATGGCCAATATGGTTTCTCAATTTTTAAAATTGCACAAATGTGTGAATCATACTTTATTGGACTTAGGACTGACATCATTTAGTGAAAATAATATCGAAACTTTGTCTGTGCTTAGTATCTCCCTTAACCCTTTGGAAATGTCTATACAAAAACTTTCTGCAAACTCTTCGACTTTAGCTGATGCTGAAGGTATTTTTAAATTTTTAATAAAAACACTTTTCAACAATTCAAAACCAATTATCAATAAATTTATATAAAATTGCAAAAAGACGTATATCAGAACGATGTGTTCAATCCCTGAATACTCTCATTTTGTATTTAAGTACGAGTAAACTCCCAATTAGTGACGCATTTCTAAAATATTCAAGTAAAAATTATTTTTGATTTTTTATATATGGATAAGAGCGGCAAAAGGACTCAAAACCTTGTCAGATTATTAAACGCCTTGTACACTATAAGTCCAACTAGTACATTGAGTGAAAGGGCATTTTCAATGTCAAGTTTTATAAAAACCAAAGAAAAAAATAGGTATACACTCAAGAACTTAAATTGTATCTTATTTCTTAAATGTTACTTTAGGGAAAACTAAAGATTAAATTAAATATATTTATATATAATCAAGTATTTACAAATGAATTGTTTTGTTTCGTTTGTCTTTGTTAAAAAAACAAACTGATCTCACTAATGTTGTGCATTGTAATTATAATTAAACTAAAAGTTTACTTCTTATAGGTATAATTGAATTGTTTTCTGTTATTTGTTAATAAAATTTTTGGTCTAAAATTGTGTTTTAATTTGTTATTTGGCATACTTTTGAAAACCGGATTATCCGGTTTTTTGTGAATTTCAAAAAAAGCAACCGGTTTTTTTTAATTGCCATTTTTCGAATAATTCGAAAACCGGTTTTCGCAAAAACCCGAATAACTGATCACCCTAGTTGAAACCCATTTTTTCAAATTCTGTTAAGCTTTTTAAAGTTGTTGGTATTTTTTTCTGCATTTTCGAATAAATGGTTTACGTGAGTAAATGGTGTACAGATACAGTATGTTATCTTTTTTTATGGTTCGACATTGTACGCTTTCTGCGTCACGGTTATGATGACCGGCTTTCTTCTTGTCAGTTTGAAAACTGTATAAAGAAATTCTTTTGGCTGCAAGCGAAACAGCAAAGCGAAGAAGTGCTGCGAGAAAAACGGCAAACAATTTATGGCTGACTTTCCCAGTATCCATCAGGATTTGTTTAAAGTTGTTGAGGCATTGTTGTTTACTTCACTACTACCCTGAACTATGTGATGGTGTATTTTGAGCATGACACATATAGTTTTTACTCCTTTTTTACTTCAACGCCTAGTGGTATTTACATTTTGCGCATAACGCATATGTGCGTTGTAAGAACATAGCATTGTGTACAAAAATAGAGATATGACACATTGTTGTGAGTATCTAACATGCACAAGGAGTACGACAGCTAAGATGATACATTCCGCAAGTCAGTTGTATCATATGGGGGGTCAACGTAATAGGAAAACGTTACGGGTGTACCACGTTATCCCCAAAATCAAAATCTGCTGTTCCGCTGGGATTCTGTCCAGCATCTTCAGGGATGATTTTTTATTAGATCTGCAACCATAATTTAAAAATATAAATTGTTTTATTATAATGAAAATTTACAAATATATATATACAAAATTCGTTGCGGTCACTTGCATTAATAATAAATGAAAAATAACAATATTTACGGTTTAAACAAAATACATTTAAAAAATTTCATGCATAAAGATATTAATTGCAAAGGAAAATATTATGCAATATGGATGCGAAATAAGTTAATTTTTCCAAATCAGCTCGAGATTCAACAACTTTTTTAATTTTCTTGAGACGGTCCACATTTTTTTTTATATTTTCTTATACATATGGCCGTGTTCGCAGTCTTTCACATTACATTTGTACACACAAATTTGAAAAAATTGATTTTAAACTAGTTAAATGCTAATGTTTTATGCATGGAAATTATAAAGCTTAACAGGGTGCTCATTTCCTTCAAAGACATTTTTTTCCAGGTCCAATGGTTTTCATGGTATAAGCAGTTAAAGACGGTCTTTCACATTACAAATTTTGGAAGTCACTTTTGAGGTAGACAGATACTTTCTAAAAGTTCTGCTCTTATAGACAACGGGTTGTCCCTGTACTTTTGGAGATAAAAGTTGAATAATGAAGAAAGGAAATTGCATTTAAACGGTTTAAATATGTTGCTTAGAAACCTCAGTAGGACTAAAAATATCAAGTCTTTCACATTACAATGAAAGTCTTTCACATTACATCGTACAAATTTTTGCATTTAAAAACGACTTTTAGTGCTTATAAATGCTTCTTAAAGACATTTTTTTACAACCAAAGTCCAATATTAGGTCTTAGGGCTAAGGGATCGTAATAAATATCTTGGTTTGGGAGGTGAGAGGGATTTGTGACAGGTGGCACAAAACCATGTTTTTATCAGCTTTTTATGGCAAAAAAAGAAAGGTGTCAAAAAATTCGAAAACAGCATGACAATATTTAAGGACGTGCCCACACCTGGAAAATTTTTTGATGTGTATGAAATAAGAAGTATCTAATAAATTTGGCAACACTGTTTTTTTGGTCGAAAATTCCAGCCATAGCATGTTTTTTCTAGTAAGCTTTAAAGTTTTATGTCACCATTGTTCCGTATGCCAAATAAAACTACATTCTTTTGAAAACGGTTATATTTGCGGAATTATAAAAAATGCAAAAACAAAGTTATTCAAACTCTATTTTTATTTTGTTTCTCTGTTGATTTTAATTTTTTATTTTTTAAGATTGATTATATCCTTCTTTGGAAGTTGAAAAAATGCGGATATTGCCGGACTCTTGCTGTATTTGATGGGCCGACGCAATGTCACGAATATTTTTTGTGTTAAAAAAAAATCTACAACATTAAATTTATTGTTTATTTTACAAAAGTCTTCATCAGTGACTTCTTCGGCAGAAATGGTTGAAGGTGTAAGGTTGAATGCATTTACGTAGTCTTTGCGACGTCTTTCTACAAGAGACTCACGATCCTTTCTTGGCATTTCACTTTCCTTTAGTTTACGGTTTTCTCTCAATTTACGTATTTACCATTCTTTTTTAGCTTTTCGATGTAATTTTTATTTTTTTCTGCACTAGTGAGTGGATCCTACCAAAAAAAAAAATTTAAGTGTTTTTTTTTCAAGTGGTCTTTCACATTACACACATTTGATGTCAATTTAAACTGACAAACCAGCATTAATCTTTAAAAATACCACCCATTCCAGATATTAGGAACTCCAGCTCAGAAAAAGTTATGTTTTCATAACAAAACACCAGCGTGCAACCACCGTTATTAAACTTTTTCAATTTTAGTCTTTCACATTACACCGAAATTGCGCAGTTTTCATTGCCATCATTTTGGTTTCAGCACTAAAACAATTCTTTATCTATATATTGCAAAAGAAAACAATGCAATTTTCTGAGCAAAATAGGTTGTTTTTACCTTTTTCTGTGAGCTATCCATTTTGTTTTACATCTCAGTATAAAGCTTACTAGAAAAAACATGCCAGGGTTGCCACTGTTTTGCAATTTTCGACCAAAAACAGATTTTTCCAGATTTATTAGACACTTCTTATTTCATACACACACAAATTTTTTGTAAAAGTCACAAAAAATTTTTTCCCCTCTGGTTGACATTTTCGCGAACACGGCCATATGCCTGATTATATTTTGGCTATGTTTGTTTTTATTTCTATAAATTCTTTCCCTAACTCTTTAATAATTTCATAAACGCCGCATTTTTTTCTCCTACAATAGTTTTGAATCTATAAGCTTCAATTGAGTGAGCGGAAAATTATTGCTAAAAGAAACCGAAGCACACCAAAATGTAGGGTGGGGATTTTGTGTTTGGGGATTTTGTGACACTGTCGCCTAAAAAGTGTGGGGATTTTGTGTTTGGGGATTTTGTGCCTGGAGATTTTGTGTTTGGGGATTTTGATTTTGGGGATTATGTGGCACTCCCAAACGTTACTCATGTTTGAGATCATGACACTTTTACTAGTATAGTTCTCTAAAATGATATACAAAATTAAAAAAAACAAACAACTGCATATCAGAAACCATATATATCTCGATGAGTACAGGGTATATTGGCCTACCCCTTCAAGTACCTCCCACACAAAATCACCTATTTTTGAAAATTATATTACTGCGATAACTTTCAAACGCACAGTTTAATTATCTTGTAATAGTGGGCAAACCCTCACAAAACCGAATCTTTTGTCACACTCCTTCTGGTACCTCTCATATATATGACCCTCATAGTTTTACATACATATCTTATTAGAAAGTACACTAAATTTATTTATGTAATATTTGCCTGAGATGTATGCTTATAACATTTTAACTGATGAATGAATATGGACTAAATAGGTCCTAATATCACCTATTTTAAAATTTGATTACGTTATATCTTTTTAATGCTGGTTGAATTTTACGTTACAGCATATCATATGGAAAACTATGGACAACACAATACAAATTTACCAATATAGCTGCTGCAATACATGAAGTATCTGCACCAATTTGTTTACACTATTGCGATAGCGTTTCATTGCCGTATCCTTTTAGCTGATATCGTAATCATGTTACGGAAATTGAAATATGAACAAAATGCTAACAAATCCCTGTAATAAATCTTTGTTATTAATGCAATTTACACACAAATACTGTATGTTCACAAATTTACAAAATGCTAGGATAATTTACTATTATTGCACCAATTAAAAGATTTTAAATTCTTAAATAGTAGCATTTAAATAATATATCATAACTGTTATACACAATTAACACATATAACACTTATGTAACAAAAAACAAAAAAACTTAAAACTCTACAATTTCCTTGTGTTGTAACCTTTTCACACATGCAACATTAACACTAAACACACAATAGTATTCCTTTACAGTTTCATGTTAGTGAAGTATAAAGCAGCACACTGGAAAATTATGTACTAAAACAAATACAATACAAGTACTATACAAATTATATACCAGCTTAGTTTACTAAATTCTTAACTTGAAACATTGTTAAATATGTTTTTTTGTGTGTTGTTTGTAGTATACTTATATACTCATACCACCATGCAAATAGTTTTTCATCTTCCAACTACACACAAGTGAAACCCACAGCCACATCGACCACATCACATGTGTCAGCGGCAGGAAACCCAAAAAATGTCATAAAGTGCCAAAAGTTAAACCCCAAAAAATGTTACAAAAACTTGAGCTCATTACTGGAGGAGATAATTTGTAAGCGAACCAGTTGGTTCTTTACAAATAGATAGTATAGCACACGACTGCATATAAAATTGTGTGAAAACCACATGACACTTGTGAAATATGTTAGCAATTATAATTTAAGCCAAAATATGAAATGAATGGTGATTAATCTTTTTAAAACAAAAACTTGTTAGATTTTAAGCGAGCACAGTTAAAACTTTGCTATCCTTAAGTCGGACTAGTGGTTCTCGAGTTGTGTTAAACAAAAGAGCCTAAAAAGTGACAAATTCCCCTCTACGAAACATACCAACTTCAAATCGATATTACATTATTATGGCATGTAACTTGACAAAACGAATTATGCAGAACTTCTTCTTTTTGGGGCTACTTCCACGTGCAGTTCTTGGAATTGTGTCCCAAATCAATGAGCTGAAAAATATTGTATAGTGTCATATGCTATAACGTATGAGTTATGTGGAACTTTATGTATTACTCATACGTAAGAGAGTATAGACGAAGGTAAATGTAAAGGCGCTTTTAGATACAAGGAAGCTATCGTAAAATGTATCTGACAGTAGTGATATCGATAACGAATTGCCATGATATTCTAGTTGCCAGCAACCGTTCATACGCGAAAGAAACTAAATCACGTTTTCGTTGTTATAAAGACAATACTAACTGCACTTATCATAAAATCAGATCATAATTCCTAAACAAGAGCACAAAATTAAAAAACTTTAAGAGGAAAAATTGCGCCGTTAATCCTAAAGGGTAATGGTATATTCAGTCTATACAACAACACCGCCTATAACTGATTCAGACTGGTTAGCTTCGCATCGGCAAGAAACATGGTAGTGAGTGGAACCAGATTCCTGCATTATGATATCCATAAGGTATGTGGTAACAAATGGAAGGCCTGGACGTGCCTGTAATGCGCGGTGCAAATATTGGCTTGGATAACCACTCCAGTTGCAGCTAGGGTACGCATGCTATCAAGTAGTGCTAAAAACGCTCGCAACTAAGCACAAAGAAAGCTACACATCACAGATCGACATACCACCAAGATAGCCAATGCCAACTTCAAACTCTCTCAATTACTGAAAGCAAACCCCCTAATTCTGATGTTCACGATACACAGTAGCAGCATACTGTTGCTATTGCCAAATAAAAAGAAGAAGCGTTGTACTTCACACTACTATGGATAACGGAAAAGTTGAATAGAAAGAATCATATATCTAAAAAATAAATTTATTATCCAAAGGTCCTTATTGTCCAAACAGTGCATTTTCTACCACTTGTTTTGGTATCGCCCGTAATTGGTGTCATCCTGCACACTAGCGTGGTCGTAAAAATCGATAAGTCTTTGCAGATTTTACGATAGTCGAAGTTTGAGCATGATTGGAGTATATTAACCTGTGCCGATGTGAACTTAAAGTTTCAAAGCCAAATCTTAATAATAATTTTCCAGAGAATCCTGCAATCAGGACATACTAAATAGGCTTGCCTTGAGCTCAGATCTAATTCTTAGTGCCTCAACAACTAAAAATAAAACAAAGTTTTCTATATTTTTGCCAGAAACTATAGAGATGTTTCTCTCAGCTCAACCAAATCTAGCAGCTGAAAGTGATGTGGACGACGAAATTAACGACGATGAAGAGATATAAAAATATTATGTTCTAAATGTCCAATATATGAAAATATAACTGTTTTTACTATAAAAATCAATCGTTTAAGTTTCAAACGTTACGTTTGGCTTAATAAACAATTAAAATATTTTTGGCCGCCCAGATCATCAAAATACTTCTATGTGCATCGGATCGCTAGCTGACTTTCACTAGGCTTCATTAATCATTAGACGAGTTTTCGTACGGGAGGCGATTGGTCACGAAAATCTGTTCCTGGCGCGCGGACTATAAGAACATCCTACAGCACACAAATGTTGTAAAGGTATGAGTTATGCAAATTTCTTAGGTCGTCACGTATACGTTCCCACAGCTATTCACAATATTTTAGTAATGCGAAAATATTAGGTATTGTGTGGTTGATTTGGAGCTTCTTTTTACAATTGTTGTTTACAAATTAATTGTGAATGACGGTTCCTTAGTGTATCTAAAATTTTCACGATTGCCTAAAGGAGGCAAAAGTTACCCTGAGGTACATTTTATTAAATATAGTATCTTGTCATTTGTAAATTTTCTGATGTTAAGTGAATATTTGTAAGAGCCAATATTTCAGAAATAGTTGCCAATTTCATATACTGTTTTTAGCTAAAACGTAGCTTATGGATCGTACATCCATATCGTGCTACTATTACTAAGCGATGTCTCAAGTGATTCAGAAAATTTTCTCTATCAATCAATTAGTATACAACTGCAGATGTAATCTCCTTGCTAAAGTCCAAATTAGAATCATTTTCTTCCTCACAACAAACAATGCCTTTAACAACATCTTTACATTTACATGCAGCACTACCTGTTAGAAGCGATACACGTACGTCGTAATTTCCGTGCCCGTTGATAAAAACGTAGTTGGGGTATTTGTTTATCTTATAATGGTAGTTGTTGAAATTTCCATTTCCAGATCCATTAAACACACACACACACACATCCAAACCCAAACAATATATCGTAACAAAAAATCTTACACCGAAGCTTAATTAGACGCTGCCACCACGCTGCCATTCATCATCTACCTCAGCAGGCCCCATTAACCAACTATCCATCAACGTAATTATTGGTTTTATCTCCGACTTCATCTCGGTGTAAACACACAAAATATCTCCGTGAGCACACAAAAGAATAACGTACACGGAAAAACTCATACTCATCTAAACAAAAGCACACATACACACAAACCCACTCGAACACATCCATGATAGCGAAGAACCGGAAACGGAATTAAGCCAATGAACATTGCTTCCCCCTTCCCCACTTGCGTGGCAGGCATTCTTTCATTGTGTTCATGTGTTTTCATGTTAAAATTATTTGCTAAATTGATGGTGTTGATGAATTAATTAGAATTTCTGTTACGTTTCTTTATGTAAGCTCATTAATAAAGACCCACAGAGAAGATGGGTGTGCATGAGGCGGTAGACACTTGATGATGATTAAGGCTAATCAAGGTGATGCTGACTATTAATGTTTGGCAGAAATCTTTGCTGTGCAGATGTGATTTAGTATCTTATTTAATACATTTAAGTTGCTGTATGAATAATTGTTGAAGGAGAAATTTAACTGAGTACATACTGCTGCAGAATGGAAAAAAAATTAAGGACGTTGGAGAGTGATCTAGTGTATGTTGTAGATCCGGACTAGGATAATATGATTAGACTAGTAGGATTAGGGAAAGTAACGAATCTTAAATTGAAGGCTTATGGTTCGGTCAATTTTTAACTGAGTTTTGAAATTTTAACAGTTTTGAGGGGAAGAATCTTAGATCATAGACTTCGATATATATATTTATCTGGATAAATTGTCAAAGTTTGTAATTTTGTAAAGTACTTCAATAAAACCCAAATAATATGATAATAATAGGCTATGTAAAGCAAAAAGTCATGTGCTTTAAATAACACTGCTGATGATGTCCTATTTTTAGCTTATTTCTCTCATCTATTTCTACAAATTATGGCTCTTCACTTATGCTTTAACATTTTTTTATAATTGCAGCCTTACAACCACCGGAACTTTGGAATACTGTAAGTATTATTTTGTTATTATTAATTTCTAAGTATGTGTTAGGTTTCAATGCATTGTTTAGTCTTGTAAGATCTTTGTTCTTATTTTGTTACATTCTCTTTCCTAAACATAGGGGGATATTTTTTGGTACTTAACACAGTACAAAATTTTTCAGCTCATTTATTTGGGACTTAATTCTGAGAATTGCATGTGAAAGTAGCCCCAAAAATAAGATTTTCTACATCATTCGTTTTGTCAAGTTGGCTGCATTAATTATTTAATGGCCATAAGAATGTTTTTGCTCAAGGTGGTTTTGAACATTAGCTCAAGTTTTCCTCTTAAAGATATTTAATTTTGTGCTTTTGTTTGAGTTTTTTTACCTTATTTTGTGATAAGTGCATAGAATGTCATAGCAATTCGTTATCGATAACACACCTGACAGACAAATTTTTTGTGTCTGAACGCGCCTTTTCACTTACTTTCGTATATACTTACTGACGTATGAGTAATAAATAAAATTGCACATTACTTATACGCTCTCGTGTTCCAAAGTGGTTGGGAAGTGAAAAAATCCACAACAAGTTAAATGTTTGGCCGCCCCAGTTATTTTTGCTTCTTACATTTTTCCTAATCATACCTAACACCCATTTTCACCCCTCAAGGGGGCTGCCATACAAAAATCAATTTTTTATAAAATTTTCTCCCACCGATCTAATTGCCACAAAAGGTACCCCTATAGGAAACAAATGTAGGATCGACCCACAATATGTTTCTTTCCCTACAGTATCTCAGATCATCTTCAACCCTTAAGGTGATCCCTATACAATTTTTTTAATCAATTTGGCTTCTGCCATTCCTGCAATGCCGCCTCCTAGATGGGTAAATGTATGACCAACCCCCAATAGTATTGCCCGGATAACATTTTACCCGAATATACCTGCCCACTATCTCCACCCCCTATTGGTGTGAAACGACCAAAACTAAAAATTCTTCACAAAACAATATTTCCGTTCAAATTTATCAAGAATTTTTAAATAATTTAGAAAATTTGTTTATTGGTGCCCCTTAAAGTTGTGAAGATATGGAGTAGGTATGTTCGTGAAAAATGTTAGGAGGGAATTACTAGAGGGTTTCAGGAGCTGATTTCATAAAATTAATTATAAAAATAAAAAAAAGTATAGGAACCACATTAAGGGGATAAAAAGAGAGGAAAGATATAATCTGAGAAACTGTTGGGGTTGCAAAACTATTGGGGGTCGGTCATAGATTTGTTTCCTCTAGGAGCACCTTAAGGACAGTTAGAGCGGTGGGAGCAAATTTTATAAACATTGATTTGTGTTTGGAAGCCGCCTTAGGGGGTGAAGTAGGGGGTACATATGTTTGGGAAAAATGACTGGGGTCCGTCACACATTTGAATCCTCTAAGTGCGATTCCGGGATAGTTGCGGGGCTTGGCCTTCAATTTTTATCTTGGCCCAGTTAGCCAAGGAAGGGCTAACTATGTAACTTTCGGGCTAGAGTGGGGCAGCTACATTGAAAATGTTTTATTACACTACGGCAGTATTCTGGAATGGATGGATATGGATATGGATATGGATATGGATATGGATATGGATATGGATATGGATATGGATATGGATATGGATATGGATATGGATATGGATATGGATATGGATATGGATATGGATATGGATATGGATATGGATATGGATATGGATATGGATATGGATATGGATATGGATATGGATATGGATATGGATATGGATATGGATATGGATATGGATATGGATATGGATATGGATATGGATATGGATATGGATATGGATATGGATATGGATATGGATATGGATATGGATATGGATATGGATATGGATATGGATATGGATATGGATATGGATATGGATATGGATATGGATATGGATATGGATATGGATATGGATATGGATATGGATATGGATATGGATATGGATATGGATATGGATATGGATATGGATATGGATATGGATATGGATATGGATATGGATATGGATATGGATATGGATATGGATATGGATATGGATATGGATATGGATATGGATATGGATATGGATATGGATATGGATATGGATATGGATATGGATATGGATATGGATATGGATATGGATATGGATATGGATATGGATATGGATATGGATATGGATATGGATATGGATATGGATATGGATATGGATATGGATATGGATATGGATATGGATATGGATATGGATATGGATATGGATATGGATATGGATATGGATATGGATATGGATATGGATATGGATATGGATATGGATATGGATATGGATATGGATATGGATATGGATATGGATATGGATATGGATATGGATATGGATATGGATATGGATATGGATATGGATATGGATATGGATATGGATATGGATATGGATATGGATATGGATATGGATATGGATATGGATATGGATATGGATATGGATATGGATATGGATATGGATATGGATATGGATATGGATATGGATATGGATATGGATATGGATATGGATATGGATATGGATATGGATATGGATATGGATATGGATATGGATATGGATATGGATATGGATATGGATATGGATATGGATATGGATATGGATATGGATATGGATATGGATATGGATATGGATATGGATATGGATATGGATATGGATATGGATATGGATATGGATATGGATATGGATATGGATATGGATATGGATATGGATATGGATATGGATATGGATATGGATATGGATATGGATATGGATATGGATATGGATATGGATATGGATATGGATATGGATATGGATATGGATATGGATATGGATATGGATATGGATATGGGATATTGCAATGACCTACTAGAATTTCACAGGCCAGAATCATATCACAGGTCAACCGTATACGCCGATCGGGATTTGCTGTATTCGGGCCACAGCTATCTATCAGTTATACCAACGTCTGCTGCCTGTTTTATAATCCAATCCTCTACTAAGCCAAAAAGGTAACAAATGGGAGGATACACATCTTCCATAGAGTTATGATCAGACACAGTACAGCCACCTATGACCATTAGGGCTGCTGATTCGTTACCAGGAATCTCGGAATGTCCAGGTATCCAACAGAGGCTGCCATCCAGAGGCTTTAGTCCATCCAACTTCTCCTTACAGTTCTTCACCAAATTTTATTTACACAATGTAACATTGATCGCTTTTTAAAAGCCACACAAAGCCGTCTGCTAGTATCAATTCCACACCCCGTAATAGCTTTTTTTAAGAAGTCAGTACGAGATTTACCGAAAGCTGGTAAATCTTCGCATGACCATGTATGGATTGATGCCAATCGCTAGCTTACCTCAGTATTCCCTCCCTCAAAACCAGATATCTATAGGTGATAATTGGCCGTGGTATACAGCCACATTGTGACCTTCGGGCTAAGTCCACAACTTTTACTTATAGAGTTCCGGCACGTATAAAATGCATTGACACACCTCTTTAATCTTCCCTCCATATTTCTTGACCAATTTAGCTTCTGATCAAGGACAACACCTATGTACTTGGCCTCCGTTGATATCATAAAACGTGACAAATTCCCTTATACGATACTTACTAACTTCAAAGCGATATTAAATTATTATAGCTTGTAATGTTACAAAACGAATGATGCAGAACTTCTTCATTTTAGGGCTACTTTCATGTGCAGTTCTCAGAATCGAGTCCCAAAATCATATGTTGTACTGTGTAATTTAACATACAAATCTTTTTTGCAAGTACACTGAATTCATATATATTTTGCGTATAATGTACCCTTGTGAGAGTTTGACTCAGGGATAAATACGGACTATATCGGCCAACCCCAATCAAAGATATTGAATTGCATTTTTTTTACATTTATTGGCTGTAACATTTTTCAACTCAAAACGGATACAAATTAAAAACTAGATTCTGCCTCAATGACCGCCGCCAATACCAATGCTCCAGCAGAAATACCAAGCAGCTCGTTGTTATCCCCATCAGCCACACAAAAAAGGCACCTTGTAGTATGTCCACATTCAAAACTATCCGCTCACCATCTTCTTCACTTAGTGACGCATCGGTTGTTTCTTTTGGCGTATCTATATGAGTCCAATAATCAATCAAACCGTGTGCATACAACGCTCTGACAATGCTCTGAAATTTATGTTTAAAAGGCGAACCCTTTGTTATAATATATAAAGCGTGAAAGGAAAGCAAATACTCTTGAACGATATGAAATGAATAACGTTTCGTCAGAGCGTCATAAGAGCGCTTAAATATCAGCTCGCCCACTTGGTCGTACGTTAGGAAGGCAACATCTTTGTTAGTCTGTGCTATGTGTAAATTAAACTCAACGCCGTTTATGTGCAGAGGAACAAAGGTGGCATGTTTGATAATCACCTGATAGATTTCGGGATGTAGCGAATCCTTAATAGCGAGGAATAAATTTGGGTAGGCGTAGATTGGAACTTCCAGCTGATTCAGTTCATCGAGATGATCGATTTCGTTGTCGTAAGCCGGACGAATAAAGTTGCTGGATAATTTGGCCATATACATGCTGGTCAAAAGATAGCTAAATATAATCCAGCTCATGAGAAATTGACGTATGGCACTGAGTCTGGGGAAGTTGCCGACATCCTGTTGTATTTGCATTTTATAGAACAGTTCAAAGAGCTCATACCAATGAAAGTACTTTAAATGATTTAATTGATTGGACAGCCGTTGCACCAGATGCAGGAATATGCGGAACAGTATTACAACGGCCATGAAGTTCAGCATAACACAACCCCATAACGTTGCACTGAAGGGATGAACAAACCTTAAGTACGAGGGTCGCATCTTGGCAGCGGGTACTACTAAGAGCAAGTCTCGCCAGCGATAGGGATACAGTTCTTCAATATATTCTTTGAGCATTGCTCTGGTAAAGCGCAAATTAAAGCTTATTTGGGCGCGGCCCAAGTAGACGTCTTTAAAAGAACCTGTAAAGTTGCCGTTTTCATAGTACCCATAGGTTACGTTGTCTGCAGGTGTTACGTAGAAAACGGTGGCATTTAAATGTTCCGTAATAGTCCGGGCCACCCAACCATCGACGCCTTTGTAACCATTTATCTGATAGTCCTGCAAAGGCTATGCCCTTAACATGTCGGTAAACATACTAATGCGCACTTCACTGTGATGGAAATTCTTTAATTTGTCGTAGAAATATATTCCGTCTTTCTGTTGGATAAACTGCAAACGAAACCCCTCCTCGCTGAAAGGTTCAAACGTATACATGTGTTGTGAATCAACAGCGACTATTGCATGTAAGATATTTTTCTGCCAAAGTTGCTGAAAAAAGTGTTTTAACTCCTGAATGTGGGCATGAAGCCAAATGAACACGTATCGGTGGTTATGTTTGTCCCGTTGCTGAGCATCGATGAAGTTCGTTATCCTGTGGACAATGTTGATCGATGTCACAAGGAAAATATTTATGCTGCTGCAGTAGCGTTTAGGTTCTACTAGCGAGAAATCTAAAGATCGTACAACATGAGGTAGATTGCTTAAGCATTGCTGGAGAATATTCCAATTTATTTTCTTATCAGTGATGTCATCATTTAAATAAATTATATTAAGTTGGGCATTCTCTTTGTGGGCTATATCGCAGATTCTCTGAGCAAACTGTGGCTTAACCAATAAATTATCCAAATTCGTCCCGAAAATGTTGCCATGCGTTAGCAAGATGTATCCAAGACGTGCCAGCAGTACTATTATGGTCGCAAGAAGTTTCATGATGGTTAGCATCTAAACAACTGATGTAATAGTTGGAGGCCAATGGATTATGGACTGTAGAACTGACGAGAGTCGCTGTCATCAGCGAACAAATTTCTTTCTCTGCCACTTTTAAGAGGTGTGCGGGAAACTTTGTAGTGTCTTAATTATAGTGTTTCATAAATTGTATATATGTAAACAATTTTGCAATTTAACTAAATGACAAGCTTTATCAAGGACCTTAAGCACTCAATTGCACATTGGCTCGAAATTAATTTGTATTTGGCATAATCCGAAAGATATTGTATATACTGTGTTGTAAGTTTGCACAGAACTTCTTTGAAACCTTTGAGGGCGTAAATGCCGCAGCCCACTTCAGGCAATTGCTCTCAAATGATCGCGAGGTGCTTCGATTTATACAGAAGCCAAACAGTGATTGGACTGAATCTGGAGAGGGTATTTTGGAAATTCTAATGAATACGCACTTCCCGGAATGCGGGAATATACCTGTACACGAAAAGTAGTGAAGGCCGATTGAGAAGCGGATTCAGTTCATGGAACACTAGTGAACCACTTGATAAGCGAGAAAAATTTTAAAAGGGCTTTGGATACCTTTTAACCCTACAAGACTCCAGGAATGGACACAATTTATCCGGCTATGATGCGGGCATATATCTTCCGTCATTGCACCTATACTAACGGAACTGCCAAGAGGGTGCCTACGATTATCGTATATTCCTATTTTATGGAGGAAACTGAAAATAGTTTTCATACCCAAGGCAGGCATATTGACACACGAATAGTACAAAAGGACTAGATACCTATTAGCCTATCATCGGTTTTATTAAAGACATTGAAGAGGCTAATAGACTTGAGACAGAATGTGGACTCTAGCCTCATCAGTGGATCGCGACATGCATACAATAAGGAAAGATCTATAGACAGCGCTCTGCACGAAGTGGTAAAATATGGATAATGGCTTGGAAAATGGATTGTATACATTACCGACGTTCCTTGACATCAAGTAGGCTTTCAACAATGGAACATCTACGGCCATAATGTAAGTGATAAAGGACACTGCGACACCTACAATGCTCATAAAATGGATATATTCGATGCAGTCACACCTTTCCATCGGCGAAATGTCTGCAAGAACTCACATGCCTTCAAAACAGGCCTTCTCCTTGCTCTCTGAAATATCCCGAGCACCTGTTCACTCCATTCTTCAAAGACGACTGCTGCAGGCCTTCTATGAGAAGGGAGAATCACCGTTTTCGATGATTTGTCACTCCACCATTTCGTGTGTACACACATTACGTCTCCCTTCTCATAGAAGGCATGAGAGAAGGCATAAAAAGAAAAAGCAACAAGGAAGTAGTTGGTATGTTTTTTTAGAGAGAAATATAGAAAAGTAAGAAATATCCAAAAATAAACTAAACAAGTTGAGGGTCCTTCTTTAAGTCCTTTTTTTTATATGAATGCATTCCTTCCATTAGGCCTTCTTATTGGAAGCGACGATGAAAGGTACTCCATGTTATTTGGAAAGGAGGAGGGAATGCAGACGGCAGACTGTTTTTGAAGGTGTTCTATAAGGGCTTCTAGGTTGTTGTTGTTGTAAAAGCTGGTGGAAGCAGCTGGGGTGATAATTCTTTATACCGATTTTTCAATTTATCCGCACTCGATCGGCATATAATCCGATTATCATACGATCATTGTTGGCAACTCTGTTTTGTCCCTTTGTAGATAACAAGGTTTGTGTCAAGGATTGTTAGGTGTTGTTATTGTGAGTTTTAACTGCCAAATTCCACCAAAGATGGCGCCAGCTGGCTTGTTGATTTATATGCGATGATTTCCTTGATCCTGGATTTTTTGCAATCTGGATTTTTTGTAGTGGAAGCATCTAGGATGAGTTTTTTGTTGGCTGGAGAACTCGAAAGTATTTGAAAAGTAATTTTTCATCGATGTTGATTTGGCCAGTGCACCGGCCGGGAATCGAACCCGGCACCTTCGGATTGCTTGTCTACGTCGCTTCCACTGAGCAATCCAAGGCCACCAGGTCTTCCTTTCGCCACTGGGTTATAATCTGCTCTACTCTTGGTACAATCACTACGGGGAAGCTAGCGACTAGGGAAACCCTTCAGGGTGAAGTGCTGTCCCCGTATCATTCAAGGGAATGCCAATTTTCACTGAAGTCTCAAAAAAGGACATTGAACCAGGATCAGTTGTCTTCAGCGATAGTCTCAAGTACAGCCAACACTTCCGATTGGATGACGATGGCGGAGTGTTTTTTAGGCAGAGATCTGGGCGATTATCCAATCCGCATAGGCAATAAGGCAATAATTTTAAAGGAAACTGTCACAATATACTTGACTGCTTGACTGTCCAGCAGCTTTAAAGGTTTTGGCATCATAAAGGTTATAAAGTCGAGGTTGGTGCACAGGTGTAGGATGGCGCTCTCAACACTGATAGTAAATAGTGTTCGACTCCGCTGGATCCGCGGACTCCGACGGACCCCCCGACGTAAAAGTGAATGAGATAGCATATGAACTTTCACGTAAGGGCTCACCTATGGGATCCGGCCTATCGGAAAAATCAGTGCGACCGCCAATGTGTCGTATACATATATGGAATTTTGAACCATTACATTGAACGGTTGGCTAATGATTACGGTACACTGTGCGTCGGGAGTATGAAGCAAGGTAAAGCTTCTGATCGGCTTAACTTGATAAACCCAATTACACTTCAAGTCTACTCACGGAGTTCCGTATTCGTAGTAACACTGCGGACGGAATACCAGGTGACGCCAGGAAACGTGCCTTTGACACCCGACAGAGGACGGCTAACTGTGAGGGGCGAAACCTAAAACCCAGGCACGTCGGCTCAGAGTGAGCGATACCCTGGTCAGCAGCTGATCCAGAAAGAAGTAAGAAAGAAATAAAAAAAAGAATAAGAAGAAATAAAAAACGACCACCGAAGACGAATTAAGGACCATGATTAGAGGATATGCTCCTGGAATGTTGGAACACTGTATAGACCAGGTGCCTCCATCCAACTGGCGAAAGTCCTCGATGGCTAAACATGGCGAAAAATCAGTAATTAGTAAACTGCGGACCACAGAGGTTGCGGACGCCTACTCCAACCACATAACTCAACGTAACGCCACCGAACAGAATAATCCAACCCCTGATAATATTACCTGGCAGTGGCAATATATAGCCGACTCCATATAACGGACTGAGCGTAACGTACTTGGGTACTTAAAGTCGTCTCAATAAGATGCCTGGTACGATGATGAATGTCGTAATGCCACGACAGAGACGGATGCTGCATACATGGCGAAACTGCAGCCCATGCCAACGAGAGCTGTTCGTGAACGGCACAGGGAGAAGAGACAAGAGGCAACTCGTCTTTTGAGACGGAAAAAGAAGGAGCTAAAGAAGAGACAGGATGAGTGCACAGAGTTATTCCGAAGTAGAGGGGAAGCCCGAAAATTCTACAAGAGAGAGAAGGCGAGATTGCATGGAACAGGGTTACTCTCCTGCAAGGACAGCGTTGGCCAGTTTGTGCCGGACCCAGGTAACGTTCTGAAGGTATGTAGATAACATTCCAGAAATTTGGTGGATACTGACACCATGACGATGGTATTAACTGTCTACCTCCGAGCCAGACTAAGATATGTGGCAATATCCCTCCTTAAAAATTACAAAGCAACTACAGCCGATGGTCTCCCAGCTAAATTGTTAAAGGCAGGTGGAGAGGAACTGATTAGGACCATGCATCAGCTCATGGAGAACATCTGGCTAGTCTCCGTCTGTTATGTCCCATATACAAGAGAGAATATCGTAGTGGGTGTAAGAACTACCGTGGAATAAGCCTATTATCAATAGCGTACGTGGTCCTTTCGAGCATATTGTGTGAATGTCTGAAGACAATTTTAGGAAATCTAATTGGACCTTATTAGTGCTGCTTTAGACCTGGTAAATCTACGACGGATCAAATATTCACCTTACGACAAATCTTGGAAAAAACATATGAAAAGCAGATCGACACCTACCACCTCTTTGTCGACTTCAAGGCTGCCATCGACTCTCCGATATGGAATAGGATGTATGAGCCATGTCTGAGTTTGGCATTTCTGCAAAATTAATTTTGTAGTGCGCACTGTATTTCTAATTGTAACCAAACGTATACACTAGAGGTGGGATTCGTGAATACATTTTTGCACACTCACGAACATGTTGTTGTACATTCACTCACACTCGCGTGTGAAAATTTTTTAATTTTTCACAATCACGTGTGATCACGAACCATTTTTGAACATTCACGAAAGCTCACGAAGATATTTTTTCACATTCACTCACATTCACGTGTTCACGAATATTCACGACAAGAAAAAAAAACAGAAAATAGAGAAAATATAAAATTCCAACTGACAAATAATGCTATTGAAGGCAAAACGTGGCAAAATTATCGGAAGTCTGTTATTTAAGTAACTACAAATACAAATAAAATACAAATTTTTTCCCATTACATCCCATGGAGGGATAGGGGAGAGCTTCTCGCAATCAATGAGCTGTGCGCTTTCTATTTTTTAGACACACTGATTGGGACCTACAGTTTTACACCGGTTCCGAACGGAATTGAGAAGCTTCTCTGTTGAACTTGCAAATTTTGTTTAAACGTGCAATTCGTCCGCGTTTGAATTACTGCAATTCTTGGTGTTAACATTGATGGTTGTTGTTGCGAAACGTCATTTATTCTACAGCCGCCATCTTTGCGAATGAAAACAAAACGAAAACAAATCCGTTCCTCTTACCTCCCTCTCCTAAGAACATCAGATTTGCGGCAGAATTGCAGACAGAATTGCAGTCAGAATTGCACGTATGTATAAACATCGACTAATCAACTCATGTGTGGCTGCTGTGTAAGGGTTACCAGACTAATCATAAAAATAGTGTTGCCAAAAAAATCTGAATTAGAGTAAACAAAATATTTTATTTGTCGTGAATTCTTGTGAACACGTTCACGAACAACATTTGCACACTCACTCACGCTCACGCAGAGGCTGTTGCACATTCACTCACACTCACGTGTGAAAATTTTTTAATTTTGCACATTCACATGTGTTTCCACGTGATTCCATCGTGAACACACTGTATATGTGAATCACGCCCACCTCTAGTATACACCAATATTAGATGATCATTAATACTGAACTGTTACTTATTTTATGATTTACTTTCATAACATCATAATTAGGTTCATTAGCATCATAAATATCATTAGATGTAATACTCCAGTATGTTTGTAAGATCACGCCCACAAATTGTAATAATTTGCTTTTTCTCTCTTCCTATTTCTCTTGCTCTCTGAGAATTACAATACAAATAAATCATCCTACATTAACCTCGCTCGCTGAGAGCTCGCTCTATTTATAAGATCTATATTGTATTCCTTTACGCACTTATAGTTATTGGTAAAGGCGTAACCTTTCGCACTAGATATTTGTATGTATGTATTACGTAAAATCAACTCTCACTGCGAAACGGTTCTAGACGAGTTAAAGATTATCATAGTTGGTATTAAAGGAGAACATAATTTGTAACTATTGTTATTCGAGCTAACTTAAATTGTTCAATAAACAGTCTAAAACTTTATAGCTCTTTTTCATTTAAGAAAGGCAAAAATTAACACACAGATTGTCACTTTGAGCAGGAAGACTATTTGGCTACTGCGGACTTTGACAATTCTGCTTAAAACTAATACTAGTCGTACTTTAGGAAGCCTTAGGGCTACTCAGACACTGGTCTCTTAACAGAGTTAAATATTACAAAATAAATAAATACAATAATAGAAAATACCCTTTCCTACAATTTGACGTTGCAGAAGTACCATTGAAAGTACCAAATCCTCTATAAAGATT
This sequence comes from Muscina levida, assembly GCA_964034835.1. Classification (NCBI taxonomy): domain Eukaryota; kingdom Metazoa; phylum Arthropoda; class Insecta; order Diptera; family Muscidae; genus Muscina; species Muscina levida. The sequence goes on along the minus strand of OZ035880.1, from coordinate 31,740,646 downwards.
TGTATGGATCTTTCTGAACCATTCCACACGGAGATCGGGTCGCTTTATACCTTTACCACGCGCACGAATGGAGTGAAAGGTATATTAATTTTGTTTTTCCATTTGTAACGCCCATAAGCAGGCGTGGTAGGTATGACAATATAAACATATATATATATATATATAAATGATCAGTATCGAAATCTCGGTCGATTTAAATGTGACAGTCTGTCCGCCCTCGCGGTTGCAGCCCTAGTTTAAGAGATATCCAGCTGATTTTTGGAATGCAAGCTTAAGCGGAGAGCCAAAAACTACTCCCACCTTCCATGCAAATTGACACCTCTCACTAACTCCCATTTTTGAGATACAAAGTTTAATGAAATCAATCAACCAACCAAAGTATTGGAATTACACAATTTGACAATAAAAGAACATCAATGTCACTCAGAACTGACTTTAGCCCATTCTTTAAAAGACTGTCAGTTGTTTGACCCATTTTTTTTAATTATACTTCCATGATAGCTTGAAGTGCTGCCAATATGAAAATATACTTATATATTAAAACAAAAATGGAATTGGGACCATTGTGCATTGCCGTGACTGCCGCCCATCAATCATCTTCAGCTTCGTTTAGCAGAATTATATGTACAATTTGATAAACACTATAATTAACAATTAATTAACATACGCCAATGTTGGGTCACTACAATGTTGGCATATAGTATCGTAATTAAACAATAGTTTTGTTTTAGTACAACCTGTACCAACTACCATCACAGCAGTTGTTACGAAATTATTCACCATGAAACTGCAATCAACGATAGTGCAGCAAATAACTGACTAAACCATCATGGTGGAAGGTGCCACCATCTCTTGGCCGAACATGGATTACTATTTGGTTACGTTACAGAATCTGTGATATTGCCCAAAAGAAATCACAAATCATTTGTGACAAAAGTAAACTGGAATATTCTCCAGCAGTGCTTAGGCATTGCACTTTGTATATCTGATGACCCCAAAGCCATTGTGATCTACGACACAACAGTATTTTTCTGAGATACCTAAGGAAACGCGTTCAACGTTGATGTTTCTTTGCTAGCTGTACAATTCTAAAGTCAGATATTGTGATACCTTAATTAAGGAAGCGAGGCACTAATAAAAATTACCTTTATTGTACCAAAAAGTTGTTTTTTTTGTACCAAAAAGTACTTTTATTATATCAATAGTACTTTTTTCTTGATTTAAATCTGAAAATTTGAAGATCATTTGGAGAAAATGCATTTTGTTTATCATATTTCATTTATTTATTTATTATCTTAACAAAATTTCAAATAGTTAAGTTTGTACGTTGGTTTAGCTTCAAATTTAAATCACAGACCAAATCGGATCGGGCATGCCTCCTCGATGACCGCCGCTTACACCAATGCTCCACCACAAATACCAAACAGCTCATCGTTATACCCATCAGCCATACAAAGAAGGCTCCTTGTAGTAAGTCCACAGTCAACACGACAACGCCTTGATCGTCCTCTTCAGTTTGTGACGTCTGCGTTGTCTCCTTTGGCGAATCCCTTTGAGTCCAATAATCAATAAAACCGTGCTCATGCAACGCTCTGACAATGCTCTGAAATTTCTGTTTAAAAGGCGAACCATTTGTTATTATATACGAAGCGTGTAAGGCGTGCAAATACTCTTGAACGATGTGAAATGAATAACGTTTCGTTTGAACGTCATAAGAGCGCTTAAATATTAGATCACCCACTTCGCCGTACGTTAGGATGGCAACATCCTTGTTAGTTTGTGTTATGTGTAAGCTAAACTCAATGGCGTTTAAGTGCAGTGGTATAAAGGAGGCATGTTTGATAATCATCTGATAAATCTCGGGCTGTAGGTTTACCTTAATAGCGTAGAATAAATTGGGGTAGGCGTAGATGGGAACTTTTAGTTGATTCAGGTTCTCGAGATGATCGATTTCGTTTTCGTAAACGGGACTAATGTAGTTGCTGGATAATTTGGCCAAATACATGCTGGTCATAAGATATCCAAATATAATCCAGCTTATAAGAAATTGACGTAAAGAATTGAGTCTGGGGAAGTTGCCGGCATCCTGTTGTATTTGCATTTTCAGGAATAGCTCAAAGAGGTCATACCAATGATAGTACATTGGTGGAAGTATGTGGTTAGACAACCTATGCACCAGATGCAGAAATATGCCGAAAATTATTAAGACAGCCATGAAATTCAGCATCACATAACCCCATAACGTGCCACTGAAGGGGTAAATAAACGCCAAGTAAAGAGGACGGACCTTGGCAGCAGGCACTACTAAAAGCAAGATTCGCCAACGATAGGGATACAGTTCTTCAACATATTGTTTCATATTTTCCCGGGTATAGCGCAAATTACAACTAATATTTACTCGACCCGAGTTAACATCCTTAAGAGACCCTGTAAAGGTGCCATTTTCATAGTACCCATAGGTTACGTTATCTGCGGATGTTACATAAACGGCGGTGGCATTTAAATGTTCCGTAATAGTCCGGGCCACCCATCCATCGACGCCGTTGTAGCCATTTATATGATGGTCTGGCAAAGGCTGTGCCCTCAACAAGTCGGTAAACATACTGATGCTCACCTGATAATGATGAAAGTTCCTTAATTTATCATAGAAATATATTTCATCTTTCTGTTGTATAAATTGCACACGAAATCCCTCTTCGCTGAAAGGTTCAAATGTATACAGGTGTTGGGAATCAACAGCGGCCAGTGCATGTAAGATATTTTTCTGCCACAGTAGCCGAAAAAAGTCTTTCAACTCCTGAAAGTAGGTATGAAGCCAAAGGAACACATATCGGTGCTTATGTTTGTCCCGTTGCTGAGAATCGATGAAGTCTACTATTCTCTGGGCAACATTGGTCGATGTCACGAAATAAATATTCAAGCTGCTGCAATAGCGTCTAGGTTCTACGAGGGAGAAATCCAAAGAACGCACAACATAGGGTAGATTGCCTAAACATTGCTGGAGAATATTCAAATCTATTTTGTCATCTTTGATGTCATTATTTGTATAAATTATATTCAGTTGGGCATTCTCTTTCTGGGCTATATCGCAGATTCTTAGAGCAAATTGTGGCTGGGCTAATAGGTTATCCAAATTAGTAACATAGTTGTTTCCAGGCACTAGCAAGGAGCATCCGGTGTGTATCAGCATTACTACTGTGATCGCAAGAAGTTTCATCATGGATAGCATCTAAACAACTGATGTAATACCAGTGGAGGGTTTACACACAATAATACTGACTATAGTAGCTGTCATCAGTGAAATATTTACTTTGTCTAGCATTACTAGTGGTGTACGGGAAACTTTGTAATGTCTAAATGACTGTATTTATTACATTGTATCCAGTTAAACAATTTGTAAAATGTATTACATGCAACTAAAGATGAATGGCGGAAACTAGACTCACTAACACTCAATGACACATTGGCCCGAAAATAATTTGTAGTTGGCATCATTTTCGGGTGCTGACTTAAAGTCAGTGCTTCTGAGTGGTCCAGAAGTCGAAAATTCGTTAGGGTTTTGTCGTGGCGCCTGTTGTTTAAGTAAGAAGAAATCGTTATTTCGGCTCATGCCGTGTGCGGAGTTCTTGGTAATAAAATCGGTAATGTTTTCGTGAAGCCCGTCTAGAATCTGCGAATAAACTGCAAAATCTAGGAAACAAATGTCCAGGCTCCAGTGTCTGGTCATACAAGTGGAAGGATTCGTTTTACAGACTCAATGTCCGTTGTAGAGACTTTCAGCTCGTTGTGCAAGTGCAAGTTCTAAGACTAAGTGTTCGTTGTGCAGGTTTATAGCCTCTTAAACAAGGTGGCAAGTCTTTGCACTACCACAAAAATGATCAATGGTAACAGACAACATTCCATATGTTAATTTAATAATAAACTTTGTCTTGAAGCTGTTACCGATGAATATATGTATCAGCTACATTTTCGTCTACGTATACCAATGTTGGCATAAACCAAATGAGAATTATAAAGTGGACGTTTGTTTATGCTTGCACTGAATGCGACGATGTGTGAAATACTAAGTTGCTACATTTTATGTGGTGGTATGGTATGTATGATGTTGGCGTTCAGGGGAAACTGTTCTTTTTAAAACTTGAATGGCAATTTGGTCGGGATTATTGGCAAACGAAGAATTAATATTCTCCCTTTGCTGTTCCTGTTCACAGATGCGACTATCACTTCCAGGAATTGCTTTGGCAAGTGGAAGCTTTTTGGTAATTGTTTTGGACAGATCAACAGCTGCTATTATTTTGGTTAACATAAATATATATGTCTTATTACTGCTTAACTTAAAAACTTAATTCCTCTTTACACCCCATGAATGAGGTATGCAATAACTTTTTGCGTTGTTGTGAACTAACACGCTTACTATTTCAGATTCACAACAAACGGCACCTACTAGTTTATCAACGAATGCGAACGTCACTGTTTGAGAAGCATTTACTAGACATGCCGATTGACTTGACACTCATACTGCGAAGTTGCTGTCTTCAACATCGAGGGGCCGGCAATGAAAGGAAAATGTAGATGACTGTAGCCGGGAAACGAACCACCACTACGCCACAGCCGGTCCCAATGACTACTACTGATACTGATACTACTGATAGTGATAAATTTCTTGTTTTGTTGACAGAAGAAAAATTAGAAGATAGACAGAAGAATGTAGATTGTAACATACTGCGTTGGAGAAGGTATTGAGTCAAATGAACGATCCGATGGCTGGATGAACGACACTTTAGTCTTAATAAACCAGTACAGAAATTTCAGTCAGATAAACTGACTGATAAATACCATCACCCACTATAAGATATTGTTTAAGTCTTGAGTTATTGAAATTAACCGATTTGTAATTAAAACCAGTTACAAAGTTTCAGTCGGGCAACCCGACTTACATATACCCTTACCCTCAGTAAAACAAATAATTTTTTATTATATTGATATTATTACTCGATTTCTAAAGTGGGCGTAGTGGTACATTTGTATGGGATGTACGAGAAGGGGTGTGTCTAGGCTTCCAGATTTATTCTCCATAACTTTATCCTGTTATAGCTTTATTAAATATAGAATTTGGGCACGATTGCGTTGGGTGTATTGATATTATTACTACATCCCTTAAGTGGGCGGAGTGGTACATTTGTATGGGAGGTACCAGAAGGGCTTGTCTAGATTTCCAGATTTTTTCTCTAAAACTTTATCTTGCTTGAACTTTACCAAATACCGAATTTGGGCACGATCGTTAGGTCGTTTTATAATATTAATCGATTTCTAAAGTGGGCGGTACCAGATCTGTATGGGATGTACCAGATGGGGCGTGGATAGACTTAAAAGTTTTTTCTTCAAAACGTCATCCTGTTATAGCATTACTAAAAATATAATTTGGGTACGATCACGTTTGATTTATTGATATTATTCCTCCATCTCTATAGTGAGCGGAAAGGTAGATTTGTATGGGAGGTACCAGAAGGGGCGTGGCTAGGCTTTCAAAATTTTTTCCAAAACTTTATCCTCTTATAGCTTTACCAAATACAGAATTTGGGTACGATCCCGTTGGGTGTATTGATATTATTACTCGATTTCTAAAGTGGGCGGAATGGTGTATTTCAATGGGAGGTACTAGAAGGGCGGGGCCATGTAGCCCATTTGCAATACCATAAGGAAATAATAACTCGTGCAAAATTTCAAAACATTTGTTTACGTCTTTTGAAAGTTATCGTGCGCACCAGCCGGACAGCCAGCCAGACACACAGACAGACGGACAGACAGACGGACATGGCTCAAACGACTCAAAAAGTCATTAATCGAATTTGGTTCAAAGTACCTAGGGTCTTAAGTGACTCCTTCTATGTGTTACACTTTTGGGTCGTATCAAATGATACATACGCTCATCCCTAAGGTGATGGTATAAAAAAGGATGCAAACGGTAAGGAACCAGGCTCAAAGTACCTCTGCCATTTAGTACATAGGTACATCAAAAAGTGAAAAAGATACTGCATTCTGCATTCAAAAGAAGATTCATCTAACATTGTGATGGTTAGGTCTGATGGCACTTCAACCAACACCGACTGAAAAAATGGACCAATTATATGTATCGAAATGCTTTTAAAGATTCCAGCGCAATGGGCTGTCTTTGCTTCTTTCATTCCGATGAGTAACCTTAGATGCAATTTGTCGAATCACTTTGAGTCCCTTCGTCAAACAGCTGACACAATGTGAATCTTTGCCTGTTGTTGCTTTTCAGAGATTACATTGCTACTTTTATTGATGCTTCCTTGATCTTGTTCGCCAGATCTAGTAAATCGAGATCCTTGTCCAATTCACACTCTCGATGGTTGGCAACTGTAAACACGTTTCTGGGGTTGTACATTTCCCTTCTAAAGCCATCTGATAACATAATTTTGATTGTAAGATACATTCTCACGTACGTTGACAAACCTTAACATATTTTAGAATGTATTAAAAAATGCAGAAACATACCTTCCCCAGTTCAGGCAGCAGATTATCAAATCATCCAACCAGACGCTTTCTATGCCCAACCGGAAAATATTCTTCTCTCGATGGTAGTTGATAACAGCAGAAGCATGTTCGAGAGCTTGGACTAAGTTAAGTTCTACAAACCAAAAAAGTTCCCGACAGAACAAAAACTTTTTTATTCTCAAAGTTAATTTTAAAGCGAATGAATATTTTGCGTTAATAAATTTGGGCTGAACTTATCCATCCACTTTTGGGAAATATGTCTTTCCCACAACTCAAACTATCTCTATGCCAAATTTTATCAAAAACGGTTTAGCCCCTATTGATTCCCAATACAAAATTTCACCATCCTTAAATGATGATGAAAAAGTTTGTCACGTATAAACGCAATAAAATATACAGCGATTTGAGTAATTCTTGCTTAATAATCTCATAACTTGGTTTTTAAATGAATAGGGTAGTTTATTTAAAACTTTTTAAACGTTTAATAGCTTAATTTTCAAAGTTACCCTTTTGCAGGCAACACACGCAATGTTAGCTAGTACATAGTATATATGTATGGATTATATTAGGTATTATTACATTACATATTATTTAAGGTGAAATATTTATTTTGACAAACTCTGAAAACAAACAAAAAATTTGGATTTGGGACCACTGTGCTTCGACATGATTGTGCATTCTGCCACCCAACCGTCATCTTCAGTTACATTTGGCGAAATTATATGTACAATTTGATAAACTCTATTATTTAACAGGAACACCATTGTTGAGTCACTACATTGTTGGCGTATAGTATCGTAATTACATAATAGTTTTTTTATTACAACTTGTCACAGCAGTTGTATAAAAATTGTACACAATGAAACTTCTCTCAACGCTACTACTATTACTACTGATAGATGCCTTAACCATTATAGGGCAAGGTGCCACCATCCCTTGGTCGAATATGGATAATTTAATGGTTACGTCACAGTTTGCTCTGAAAATTTGCGATATTGCCCAAAAAGAGAGTGCCCACCTCAATATACTGTATATAAATAACAACGCCGAGAAATGACAAATACATTATAATTGGATTATTCTCCAGCAATGCCTAGGAAGTCTACCACATGTTGTGCGTTCTTTAGATCTAACTTCCGTAGAATCTAAACACTCCTGCAGCAGTCTGAATATTTTTTTCGTAACCTCGACCAATAATGCACGAAAGATAATTGATTGCATCAATCCTCATCTGGAAGACAAACATAGCCGCCGATATGTCTTTGTTTGGCTTTATACTGATACACAGGGGTTAAGTGACTTTTTCCAGCAACTTTGGCACAAAAATATCCTGCATGCAGTAGCCGCTGTGGATTCGCAACAGGTGTATACCTTAGAACCCTTTAGTGTGGAGGGATTTCGTTTAAAACTTATTGCACACGAAGACGAGATATATTTCTACGACAAAATAAAAAATTTCCATCACTTTCAGTTACGCATCAGTATGTTTACCGACTCGGTGTGGGCATATCCTTTGAAAGACTACAAACAAAATGGTTTCGGAGGCGTCGACGGTTGGCTGGCCCGTACTGTAGTGGAACGTTTAAATGCCACCGCCTTATACTTTATACCAACTGATAACAAAACTTACGGGTCCTATATAAATGGCACCTTTTCAGGGGCCGTAAAAGATATTCAGTCGGGCCAAGCCCACATTGGCTTCAATTTGCGCTTCAATAAAAAATGTAGAGGGCATATTGAGGAACTATATCCATACATCTGGCGAGATTACCTCATGGTAGTACCAGCTGCCAAGATGCGGCCCATGTACTTAAGCTTTGTTTACGCCTTCAGCGGTATGTTATGGCTTTGTGTGATGCTGAATTTCGTAGCTGTCGTAATACTTTTTCGCATATTTCAACATCTGATGCAACGGTTGTTCTACCAACTATATCGAGAAATAGATAACGATTGGTATCAAATCTGTGAACTGTTCTTGAAAATGAATCTAGGACAAGGTGTTGCCAATTTCCCCAGGCTCAATTCCTTACGTCAATTTCTCATAAGCTGGATTTTATTTGGCTATCTTTTAACCGGCATGTATTTAGCCAAATTATCCAGCAATTTTGTACAACCCGCTTATGAAAATGAAATCGATCATCTCAGTGACTTAAATCGGCTTAAGGTTCCCATCTATGTTTATGGTACTATGTTCGATTCTGTAAAGGATTCGCTAGAACACAGGGTCTATCAGATGGTAACCGAACATGGCGTCATTATTCCGGCGAACATAACGGACAGTGAGTTTTACTTAAGCCTAACGCAGACAACAAAAGATATTGCCTTAATAACGCACAACCAAGTGGCCGAGTTGATACTGATGCTTTCCTATGACTCTAAGACGAAACGTTATTTATTTCGCACCATTCAAGAGTCTTTACTTTCGTTGCACGCTACGTACATAGTGACCAAAGGTTCGCCATTTCTACATAAATTTGAGAAAATTATAAGTAAGTTTCATGAATACGGTTTCGTGAAATATTGGAATCGAGAGGAATTACGAATGGTGACATCCCCTCATGCTTCAGAATCTGATATTGATGACCACAGGGTAGTCTTGAATGTGAAGATACTGCAAGGAGCCTTCTATATATGGCTGATAGGGATAACAACGAGTTGCTTGGTATTTGTGCTGGAGTGTTGGTGTTGGCGGCGATCATCGATTATCTGTTATGTGTAAAGCTGTCTAAATAAAAATAGCATTACAATGTTTAAATAATTTTCAAAAATGATTTTAAAATATTCTAGTGAGGGGAACCGGCCGTGGCATGATGGTAAGAACACGCGACTACCATGCGGGAGATTCCAGGTTCAACTCCAGGCTCCAGTCATCTAAAAAATAAAAAAAATAAATTTTTCTTTCATTGCCGGCCCCCTCGATGTTGTCGTCAGCAACTTCGCAGTATAAGTGTCGAGTCAATCGGCATGTCTAGTAAAAGCTTCTCAAACAGTGACGTTCGCATTCGTCGATAAACATGTAGGTGCCGTTAGAACCAAGTCTTCGTCAATAAACTCTATGGGCGGCGCAGGAGGGGGCGACCAAAACTTCGTTGGATGGACCAGGTGAAAGAGCTGTTATCTACACTTGATTTGACTAACTATCTACGGAGCACTAAAGACCGAAGCGCTTGGAATTCTTTTCTATGTGCGGCTACTCATAGATACATTTCTGTTGCTGCTGCCAATTAAGAAGAAATTTTTATGCCAAAGTTGCCAAAAAAAAATAATTTAACCTCTGAAAGTGAGTGTGAAGCCAAAGCCAATGTTTGTCTAATTGCTGTGTATCGGTAACTGCCGCTATCCTCTGAATTTTGTTACGAAAAATATATACAAGCTGGTGCAACAGCATCTTGTTTCTACCAGCGTGTGATCTAAGCAAGCACTGTTGGAAAATATTCCAATTTATTTTGTTATAATCTGCCATTCGTTGGCGATGTCGTCATTTCTATACATTATAATAAGTGGAAATTCTCTATATGGGCTATAAAGCTGATTCTCTGAGCAAACTGTTGTTTGGCCAATTAATCTATCTATATATGTATATGAAAGCCTTGGGTGACTGACTGATCACTCTGCAACCTGAACGGATTAAGCTATAACCTTGAAATTTGGAATGTAGGTTCCTTTTATGATGAAGGCGCGCACTAAGAAGGGATTTTTGGAAATTTGGACTGCAAGGTGGTAAAAGGGGCGTGACACCGCCCATACAGCTCGAAGTTTGAGATGGCTATATTTTTTAAACCATTATAGGTACGAAGTAGAGAAAGTGACCGTTGCCACGCTCCTTTTAAGAAAATCGTTATATGAACCAAATAAATGGACCAACCTCCCACACAAACCGAAATTTCCATCAGTCACATCACGCGAGCCATTCGAGGTATGAAGACGAAATTTGCTACATATGTTACTGGTACAAGGAGGATTGCGTTTCGATGGGAAAAGAGCGGTGCCACGCCTCTTAAAAAAAATCGTTATATCGGCGAAATAAATGGACCGATTACACTAAAACTTTATCATTGTGGAACTATCCCTAGGGCGTCTATCATAGGCTACATGAAAACATAATTAGACAAAGGCTAATGATAACATCATGATAATTTATATGAGTTTGCTCCCTATTGAATGAGAACGAAGCAAGGAGGGTTTTCGAAATTTATACCTTTAAGGGCTAAAAAAGTCGAAAAGGGATAAAATTGGTATTAAACTGCTAAAGGTATAGTCGCAAACATTGAAGTGTGTATTTTAGTTGTGCGATGTAATGTAATTTTTCGAAATTCGTTCTTTAGTTGAAAAAATACCTAAAAAGGGATAAAACTGGTACTATCGCCCAGCCCAAAAGCAGAGTGATTAGAATTAGATAGGGTACCAGTTCATTTTAGTTGTGCGATGTGAATGTATATTTTAAACTCGTACTTCTAGGGATAAAAAGAGACTAAAGCGGTACAATCACTTAGACCATGGGATAGAGCTACCATCACATAAATCGGGTGCTCGTTCGTCTTATGAAGCGTTTGCATTTTACCTGTATTGCTTGAATTCATAAAAAGATTCATTGTAAATACGCTTGAAGCAACGCGAGCCGCAAAAGCTAGTTATCCATATTCTCCCAAGAGATGTTGCCATGCACTAGCAATGTGCACTCAAGGTGCAGCAGCAGGACTAATGTGGTCGCAAAAAGTTTCATTATGGATAGCATCTAAACAACTGATAAAATGATCGGAGGGTACTACTAGTAAAAGTCATTGTCAGAAGTGACCAATTTTGTAGTGTCTAAATTTGAGTGTTTAATTCATTGTATTCAAGTTAAAAATTTTTCAATTTAACTAAATACAGTTGAAGGTTAATGGCGAAAATATAAACCACAATCACTTAGTTGCACATTGGCCCTAAATCAATGATTTTTTTTTTGGTTAACCGAAATTTTATTCTTCAATAAGATCATACTTGTGGGAATTGGAAATGCTGACTAGACTTATATATTTCCACTTTGACGAACATAATTACATTTGAAGTATCGTCTAATGTTATGTTAATTTATAAAAAAAGTTGTTCTCATATCAAACAAACCAACATTTCAAATTTCACACAAATTGGTCCATTGGGTAAATTTTTCGGTAAAAATCCTTGCCAACGTCACCTACCGGGTCCGTTTGTACAAACAACATTTTCTCAGTATTATACAAATATTCTTTCTAAATATCAGTCTAATTGGTCCATGCTCTCAAATTTTCGATGTAAGTACGACCTAGGGCCAGCTGGAGTGGGATATTTTCTTCACCAACCATCGCCTGAAGTTTTTTTCTTTGAAACCATTTACAAAACAAAAAAAAAAATTTTTTTGGGACCAATGTGCACTGCCCAACTGCAGCTCAGCTATCATCTTTAGCTTAATTTAGCACAATTATACAAACAGTTCGATAAACACTATAATTTACCAAGGTACATACACCAATGTTGGGTCACTACAATGTTGGCGTATAGTATCGTAATTAAAAAACCGTTTTTGTTTTTTTTTTGTTGTACAACTTGTAATACAACCATTCATCACAGCAGTTGTTAACAAATTATTCACCATGAAACTGCTACCAACGATATTACCACTATTAGCTGGCTTAACTGTTGTAGTGCAAGGTGCCACCATCTCTTGGCTGAACATGGATAAGTTTTTGAGTACGCCACAGTTTGCTCTGAGAATCTGCGATATTGCCCAAAAGGAGAATGCCCATCTCAATATAATTTATATAAATGACCTCGCCAAGGAGTGACAAATCATTTATGACCAAATAAACTGGAATATTCTCCAGCAATGCTTAAGCAATCTACCACATGTTGTGCGTTCTTATGATCTACAGTCTGTAGAATCTACACACTCCTGCAGCAGCCTGAATATTTTTTTCGTAACCACGTCCTACTCTGCCCGGAAGATACTTGATTTCATTGATCCCCATCAGCGGAACAAACATAGCCATCGATATGTCTTCGTTTGGCTTAATGCAGATACACAGGGCTTAAGGAACTTTTTCCAGAAACTTTGGCAGAAAAATATCCTGCATGCAGTAGCCGCTGTGGATTCGCAACGGGTGTATACCTTTGAACCCTTTAGTAAGGAGGGATTTCGTTTACAACTTATCGCACACCAAGACGGTATATATTTCTACGACAAATTAAAAAATTTCCATCACTTTCAGTTACGCATCAGTATGTTTACTGACTCAGTGTGGGCATATCCTCGGGAAGACTACCAAAAAAATGGTTTCGGAGGCGTCGATGGTTGGTTGGCCCGTACTGTAGTTGAACGTTTAAATGCCACCGCCTTCTACTTTATACCAGCCGATAACATTACTTATGGGTTCTATAAAAATGGCACCTTTTCAGGGTCCTTAAAAGATATTCAGTCGGGCCAAGCCCACATTAGCTTCAATTTGCGTTTCCGTAAACAAGGTAAAGGACATACTGAGTATCTATATCCTTACCTCTGGAGAGTCTTGCTCATGGTAGTACCCGCTGCCAAGATGCGGCCCATCTATTTGAGTTTTATTTACGCTTTCAGCGGCACATTGTGGACTTGTGTGCTGCTAAATTTTGTAGCCGTCGTAATACTTTTTCGCATATTTCAATATCTGCTGCTTCGGTTGCCCAACCAAATGAATCGAGAAAGAGATTACCATTGGTGTCAAATTTGTGAGCTGTTCTTAAAACTGCAGTTACGACAGGATGTTGCCAATTATCCCAGGCTCAATTCCTTACGTCAATTTCTCATAAGCTGGATTACATTTGGCTATCTTCTAACCAGTATGTATTTGGCCAAATTATCCAGCAATTTCGTACAACCCGCTTATGAAAACGAAATCGACCATCTCAGTGACTTGAATCGGCTTAGAGTTCCCGTCTACATTTATAGTGCTCTATTCAATGCTGTAAAGGAATCGCTAGAGCCCAGGGTCTATCAGATGGTAACCGAACATGGCGTCATTATTCCCTCGAACATTAAGGACAGTGAGTTTTACTTAAGGATAACGCAGACTACAAAAGATATTGCCGTAATAACGCACGACCAAGTGGCCGAGTTGATACTAATGCTTTCCTACGACTCTGAGACGAAACGTTATTTATTTCGCTCCATTCAAGAATCTTTACTTTCGTTGCACGCTACGTACATAGTGACCAAAGGTTCGCCATTTCTACATAAATTTGAGAAAATTGTAAGTAAGTTTCATGAATACGGCTTTGTGAAATATTGGAACCGAGAGGAGTTACGAAAGATGGCATCCCCCACGTCTATGTCTGATGCAGATGAACAGAGGGTTGTCTTGAATGTGAACATACTGCAAGGAGCGTTCTATATATGGCTGATAGGGATAACAACGAGCTGCTTGGTATTTGTGCTGGAGTGTTGGTATTGGCGGCGATTATCGATGAGGACTTTTATTATCTGATAGGTGTAAAGTTGTTCAAATATAACTGTATAATTTACATATGTTGCACAGTACAACATTTTTCATCTCATTGATATTCGACTCAATTCTGAGAACTTTGCGTGAAAGTAGCCCCAAAAAGAAGAAATTCTGCATCAATCGTTTTGTCAAGTTACATACCATAATAATTTAATATCGCTTTAAAGTTAGTATCTTATATGGGAATTTGTCACGTTTTAGGCTCTTTTGTTTGACATAACTCTGGAAACACCTGTCCAGTTAGGCGAAATAAATTTTAAAATAATAATTAATTACAATTCCTTTAATGTGTTCATATAACGTTTCCCTACATAAGCAACAGTTTCACTCTTCCATTCATTAAATGATTTTGATTCATTAAATGATTTTGTAGCAGTTACAATAAAACTGTTGTACTCCGTGGCGTATGATTTACTTATGGTAATCATACGCCACCATATAGTATTTATGTTATGTCAAACAAAAGTGCCTAAAACGTAACGTATTCCTCTATACGATACTTATTAACTTCAAATCGATATTAAATTATTATTGCATGTAATTTGACAAAACGAATGATGCAGAACTTTTTCTTTTTGGGGCTACTTTCATGTGCAGTTTTCAAAATTGAGTCCCAAAACAAACCATGTGTTGTACTGTGTTATTTAAAAATATGTATGCAATTTATGTTAAAATTTACTCTATTAAAAAAATTTTAATAAGATATATCGAAAAAAAAAATTTAAAAATTAAGAAAATTTTAATTCCCTGTATACATTCTAGGAAATACAGACCAACTATCTAGCCAAGTCACCTTTCTATGAATGTGGTAATCAGGCTTACAGGTATTTCCTGCAGAGCTTCGGTGCTTACCATATGGTTACCGAATATCCTAGTTCTTAGTCCAGCTAATGCCGGGCTATCCAGAGGAATGTGTTCCGTTGTTTTTCTATTCTCCTTAATGCAGCATCTGTGGCCATATCTAAGGACTTGTTTTCCAATCAAACAATGTATCGGTAGGTTGGGTTAGGTTAATTCGGCAGTATCCCTTAGCATAGCTAACTTGGGTCCTAGTATAAGTCCCGTTGGGAAACTTATTTTTTTTAACGTCGCCCTCCAGACATTTCATTGTTGTGATGAAGGATTTTCCATAGATAGCCTACTGATAGACAAACTGCTCATATCTTAGGTCACTAAAAGCAAGATAGTGTCACATAAGATGCTTCGTGGTCTCTTCTTCTTCCGCATCATTGCAGCTTCTACAGACACCGTTGTATGGAAGTTTCAACCTCTTAGGGTTTTTACCAACCTGCCACTGACCGGTTATTACAGCTATGATGTTCTTCAGGTAGACTCTGGACAGGTTCAGCTCAAATCGTGTTCTCTGTATATCCATTGTAGGCCAAATTTGTTTGGTCGCCGTGCAAGTAGGTTCTCTCACCCATCTCTCCTTAGCAATGAGGTTCAGTTTCCTCTCAATTAGCTATTTCCCCCTTATGAGAGGGATCCCAATGAGACCGTAAACTTCGTTCGAGTTCACGGTTGTGGCAGCCCCTGCCAATAAATGATGATAAATGTTCTCCATGCCCCGGAATCCATGTGAGGGTAACCGTCGAATGTCTCGCTATGTTCTCAAGAGACGAACGGTGTACACATTCTCCAGGGAATTAATGGCTGCTTTATAGAATAATATTGCCACCCAGTTCCCTAAAAAGCGACTGACTCGTTAGGTTGATGTCTGAGCTTCTCCAGATAGCACGTTGATCATTAGCGTACGCACATACGATGAGAGGGATGTTCGTATTATTTGAGTATAACATTTCATAGTCGTGTGCCATGTAACAGCTTATTAGCCAGACTACTTGTTTCTCCGTTCTCAACTGCATTGGTGCAGGTGTCCTTGTCATCGAAATTACTTAGACTAAAAGCTGTAAAGTTGTTTTTGACCATAATAAATGCTTTGGTCTTAACTGATCCGGCAGCGTACATAGTACAGTAGTCTTCTTTGTTAAGTCTGCAAACATTAGGTATCCATGGCTCTTGAATGCATATAATCTCCTCTGTAGCTGGTGCTAGCTGAAGGAGTAGAACTGTTAAAGCCGCTTTTGAGTAGTGAAGGTTAATTAGTGTGACCTTCAATATAATAGTATGATGACCTTCAATATATGGTATGAGCGACAGCTATGTTGGCTTCCTCTAGGTCGTCACCAGATTCCAAGAGGTTATCTTCATCAACTGCTATGTAGATCTGGCCAAGAAATTCTCTAGTCGGTCTGGTGACTTAGTGTGTGTCTTCGATGGATACATATCCGTAGAACACGTTTCCTTGTGATTTTCTAAGTGGCAAAAGTGAATCACTGTTTTGAGATGATAGTGGCCTTCCTCGATCCATTCACCCCTTAAGTAACCTTAACTACTTTTTAGGATTTTGCCAAAAGATCTTGCCCTCTGTGGAACATGGACAAGATGTATTGCTTCGAATTCTAACATCCGTCTGCACTGCCAACGAGATGTGTCCCTGATATTAGCCCACATCATGACATTAGGGCCGTTGTCTGGATCGCCTCCGAACGAATTTTAGAATCAAGATTTATTTTTATTGTACCTCAAAAATACTTTGGCATTTGTCTTTATAAGATCCTATAAAGGTTCCATTTTCATAGTACCCATTGGTTTCGTTGTCTGCTGGTGTTACTTAAAAGGCGGTGGCATTTAAGTGTTCCTCCTCATCAAGGCTTTGTAACCAGTTAGAAGTTGTTCTTGAAAACACTATGCTCTCAACATTTTGGTTAACATACTGATGCGCATCTTATAGTGATGAAAGTTCCTTAATTTGCCTTACAAATATGTTATGTGTTTCTGTTGGATACACTGAAAACGAAATCCCTACTTGCTGAAAGGTTCAAACGTATAGATGTGTTGCGAATCAATAGCGGCGTTGCATGTAGAATATTTTTCTGAAAAAGTTGCCGAAAATGTCACTTAACCCCTGAAAGTGAGTGTGAAGCCAAACGATAACGTATCGTTAGTTATGTTTGTACAATTGCTGTGAATCGATAAAGTCTGCTAAAGTCTGAGCTATGTTGGTTAAAGTTACGAAAAATATATTCAAGCTGACTACACAGGGTATGGGTTCTACCAGCGAGTGATCTAAAGACCGCATAACATGAAGTTGACTGCCCAAGCATTGATGGATAATATTCTAATTTATTTTGGTATAAATAATCTGCCATTCCCTGGCGATGTCATCATTTCTATGGTGGGCATTCTCTTTCTGGGCTATATCGACCATTGTCTTAGCAAACTGTTGCTTGGCCAACAGATTACCCATATTCGCATAAGAGATGTTGCCATGCACTAACAAGGTGTACTTAAGGTGTAGCAGCAGGACTTATGTGGTCGCAAAAAGTTTCATTATGGATAGCATCTAAACAACTGATGAAATGGTCGGAGAGTTGGCACACAATATTACTGGTAATAGTCGTCGTCATCGGTGGTCAACTTTGTAATGTCTGAAATTTAGTGTTTTATTGATTTTATACAGGTAACCAAATTATAAATTTTACTAAATGCAGTTGAAGATTAATGGCGAAAATATAAACCACAATCACAATTACTTGCACATTGGCCCTAAATTCATAATTTTGTTACTTATTCACTTTATATCTCCTCTGTTCATACTTGGCTTTTAATATAATTTTCTAAATTTAAAAGTTTTAAAAAACGGGTTTTCCCTAAAGCCATTTACAAAATAAAAAAAAAAATATTTTAGAACCAATGTGCATTACCCCATTGACGCTTAGCAGTCATCTTTAGCTTAATTAAGCACAATTCTACGTACAGTTCGATAAACACTACAATTTATCAATGTATATACACCAATATTGGGTCACTACAATGTTGGCGTATAGTATTGTAATTAAAAAACAATTTTTGTTTTTTTTTTGTACAAATTGTAAAACAACTATTCATTACAGCAGTTGTTGCAAAATTATTCACCATGAAACTGCTAACAACGTTATTACAGTTAACAGCTGGCTTAACTATCATAGTGCAAAGTGTCACCATCTTTTGGCCGAACATGGATAAATTTTTGATTACGTCACAGTTTGCTCTGAGAATCTGCGATATTGCTCAAAAGGAAAATGCCCACCTCAATATAATTTATATAAATGATCTAGCCGAGGAGTGACAAATCATTTATGACCAAATAAACTGGAATATTCTCCAGCAATGCTTAAGCAATCTACCACATGTTGTGCGTTCTTTTGATCTACAGTCTGTAGAATCTACACACTCCTGCAGCAGCCTGAATATTTTATTCATAACCACGTCCTACTCTGTCCGGATGATACTTGATTTCATCGATCCTCACCACAGGGACAAACATGGCCATCGATATGTCTTCGTTTGGCTTTACACCGATACAATGGGGTTAAGTGACTTTTTCCAGCAACTTTGGCAGAAAAATATCCTTCATGCAGTAGCCGCTGTGGATTCGCAACGGGTGTATACCTTTGAACCCTTTAGTGAGGAGGGATTTCGTTTACAACTTATCGCACACCAAGGCGGAATATATTTCTACGACAAATTAAAAAATTTCCATCACTTTCAGTTGCGCATCAGTATGTTTACCAACTCGATGTGGGCATATCCTTTGGAAGACTATCAACAAAATGGTTTTGGTGGCGTCGACGGTTGGCTGGCCCGTACTGTAGTGGAACTTTTAAATGCCTCCGCCTTCTACTTTTCACCTGCTCATAACGAAACTTATGGGTCCTATATTAATGGCACCTTTTCAGGGGCCTTAAACGACATTCAGTCGGGCCAAGCCCACATTGGCTTCAATTTGCGATTCAATAAAAAAAGCAAACCGCATATTGAGGAACTGTATCCTCACCTCTGGAAAGTTATCCTCATGTTAGTACCCGCTGCCAAATTGCAGCCCATGTACTTAAACTTTGTTTACGCCTTCAGCGGCACGTTGTGGCTTTGTGTTATGCTGAATTTCGTAGCAGTCGTAATTCTCTTTCGTATATTTCAACATCTGATGCTACGGTGGTCCAACCAAATCCATCGAGAAATAGATTACCATTGGTATCAAATCTGTGAACTTTTCGTAAAAATACATTTACAACAAGATGTTGCCAATTTCCCCAGACTCAATTCCTTACGCCAATTTCTCATAAGCTGGATTATATTTGGTTATCTTTTAACCAGCATGTATTTGGCCAAATTATCTAGCAATTTCGTACAACCTGCTTATGAAAGCGAAATCGATCATCTCAGTGACTTGAACCGGCTTAAGGTTCCCGTCTATGTTTATGGTACTCTATTCGAATCGGTGAAGGAATCGCTAGAGCACAGGGTCTATCAAATGGTAACCGAACATGGCGTCCTTATTCCGTCGAACATAACGGACAGTGAGTTTTGTTTACACATAACGCACACTACAAAGGATATTGCCATAATAACGTACAACCGCGTGGCCGAGTTGATACTGATGCTTTCCTATGACCCTAAAACGAAACGTTATTTATTTCGCACCATTCAAGATTCATTACTTTCGTTGCACGCTACGTACATAGTGACGAAAGGTTCGCCATTTCTACATACATTTGAGAGCATTGTAAGAAAGTTTCATGAATACGGCTTCGTGAAATATTGGAACCGAGAGGAGTTACGAAAGATGGCATCCCCCACGTCTATGTCTGATGCAGATGAACAGAGGGTAGTCTTGAATGTGAACATACTGCAAGGAGCCTTCTATATATGGCTGATAGGGATAACAACGAGCTGCTTGGTGTTTGTGCTGGAGTGTTGGTATTGGCGGCGATTAGCGGGGAGTGCTCTAATTGGGCGGTATGTGTAAAGCTATCCAATGGTAACCCATTAAACACATAGGATTTTTTTTTGGAAATCGCATTACTTATTTTACGTTGTTTGAATAATTTTCGAAAAGTATTTAACAGTTACTCTGTTAAAAAATTATAATAAGAAATCTTAAAAATTAAAAATAAAAAATTAAAAACTTACTTATAACAAATTGATAGTAGATTGAACTACATTCACAAAAAAAAAACTATTTTAAAAGGCATTAATTCGAACGTGTCCGCTCGATATCGATGAACGACAACCATATATTTGTTAGGATAAACCCGTCTGAAATCCCGTGAGATCAATAAACAGGGCTGTCATCGATACCGTTCGACATACTGACAAACAAACAAATAACACCACCGTCTGACTACAGATGGCCTTGCAGTATCCGAAAGCACTACTCACTCTTCGTTCCTGAGTTCCTGATAAACAGTAAGGACAGCTCGTCTACTAAGGCCCTATTCGTTTCTAAGCACTCATCTTAGAGAGCCGACAGCGCCGATCAGCTTGCCTTTCAACCTATATAAATGCGGGATATAGTTTCGTTCGCCCCTCCTGGACATATCTGAGTACAGATCCATATACCATTCAATGGTATAGCTGAAAATTTGCCACGCAAAATCATCACATTAGTCTTTTCGACTACGGATACATAAACACCCACTTGTTTCGATCATTGACCAGCAATACGCATCAAACGTGATTACGGAAGAAGCCATTGCCGCTGTAGTCGTGAGTGTGACTTTTCGAGCTGAAGCATTTTCGTCCATGCGTACAACATGACCTAGCCAACGCAACCGTTGCACCTTAATGCTTTTGACCACGTCAATGTCAGTATACTGCTCGTACAGCTCATGATTCATACGACGCCGATACTCTCCGTTAACGATGATGGGCCCATATATTTTACGGAGTATTTTTCTCTCGAATACCGCCAGAACCGACTCATCCGCCTGTGTCATAACCCAGGATTCTGAGCCATACGTTAAGACAGGTAGAACCAGTATCTGGTATAGCTGGAGATTTGTTCATCGAGAGAGTGCTCTGTCATTGAATCGCTTGCTTAGTCCGTAGTAGCATTCATTTGCAAGCAGGATTCTTCTCCGGATTTCTAGGCTGACATTATTTGCTTTGTTAATGGCGGAGCCTAGGTAGACAAAATTATCTACCACCTCGAAATTATAGTTGTCAACGTTCACACAGTTTCCCAAACGGGTAGATTCTTTGTTCGTTGAAACTAATAACTTTGTTTTGTCCTCGTTCACCGTTAGGCCCATTTTCACTGATTTCTTCTGTATACCTGAGAAGGCTGCAGTCACATTCCGCAGTTTTCGACCGATGATGTCTACGCCATCAGCGTACGCGAGTAGCATGTGGCTTTTGTTGAAAATAGTGCCACTCGTGTTTACTGCAGCTTTTCTCATCACTATGTTGAAGAGACCGCACGATAGGCCGTCGCCTTGTTTTAGGCCTCGTCTGGTATAGAATGGCTTCGTAAGGTCCTTGCCAATCTTTACTGAAGACTTCGTGTCATTCAGCGTCATTCCGCAAAGACGTATCAGCTTCGCTGGAATACCAAACTCTGCCATGGCTTCGAGTAATTTCTGCCGTATCGGGCTGTGATAGGCAGCTTTAAAGTCGACGAAAAGATGGTACATGTCGATCTGTTTCTCTTAGGTCTTTTCCAGGATTTGCCGAAGTGTGAAAATCTGGTCAGTTGTTGATTTTCCAGGTCTATAGCCACATTAATAAGGCCCGATCAGTTTGGATAACACTGGCTTAAGTCTTCACTTGGTAGAATGGGTAGAAGGCTGATACCGCGGTAGTTGGAGTACACACTTGGATCACCTTTTTTCAGCACAGTACATAGTACTTAAATTCCAATCGTCAGGCATACACTCTTTAAGCCAAACCGTGCGGAGGAGCTGGTGCATGCTCGTTATCAGCTCCTTGCCACCGGAAAAAGCTCTGCCGGTAGACCGTCGGCACCGGTCGCTTTGTTGTTTTTCAGCCGCGATATTGCTCTTCTTACCTCGGCTTGACTTTGTGGTGGGCAATCTAAGCCGTCGTCGACAATTGGCGTGATAACTTCACGTGCGCTGCCTTCTGGAACCAGCAGTTGCTGGAAGTGTTCTCTCCATATGTGCAGCACACTCTGCGTATCCGTGACCAGATTTCCATCGTTGTCCTTACAGGTGGGGAGGCCATTACCGTAGCCATTTAGTATTACTTTCTGATAAAATGTTCGGGCCTCACCTCTATCCCTGTATCGCCTCGAGGTTCTCGTTCTCCCGTTCCTTCATCTGACGTTTTTTTTTCGCCTAAATAGCTGTCTCGCCTGTTTTACTTTCTCCTTGTGCCGTTCCTTAACAGCACGGGTTACAATTGGCTGTAGCGTTGCCTTATAAGCAGCATCCTGTTCCACAGATGCTATGCGACATTCTTTATAGTACCAGTATTCGTCTGAGCTCCGCTTTTCATATCCTAGCACGGTTGTTGCGGCGGTTGCCATGGAATGCCCAATATGCTGGTTGGAGTAGGCATTAGCTATCTCTGGGGTTTGCAGCTTCGCGATGTCCAGCTTTCTCTGTGTTTGGTTACGTGCCTTTTTCGCTCTACTCAATCTTGTGCGCACCTTGGCTGCAACCAGGTAATGATCCGAGCCAATATTAGCACCACGGATCACACGCACGTCCATGACATTAGATGCATCAATTACCACAATGATCAATTTGATTTTTGGTGTTTTGATCGGGGATAGCCAAGTTGCCCTGTGGATATCTTTGTGCTGGAATCTGGTTTCACTCACTTCCATGTTCCTTCCCCCTGCGAAGATATCCAGCCTAAACCCGATATCTGACGTGTCGGTATGCAGGCTGAATTTACCGATCGATGGACCAAGAACATCTTACCTTCCTATTTTTGCATTAAAGTCTCCTAGAACAATTTTAATGTCGTGGCCAGGGCAGTGGTCGTATGTTTCCTCTAGTCGCTCGTAAAATGCATCTTTAATCTCATCGTCTTGATCTTCCGTTGGGACGTGTACACAAATCAGCGTAATGTAAAAATATTTCGCACGGATGCGAATGGTGGCTATTCGGTCACTTACAGGGTTAAACTGCGAGACCAGGTGTCGAAGTCTCTTGCCGACTATGAAACCACATCGAAATTCGTGTCTTTCTGCATGGCAGCTGTAAAAGATGTCACAGTTTTTCGTCGTGTGCATCCCTGTCCCATCCATCTCATTTCCTGTATGGCTGTGATGTCAGCCTTGTATTTGTCGAGGACAACCGCCAGTTGGATAGAGGCACCATCTCTGTATAGAGTTCGGACATTCCAGGTTCATATCCTTAAATCATGGTCCTTATATCGTTTGCGGGGGTCGTCAACATTTGGGGGGGTTCTTGTTATATTTATTCTCCGTGTTTTCATAATACAGACAGAAGAGAAAAGCGATGAGGACAAAGACGAGTTCTACGAGAGCCTAAAAAATGTATATGACCGTAGCCCGAGCCATGACATTAAAATTGTACTAGGCGATTTTAATGCTAAAATAGGCAGGGAAACCGCATTTGAGCCTACCATCGGAAAATTCAGTCTGCACACCGAAACGTCGAACAATGGCATCAGACTGATTGATTTCTCTGCGGCAAGAAATATGGTAGTTTGCAGCACTAGATTTGACCATAAAAATATTCATAAGGCAACATGGTTATCTCCAGATCAATTGACAAGGAATCAGATTGATCATGTGGTAGTCGATGGAAGGCACGCATCGAGTGTTCTGGACGTACGAGTGATTAGAGGTGCGAACATTGACTCCGATCACTTCCTTACCGCAGTTAAGGTACGCACAAGACTAAGCATGGCGAAAAACGTACGTAACCAGGCACAACGAAAGCTGGACATCGGTAAACTGCGGACCACAGAGGTAGCAAACGCCTACTCCAACCACCTAACTCAACTGCTGCGGAATGCTCCAACCCTGACAATATAACCTCGCAGTGGCAAAATATAGCCGACTCCTTAGAACGGGCTGCGAGAAGCGTACTTGGGTACTCAAAGCCGTCTCAAGAAGATGCCTGGTACGATGATGAATGTCGCAATGCCACGAGAGAGACGGTTGCTGCATACAGGGCGAAACTGCAGCCAATGGCAACGCGAGCTGTTCGTGAACGGCACAGGGAGAAGAGACGACAGGCAACGCGTCTTTTTAGAAGAAAAAAGAAGGAGCTGAAGAAGAGGCAGGACGAGTGCACTGAGTTGCTCCGAAGTAGAGGGGAAGCCCGAAAATTCTACAAGAAAGTGAAAGCGAGAATGCGTGGAACAGGGTTGCCCTCCTGCAAGGACAGCGATGGTCAGCTAGTGACGGACCCGGATAACGTTCTAAAGATATGGAGAGATCACTTTAGAAATTTACTGGATACTGACACCACTCCAGAAGACCCCGCTCCAATCTATGACGATGGTATTAACTGTCCACCTCCGAGCCAGAGCGAGATACGTATGGCCATCTCCCGCCTTAAAAACAACAAAGCTGCTGGAGCCGATGGTCTCCCTGCTGAATTGTTTAAGGCTGGCGGGGAGGAGCTGATTAGGAGCATGCATCAGCTCATGGAGAACATCTGGCAAGAGGAGAGCATGCCCGGGGATTGGAGTCTCAGTCTGTTATGTCCCATATACAAGAAAGGAGATCGTAGTGAATGTAAGAACTACCGTGGAATAAGCCTATTACCAATTGCGTACAAGGTCCTTTCAAGCATATTGTGTGAACGTCTAAAGCCAATTGTAGAAAAACTAATTGGACCATATCAGTGCGGCTTTAGACCTGGCAAATCTACGACGGATCAAATATTCACCTTACGACAAATCCTGGAAAAAACCCATGAAAAGCAGATCGACACCTACCACCTCTTTGTCGACTACAAAGCTGCCTTCGACTCTCCGATAAGGAATAGGCTTTATGAGGCCATGTCTGAGTTTGGTATTCCTGCAAAGCTGATTAGACTTTGCAAATGTACCTTAGACAACACCAAATCCTCGGTTAAGATTGGTAAGGATCAGTCTAAACCATTCAACACGGAAAGAGGTCTCAGGCAGGGCGATAGCCTGTCCTGTACACTATTTAACATAGTTATGGAGAAGGTGATGAGAAAGGCTGGTATCAACATGTCTGGCACCATATTCCACAAAAGCCACATGCCACTAGCCTACGCCGATGATATAGATATCATTGGCCGAAATCTGCGGGATGTTACTGCAGTTTTCTCATCGCTAGAAAAGGAGTCAGCAAAAATGGGTTTAGCGGTCAACGAGGACAAAACAAAAAATAATGATTTCGACGAACAAAGAGTCCTCTCGATGGGGACGCACCGTGAACGTTGACAATTATTGTTTTGAGGTAGTCGACGAATTTACCTACCTCGGATCTTCCGTCAACAAGATGAATAATGTCAGCCAAGAAATTAAACGGAGAATAGTGCTAGCCAATAGATGTTTCTACGGACTTCGGCAGCACTTTAGTAACACCACCTTCTCTCGGAATACTAAGAAACAGCTATACCAGGTGCTTATCTTACCTGTTCTGTTGTATGGTGCCGAATCATGGGTGCTTACTACAACGGACATACAAAACCTGGGAGTATTCGAGAGAAAAGTACTCCGAAAAATATATGGACCTATCTGTGTCGAAGGCCAGTTTCGCCATCGGATGAACCATGAGCTGTATGAGCTTTACCACGACATCGACGTAGCTAAAAGAGTCAGAATCCAACGACTTCGATGGCTGGGACATGTTGCCAGGATGGATGTAAATGCTCCAGCGAGAAAGGTGTTTGAAGGCGAACCTGAAGGACGGCGCAGAGCAGGGAGACCCAAACTCCGTTGGAAGGACCAAGTGGTAGGCGATGTGCCATCATCTGGTAGGACTAACTGGAGAACACACGCAGAAGACCGAAGCGTGTGGAATTCTTTATTACTTCAGGCCTCAAATTTATGAACTACGTTTCGTAAATTGTAACTGGCCACTTAAGGAAGGAAGGAAGTTTTCATAATAATTTTGTTAAAGGAGATTGGCTTATTAGGCCACCGCGACTAGTTCCTAGTTTCTTGGGGCTGCCAAAGCCACTAAGAGAGCCTGTGTTGAGCTTCAGTAACTTCTGTTACCTACTTCCCAAGACGCATCGGTGGTACCATGCCGATTAGGTTACTCAACATTTCGCCTTCTAACTCTAGCTAACTTCTAAGCGGTTGCTTTAAAGTCATTGCCGGGGGAATAATTGGTCTAAGACCGGAAATGGTTAGCTGCTTGGACAGTGCCACAAAGGAATAGCTTCTGGTCACTCCCAAGTGAATGACAATCAGTAACTTTCCACCTCTGGGCAAAGTCTGATTCCCTATTCTCCAATACGTACGGAAAATATCACTGTTTGGTACGGTTTACATGTCTTGTCCGAACCCTAGAAGCAATGATTCATTCCTCATGTCATTTGCGTGAGTAATGTTTAAAAGAATACGGCGCAACAAGCAATAAATAACTATGTTGAGCCAAACGTTTGGTTCCTACCATTACTCAAGAAATGGATCTGTAGATTGAACACTACGTTCGTGTGATTCGACACCTTTGGAAAACAATTTTTTTCACATGCTCCATCCTTTTCTCAGACAATGTTTAAGTAGCACATTGTCTGTTGTTCGTTTACACTTGTTGAAATAGATTGCTTTTGGTGGCAATCGGAGTCGGGTCACACATCAATTGTGTTATGGTTCAGCAGACAAGGATGAAATGGACTATTCCATAAAGGAACGGGCTTTAGACCCGTAGATGAATTTTACATCATGCCCAGAAATAGTGATCCCGGATAGAGAAGATTGGAAAGCCTTTTCGTTGCCCTTCAGGGGGCTGTCTATCTTCATAGATGAAACAAAAATGAACAATGGGATAGGATCAGGTATATTCAGTGAGGATTTTAATTGCAGCAAACACTTTCGATTGGATGACGATTGCATAGTTTTCCAGGCGAAGATCTTCGCTATTATGAAATCTGTTGAGGAAATATTGGCAAGTAATTTAAAGAAAATCATCGCAATCTATTCGGACGATCAAGCGACCATGCATCTTGGGATCAGCGCACCGACTGTGTGGTATCACTGGATATTTGGTCAAGACTGAAGGGAAGACGAACCAGATCACTATTGGAACTAATCGGAATAATTACAGGACACTGTGACGTTAAAACATTTACATCTAACTAGCAGACGACACGGGAAGACTATTGCAGACTTTGCGACCGTGAGGAGGAAATTTATACCATTGAGCATTTGCTTTGTCATTGCCCAGTTCTTCGCAGAAAACTTAAAAAACTTACTTAATTTCCCTTTGCACCCCATGAATGAGGTATGGGATAGCTTCTCGCGTTGTTGTGAATTAACACGCTTTCTATTTTTAGATTCACAACTAACGGCACCTACTTGTTTATCGACGAATGCGAACGTCACTGTTTTGAGAAGCTCTTACTAGACACGACGATTGAATCGACGCTTAATACTGCGAAGTTGCTGTCAAACAACATTCGAGGGGAGCCGACAATGAAAGAAAATTTTCTTTTTTTCTTTTTTAAGATGACTGGAGCCAGGTTTGAACCTGCGATCCCCCGCATGATAGTCGCGTGTTCTAACCACTATGCCACGGCCGGTCCCATAGTTCTTCGCAGAAGAAGGAAGTAATTCCTCGTAAAATGTTTCTGTGATAGTCTTATCGAATTGTCGTCATGCAACATAGATAATCTGGTGAAGTTTACTGATGGTTTAAGCGGGCGAAAGGGCAGAGGACCAAAGTGTTGAAGGAGAGAACACACCGGAATTTTGTTAACACTTCTTTCTCTTTTCCCTTGTACTATTCTTGTAAACTCTTTCATTATCTTGTACTATACTCTTTGCGTCATATTTCCCTTTTGTTAAATCAGGACAATCGCAATTGACAATAATGGTATACGAGTGTTGTAATAACCGAGCATTGCACTGTGTCATTACATGTCTTCAACTTAAATCTAAACCTTGAATTAGGCATAGGTTATTTCGGGGATATACAGCCTTACCATGTCCAATTTCCATTGCGTTTGGTTCAATTAAAGTCTAGTAAAATCTTCTCAAACAGCTGACGTTTGCATTTATCTATAAACTGTAGGTGCCGTTGTGTGAGGTTTTTTTTTAACGTGATCATGCGAGTCTATAATACATTATGACGCGTTAGATGTGCCTTTCGTCTTTAGATTAGGGGATATCCAATGTGTACAACTTTGTGTAAAAATCTCTCAACCAACAGTTTCTTGCAGCAGCGAAGCCAACCAGTCATATACTGTTTTCGTAGGTGCTGCTAATCAGACAGAACTTTCTGACTACTGAACCAGCAGTATCTGTCCTTTATAATTAAGCTTCCGTAACATCAGTTACCTCCTTAAGACGCAGCGGTTGTGGCATTTAGTTTATGTTACTTAACTTAACTGACTCCACTAAAACTTCACAATCCAAAAATATAATATCATGAACTTTATTTAAATTCTTGGTTTATTATTCTCACCTTAAAAGAAACAAAACTAAAAAAGACCAAAAAACGTCTTACACAAAATTTAATTTAATATAAAAAGCCCACAACGTTATGTTACAAGTTACGATAATATATCCTTTGCCAATGAGAATGCTCTAACCATCGATAACTTCTTTCCTCGCCAGTTGTCTTCGCCAATACCAGTGTTCCGCAGCAAACCCCACACAGCTTATTGTTATGCCACCCAGCCACAGATAGAAGGCACCCTGTAAAATCCTTAAATGCAACACAACTAGTTGATCAGTCTCATCGTCTTCAGGTGCGTGTGATGTAAACTTTGGTGCATCCACTTGCAGCCAATGACCCACCAGGCCATGCTCATGACACAAACTGATAACCTTTTGAAATTTGTGAAAAAAACGATGAACCTTTGGTCACAATATAAGAGGCAAACATTGAACGCAGATATTCCTTTACAATGTGAAAGGAATGACGATTCGTATCATGGTTGTAAGTGTTGATTAGCACTTGTTTGACCATTTCTTGGTTCGTTATCACAGCAACATTTTTCTCTTTCTGCGTTATGTACAAAAGAAATTCATCAATCTTAGTACCGAGTGGAACATTCGAGCGGTGTTTGTTTAGGATTTCATAAATATGGGGCTCTACACGGATTTTCATCATATCAAAGACGGTACCATAGGTGTAGATGGGTACATCCAGACGCTTCAAATCATTGAGACTCTCGATTTCCGGTTCATAATCGGGATGAACAAAATAACTGGACAATTTGGCAAAATACAAGCTGGTCAAGAGATAGCCAAATAATGTCCATGTTATAAAGAATTGTCGGAGAGAGCTGATGCGTGAGAGGCCATCAACACCTTGTGCTATGTGAGATTTCAACAGCATTATAATTATATCACACCACTGCCGCTGCTTGAAGTCGGAATCATATTTGTTACGCCTCAATAGCCTCTCCACACAATGATGATGTATTCTGAAAAGTACAACAACTACAATGAAGTTTAGCAGCACCACAACCCATAATGTTAGGCTAAAGGCTTGAACAAAAATCAAATATAGAGGTCTCATTTTAGCCGCCGGCACCACGATATAAAGCACTCGTCTATGATAGGGATAGGTTTCCTCTATGTATGGCTTGACATGTTCTACAGTATAACGTATGTTGAAACCAACATGGGCTAGTCCTGATTGTATATCCTTAAGGGATCCTGTAAAGGTACCGTTTATAAGATTGCCATAAGTTTCATTGTCCATTGGGGACAAATAAAGAACGGAGGCATTTAAATGCTGCACCACTGTACGGGCCAGCCAGCCATCGACAAGCCTGTAACCGTTATGTCTAGAATCTTTCAATGGATTTGCTCTTATTAAGTCTGAAAACATGGATATACTTAACTGATAGTGATGAAAATTTTTCAGCTTATCATAAAAGTAGGCTCCATGTTGTGGTCCAATGCATTGCAAACGAAATCCCTCATTGCTATAAGGTTCAAAAGTGTACACCTGTTGTGAGTCAACAGCGGCTACTGCATGCAGGATACGCTTATGCCAAATTTGTTGGAAAAAGTCACTTAACCCTTGCAGGTCCGACAAAAGCCATATAAATAAATAGCGGTGGTTATGTTTGCATGGCTGGTGGGGATTTATTAAATGAATAACTCTTTGTGCTTTGATAGGTGAAGTTATGAAAAACAAATTCAAACTGCTAGAGGAGCGTTCAGCTTCAGTTTGCCGCAGTTCTAGGGAAAGTATAACATGCGGCAGTGCGCCCAGGCATTGATGGAGTATATGTAAATTTATTTTATTATCCAATAGCCGTAATGAATCCTTATCCCCATTCCAATACACTATGTTGACCTGAGCTTTGCGTTTTTGGGCTATATCACAGATCTTCAATGAGAATAATCGATTCTTAGGCAAATCCTCCAGGGTTTTCCAGCATGTGGCTCTTTGTGTTAGCACGGTTGATATTGTAATAAATATGATATAGTATTTACGAAATGTGCGACGCGAATTATGCTTCATACCGAAGTTTCTGCTATAAACTGGTAGGATCTTGTGGTAATATACCTGGATAACACTTGCATGTCCAAATACACCATACATTGTGGTCTATGCTTAATTGAATCTTAATTACAGAGAAGTCGCTCTATTAGAATGCAAAGCAATGCCTTTATTTCTACAATAGATTTATCAACGCGTTTTAAAAAACATGACAAACATACATTGCAGTGCAGATAATTATATCTTTTAATACTAATTAAAATTAACTACAGTGTTCATTAATAGTACATATTAGGATTTCGCAAATACTTAGCTGTGCGCATTGAATTTTTAACAGTTTAAAGAGAAAGTGTTGAGAGTCAGTTATTTTGAAAATAATAATATATCGGACTATCTTTATTACTATTCTTTTTGTTGTTAAGCGGATACAAAAAATTTATGAATCTCATGGTTCATACGGCAAATTTACTCTCCGTTGACGATAATGATTCGATTTTTTCAGATTCAAACATTTTCCCAGGATATTCTCAGCATATTCTGCGCCATAGAGGAAGGCAGATAGCACTTGTGGCTAGTAATGCTTAATATCCCAGCGGTAAAAATACCCATTACATAATCGCTGATGCCAGCTGTATTTAGCAGCAATCAGTGATGATTCTCTCGCTTATATTCCACCTTAAATTTAGCATAGGATTGTCATAGGCAGTTTAGTCGGTGCGCTTTCGTTTACAAAGTAAGCGATGATGTCAGTAAGTGTCATTTCAATAGCAATTATGTTATAAGAAGAGATTTACGCGAGCTTGATAACTCGCTTGGTTACGAAGTAACTGACGATGACAGGTGCCATTATTATTAGATCGCTCGCTTTCAATGTCATACTGATGTCATGTATTACTGAATAAGTACTACGTTTAATTTACCGCTGAGACAGAGAGATATAAAGAGAGATGAAGAGAGAGAGAGAGATCTATTTGCGATCACCAGTATTGATCTCTCTCTTGACTTCCATGCTGACAATCTTATGTTTGTTTACTGCTGAGTCAACCATTTCAATGTTAGAGTTACCCAGCAGTAAAAATACTTAATTACTTAATTTTCCTTTACACGCCATGAATGAGGTATGGGATAGCTTCTCGCGTTGTTGTGAATTAACACGCTTTCTAGTCTTAGATTTACAACTAACGGCATCTACTTGTTTATCGACGAATGCAAACGTCACTGCTTGAGAAGCTCTTACTCGACATGCCGATTGACTTGACACTAATACTGCGAAGTTGCTGTCGACAACAGTTGAACCTGTGATCTCCCGCATGGTAGTCGCGTGTTCTTATCACTATGCCACGGCCGGTCCCAGTAAAAATAGCGATTACTTAATCACTGATGTCAGCTATATTTAGTAGCAATCTGTGATGATTAGTATAGGAGTGTTATAGGCCGTTTAATCGGTGCGCTCTCGCTTACAAAGTAAGCGACGATGTCAGTAAGTGCCATTCAGATTCAGCATAACCAAAGATAATTTTCTTACTAGCATTTATAACGAGGGTTTTACCTAAGGCTGAGGTGGTATTAGCCGCCTCAAAACCATACGAAATAAAAGTGTGAACTTTCCCTAACTAGGTAAGATATTAGGTATATATTTATTTCCTTAATTTACAATCCACAAAATTTGAAAAGAATGAAACATCCCGAGTTCTTAAGCTAAAGTGTCGTCACTGGTTTGATATCCTTAAGATGTTTGATGTCGGGTAATGATACCTGGGGTTATGTTTGGTCGTTGACCTCGTATCGTTATTTTTGTATGGAGAAGCTGTCCTTAGACTAGCGGCAATAAGTCGGTGAGGGGCAACAGGACGGGCTTGATGATGCGGTAATTCGGTGACTGGGCGTTGCAGTGATTCGGGTGGTGTCGAGAACCCGCAGATAATTTCGGTATGACCTTCTGGTGGAATTTGCTAAAGTCCTGGAATAGAAGAATAAGAACAACTATTAATAGGTCCTGGCATTACAAGTACTAGGACTCGTTGTACAGACTAAGCGTCTGTTATATAGACTTAGGGTCCGATAGTACAGGCTTATATCCCGATTATACAGACTTATTGTACGATTGTACAGACTCGTAGGTCTGATTGTACAAGCTCGTTGCCCGGTTGTACAGACTTAGTGTATGATTATACAGGCCTATAGCCCGGTTGTACAGATTTGGTGACCGTTAAACAAAGAAAGTTGTCATCGTACAAACCCAAAGGATCAAGGAGATCAGATAACATTTATTGATTTGACATTAAACTGGAGGTGTCACCGACGGTCGTAGTAGAAAAACGTAGTTTCCTTATCTTATGGGTGACATGATCCAAATAAGAATTATAAAGTAGTTGCCTGTTTTATGTTTGCACTAAACGCAGCGATTTAGAAATAATCGTTGTGCTTATATTATTCTAGTTATTATATTAAAATGTTCAGACAAAATATAAATTTCATCACGTTACACCTTATTTGCAAGTTAAACTTGTTTCATGAGTATACTGGCCTCGCTTAAGGCCTTCTTACAGGAATTGACCATGAAATGCAATTGAATGTTATTTAAAAACGAATAAAGTCTAGGAGGGGTCTAAGAAGGCCTACCGGATCCAAAATATGCCCTTCAGACTTATGAAAGAAGGCCTGTTTACTAATGATATTGCAATTCACCTTTATCCCTGTACTTTTTGTGCCTTTCACTCTCTTTTATGCCGCATAGATGATTTTTCTGCTTGAGGAGGCGCTTGTCTCTCCTCTTCTACATATAACATTCCCTAACACCACACGTTATCACTGACTGATATATTTCAGACAATTCAATTTCTCATACAGTACGTGAGAATCTTCATCATACCAGGACTTGCCTTGGCAGAGGTTTTCATATCCCAGTACGGTCGTTAGTGGCAGTGGTCAGAGAATTCGCAATATGCCACTTTTGTGTATAGCGAACATCTGAGTTTGAGACGTTTGTTTGCAGTATATAAAGGGGTTTGTTAGAATAGGTATTGGCTATCGCGGTAGTATGTAGCCTTGCGATGTCATTGCGTTGAGTGTGATCTTATTTGGCACTGCTAAATCTAGGCTTACGCTTAACGCCTATAAAGCTAGAGACATGTTCTTTAACGATTATCACGTGAAAATATTGGTGTCTCGTCTGTTGATCACACAGTGCAACATTTCTAAGGTCATCGTCTGGTGCCGCCTTCGTACCCAGATATTTTTGAAGTATATACCGAGACTAAAAAAATCCCCAAAGGATTTGGCCCCATTACATCGAAACATTTTTTTATGGATACTCTTATATTTTCACCCCAACACAATTGTTTTATCATTTTTACGGAGTCCATTTTCATTAACCGTTCGAAATTTTTTCTTTTTGTCTTCGGCAAAGTTGTAGATCTAAACCAGAGCAAAAAAAGTGTCAAATAGACCGACCCAAAAAAATTGCCTCCAGTGCATGAAAATTGCAAAAATATGGGAAAAAATTATATTTTTTCATGATGTTTTCCACACAAAATTTATTTCGTTGTACTCCGGCGTATGATTTATGTGGAATATTACTTATTACAATCATAATTTTATGGTGAAAATATCATGAAAAAATAGCCTTTTTTCTCAAATTTTTACAATTTTCATGCACTAGATGCAATTTTTTTGGGTCGGTCTATTTGACACTTTTTTTGCTCTGGTTTAGATCTACAACTTTGCCGCAGACGAAAAGAAAAAATTCCGAACAGCTTATGAAATATGCACCCCCTCAAAATGGTCAAAAAATCGTATTGGGGTGAAAATATTGGAGTATCCATAAAAAAAAGTTTCGATGTAATGGGGCCAAATCCTTTGGGGATTTTTTTAGTCTCGGTATATACCTCAAAAATAGCTAGGTAGGAAGGTGGCACCAATTTATGTGTTGCACTGTGACAGGGGATGTCCACGTCGCCTTATAAATAACTTTGTGTGACAATCTGATTACATTTAGTACTATGTTTCTTGCCGAAGCAAAGCTTACCTGTCAGGAGCAGTAATCGGAGGTGATGATATGCAGACTATGTAATTTTGCGACTGCTGAACTATAGAATGCATTATCGGCGCTCATTTTTTTTTGCTGAATATAAATCCACAGAAAATTTCTGTTCTGTGCATCCTTGTCCCGTACATCTCATTTCCTATATAGAGGCATAATCAATGCTAAATATCACAGTACCAAAACCAGTCTACAATACTGGTTTTATAGGAAATACACTTTAGGTAAGATATCACCCAAATTTTCACACAAGATACAAATTAGGGGAAAGGACAGGTTATGAAATCTTTTCGTTAAATTTACAACTGTCAATTTGGCTACCAGATTACTGTAGCATAGCTCAGGCCGAAATAGTGGCACAACAAATGTATGTGCTGATAGTAAAGCGACCATCAGATCCCTGAAGAACACACACAACACTTCCAGAATTGTTCAAGAATGTCGGGAGTCTCTGGAAGAGATAGCAAGGCATTCAAAGGTTACGCTCACATATATGGTAATAGCCGGCGTACTGACTGAGATTGCCACCATCATATGGTAAGTTTACTGTGACATAGGTGCTCAACAAATAGAAGAGACACTCAAACTTATTGCTAAGGAAATATGAGAGAAAAATCCCACTTGTACAGCAACCAAACAGATTTGCTTTAACATGGACATGCAGAGGACACGATTTGTATTAACCCTGACTTAATTCCATCTTAGAAACATGTATGCTATGGTAACCACTTACTGGCAAACACTAAAATGTTGAGACTTCCCTGCATCGTAGAAGCTACAACGATGAGCAAGAAGAGAAACAACAGAACATATTTCAAATCACTGCTCTGCCTTCGGTGACCATTTAGGTTTGTTATTTGAAACTGCTTGGAATTACTCTTACCTTAGAAACCAAGGGACCGGCCGTGGCATAGTGGTTAGAACACGCGACTACCATGCGGGAGAACCCCTGGCTCCAGTCATCTTAAAAGAAAAAAAAATACTTTCAGTGTCGGCTCCCCTCGAATGTTGTCGACAGCAACTTCGCAGTATTAGTGTCGAGTCAATCGGCATGTCTAGTAAGAGCTTCTACAACAGTGACGTTAGCATTCGTCGATAAACAAGTAGATGCCGTTAGTTGTGAATCTAAGACTAGAAAGCGTACCTCATTCATGGGATGTAAAGGGAAAAAATTAAGTTTAGAAACCAACCAGTGTGTGAGAAAATATAATTCTTGATATTAAGTAACACTTTATTTTACCGTTTAAAATTTAAAGAGTAAAGTTGACATTGTAATGATGACATTATAATAACATTAAAACTTACATCTTCTGCTAACTTTATCACTAACTGACAAAAAATAATTACATATATTTCATTCCAATTTTCATAAGTTATGCTAGTTAAAACATCTTCTTCTCTTTGTCGTATTTCCACCGCCCAATTTTTGCATCGCCATTTGTCTCCGCCAATACCAGTGTTCCGCTGCAAAACCCACACAGCTGATAACTATGCCCCCAAACCATAGATAGAAGGCACCCTGTAATATACCTAATGTCAACACCACTCGCAGATCCGTTTCATCGTCTTCAGGTGCTTGTTTTTTAAACTTTGCTGCGTCCACCTGCAGCCAATGACCTTCGAAACCATGCTCATGAAACAAACTGATAACCTTTTGAAATTTGTGAATAAATGGTGATCCCTTGTTCACAATATACGTGGCAAACATGTAACGTAGATATTCCTTTACAATGTGAAAGGAATGACGTTTCGTGTCATAGTTATAGGTGTTGAGTAGCACTTGTGTGGCCAATTCTTGATACGTTATCACAGCAACATTTCTCTTTTTCTGTGTTATGTCCAAAATAAATTCATCAAGCTTAGCACTTAGTGGAATATTCGAGCGTAGCTTGTTTAAGATTTCGTAAATGTGGGGTTCTACACTGATTTTCATCATATTGAAGACAGCGTCATAGGTGTAGATGGGTACCTTCAGACGATTTAAATCATCAAGTTTGTCGATTTCCGCTTCTGAATTGGGATGAACAAAATTACTGGACAATTTGGCAGAATACAGGCTGGTCATGAGGTAGCCAAATATTGTCCATACTATGAAGAATAGTCGGAGAGAGCTGATGCATGAAAGGCCTTCAACACCTTGAGCTATTTGCGACTTTAACAACATTAAAATGACGTCATACCAGCGTCGCTTCTTAAAGCCGGAATCAAGTTTATAAGGCCTTAACAGCATTTCCACACAGTAATGATGTATTATACCGAGTATTATAACTACTACAAAGTTTAGCAGCAACACAACCCATAATGTCATGCTAAACGCTTGAATGAAAATCAAACATAAATGCCGAAGTTTAGCAGCCGGCACCACTATATAAATCACTTTTCTGTGATAGGGATAGGTTAACTCTACATGTGGCCTTATATGCTCGATGGTAAAGCGTAAGTTAAAACACATATGGGCGCGTCCCGAATATATGTCCTTAAGGGATCCTGTAAAGGTACCGTTTGTAAGGGTGCCATAAGTTTCATTGTCCAATGGATATAAGTAGACAGCTGAGGCATTTAAATACTGCACCATTGTACGTGCCAGCCAGCCATCGACAAACCTGTAACCATTATGCATAGAATCATTCAAAGGCTTTGCTCTGATTGGGTCCGAAAACATGCTAATACGTAGCTGATAGTGATGAAAGTTTGTTAGTTTATCATAAAAGTAGCCATCATGTTGTGATCCAATGCGTTGCAAGCGAAATCCATCTTGACTAAAAGGTTCAAAAGTATACACTCGTTGTGAGTCAATAGCGGCTACTGCATGCAGGATACGCTTATGCCAAATTTGCTGGAAAAAGTCACTTAACCCCTGCAGGTCTGATAAAAGCCATATAAATAAATAGCGGTGGACATGTTTCCATCGTTGGTGGGGATTAACGAAGTCTATAACTCTCTGTGTTATGGTAGGTGAAGTTATGAAATATATATTCAAACTGCTATAGGAGCGTTCAGCTTCAACTTCTTGCATACTTAGGGAACGCATAACATGCGGCAGTGCGCCCAAGCATTGATGGAGAATATTTAAATTTATCTTATCATCCGAGACCAATAATGAATCGTTGTTGCCATTCCAATATACTAAATTGACGTGAGCATTGCTTTGTTTAGCAATATCACAGATCCTCAATGAGAATAATCGATTCTCAGTTAAAATCTCTAGGCTTTCCCAGCATGTGGCTCTTTGTATTAGCAAGATTAATATTGTTATTAATGTAGGGATATAATCACAAAATGCGTAAATCCTATGATGCTTCATACTGAAGTTTCTACTATGAACTGTTAAATTTTGATGAGTCTTTGTGGCAATAGTCGTGGATAACATGTGCGTGTTATAAGCGACAATTTGCAGCTACATTGTAGGGTTACAATATTGACCTATGCATAATATAATCCTAATTATAGCGAAGTCGCTGTAATAGATTGCAATCAATGCCTTTAATTCTATGGAAGCTTTTGTGAGTTATGCCGGCGCTTAAACAAACGATGAAGCTTTTATAATTACACTCTTCAAAATGGATTTTAGAGTATTCATTTTTGGTTTTCGCAAATGTTTAGTTGTCCGCATTGAAGTTTAACAGTTTAAAGAGAGACTCCGGTTACAGTTATTCAAAGAATTGGAAAAAAATTTAGATATTGCACAATATTTATTATTATTGTTTTTATTATTTGGTGGATACAATAGGTTTTGATCCTTCAATTTAAAATTATTTCCTAGTGCTTCGGTCTTTTGCACTCCGTTGATAGTTCGAGTTTACTACTTAGGATAACAACTCCTTAATGTATTTCATCCAAGGAAGTTTTACTCAACCCTCTATTTCTCAGACCGTTTTGAACTAATTCCATCCATTCGCATAACCCAGCCCCAAGCAGCCAGCGCATTCGTTCTAAGGGTGTCCGAACAAGAGCGCAATGTTTAAAATTTAAATAAAACAGATATTTTAAAAAAAATCGTGAAACTTTATACATCGTAAAGTAGACAGAATGAGGTTATGCATGGAACAATATATCGGGCAGATGGCCGCCGCGGCTTTGCTGGCATGCACGCGATCTTTTAATGAAATTTTCAATGACCGTTTCGCATAAATGCTGCGGTATTTCATTAATGCAGCGTCCAATTTCCTCTTTTAAGGCTTGAGTCGTCGTCGGCTTATTCGTGTAAACCATCGACTTCAAAAAACCCCAAAGAAAAAAATCTAATGGTGTTAAATCGCACGATCTAGGCGGCCAATTCTGATCTCCAAAACGCGAAATAATACGACCGGGAAATGACTGAGCAATTGAATTGTTTCACTGGCTGTAGGACATGTGGCACCGTCTTGTTGGAACCACATGCCCTCCACATTCATTTCTTCAATTCGAGGCAAGAAAAAACTGGTTATCATTTCACGATACCGATCACAATTGATTGTTTGCGCTTGACCTGCCTCATTTTCATAAAAAAAGGTCCAATGATTCCTCCAGCCCAAAAACCACACCACACAGTGACACGTTGAGGATGCATTTGCTTCTCGTGAATCACTCGAGGATTTTCCTCACCCCAAATGCGACAATTCTGCCTATTGACAAAGCCATCAAGATGGAAATGGGCCCCGTCACTGCAGATGATTTTAGCTGCAAAATCAGCATTTTCATGTTGTCTCTCCAATACCCAATTAACGGACTCCCTTCGCTGTCCATGGTCAGCTGGCTTCAGTTCCTGAGTCAATTGAACTTTGTATGCATGAAGATGCAAATCTTTCGTCAAAATTCGCTGCATAGTGAATCTGGGGACACTAATTTGCTGAGCTCGGTGTCGAATTGAGATAGATGGAGTTTGAGCGACATCATCAAGTACAGCTGCGACATTTTCGGTCGATCGACCTGGTCGATGGCGCGTTGTTGTCTTTACATCACTAACAGACCCAGTTTCGACAAATTTATCCATTAATCTCTTTACAGTTGACTCTTTTGGAGCATTATTGTGACCCCAATTTGATCGCAATTTGCGAACTGTAGCCGCAAAACTTTCACCATTTTGGTAAAACAATTTCACAATGGGAATGCGTTGTTCATTAGTGTAGCGCTAAATTTTTACTAACCTCGTACCTTATACTAGCAAACAATAATAATTGTTCAAATGTCAAACAATGACACTTCGAATGTTGCCAAATTTAAAAATTGCGTTCTTGTTGGGACACCCTTTATTAGGAAGCGCCTGACTGCAACGATGCCATTATGCAGCTCATGAGTAATATGAGGATAGTAAATGAATTAGTATTTGTAATATTTTTCTCTGGAAGACTCCCAAAATAGATTTATCCGCGTATGCCATTATCCAGGATTCTGCGCTGTAGAATATATAGGATCAGTGTCTGGTACAGATGGATCTTAAGTAGGCGCGAAAAGGGCTTTTCCATTAAAAAACTTGTGTTCTGAGATTAATACTCATCTCTTGGTTTCCATGCTGACATCGTTTACTTTTAATTATAAGGTAGACCTTACTTATCATCTACAACTTTATAGTAATAGTTGTCAACGTTCACGCGCCGTCACAGACTATCGCCCAGTCTCAGTTTTTATCGTAAGGGACTTAGGCCTTCGCAAGAATTTGGTCACATCCGTTGTATATTATAAATCTACACTAATTAGGTTCATTTAATTTCGTTAAGAAGTTTCTTTCACATTACACCCTAGACATGGATCGATTTTTTAAGCCATAAACTCTCTGATGTCAAGTACTGAGCATGCGTTTCTTCAGACAAATCGTGTTTTGCAATGTTGACTGTGGGTTACCAGCTCATTGTGTAACGTGACGAAAGTCGTCCGTACATATATGCCACCTACACATACACCTACTCTAACTACACAATTATGACCTTATAACCCCTTTTTCTTCTTAATTTATTTCACTCCCAGTGGACCATAGGGCCTCAACGTAGTTTCGGTTTTCCACGTCGCCTGCTGCCTTGCGGGTTCCACTCTAAGGCTTGTCCACAGATTTCTGTTGGTGGCTCTTGCAAGGTATGTCCAATCCAATTCCATTG
Organism: Muscina levida; assembly: GCA_964034835.1. NCBI lineage: Eukaryota > Metazoa > Arthropoda > Insecta > Diptera > Muscidae > Muscina > Muscina levida. The sequence goes on along the minus strand of OZ035880.1, from coordinate 31,700,086 downwards.
TCTCTTATTGATTTCGTATTGTATCAGAACTGGTTGCATTTCTCTAGAAGTTGTTTATGGGATATTGCATTTGGCCACCAGATCTTTAAAAATTTTCTTAGGCTTTTATTCATGAAAGTTTAAAGTTTCCTCATAAGCACATTCGTCATCAGCCAGGACTTACATCCGTATAGGAGCACTGATTTTATAACCTCTAACCACCAATAATAAACTTGCCATTTACGCTTGAATAGCACTAACCAACCCAATCTGCATTCACTATTTCAATTACTTCAAATACAACTAAGATCGAATGTCAACAACTTCAACCAGGCGATCGGCCATCTACAACCTTCATTTGCCATTGAATACAAATAATTCTACAACTACCAGCAGGTCAAACTCCAATACCATCGATCACAAGACCACCGTAACGCTCGGCAAAGCACCCGACTACCACCAACTACACATTCGGCATTCGCCACGAACGGCAAATGAGAGCGACGACCACCACCCAGCCAACACATTCCGAGAAAGACGTTACAAGGAAGAATGTTAATTGAAGCTGTGTGATGCCATGCAATTCTCATTACAAAGGTTGATACCGCAGCGAAGTTTAATGCAAAGTTGCTTCTTCTCAGGCCAATAATTTATCGAAAAAATATTCCTTTGTTTAATCGGACTTCGGTCTGTTGGACCAACTTTTGTTGGTTTAACCCAAATTTCATAGGTTTAACTCGACTACGGTCGGTTGAATCGAACTTCGGTCTTTTTTTTTCGGATTTCGGTCTGTTGAATAGGACTTCGGTCTGTTAAATCGGACTTCGGTCTATTGAATCGAACTGCGGTCTGTTAAATCGGACTTCAGTCTGTTGAATCGAACTTCGGTCTATTAATTCGGATTTCGGTCTGTTGAATCGAACTTCAGACTGTTGAAACGGACTTTGGTCTGTCAAATCGGACTTCGGTCTATTGAATAGAACTTCGGTCTGTTAAAGCGGACTTTAGTGTGTTGAATCGGACATCGGTCTATTGAATCGAACTGCGGTCTGTTAAATCGGACTTCGATCTGTTAAATCGGACTTCCATCTGTAAAATCGGATTTCGGTCTGTTGAATCGGACTTCCATTGTTCTTCTGGTGTAATTTTCGGGCTTTACCTCTGTTCCTGTATTCGTCAATGCACACATTGTTCCGCTCCTTCAGCTCTCGTTTTTTTTCGCCTGAAGAGTCGAGTCGCCTCCCGCCTCTTCTCCATGCACTTCTCATGAACATCTCGCGTTGCCATTGGCTGCAGTTTGGCCCTGTATGCAGCATCTTGTTCCCGGGTAGCATTGCGGCTTTCTTCATCGTACCAGGCATTATCATTTAAGGACTTCACAGACCCCAGTACTGACCGCGCAGTCATATCCATCGTGTGGGCAATATATTGTCATTGCACGTTGGTATTTTCGGAAAATGGAGCATCACGAAGTAGTTGAGTGAGTTCGTTGGAATAGGCTTTGGCTATCTCCGCGGTCTGCAGTTTAGCAATGTCCAGTTTTCTCTGTGCCTTGCAACGCAGGGTTTTCGCACTACTTAGCCTAGTACGCACGTTCACTGCACTGAGGTGGTGATTCGAGTTGATGTGCGCACCCCTGATCACTCGCGTCTAAGACACTTCACGTGTGCCTTCCATCGATTACCACGTGATGAATTTAGTTTCTCGTTACTTGATCGGGAGATATTCACGTTGCCGTAAAGCGGTAACCTTGTATTTTTCGAGAACTTCCGCCAGTTGGATGGAGGCACCTGGTCTATACTGTGTTCTAACATTTCAGGTGCATATCCTCAAATCATGGTCCTTAATTCGTTTGCAGTGGTTGTCAACATTTTGGGGGGTCCGTTTTATTCTTTTCTTAATTCTTTTCATTGCAATAATTCAAATGTCGGTGGCGGGTTGCAACCCCGCGCACCACGTCGCAGTTTTCTCCTCCTGCCAGGATTTTGTTACAGCCGCCTATTCTTGACCAGATGCTGACCAGGGTACCGCTCAATCTGAGCCGACGTGGCTGGGTTTTATGTGTCGCCTGTCACAGTTAGCCGTGCTCTGACGGATGTCAAAATCACGTTTCCAGGCGTCACCACCTAGAGGTACTCCGTTCACAGTAGTACTACGAATACGAAGATCTGTGAAAAGACTTGAAGTGCAATTGGCAAGGATCACTCTGGGTTTGCCAAGTTAAACCGATCAGAAGCTTTACCTTGAATCACACTCCCGACTGTTGAGTTACAGTAACTTTTTTTACGTTCTCTCTAAAACGCATTCATTTCACTTACTTAAATATGTTAATGCAATTTACATAATAAAACACCAAGTTTAATAAGAACATAATTTATTGACAAAATAGTACACAAGTGGTTATACAAAAAATCTCTTCTTCTCCTTGTCGTATTTCCAACGGCCAATAACGACCCCTAACCACCGACAACTCCATTCACCGCCAGTTGCCTCCGCCAATACCAGTGTTCCGCTGCAAAACCCACACAGCTTATTATCATGCCACCCAACCATTGATAGAAGGCACCCTGCAATATCCCTAAAGTCAATACAACTCGCTGATCTGTGTCAACGGCTTCAGGTGCGTGTGATGCAAACTTTGGTGCATCCACTTCCATCCAATGACCCTCTAGTCCATGTTCATGTAACAAACTTATAACTTTTTGAAATTTGTGAATAAAAGGTGAACCCTTGGTCACAACGTACGAGGCAAACATTGAACGCAAATATTCGCTTACCATGTGGAAAGACTGACGCTTCGTGTCATAGTTATAGGTGTTGAGCAGTACTTGTTTAGCCATTTCTTGATGTGTTATCACGGCAACATTTTTGTATTTCTGCGTTATGTACAAAACAAATTCATCAAGCTTATCACTAAGTGGAACACTCGAGCGCAGTTTGTTTAGGATTTCGTAAACATGGGGTTCTACACTGAATTTCATCATATCAAAGACGCCGTCATAGGTGTAAATGGATACATCCAGACGTTGCAAATCATTGAGACTTTCAATGTCAGGTTCGTATACGGGATGTACAAAATAACTGGACAATTTGGCAAAATACAGACTGGTCAAGAGGTAGCCAAATAATGTCCATGTTATATAGAATTGTCGGAGAGAGCTGATGGGCGAAAGGTCATCGACACCTTGTGCTATTTGGGATTTCAATAGCATTAAAATGACGTCATACCACTGTCGCTGCTTGAAGTCGAAATCAAATTTGTTATGCCTTAACAGTATTTCCACACAGTAATGATGTATTATACCGAGTATAATAACTACTACGAAATTTAGCAGCACCACAACCCATAATGTTATGCTAAAGGCTTGAACGAAAATCATATATAGTGGTCTCATTTTAGCCGACGGCACCACGATATAAATCAGTTTTCTGTAATATGGATAGGTTTCCTCTAGGTGTGGCTTGACATTTTCTGTGGTATAGCGTAAGTTAAAACCAATATGGGCTAGTCCTGATTGTATATCCTTAAGGGATCCTGTAAAGGTACCGTTTATAAAGATGCCATATGTTACATTATCCATGGGTGACAGGTAATGACCTGAGGCATTTAAATGCTGCAGCACTGTACGCGCCACCCAGCCATCAACAAGCCTATAACCGTTATGTCTAGAATCATCCAATGGCTTTGCTCTTATTAAGTCTGAAAACATGGATATACGTAACTGATAGCGATGAAAGTTTTTTAGTTTATCATAAAAGTAGCCATCATGTTGTGGTCCAATGCGTTGCAAGCGAAATCCATCATTACTAAAAGGTTCAAAAGTGTACACCCGTTGTGAGTCAACAGCAGCTACTGCATGCAGGATACGCTTATGCCAAATTTGCTGGAAAAAGTCACTTAACCCTTGTAGGTCTGTTAAAAGCCATATAAATAAATAACGATGGATATGTTTGCATGGCTGGTAGGGATTTATAAAATCTATAACTCTCTGTGCTATGATAGGTCAAGTTATGAAATACACATTCAAACTGCTAGAAGAGCGTTCAGCTTCCGTCTGCGACAAACTTAGGGAACGCATAACATGCGGCAGTGCGCCCAAGCATTGGTAGAGAATATCCAAATTTAGTTTATCATCTAGGACCAATAATGAATCGTTGTCACCATTCCAATACACTATGTTTACTTGAGCATTGCGCTGTTCAGCAATATCGCATATCTTCAATGAGAATAATCGATTCTCTGTAAAATCTTTACAAGTCTTCCAGCATGTGACGCTCTTTGTTAGCAAGATTGATATTGTAATACAAATGATGTCAATTGAATAATGCTTCATACCAAAGTTTCTGCTATAAACTGATAAGTTTTAATGAAACGTTGTGGCAATAGCCCTTGATGAAATGTGCATGTCATGGTAGACATTTTGGGCCTACAATGTTGCAGTTACACTATTGGTCTAATAATTTTAATTATTAATCTTAGTTATATTGTAGTTGCTCTATTACATCGCCCTCAATTGCACTCTATGGTAGGTTGTTTTAAAGCGATTTAATAAACAGCAAAGGATTTTTAGTCTCTCAATTGAATTCCCTTTAAAATTAATTACATTTAGGTTTAAGTTTGAACAGTTTTTAAAACCGCTACCGACATTTGAGTAGGAAAAGAATAAAATGACCCCCCCCCCCCCAAAATGTTGACGACCACCGCAAACGAATAAAGGACTAGATTTGAGGATATGTACCTGGAGTTTTAGAACACTGTATAGTCCAGGCAGAAGTCCTCGAAGAATACAAGGCTGACATAACCGCTTTATGAGATATCCGGTGGACGGGACACGGTGCTCGCGCATGTAGACGTGCGACATCTATATATGAATTTGTGGTTGGCAAGAGACTGCGACACCTAGTCTCAAGGTTCAACCCGGTGTGTGGACGTAAAGCCACCATAAAACACATATATACCCGTAGGGGAGTATCGCCTCCACGGACCCGAGAGAACCACCAGTGGGTGTCTTTCTGGCTCTGCAAGAAAGGACCAAAGAGTCTAAAGATGGTACCACGGGCGGTTGGGGGCCCTAAGTAGCGTAATAATTACTTACGCACCGAATGGGTATGGAACAGTGTTCTGTGCCTCGTGGTGGCTGTGATTATACCAAAAGACACGCTGGTAAAATAAGAGTTTGATGCTCGGGAGAAATGGAGCTGGGTGTCCCTTGATACCATACGAGTCTCGCATCTCTCATTGTGCAACTTACACACTCTTAGTTGAGTGGGGCGTTGCACTCTCAACGTATTGGTGATGGGTAGCACCAAAACCTATAACAAGGGTGTAACAATGATTGTAGGAACACTGTTACGTTGTTACGGACTAATTTCAATATAAAGCGAAAGATTATAATTGTGTCAGACTCTTTGGGCAATAACCATTCAGTTTATGTTTGTGTAATGTCCAACGAGTAGTAGCCTTGTGCTACAAAATGGTGATGCTAGCATGATGGGGTACTACGGTACCTATCAGAAAGTAGTTTTGTTGCGGTCTGCCAGATGGGGAGCTATGGTGAGCTAGCTTAAGGAGACGAAGAGTTTAGCCGACAGATTACTTCGGTAATCTGGTGGTGGGTGTGAGCCGGCCGGATGGGAACTTTGGTTCTAGCAGATGGCGGCGTGGAGCAAATTGAGTGCTAAGGAAGGAATGGTTATTGCCCTTACGACTAAATAGTAGAATATTAAAAACATCAAGTAGCAAATAATAACAGTTGGGGGCCAGATCGGACGGAGTGCAAGCCTTGAGCTTGTACTTGTCAGTCAGTCTGGTATCCCCTCACAAGAGTTATTAAACAATTTGAATATTACGTGGCGTGTTTAAATTAGATCCGGGCCTTAACAGCGGCATAGTAGTATGTTCTAGTGGGGTGGAGCCCAACATCTGGTCAGATCTACACGACGATACTAGATGTAAAACACAACGACTCATAACACTTATATGTGCCCATGCTCCGACAGAAGAGAAAAGCGATGAGGACAAAGACGAGTTCTATGAAAGCCTTGAAAATGTGCATGACCGTAGCCCGAGCCATAACATCAAAATTGTACTAAGTGATTTTATTGCTAAAATAGGCAGGGAGACCAAATTAAAGCCTACCATCGCAAAATTCACTCTGCTCACCGAAACGTCGAACAATGGCATCATACTGATTGATTTCTCTGCGGCAAGAAATATGGTAGTTAGCAGCACTAGTTTTGAACGTGGAAATATTCATAAGGCAACATGGCTTTCTCCAGATCGATTGACTAGGAATCAGATAGATCACGTGGTAGTCGATGAAAAGCATGCATCGAGTGTTCTGAACGTACGAATGATCAGGGATGCTAACATTGACTCCGATCACTTCCTTATCGCTATTAAGGTACACACAAGGCTAACCATGGCGAAAAACGTACGTAACCAGGCACAAGGAAACCTAAACATCGGTAAACTGCGGACCACATAACTCAACTGCTGCGGAATGCTCCAACTCCTGAAAATAATACCTCGTAGTGGCATAGAACGGACTGCTGCAAGTGTACTCAAGCAGATGACTGGTACGATGATCAATGTTGCAGTGACACGAGGGAGACGGATGCTGCATACATGGCAAAACTGCAGCCAATGACAATGCGTGCTGTTCGCGAACTCGTTTTTTTTAGACGAAAAAAGAAGGACCTAAAGAAGAGACTTGATGAGTGCACAAAGTTGCTCTGAAGTAGCGGGGACGCCGGAAAATTCTACCACAGAGTTAAGGCGAGAATGCGTGGAACAGGTTTGCCCTCCTACAAGTACAGCGATAGCCTGCTAGTGACGTACCCAGATAACGTTCTGAAGATATGTAGAGATCATTTCAGAAATATACTCCAGAAGACCCCGCTCCAATCCATGACGATGGTATTAACTGTCCACCTCTGAGCCAGAGCGAGATACGCGTGGCAATCTCCCGTCTGAAAAACAACAAAGCTGCTGGAGCCGATGGTCTTCCTGCTGAATTGTTTAAGGCTGGCGGGGAGGGGCTGATTAGGAGCATGCATCAGCTCATGGAGAACATCTGGCTTGAGGAGAGTATGCCCGGGGATTGGAGTCTCAGTCTGTTATGTCCCATATACAAGAAAGGAGATCGTAGTGAATGTAAGAACTATCGTGGAATAAGCCTATTACCAATTGCGTACAAGGTCCTTTCAAGCATATTGTGTGAACGTCTAAAGCCAATTGTAGAAAAACTAATGGGACCATATCAGTGCGGCTTTAGACCTGGTAAATCTACGACGGATCAAATATTCACCTTACGACAAATCCTGGAAAAACCCCATGAAAAGCAGATCGACACCTACCACCTCTTTGTCGACTACAAAGCTGCCTTCGACTTTCTGATAAGGAATAGGCTATATGAGGCCATGTCTAAGTTTGGTATTCCTGCAAAACTGATTCGAATTTGCAAATGTACCTTGAAAAACAGCAAATACTCGGTTAAGATTGGTAAGGATCACTTTGAACCATTTAACACGGAAAGAGGTCTCAGGCAAGGTGATAGCTTGTCCTGTAGACAATTTAATATAGTTTTGGAGAAGGTGATGAGGAAGGACGGTGTCAACATGTCTTGCACCATATTCCACTGGCCTATGCCTATGATATAGACGTCATTGGGTGAAATCTGCGAGATATTACTGCAGTTTTCTCATCAAAAGAGTCAGCTAAAATGGAAGCGGTCAACGAGGACAAAACAAAAATAATGATTTTGACGAACAAAGAGTCCTCTCGATGTTGACGCACCGTGAACGTTGACAATTGTTTTCTTGAGGTAGTAGATGAGTTTACCTACCTTGGACCTTTCGTCAACAAGAAAAATAATGTCAGCCATGTGTTTTTACAGACTTTGGCGTTCTGTTGTATGCTTCCGGGTGCTTCATGGGTGCTTCCTACAACGGACATAGAAAACCTGGGAGTAATTGAGAGAAAAGTACTCCGAAAAATATATGGACCTATCTGTGTCGACGGCGAGTTTCTTTGTCGAATGAACCATGAGCTGTATGAGCTTTACCAAGCCATCGACGTAGCTAAAAGAGTCAGAATCCAACGACTTCGATGGCTGAGACATGTTGCCAGGATGGATGTAAATGCTCCAGAGAGGAAGGTATTTGAAAGCGAACCTGAAGGACGGCGCAGAGCAGGGAGACCCAAACTTCGTTGGAAGGACCAAGTGGTTGGCGACGTGGGAACACACGCAGAAGACCGAAGCGTGTTTAATTATTTAATACTTCAGGCCTCAAATGTATGAACCACGTTCGTAAGTTGTAATGGGCCACTTAAGTAGGTATCGTATAGGGGAATTTGTCACGTTTTAGGGTCTTTTGTTTGACATAACAGAAATACTATTTAGTGGGATATGATTATCATTAGTAAAATTCCATGTAAATCATACGCAACGGAGCACAACAGTTTTATGACACCTGCTACAAAAAAAAAACAGTTCAAAATCATTTGATGAATGGAAAAGTTGCTGAAACTGTTGCTAACGTAGGGAAACGTTATATGAACTGATTAAAGGAATTGTAATTCTAAATTTTTTTTAAATTTGTTTCAGCTAATTTGGGCTAGTGGTTCTCTAGTTATGTCAAACAAAAGAACCTAAAACGTGACAATTTCTCCTATACGATACTTACTAACATTAATTCGATATTAAATTATTACGGCATGTAACTTGACAGAACGAATGATCTAGAATTTCTTCTCTTTGGGGCTACTTTCACGTGCAGTTCTCAGAATTGAGTCCCAAATCAATGAGTTGAAAATATTTGTACTGTGCATTTTTTTTAATATTAAACACAACTTGTTAGTAGTTTTTACAATTTATTAAACGAAATTAAAGAGATAAAGATAAATTTAAAGCAATTCCAAAAAAAATATTTTTTTATATCAACAAATTCACTTTATACGCATATCAAGCGATTTTTCTTAAATTATATTCTTAATTGTCTAAACTAACTCCAAATAATTATCCACATTTTCTTCAATTATATCGAATTAGCTCCAACTATCATTAGCGATCACATCCGGATGGGGGACTCTTTGTCCATGGGTATTAGGTCCGAGCACCCGAAACAGCAACGATTGCCGCCGCCAACACCAGCACTCTGCCACAAATCCCAAGCAGCTCACTGTAATCCCTATCATCCATATATAGAAGGCACCTTGCAGTATATCCACATTCAAAACCACCCGTTGATCGCCCACTATAGATTGGGAAGTGCGCGTGACCAACTTTGGCGAATCCATCTGAGTCCAATAATTAATAAAGCCATATTCATGCAGTGCACTGACGATGCTCTGGAATTTATGTATAAATGGCGAACCTTTGCTCGCTACATACGAAGCGTGTATAGCCCGCAGATACTCCTTAACAATGTGATATGAGTAACGTTTCGTTGCAGCGTCATAAGAGCGGATAAATATCAACTCGCCCACTTGGTCATGCGTTAGGATGGCTACATTTTTGGTGGTCTGGGTTATACGTAAACTAAACTCATTGTCGTTTAGATGCGGCGGAATGAAGGAGGCATGTTTAATAATCGTCTGATAGATCTGAGGTTGTAGTGATTCCTCAACAGCATCGAATACATCGCGATAGGCATAGATGGGAACCTTAAGACTTTTCAAATTACTAAGATGATTGATCTCTTCATCGTAAGCAGGGCGAATGAAATTACTGGATAATTTGGCCAAATACATGCTGGTCAAAAGATAGCCAAATATTATCCAGCTTATAAGAAATTGACGCAGTGCATTGAGCCTGGGGAACTTGGCGACAGGTTGATGCATTTGAATTTTAAAAAACATCTCACAGAGCTCTTGCCAATGATGGCGAATTTCCCGACTACTCATTGTGTTGAATAACCTTTGCACCAGTTGCTCAAATATACGGAAAAGTACTAAGATGGCCACAAAATTCAGCATTACACAACCCCATAAGGAGCCGCTAAATGGATGAACAAAACTTAAGTACAAGGGCCTCATCTTGGCAGCGGGCACTACCATGATCAATACACGCCAGCGATAGGGATAAAGTTCCTCAAAATGTTGTTTGCTATCACCTATAGTAAAGCGCAAATTGAAGTTAATGTGGGCTCGGCCCGAGATAATGTCTTTATAGGACCCCGTATAGGTGTTATTTTCATATGATCCATAGGTTTCGTTATCCGAGGGTCTTAAATAAGAGGCCGTGGCATTTAAGCGTTCCACTACAGTGCTGGCCAGAAAACCGTCGACACCACTATAACCACACTTGCTATAGTCTTCCAGAGGCTATGCTCTCAACAACGCCGTAAACATACTGATTCGCACCTGATGGTGATGGAAATTTTTTAATTTTTCATAGAAATATTCCCCTTGTTGATGACCGATAAGCTGCAAACGAAACCCCTCCACGCTGAAGGGTTCAAAAGTATACACGTGTTGCGCATCAACAGCAGCCACTGCATGTATGATATTTTTCTGCCAAAGTTGTCGAAAAAAGTCCATCAAACCCAGTGAATTAGTGTGCAGCCAAATAAACACATATCGATGGTCTTGTTTTTCTCTCTGCTGAGCATCAATGAAATCCACTATTCTCTGAGCAATGTTGGTCGATGTTACGAAAAATATACTTAAACTGCTGCAAAGTCGCTCAGGTTCTACCAGCGTATAATCTAAAGAACGCACTACATAAGGTAGACTGCCCAAACAATGCTGAAGAATGTTCAAATTTATTTTGTCATAAATTATCTGCTGTTCCACCGTTATGTCATTTATATACACTATATTGAGATGGGCATTCGCTTGCTGAACTATATCACAGATTCTTAGTACAAACAATGGCTTGGCCAATAAATTATCCAATTGCGACCAAGATTTGGTGGTGGTGGTGTTGCTTTGCACTAGGATAGTTGAGGCCACCATCAGTGAGACTATCGTCAGGTGAGGTTTCATGGTGGTAAGTGACTAAACCACTGCCGCTGCGTGGCGTGTTTAAATTAGATCCGGGCCTTAACAGCGGCATAGTAGTATGTTCTAGTGGGGTGGAGCCCAACATCTGGTCAGATCTACACGACGATACTAGATGTAAAACACAACGACTCATAACACTTATATGTGCCCATGCTCCGACAGAAGAGAAAAGCGATGAGGACAAAGACGAGTTCTATGAAAGCCTTGAAAATGTGCATGACCGTAGCCCGAGCCATAACATCAAAATTGTACTAAGTGATTTTATTGCTAAAATAGGCAGGGAGACCAAATTAAAGCCTACCATCGCAAAATTCACTCTGCTCACCGAAACGTCGAACAATGGCATCATACTGATTGATTTCTCTGCGGCAAGAAATATGGTAGTTAGCAGCACTAGTTTTGAACGTGGAAATATTCATAAGGCAACATGGCTTTCTCCAGATCGATTGACTAGGAATCAGATAGATCACGTGGTAGTCGATGAAAAGCATGCATCGAGTGTTCTGAACGTACGAATGATCAGGGATGCTAACATTGACTCCGATCACTTCCTTATCGCTATTAAGGTACACACAAGGCTAACCATGGCGAAAAACGTACGTAACCAGGCACAAGGAAACCTAAACATCGGTAAACTGCGGACCACAGAGGTAGCGCACGCCTACTCCAACCACATAACTCAACTGCTGCGGAATGCTCCAACTCCTGAAAATAATACCACGTAGTGGCATAGAACGGACTGCTGCAAGTGTACTCAAGCAGATGACTGGTACGATGATCAATGTTGCAGTGACACGAGGGAGACGGATGCTGCATACATGGCAAAACTGCAGCCAATGACAATGCGTGCTGTTCGCGAACTCGTTTTTTTTAGACGAAAAAAGAAGGACCTAAAGAAGAGACTTGATGAGTGCACAAAGTTGCTCTGAAGTAGCGGGGACGCCGGAAAATTCTACCACAGAGTTAAGGCGAGAATGCGTGGAACAGGTTTGCCCTCCTACAAGTACAGCGATAGCCTGCTAGTGACGTACCCAGATAACGTTCTGAAGATATGTAGAGATCATTTCAGAAATATACTCCAGAAGACCCCGCTCCAATCCATGACGATGGTATTAACTGTCCACCTCTGAGCCAGAGCGAGATACGCGTGGCAATCTCCCGTCTGAAAACAACAAAGCTGCTGGAGCCGATGGTCTTCCTGCTGAATTGTTTAAGGCTGGCGGGGAGGGGCTGATTAGGAGCATGCATCAGCTCATGGAGAACATCTGGCTTGAGGAGAGTATGCCCGGGGATTGGAGTCTCAGTCTGTTATGTCCCATATACAAGAAAGGAGATCGTAGTGAATGTAAGAACTATCGTGGAATAAGCCTATTACCAATTGCGTACAAGGTCCTTTCAAGCATATTGTGTGAACGTCTAAAGCCAATTGTAGAAAAACTAATGGGACCATATCAGTGCGGCTTTAGACCTGGTAAATCTACGACGGATCAAATATTCACCTTACGACAAATCCTGGAAAAACCCCATGAAAAGCAGATCGACACCTACCACCTCTTTGTCGACTACAAAGCTGCCTTCGACTTTCTGATAAGGAATAGGCTATATGAGGCCATGTCTAAGTTTGGTATTCCTGCAAAACTGATTCGAATTTGCAAATGTACCTTGAAAAACAGCAAATACTCGGTTAAGATTGGTAAGGATCACTTTGAACCATTTAACACGGAAAGAGGTCTCAGGCAAGGTGATAGCTTGTCCTGTAGACAATTTAATATAGTTTTGGAGAAGGTGATGAGGAAGGACGGTGTCAACATGTCTTGCACCATATTCCACTGGCCTATGCCTATGATATAGACGTCATTGGGTGAAATCTGCGAGATATTACTGCAGTTTTCTCATCAAAAGAGTCAGCTAAAATGGAAGCGGTCAACGAGGACAAAACAAAAATAATGATTTTGACGAACAAAGAGTCCTCTCGATGTTGACGCACCGTGAACGTTGACAATTGTTTTCTTGAGGTAGTAGATGAGTTTACCTACCTTGGACCTTTCGTCAACAAGAAAAATAATGTCAGCCATGTGTTTTTACAGACTTTGGCGTTCTGTTGTATGCTTCCGGGTGCTTCATGGGTGCTTCCTACAACGGACATAGAAAACCTGGGAGTAATTGAGAGAAAAGTACTCCGAAAAATATATGGACCTATCTGTGTCGACGGCGAGTTTCTTTGTCGAATGAACCATGAGCTGTATGAGCTTTACCAAGCCATCGACGTAGCTAAAAGAGTCAGAATCCAACGACTTCGATGGCTGAGACATGTTGCCAGGATGGATGTAAATGCTCCAGAGAGGAAGGTATTTGAAAGCGAACCTGAAGGACGGCGCAGAGCAGGGAGACCCAAACTTCGTTGGAAGGACCAAGTGGTTGGCGACGTGGGAACACACGCAGAAGACCGAAGCGTGTTTAATTATTTAATACTTCAGGCCTCAAATGTATGAACCACGTTCGTAAGTTGTAATGGGCCACTTAAGTAGGTATCGTATAGGGGAATTTGTCACGTTTTAGGGTCTTTTGTTTGACATAACAGAAATACTATTTAGTGGGATATGATTATCATTAGTAAAATTCCATGTAAATCATACGCAACGGAGCACAACAGTTTTATGACACCTGCTACAAAAAAAAAACAGTTCAAAATCATTTGATGAATGGAAAAGTTGCTGAAACTGTTGCTAACGTAGGGAAACGTTATATGAACTGATTAAAGGAATTGTAATTCTAAATTTTTTTTAAATTTGTTTCAGCTAATTTGGGCTAGTGGTTCTCTAGTTATGTCAAACAAAAGAACCTAAAACGTGACAATTTCTCCTATACGATACTTACTAACATTAATTCGATATTAAATTATTACGGCATGTAACTTGACAGAACGAATGATCTAGAATTTCTTCTCTTTGGGGCTACTTTCACGTGCAGTTCTCAGAATTGAGTCCCAAATCAATGAGTTGAAAATATTTGTACTGTGCATTTTTTTTAATATTAAACACAACTTGTTAGTAGTTTTTACAATTTATTAAACGAAATTAAAGAGATAAAGATAAATTTAAAGCAATTCCAAAAAAAATATTTTTTTATATCAACAAATTCACTTTATACGCATATCAAGCGATTTTTCTTAAATTATATTCTTAATTGTCTAAACTAACTCCAAATAATTATCCACATTTTCTTCAATTATATCGAATTAGCTCCAACTATCATTAGCGATCACATCCGGATGGGGGACTCTTTGTCCATGGGTATTAGGTCCGAGCACCCGAAACAGCAACGATTGCCGCCGCCAACACCAGCACTCTGCCACAAATCCCAAGCAGCTCACTGTAATCCCTATCATCCATATATAGAAGGCACCTTGCAGTATATCCACATTCAAAACCACCCGTTGATCGCCCACTATAGATTGGGAAGTGCGCGTGACCAACTTTGGCGAATCCATCTGAGTCCAATAATTAATAAAGCCATATTCATGCAGTGCACTGACGATGCTCTGGAATTTATGTATAAATGGCGAACCTTTGCTCGCTACATACGAAGCGTGTATAGCCCGCAGATACTCCTTAACAATGTGATATGAGTAACGTTTCGTTGCAGCGTCATAAGAGCGGATAAATATCAACTCGCCCACTTGGTCATGCGTTAGGATGGCTACATTTTTGGTGGTCTGGGTTATACGTAAACTAAACTCATTGTCGTTTAGATGCGGCGGAATGAAGGAGGCATGTTTAATAATCGTCTGATAGATCTGAGGTTGTAGTGATTCCTCAACAGCATCGAATACATCGCGATAGGCATAGATGGGAACCTTAAGACTTTTCAAATTACTAAGATGATTGATCTCTTCATCGTAAGCAGGGCGAATGAAATTACTGGATAATTTGGCCAAATACATGCTGGTCAAAAGATAGCCAAATATTATCCAGCTTATAAGAAATTGACGCAGTGCATTGAGCCTGGGGAACTTGGCGACAGGTTGATGCATTTGAATTTTAAAAAACATCTCACAGAGCTCTTGCCAATGATGGCGAATTTCCCGACTACTCATTGTGTTGAATAACCTTTGCACCAGTTGCTCAAATATACGGAAAAGTACTAAGATGGCCACAAAATTCAGCATTACACAACCCCATAAGGAGCCGCTAAATGGATGAACAAAACTTAAGTACAAGGGCCTCATCTTGGCAGCGGGCACTACCATGATCAATACACGCCAGCGATAGGGATAAAGTTCCTCAAAATGTTGTTTGCTATCACCTATAGTAAAGCGCAAATTGAAGTTAATGTGGGCTCGGCCCGAGATAATGTCTTTATAGGACCCCGTATAGGTGTTATTTTCATATGATCCATAGGTTTCGTTATCCGAGGGTCTTAAATAAGAGGCCGTGGCATTTAAGCGTTCCACTACAGTGCTGGCCAGAAAACCGTCGACACCACTATAACCACACTTGCTATAGTCTTCCAGAGGCTATGCTCTCAACAAAGCAGTAAACATACTGATGCGCACCTGATAGTGATGGAAATTTTTTAATTTGTCATAGAAATATTCTCCTTGTTGATGACCGATAAGCTGCAAACGAAATCCCTGCTCGCTAAAGGGTTCAAAAGTATACACGTGTTGCGCATCAACAGCAGCCACTGCATGTATGATATTTTTCTGCCAAAGTTGTCGAAAAAAGTCCATCAAACCCAGTGAATTAGTGTGCAGCCAAATAAACACATATCGATGATCTTGTTTTTCTCTCTGCTGAGCATCGATGAAATCCACTATTCTCTGAGCAATGTTGGTCGATGTTACGAAAAATATACTTAAACTGCTGCAAAGTCGCTCAGGTTCTACCAGCGTAGAATCTAAAGAACGCACTACATAAGGTAGACTGCCCAAACAATGCTGAAGAATGTTCAAATTTATTTTGTCATAAATTATCTGCTGTTCCACCGTAATGTCATTTATATACACTATATTGAGATGGGCATTCGCTTGCTGAACTATATCACAGATTCTTAGTACAAACAATGGCTTGGCCAATAAATTATCCAATTGCGACCAAGATTTGGTGGTGGTGGTGTTGCTTTGCACTAGGATAGTTGAGGCCACCATCAGTGAGACTATCGTCAGGTGAGGTTTCATGGTGGTAAGTGACTAAACCACTGCCGCTGCTGTGCGGCCAATGTTATAATTCTTGCAATAGTTTATGAAATGATATACTAATATAATAACAGTTTATACAATGACACCAATTAAAATAACAATGGTATATGACACCTCAACCCTTAGGGAGATCATAAAGTGTCTAGATAATTGGGTACCACTTGGTTAAATTATACAAAACAAATTGTGATAAATGAAGCTAAGGCTGAATGCGTGCGGGGGTGGGGGTCTGGCAGTAACCATAATTATGCCAGTAAAAGGGAACCTACGACGGTAGCTAAGAAATTCGGAAATTACTTATTGGCATATACTAGAGTAACAAAATTAGGTATATAACATAGTACAACACATGATTTTGGGACTCAATTGTGAGAACTGCTCGTGAATGTAGCCCCAAAAAGAAGAAGTTCTGCATCATTCGTGTTGTCAAGTTACATGTCATAATACTTTAATATCGATATGAAGTTAGTAAGTATCGTATAGTCGTATCGTATCGTATACCCACTCGTATATAAATACATCTATGATTTTCAAAAACTTTTTAACCGCATCTCGCAACAAAAAAACATATAAAACCAAGTAACCTTTATAAGCTAGACAAAAAACCATCAAACCCGTTAAATGCCATAATTGCGGAGTACTTAACATTGTTTTGTCTGACATACAAACGGAAGTAACTCGAATATACAATTAAAAATTACCCACATTAGTAGATAATTTATATTTGTACAACATGATTTAGTAAATGCATGCTCGTGTATTTGTTGTGCCGAGAACAGTTTAGTAGTGTTTTAGTTTATGAATGCGTGCAATGAAGAGTAGAATGTGTGACCTTTTATTATGATACCACAGCAGGGGTTGAGGAGGGGGTGTGTCATATGCTGTTGGTTATTATTATTTTTGAATCGTCTATAAAAAATTTAGTATGCATTAAATGAATATGAAAAACGTAATGTTACGTTCGTAAATAAGTATTAGTTAAATAAGGATTAGTTAGTTAATAGGATAATAAATGATTTTGGACTAAGAACATAATTCGCCTTTTTCTAAGTTCAAAATAAAGTTATACATCATATACATATTAAAGGTCACATATTAAAGGTCATGTTTAAAAAAATAAGAAAATTCTATAATCGTATCAAAATTGAAATAAAATATGGTTTCAAATTAATTATACATAATTATTAAGGCGCCTCATAGACGAGTTCAGCCGTAGGATCGGTATATGTGTGCATTTTTGAATTTGACTCATCAACAGTGCTGTACCAGTCTTTTCCGGCATTATTAAATATAATTTCAAAAGAACTTAGTGATATAAACTTTAAAGCAGAGAAATACTCAAATGTCTTACCATTTTAAAATTGAAAATAGAATGATGAGTGATACATGTGTATCGAGACGTTCAATCATACACGTATACAAGGGGTTAATCGGCATGAACTGCAGCAGTATTCGCCTATGGTGCGCTTATTGTTTGTATTGATGTACCCGTTGCACTTCGCGACGCCTAAATTGTAAATTTAACAATACAAAATTTTGTAATTTTTTTCTATTTATTCACGTGCTCTAGGATAAACAATATTTATTTCTAGTTTTGCCATGTGATGCAAATATATACAAGTCTGAAGGTTTATATACACTTGAACATGCAACTTATACCCAGAGGCGAAAGGAAGGACCAAGAAGGCCTTTAAAAGTAGTCAGTAATCCTGCGCTCTGCATTTTCATTTCCTTTTCGAATAACATAGTCGCTTTCTTTACGAAGGCTTGGTGAAAGGCCTGCATACACACCAAAAAAGAAGTACTTGACAAATAAAAAAAATATGCAGTTTGTCACCTTCAAATTGTTAAGTTTATTTTTAGATATTTCTCGCTTCTATAATGTTCTTCCTAATGTTATTAATTCCTTTGGTTCCTACAAGGAACATAGGGCCTCAAAAAAAGTTTTCTAATCGTTTCTGTTTGATGCTAGATTTTTGATTTCATTCCAGCTTTTCCTTGCTCGCGATGCCTCTATGTCTGTCTTCGCCAAGTGTGCGCAAACAGCCCTTTCTTTCTGCTACCTTGCGGGTTCAAGGTCTTCGTAATGCGTGGCTTATCCATCACCATTTCCTTATCAATACTTCGGACTGTATTTGGCTTTGACCAGCGAGTGCCCAAAAGCATGTGTTCGTTATTTTGTTGGGCCAGAAAATTCTTAATATTTTTCTAAGGCATTTGTTGGTGAAAACTTGCAGACTATTTACATCTTTAGCAGCCATATTTCACGTTTCGCAACCATAGAGAAGAACTGACTTCATGCAAGAGTTGAATTTCGTTACTTTAGTGCGGGTGGAAATTGTCGGTATTTGTCACACTGTGTTGCTGAGCTTTCATTGTTCGATTTGAAATATAGTTAGAAGAGCTTCCAGTCGATGTTGAAATGGTGCACGCCCTGAAGTTGGATATTTTGGATAGAAAATGGCCGGGGGGATGTTGAGTTTATTCGCGTTACCTTCATCTTATTAATATTTATTCTGAGGCCTGCCTTTGCAGCTTCTATCTCTACTATTTTTAAGCTTTCGTCTATGTCGGAGTGACTGTGTGTTAAAAGGCATATGTCATCCGCGTAATCCAGTTCGGCAAGACAGCCACCTATTCCCCATGTTAACCCTCTGTTGCTCGTTATTAAAGAGTAACGCCGATAAGATGCATCCTTGTCCACCAGCTTAAATGGAGACCTTATCGCTTTTATAATTCTGGTGTAGTATGCAACACTCCGCTCCACTCAGTCCAAGTTTAGGTAATAGCTCTTTCACCTGGTCCATCCAATGAAGTTTCGGTCGACCCCTCCTGCTCCACTTATTGAGTTTATTACAGAAGACTTTTTGGATTAGATCATTTTCATCTATTCGTACAACATGACTACGGCGATGGCGTCGTACAGCTCATAAAGCTGACGATGATGGATCCAACTAAGACTAAGACCAACCAACAAGACTAGATTGATCCGCGATTCGGCGCTGTAGATCAAGACAGTTAGAATCAGTGTCTGTCACCGTTGGATCTTTGTTCTTCGAGGGTTTTATTATTAAAATGCTTGCTTAGCGCATGGTAGCAGTGGTTTGCGATCAATAATCGACTCTTGATTTGTTTATAGCGGAGCTAAGGTAGGCAAAATCATCTACCAATTCAAAGTTATAGTTGTCAACGTTCACGCAACGTCCTAAACGAGTAGACTCTTCGTTCGTTGAAACAAATAACTCGGGTTTGTCCTCATTTATCAACAGACTTACTTATGCTGACTGCTGCTCAATGCTGGAAAAGGCCGTAGTAACATCCCGCAATCCACGGCCAATGATATCTATGTCATCGGCATTCGCCAGCAGCATGTGACTTTTGTTATAGATGGTACCACTCATGGTTACTGCAGCATTCCGCATGATCATCTCCATTACTATGTTAAAGATATCGCATGACAGACTTTTGTCTTGTCTAAAGCCTCGCTTTATAGAAAATTTCTCTGTCGGATTTTTGCCTATTTTTACTAAAGACCGTGTCAGTCACTTTCAATCAGCAAAGTCGTATCAGCTTCGCGGTGATGCCAAACTCAGCCATAGCATCTAAGAATATCTGTCGTATCGGACTGTAATCGATAAACAGATAGTTGGTATCGATCTGCATCTCTGGGGTCTTCTCCAGGATTTGTCGTAGTGTGAATATCTGGTTGGTCGTGGATTTACCAGGTCTAAAGTCACACTGATAAGGTCCAATCAGGTACGCCAGAATGGGCTTTAGTCTTTCACATAACACACTATACTGGACCTTGTATGCGATGGGTAAAAGTCTAATCACGCGATAGTTGGTACACACACTTGGATCGGCTTTCTTAAGCACGGGACACAGGACACTCAGATTTCAATTATCGGCCATGCATTCCTTGAGCCAAATCCTTTTTATGAGCTGATGCATGCATGTTGCCAGCTAATCGCCGCCAGCTTCAAAAAGCTCTAAGCCGTGTAATTGATCTGTCGATCTCTTTAGGGCTGGGTGGTCGATAATCTACTCCGTCGTCGATGATTGGCTTGACTTCGTCACTTACGCTGCCATTGGGAGCAAGAAGAGACCGGAAGTGTTTCCTAAATATTTGCAGCACTCTCAGAATGTCTGCGAACGGATTGTGAAGTATAAAATTGTGAAAGAGCGATATATCCACCAAGGCTGCAATTTGGACTGTACGAACAATACATGAATGAATGTTTCAGTCGGGAAAACCGACTATCATATACCCTCAGCCTCAGTAGAAACATACAATTTTCTAGTATAGCTTTACAAGATACTGAAATTGGCCACGATCTCGTTGGTTGTATTGATACTTAAACTTAAAAAACTTAATTTCCCTTTGCACCCCATGAATGAGGTATGGGATAGCTTCTCGCGTTGTTGTGAATTAACACGCTAGATTCACAACTAACGGCACCTACTTGTTTATCGACGAATGCGAACGTCACTGTTTGAGAAGCTCTTACTAGACACGACGATTGAATCGACGCTTAATACTGCGAAGTTGCTGTCAACAACATTCGAGGGAAGCCGACAATGAAAGAAAATTTTATTTCTTTTTTTTCTTTTTTAAGATGACTGGAGCCAGGTTTGAACCTGCGATCTCCCGCATGGTAGTCGCGTGTTCTAACCACTATGCCACGACCGGCCGGTTGTATTGATACTATTACTCGATTTCTAAAGTCGGCGGAGCGGTACATTTGTACCAGATGTACCAGAATCTGGCTAAAATTCCAGATTATTTCTCCAAAACTTTATTCTGTTATATAGTTTTATATAATAAAGAATTTGATCATGATCTCGTTGGATATTAATATTTTTAATCGATTTCTGAAGTAGGCGGTACTAGATGGGTATGGGTCGCGTTGGGTTTATTGAGTGGTACATTTGTATGTGAGGTACCAGAAAGCGCGTGTCTGGAATTCAATTTTTTTCTCATAAACTTTATCCTGATATAGCTTTACTAAATACAGAATTTGTATTAATAATATTAATCGATTTCTAAAGTGGGCAGTGCCAGATGGTTATGGGAGGTACCAGATAGGGCATGAATTTTCTGATCCAAATTAAGGTCATTGGCTGGGGGCGGAATGAAGGCCTTAGGAGAGTATATTGAAATTCTGGGTGGATAGATCCGTCTTACGTCGAACTTCTTTTTACGGCTAGGAGAAATTATCAGTTTTTACATAAAACAAAGTTTAAAAAAGATCCTAAAAAAATATGTTTTTTATTATTTTAGTGCATTTTCGAATCATTGACATTTATCTAGGATATTGTTTTTTTTTGTGTAATATTTAAATTCTCTATCTCGACCCCTTACGTATCCTTTTCGTCCTTGTTTCGAGAACAGTTAGAAAAGCACCATAAAAAGGAATTTTAAAACTATGTTAAAGAAAATATTGCTTAGAAAATGTTATTTGTGGTTTGCTAAGACAATAAATATATATCCTTAACTCTTACGAATCATTTTGTTACCATTTTGATGATGGTCTAGCAAAGCCTAAGCTCTTAACAAGTTCGTAAACATACTGATGCGCATTTGATTGGTATGTATCATCGTATACAGGTGTTGTGGAATAGTTACGGCTACTTATGCAGGATATTTTTCTGCCAAAGTTGCGGGTAGAAATCATTTAACGCCTGCCAGTGAGTGTGGAGCCAAATGAACAAGTATTGGTGGTTATATGGGTCCCGTTAATGAGGATCGACGCAATGTTAGTTGATGTCACGAAAATTTTATTTAAACTGCTGCAAGGACATTAAGATTTTATGAAATCACTCGCACAATATAAGTTACGTTGCCCAAATACCGCTGGAGAAATTTTATATTGTTGTTTTCATAAATAATCTGTCATTCCTGAGTGATGTCAATTATATAAATTATATAACGTTGAACATTCACTTTCTTGGCTATATCTTGAATTCTAAGAGCAAAGAATTACTAGGCTATTAAATTATCCATATTCTTCAAAAAGTTAGTATTGCACTGGTCCAACTATGAGTATCACTGCAGCCAGGAGAAGTTTCACAATGGATTGCAATTTAACAACTGGCGCAATATTTATTACTGGCAATAGTCCAGCCGGCTTTACTGATGGTGCACGTACTAATGTAATGTCTAAATATTTGCGTAGGCTATAAATAACAAGTTATAGTGTTTTATCCAATGTCTACAGGTAAACATTTTTGTTATTCTGTTTTGTTTTAAATGGAGCATAAGCTGAATGGGGGGGATGCATACCTGCAATCATGCCATTGTAGGTAATATTCGAGGGCCATTCTTGAATTTTTTTGTAAACATTTAATATTAGGCAATTTTAGAAAGAAAAAATCCATAGAATAATACCTAAAGCATTCACCTGCCTGGTAACTCTCATACAAATGTACTATTCCGCCCAGTTATGAAATCGTGAAGTAGTAGTAGGCAAATCATAGGCAATTTTAATTTAAAATCGCTTAATTTGTATTTTATTCCATAACGAAATTAATTCGGCCCCAGAAAAAAACCTCCATTTTGTGTCAATGTGTTATATGTTTTAATAATATTTTGAATAATTTAAGTGTTACACGATCAATTGAAGATCAAGTCAGTTTTATCCGGACAACCGAATCGGCTACACATTGACTATATATTATCTCCTCGATGACCACCGCCAACACCATAACTCCAGCACAAATACCAAGCAGCTCGTTGTTATCCCCATCAGCCATATATAAAAGGCTCCTTGTAGTATGTCCACATTCAAGACTACCCGTTGATCGTCCCCTTTAGTTTGTGACCCAGGTGTCACAATATCAGCCACTTCCTTTTGCAAATCCATCTTAGTCCAATAATCAATCAAACCAAACTCATGCAATGCACTGACAATGCTGTCAAATTTATGTTTAAAAGGCAAACCCATTGTCATTATATACGAAGCGTGTAAGGAATGGAAATACTCTTCAACGATGTGAAATGAAGAACGTTTCGTCGTAGGGTCATAAGATCGACTAATTACCAGATCACCCACTTGGTCGTATGTTATGACGGCTACATCTTTGGTAGTCTGTGTTATATGTAAATCAAATTCAATGACGTTTAAGTGCGTCGGCATGAAGTTGGCATGTTTCATCATAACCTCAAAGATATGGGGCTGTAGCGATACTTTTACAGCATCGAATACACCACGGTAGGCATAGATGGGCACATTAAGCCGATTCAAGTCACTGAGATGGTTTATTTCGTCTTTGTATGCAGGGCGTATAAAATTGCTGGATAATTTGGCCAAATACATGTTGCCCAAAAGATAGCCAACTATAGTCCAGGTTATAAGAAATTGACGCAACGAATTGAGTCGGGGAAAATTGCCGACATTCTGTTGTATAAGAATTTTCAGGAACAACTCAAAAAGCTCGTACCGATGGTAATACATTTCTCGATTCATGCGTTTGAACAAACGCTGTACCACTTGCTGAAATATGCAGAAAAGTATTACGACGGCCATGAAATTCAGCATCATACAACCCCATAATGTGGCGCTGAAGGGATGAACAAACCTTAAGTACAAGGCTCGCATCTTGGCAGCGGGCACAACTAAGATCAATACCCGCCGGCGATAGGGATACAGTATCTCAAAATATTTATTGGTATTGTCTCTAATAATGCGCAAATTTAAATTAATATGAGCTCGGCCAGAGTAAATGTCTTTAGCGGGCCCTATAATGTTGCCATCTCCATAGTAAACGTTGCCGTCTGCTGGTGTTATATAAAAAGCGGTGGCATTTAAGTGTTTCGTAATAGTTTGCGCTAGCCATCCGTCGGCGCCTTTGTAACCACTTAGATTATGGTCTTGCAAAGGCTATGCCCTTAACAAGTCAGTAATCATACCAATGCGCACTTGACTGTGATGGAAGTTCTTTAATTTGTCGTAGAAATATTGTCCATTATCGGGTGCGATAAGATGCACACGGAATCCCTGCTCGCTAAAAGGTTCAAAAGTATACACGTGCTGTGAATCCACAGCAGCGACTGCATGTAGAATATTTTTCTGCCAAAGTTTCTGAAAAAACTCATTTAACCCATAGGAATCGGTGTGAAGCCAAAGGAAAACGTAACGGTGGTTATTTTTGTCCTGTTGCTGAGAATCAATAAAGTCTACTATTCGCTGGGCAATGTTGGGTGTTGTTACGAAAAACATACTCAAGCTGCTGTAGTAGCGTTTAGGTTCAATGACCGAATGATCTAATGAACGCTTAACATGAGGTAGACTGGCCAAGCATTGCTGGAGTATATTCCAATTTATTTTGTCATCGGTGACGTCATCATTTGTATAAATTATATTAAGATAGGCATTCTCTTTTTGGGCTATATCGCAGATTCTCACAGTAAATTGTTGTTTGGCCAATAAATTATTTAGATTTGCCCAAGAGAAGTTGCCATGCACTAGCAACATGTATCCAAGGTGGTGTAGCAGCAGTACTATTGTTGTCAGTTGAAGTTGCATGATGGATAGTATCTTTACAACTAATGTATTGGTCGCAGAGTATACAAACTCTAGTACTGGTAGTCTGGCAGCTATCATTAGTTAAAAATATTTTTTTAGACATTACTAGAGGTGTATGGGAAACTTTGTAGTGTTTAAATTATAGTGTTTTTTAATTTGTATACAAGTTAACAATTTTTAAATTTGTTAAATGCAGCTAAAAATCAGTGGCAGAAACAAGACCTACAACACACGCCATTGTAGGCATTGTAGTCGAGGGACACATATAAATTTGTTAGAAATTATTCGTCACTCGTTGAGGTATTTTTGTAAAGTAATAGGAAAATTTTAAAAGTATCAGTCGTCATTTTGTCATAAAGTAATATTTCATATACAGTCGAAACTCTCTATAACGTATTCCAAGGGACTGGATATTTACTTCGCTATAAAGAAAATTCGCTATATAGAAAAGAAAAACAATTTTGTTCCTTAAAACATTTTTTATATGTAGTAGTCAGTTATTTTGGTTTAAAGTATATTTTTCCACTTTTCTTCTTTAATATAATTTTCTAATACATTAAGAGAAGTAACACAGTACATATCGCGATATGCAAAGGCAAACTGATAGCGACTGCAAGAAATGTGAGATATGGTAATGATTCCAGTTGCGACTTGCATAGTTCGGTGGTTCCCCAAAATACACTTTGAACTTTATGGTAAATAAATGATTGGGAAGCAACAAAGTACACACAGAGCAACAATAACACCCAACAAAGCGACGTCGATTTCTTTTTTGTATGCGCGCGTTCGGTTTTGCCTATTAGTTGAATAAATTCGTTATATGGAGATTCAAAACGCTTCGATCTTGAAGTTACGGTCGCAAAAATGCTTCGTTATAAGGAAATATTCGCTATAGTGAGATTCGTTATATGGAGATTATAATTCACTCAAAGTAGACCCAAAACACAGTGTTCTTATAATTGCTTCGCAATAAAGAGAACTTCGTTATATAGGAGTTCGTTATAGAGAGTTTCGACTGTATTTCTTTTAAGTTTTATTATAAATAAAAAATCGAAAGAATATTTGAAAATAAAACATTTTTTATATATTTTGAACATATTAAATTTGATAAATGGACATTGATTCAAAAGTTTAGTTAATCTTATAATTATAAGAAAATATTAAAAAAAGTGATTAAAAAAATATTATTATTCAAAAGTTTGTTAAAAATATTATCGCAACAAAAAAAATTGTTGACACACGCATATGTAGTTAAATTTCCCCTGACAGCACTTTTTTATAGAAATCAAAATAAACATTGAAATATCATGTGGTAAACATTTTGCAAGATAAACATTTTGTTAAATAAACTATGAGGTCGTTATAATTGTTCATTCACAGTGCTTTTTTTTAACGAATTAGTTTTTTTCGACATGAAATCTTATTAGTTACATACATTTTTTGTATTACAAACATTTATACTTTTTATGAATATGTTTTTCATTGTTCGATTTGAGATCTATTTTCTGTTATCGCTAATAGGATTTGTTTTACAAGAGTTGTGTGAAATGGATTATGTTGACAGCTGGCAGGGCAGATAGCTATTTCCATGGTTGCCAAACCATCATCATCAGCATTTTAGCACCGGGCGTCGGTGGTGTGATGCAAGGTAAAGCTTCTGATCGGTTTAACTTGGCAAACCCAGAGTGATCCTTGCCAAGTGCACTTCAAGTCTACTCACAGAGCTCTGTATTCGTAGTACTACTGCGGACGGAGTACCTCCACGTTGTGACGCCTGGAAGCGTGACTTTGACACCCTTCAGGGCACGACTAACTGTGAGGGGCGAAACCTAAAACCCAGACACGTCTGCCCTGGTCAGCGTCTGACTCTGTAATAAAATCCTGGCAGGAGGAGAAAACTGCGACGTGGTGCGCTGGGCTAGCAACCCGCCACCGACGTTTAAACTATTGCAATGAAAAGAAGTAAGAAAATAATAAAATGGACCCCCCAAAATGTTGAAGACCACCGCAAATGAATTAAGGATCATGATTTAAGGATATGCACCTGGAATGTTAGAACACTGTATAGACCAGGTGCCTCCATCCAACTGGCGGAAGTCCTCGAAGAATACAAGGTTGACATAACCGCTTTACAGGAAATCCGATGGACGGGACACGGGTGCTCGCGCATCATGACGTGCATGTCGCACGTCCATGCGGACAAGCACGAGTTTGGATGTGGATTTGTGGTTGGCAAGAGACTGCGACACCTAGTCTCAAGGTTCAACACGGTGTGTGAACGTATAGCCAACATAAGAGTCAAAACAAAGTTTTTCCACATAACACATATATGTGCCCATGCTCCGACAGAAGAGAAAAGCGATGAGGACAAAGACGAGTTCTACGAGAGCCTGGAAAATGTATATGATCGTAGCCCGAGCCATGACATTAAAATTGCACTAGGCGATTTTAATGCTAAAATAGGCAGGGAAACCACATTTGAGCCTACCATCGGAAAATTCAGTCTGCACACCGAAACGTCGAACAATGGCATCAGACTGATTGATTTCTCTGCGGCAAGAAATATGGTAGTAAGCAGCACTAGATTTGACCATAGAAATATTCATAAGGCAACATGGTTATCTCCAGGTCAATTGACGAGGAATCAGATTGATCATGTGGTAGTCGATGGAAGGCACGCATCGAGTGTTCTGGATGTACGAGTGATTAGGGGTGCGAACATTGACTCCGATCACTTCCTTACCGCAGTTAAGGTACGCACAAGGCTAAGCATGGCGAAAAACGTACGTAACTAGGTACAACGAAAGCTGGACATCGGTAAACTGCGGACCACAGAGGTAGCGGACGCCTACTCCAACCACCTAACTCAACTGCTGCGAAATGCTCTAACCCCTGATAATATAACCTCGCAGTGGCAAAATATAGCCGACTCCTTAGAACGGGCTGCGAGAAGCGTACTTGGGTACTCAAAGCCGTCTCAAGAAGATGCCTGGTAAGATGATGAATGTCGCAATGCCACGAGAGAGACGGTTGCTGCATACAGGGCGAAACTGCAGCCAATGGCAACGCGAGCTGTTCGTGAACGGCACAGGGAGAAGAGACGAGAGGCAACTCGTCTTTTTTAGACGGAAAAAGAAGGAGCTGAAGAAGAGGCAGGATCAGTGCACAGAGTTGCTCCGAAGCAGAGGGGAAGCCCGAAAATTCTACAAGAGAGTTAAGGCGAGAATGCGTGGAACAGCTGCTGGAGCCGCTGGGAGAAGCTGATTAGGAGCATGCATCAGCTCATGGAGAATATCTGGCAAGAGGAGAGCATGCCCGGGGATTGGAGTCTCAGTCTGTTGTGTCCCATATACAAGAAAGGAGATCGTAGTGAATGTAAGAACTACCGTGGAATAAGCCTATTACCAATTGCGTACAAGGTCCTTTCAAGCATATTGTGTGAACGTCTAAAGCCAATTGTAATAAAACTAATTGGACCATATCAGTGCGGCTTTAGACCTGCACGATTTTTATAAACTTATCCGTTGTAGAAAGCTACTTTAATATGTCATTGCACAAAAATAAAAAAAATTATATTGCGCTGCCTTACAATCAACTTTGAGCGTTGAGAAAATGAGAATAAGATTTTTTTCTTTTACTTAAACAGCCGTCTTTCAAATAATTTTTTTTCAATAAAAGGTGAAAATCATAGCTTTAAAACAAACGTAAGCTTTTGAAAATCGGTTTATGATTTTTGGAACTTGTAACTTTGGGAATATCATCATCTCACTTAATTTGCTCTAAAATTAGTTTCCAAAGTCATAATTTTATCAGTCTGAAATTATTCTAAAAAATATATTTTTTTCCATATCAAATTTTTTTATTTATTATTATACAAGCTTTCCCGGCTCGCAAATGGACTGGTATCCCTTCTAATTTTATAGGAAGCATGCCCATATACGTTTATAGCTTTAGCTCTTTGATCTAGGTGATGATACCAGTTTTATTCCCATTCGGCCTGAGAAACTGAGAAACTTTAAATCGGTTCATACTTATCCGCGTTACTGGCTTATAAGTGCGAAAAATTTCGAAAAACCGGTTTTTTACCCGTAACTCAAAATTTTTGGGATTTTGGGAAATTTGAAAAACAGATTCTTGTAGTGCTCAGGTATTGTTTTTTTGTCGTTATCTATAGAACAATGCGTGTGTCCGCAACGCACATTTAGATTGAAGTAGCATAAAAGGTAAAAGTATTTTAAATATGAAGTGAGTTGTTTATATAACACCAACATGTCTTCTTTATTGTACAAAAAAGAATATACTGATCACATAAGAAATTTCGCTAAATTTCACAAATTTTCATATACACTTCAAGTTGCTGTGGAAAATTGTGTGTGTCCAAAACGCACTTTGTGTTAGTCATAATTTTGAATACAACATTTTAAGTAAAGTTTCATTAATAGAACATTATAGTACTGTCCAAAATCTACATTTGTTAATATGAACATTATCTTCAAAATATTTCAACTATTCGATAAAACTGCAAAATAAGAAAAAAACGTGCGTCCGCAACGCCAGGAAATACCCATATACATTTTCGTAGCTTTACCTTTAGGCATTTGGTCTAGCCGATAATGAAATCCCTTTTACAACTATAGAATGAATTTCGAAGTATAACTTAATAATAATAATAAAAATAATCACTTCAATTATTGAGACTATCGGCCTTATTCAT
Source organism: Muscina levida (assembly GCA_964034835.1). NCBI lineage: Eukaryota > Metazoa > Arthropoda > Insecta > Diptera > Muscidae > Muscina > Muscina levida. Next base: position 31,670,660 of record OZ035880.1, on the reverse strand, counting down.
AAAAAATTTCTAAAGTGGATATGAAGCGTTCTCTAGCCAAACATGTATTTGCACTTATAATAACTATGAACATTATTGTAGCTCAATTTTTCATTGACTACGATTCTCATGAGGATAAGAAAGACGTTAAAGTACAATTTATATTAAAAAATGTTATTTTCTTTTCTTCATATTGAAATAATAATCGGCTACAGAAGGAAACAATTTCCTTGTTTTGATTGTTTATACCAGGGACCGAAAATAACTGTTATTGATCGATTTTACAACTAAAAAAATCAATGTGAAGGAAATGTGCTAAAATTATTTTAAATACACCAATACATTGGTTTTTGCTCCCTCTGTTGAATTTCGCAATAAACTTTTATTTTGTGATTTTTATTATAAAAGTCCCAAATAACACTTATTTTTGATTTTTATTATATCGCTTATCAAATAAGAGTTATTTTTGATTTATATTCTATCACTCAATAAATAAGAGTTATTGTTGATTTTAATTTTTTGAGTCTTTGAATAAGAGTTATTGAAAACTTTTTGAAATAAAAATTACGAAGTGAGTTTTATTTTGCCAAACGAAAAATAAAAATCAATCAAAGACTTATATTTTTCAAAACAAAATTTAAAACTCACCTAATGATTTTTATTTCTTCAGGCCTGAAATAAAAGTCTTTTGTTGATATCGTCATTATTGTTTTTTGTAATAAATGAAAAGTATATATGATTTTGATCAGCTCAACGAGACGAGCAAGTTTAGCTAAAAATAATTGGACTAAGTGTTCACTTATAGTTCGCGAACTGTGAGTTAAACATGGCAAAAAAGGGTGCAAAATAGTTTAACCTCGAAAAAAATTATCTAATTAGCGGGTGTGTACCATCTCACGCAACACTGTTTTACAAGTTCGCAAATGCAACCAAATGCATGCTTTATCAATCCTAAGTATTTGCCGGTATTTCAGCTTGAAGACGTTATTCGCGAGCATCATAGCTTCATTGGGAGGCTCAGATGCTCAGAGGTACTGTAGAGATCTTTATAGAACTCTTGTCCTTTGAAGCTGATTCTTTATTCAACCAAGAATCATTTGTATAGCATTATATTGTCTTTTGTTCCAATACAACGCTTTACTACAAACATACTTAGTACATTACGTTATAAGAAGCTATATCCATGCACATACAGTTGCCATCCGATTGTCCGTCCGATTGTGTTTGTTAATTTATAAAAGATATTTTATATATAAAACCAGTAAGAAAGTTTCAGTCGTGCGACCTGACTTACATATACCATCACCCTCAGTAAAATTTATCTATTTATCTATTTATTTACTTAGTCTACTGATATAATTATCTTACAGACTAATTTACAGTAATTCAATTAAATTCCATTAGTTAAAAATTTTAAATAAGTTCAATTTAAAATTTACTTTATTTATATTAAAATTAATTAAAGGGGAAAAACTATTGCATAGCTTTAAACATCTTGCGATTGGTTCATTGATTCCATAATTAGAACGATGAAAATCTTCACGAAAAATACGGTCATGACGTAACTCACGAGGAGGATTATACAACGATACAAGATTTTTTAACTCAATACAATCAATTTCATTAGAAATAATGTTATAAATAAACATTATTGAAAATATTGTCCTTCGATCTCTAAGGGATTGAAGGCCCAAAAACTTCCGGCGAGCATCATATGGAATTGTTCCATCCGCCCACCTAACTTTTTTAAAAGCCAAATTTGTAAAAATTTTTTGAATTCTTTCAATTTTATTAGAATGGATAGTATAAAATGGGTTCCAAATTAAAGAACAATATTCCAATTGACTTCTCACAAAAGAAACATATAATGTTTTGAATGTAATTGGGTCTTTAAAATCTGTAGAATTTCTTCGAATAAATCCTAGCATTGAATAAGCTTATGCTGTTATATAATCAATATGGTTAGAAAATTGCAGTTTTGAATCAAATATAACACCGAGATCTTTAACTTCATCCACTCTTCTCAAAACGACATCGCCAATGTTGTAATTAAACACCACTGGCGTGTGGCAACGTGTATAAGTGACAGTACAACACTTATCTACATTTAAACCAAGCATATTTAATTTGCACCATTCTGCCAATGCCAATAAGTCTTTTTGAATCATTAAAGACTGAGATAAATTTGAAACTTTAGCAAACAATTTTAAGTCATCAGCAAACATTAGCGGTTTGCAATAGGTAAAGCAATTAGGTAAATCGTTTATGAATATAAGAAACAGCAATGGGCCTAAATGTGTGCCCTGTGGAATACCTGACCACGCTTTAAAAAAAATTGCTATTATATTGATATTATTACTCGATTTCTAAAGTGGGTGGAGTGGTAAATTTGTATGGGAGGTACTAGAAGGGGCGTGTCTAGACTTCTAGGTTTATCATCCAAAACTTTATCCTGTTATAGCTTTAATAAATACAGAGTTTGGGCACGATTGCGTTGGATGTATTGATATTATTACTCCATCTCTGAAGTGGGCGGAAAGGTACATTTGTATGGGAGGTTCCATAAGGGGCGCCGCTAGACTTCCAATTTTTTCTCCAAAACTTTATCCTGTTATAACTTAATAAAATACAGAATTGGGGCACGATCGTGTCGAGTATATTGATATTATTACTCCATCTCTAAAGTGGGCAGAGTGGTACATTTGTATTGGAGGTACCAGAAGGGGCGTGTCTAGACATCCAGATCTTTTCTCCAAAACTTTATCCTGTTATAGCTTTACTAAATACAGAATTTGGGCACGATCGTGTCAAGTGTATTGATATTATTATTCCATCTCTAAAGTGGGCAGAGTGGTACATTTGTATGGGAGGTACCAGAAGGGGCGTGTCTAGACATCCAGATCTTTTCTCCAAAACTTTATCCTGTTATAGCTTTACTAAATACAGAATTTGGGCACGATCGTGTCAAGTGTATTGATATTATTATTCCATCTCTAAAGTGGGCGGAAAGGTACATTTGTATGGGAGGTACCAGAATGGGCGTGTCTAGACTTCCAGATTTTTTCTCTAAAACTTTATCCTGCTTGAACTTTACTAAATACAGAATTTGGTCACGATCGCGGTAGTTCTAATAATAATATTAATCGATTTCTAAAGTGGGCGGTACCAGATGTGTATGGTCATTCAAATGGGAGCTATAAGAAGGAGTGTGTCAAATGATTCGGTTATCTTAGGTTTGTCTACTTAACTTAAAAATGCTGGCATATTTTCATAAGGATCAGTTAAAGTTTACTCGAGTTATCCTGCCCATGACCCATCCAGACAGCCAAACAGACGGACATGGCTCAATGGTCTTAAGAAGTCCTGAAACAATTTGATCTTAAGATACTTGGGGTCTAACACATTTCCTTTAATGCGTTAAACTTTTATTTGTTACAAATGATATACATATACCTTCATCCTTAAGGGTGATGGTAAAAACCATCGTTTTTTCGTTGCATTGTGTAGCTATGAGTTAAATATGGTCTGAACGTCCTACAATTGTAATTATTTTGGCCAGAATATAAATATTGTTTGCATATCGATTGAACCAAAAGACTTTTATTTGAACAAATAAAATTTAAAAGTCTTCAAGTGAGTTTTTTATTTCATCAGAAAAAATATAAGTCTCAGGCTGATTTTTATTTTCGATTTTGATTTGAAAAACTCATTGAATGATTTTTATTTTTGATTTCTATTTCAAAAAGTCTTCAATAATTATTATTGTGGGACTTTTTAAATAGAAATCAAAAATAACTCTTATTTCTGAGCGATAAAATATAAATCAGAAATAATTGTTATTTTGGGACTTTTAAAATATAAATCAAAAATAAGTCTTATAATCGGAGAGATATAATATAAATCAGAAAATAACTCTTACAGAGGGACTTTTATAAATAAAAGTTATAAGAGTTACGGTCTCTGGTTTATACATCACGAATATTATTTTAGTATTTACAAATTATTTTTTTAGGAATTTTGGAGAAATATTTTTCAAAATGGTATTCGTGAATGAAAAGTGTATATTTTGATATTAAGAAGAAAGATTAAGAAAAAAATTTCCTACACAATGGATACATGCAACAACTCTTTCCAATAGGAAAAATGCCGGAAAACCCAAAACAAAGATCTCAAATTCATAAATATACAATAAATTGTACAAACGTCAAGTTATAGCACGCTTAAAGCAGAGACAACTCTACTTAAACAAATTGAAGATGTGAATCGTTTATGAATATTGTTTTGCCGAAATTTGCTTAAAAATGGTTTATAAACCTCTTATAAGTTTTTATGAATAAGCCCGTATACCTTTAGCCGTTTATTACCAGTTTTATCCCTTTTCAGTCCATTTTACCACTAAAAGGTAAGAATTTCCAAAAAACCCTCCTTGCTTCTTTCTAATTCCATAGGAAGCAAGCCTATATAACATATCATGATTATATCATTAGCCATTTGGTCTGGCTGATAGTAACATTGTTATTGCTTGTTCGATTTTTTTTTATCCAGTAACATCGGATTTAAAAAAAATACTTCAATCCAATTTGATAGTAAGAATTTCCATATCAATTTTCGCAATTAAACCATTAGCCGATTGGTTTAGGTGATAATACAACTTGTATCCCTTATTGGTAATTTTTAACCCATAAAAGTACGAGTTTCCAAAAATCCGTTCTTAGCTATTAATATGACACACATAACAATTATTTCAAAAGGGGCGTGGTACTGCCCATTTCCCAGCGAGACGTAATCCTCAATGTATCAGAACATATTTAGCAAATCCCATCTTCACGCCTTTAATGGCTTGCGAAATTTGACCGATTGAATTGGTTTATGTGGGTTTGTCTAAGTATGTTTTCATGTAGCCTATGATAGAGACCTTACGGATAGCAATACACAGGGAAAATTTCATTGCAATCTGTTCATTTATTGTGCCCAGATAACGATTTTTTCAAAAGGGGCGTGACACCGCCCATTTTTCAGCGAAACGTAATCTTTTTTATATCAGTAACATATGTATAAAATCTCATCTTCATACCTCTAATGGCTCTTGAGATAAGACCGATTGAAATTTCGGTTTGTAAGGGCGGTGCCACGCCCCTTTGTCTAATTATGTTTTCATGTACCCTATTTTAGAGGCCCTATGAACAGTATCACACATCGAAAATTCAATAGCAATCGGTCCTTTTTATTTGGCCAATATTATTATTTTTAAAAAAGGGGTGTGGCACCGCCCATTTTTCACAAACAAAGTATTTTTTCTTATACGACCGATATTGGTACCAAATCACGACTTCGTGCCTATTATGATTCAAAAGATGCAGTCATTTTAAAATTCTAGCTGTATGGGACGGTGCCACGCCCATTTACCCCCTTTTAGTCCGAATTTCCAAAAATCCCTTCTTAGTGCGCGCCTACGTCATAAAAGAAACCTACATTCTAAATTTCACGGTTCTAGCTTTAGCCGTTTGGGCTGGGGAGTGATCAGTCAGTCACCCAAGCCTTTTATATATATGTGACCCGGTAAGTTAAAAGGGACCTATGGGTCGAAAAAATCGATTTTTACTTTTTTGGTGATTCTTATAGTAGACAACACGCACTTTCTAATGCAACAAACCACAGCTTTCTAGCTGCATTAGTTTTGGCAGAAATTAGCTTCAAATTAGACACTTTTGATAACTTCTTTTAACTTTTTTACTTCAAAGTCGTTTTTCTCCAAAACTTATTTTCTGAGCATAGGTCCCTTTTAACTTACCAGGTCACATATATAGATTACGGAAATATAAATATTGTAACAGTTCGATGAATTTCAAATATATATATATTACGTTAATAATCTTTAAAACTTTTTAACTTTTTGCGATTTTTTGCGTCTGTGTTTTTTCAGCTTGAAATTATATAAGATATCATATTGGATTTGTTCGGACAAGTGGAATGGCTACACATTGAGTATTAGACACCAGTTTAATAACCAACCGATAGACTGGAACATTAAACCGGACGAAACTCACTGAGATGTCCAATTTCGTTTTGATAAGTATTTATATTTTGTCAAAATCTTCATAGAGTTGGTGGTGTTGTCTCGTACTAAACCAACTATCGCCAGGTGATGTTGTATGTTGGATTGCGATAAAACAACTGTTGTAATGTTCGCATGAACTTCCAGCAATATTACTTGCAATAGTCTATGCGTCATTACTGATGGTGCACATACGGTCTAATTAGTGTGTAATGTCTAAATATTTATGTAGACTACATATAAATAACAAATTATAGTGTTTTAACCAATGTCTACAGGTAAACATTTTTTGTAATTCTGTTTTGTTTTACAATTCTATTGAAAAGAGCATAAGCTGAATGGGGGAATGCATACACAAAAAGCACAATATTCGAGGGCCACTTCTAAATTTCTTTGAAAGTATTGCCACAAATTGTAATCTATTGATTTAAGGACTTTTTTTTATTAAAATAATTACTAAATAAAGTTAAGATATGCACAAACAACTCATATACAGTTTAAAAACTTAAAATTAAAATGCCTCCTCGATAACCGCCGCCAATACCAATACTCTAGCACAAATACCAAACAGCTTGTTGTCATCCCCATTAGCCATATAAAGAAGGCTCCTTGTAGTATGTCCACATTCAAGACTACACGTTGATCGTCTTCTTCAGCCTGTGACGCAGGTGTCACACCATAACTTACTTTCTTTTGTGAATCCATCTTAGTCCAATAATCAATCAAACCAATCTCATGCAATGCACTGACAATGCAGTCAAATTTATGTTTAAAAGGCAAACCCATTGTCGTTATATACGAAGCGTGTATAGAGTGCAAATACTCCTGAACGATGTGAAATAAATAACGTTTCGTCATAGCGTCATATGAGCGAATAAATATCAGCTCGCCTACTTCGCCGAACGTTAGAATGGCAACATCTTTGGTAGTCTGTGTTATGCGTAAACTAAACTCAATGCTGTTTATGTGCTGCGGAATGAAGGCGGCGTGTTTCATCATCATCTTATATATCTGAGGCTGTAGTGATTGCTCAGCAGCATTGAAAACACCACTGTAGGCATAGATGGGGACCTTAAGCCGATTCAAGTCACTGAGATGGTTAATTTCATCTTCGTATGCGGGACGTATGAAATTACTGGATAATTTGGCCAAATACATGCTGACCAAAAGATAACCGACTAAGGTCCAGCTCATAAGAAATTGACGCAAGGAACAGAGTTGTGAAAAGTTGCCGACACTCTGTTGTATTAGAATTTTTAGGAACAATTCAAAAAGCTCATATCCATGGTAGTACATTTCTCGATTCAGATGGTTGAACAACCGTTGTACCAGTTGCTGAAATCTGTGAAAAAGTATTACGACAGACATAAAGTTCAGCATCATGCAAACCCATAACGTCATGCTGAAGGGTTGAACAAACCTTAAGTACAAAGGCCGCATCTTGGCAGAGGGCACAACTAAGAGCAAAGCACGCCGGCGATAGGGATATAGCATCTCAAAATATTCTACGATATTTTCTCTAATAAAGCGCAAATTCAAGTTAATATGGGCTCGGCCAGAGTCAACGTCTTTAGCGGCCCCCGTAAAGGTGACATTTCCATAGTAGCCGAAAGTTTCATTGTCTGGTGGTGTTAAGTAAACGGCTGTGGCATTTAAGCGTTCCGCAAGAGTCCTGGCCAGCCACCCATCGACGCCTTTGTAACCACTTACGTGATGGTCTAAGGTCAAAGGCTATGCCCTTAACAAGTCAGTAAACATACTAATGCGCACTGGGGAGTGATGGAAGTTCTTTAATTTGTCATAGAAATAATTTCCATCATCAGGTGTGATAAGTTGCAAACGAAATCCCTGCTCGCTGAAAGGTTCAAAAGTATACAGGTGCTGCGAATCCACAGCGGCCAGAGCATGTAGGATATTTTTATGCCAAAGTTGCCGAAAAAACTCATTTAGCCCATATGAATCAGTGTGAAGCCACAGGAACACGTAGCGGTGGTTATGTTTGTCCTGTTGCTGAGAATCAATGAACTCTACTATTCTCTGGGCAATGTTAGGTGATGTTACGAAAAATATATTTAAGCTGCTGCTATAGCGTTTAGGTTCTATGACCGAGTGATCTAATGAGCGCACAACATGGGGTAGGCTGCCCAAGCACTGTTGGAGTATATTCCAATTTATTTTGTCATCGGTGATGTCATCATTGGTATAAATTATATTAAGATGAGCATTCTCTGTCTGGGCTATATCGCAGATTCTCAGAGCAAACTGTGTTTGGACCAATAGACTATCCAAATTTGTCCAAGAGATGTCGCCTTGCACTAGGCAAGTGTATCCAAGGTGCACCAGCAGTTGGATTAAAGTCGGAAGAAGTTTCATGATGGATAGTATCTATACAACTGATGTAATGTTCGGACAGTATACGAACTATAGTGCTGGCAATTGTAGCTGCTGTTATCAGTTAATAATAATTTGTAAGGCATTACTTGAAGTGTATAGGGGAAAACTTTGTAGTGTCTAAATTATAGTGTTTTATAAATTGTATACAAGTGTACAATTTTTTAATTTTTTAAATGAAGCTAAAAATCAGTGGCAGTAACAAGACCTACAACACACGCCATTGTAGACATTGTAGTCGAGGGACATATATCAAATTACCAGAAATTATTTGTCTCTAGCTGAGCTATTAAGTTAAAATATTAGGAAAATCATAAATGTATCTGTGGTAATATTTTCATAAAATGTTTGAAAATTAAATACTACTTCATATATTTATATTATATTATAATTAAATTTAAAACAAAAACGAAACAAAAATATTTTATTATTTTATTTACAATAAATAAACAGACTAAATTTAATAACTGGACTAATTCAAAAGTTAAATTTACAAAAAAAAAATTCATAGTCAGTTAAGAGTTTTGGCTTAAAAGAATATATTTTTAAGCAGTTAAATTCTTGAACCCAAGTTGCGATATTACCATTACCATTTTTCAGCTCATTGATTTGGGACTCAATTCTGAGAATTGCAGGAGAAAGTAGCCCCAAAAATAATAACTTCTGCAACATTCGTTTTGTCACGTTGGCTGCATTAATAATTTAATCGCCATAAAAATTTTTTGCTCAGGTTGTATTTTAAGCACTTTTTCTATATATTAGCATGGTTATATCTCGGCATTGGGACCGGCCGTGGCATGATGGTTAGAACACGCGACTACCATGCGGGAGATCACGGGTTCAACTCCTGGCTCCAGTCATCTTAAAAAAAAAAAAAAAATTGTGTTTCATTGTCGGCTCCCCTCGAATGTTGTCGACAGCAACTTCGCAGTATAAGTGTCGACTCAATCGGCATGTCTAGTAAAAGCTTCTTAAACCGTGACATTCGCATTCGTCGATAGGCAAGTAGGTGCCGTTAGTTGTGAATCTAAAAGTAGAAAGCGTGCTAATTCACAACAACGCGAGAAGCTATCCCATACCTCATTCATAGTGTGTAAAGGGATATTAAGTTTTTAAGTGTATCTCGGTATACCGTACGGAATATCTCAATAGTAATGACAGTTAAAAACAAATATTTTTACTGGCATTATTAGAGGAAAAGGGGGAAACAATTTGGACAAATTAAATTATAGTGTTTTTTATAAAATGTATACAAGAAAACAATTTTTAAAATATTCTAATTTTAAATTTAATGATTAGCGAAAACAAGATCCACAACACACGTCAAATGATTAGGGAGGATACAATTCCCACAACACACGCCATTGTAGGCAATTGTGGAGGTACACATGTAAATTTATTAGAAACTTTTTGTCACTCGGGACCGGCAGTGGCATAGTGGTTAGAACATGCGATTACCATGCGGGAGATCACAGGTTCAACTCCTGGCTCCAGTCATCTTAAAAGAAAAATTTTCTTTCATTGTCGGCTCCCGTCGAATGTTGTCGACAGCAACTTCGCAGTATTACTGTCGAATCAATCGGCATGTCTAGTAAAAGCTTCTCAAACAGTGACGTTCGCATTCGTCGATTAACAAGTAGGTGCCGTTAGTTGTGAATTTAAAAATAGAAAGCGTGTTAATTCACAACAACGCGAGAAGCTATCCCATACCTCATTCATGGGGTGTAAGAGGAAATTAAGTTTTATATCTCATCATTGGGGTTTGGTTTTGGCAAATTAAATTTTATTAAAAATTAATTTAATCTTAAGGAACCATAACCATAAAATGACCTAGTGATTGTGGGTCAAATGTTATTGTCTCGCAATAAGCTATTTCTTAAGGTTATACAATATTAGACCGGGTCGCAAATAAAATTTTTCAAAGTCAAGGGTAAATATTAAAGATAACCTCGAGACAACTTGAAAAATAAAAAAAATCCTCCCCCGCACCCGAAAAATAGCCAAAATCGTTTTTTTGTCGCTGCTTTTTGTTTGTTTGTGGTTTAATCGTAACATACAGTACATCGTTGTATAGGTCTTGACGAGTACTAAATTTTTCCTATAGATGTCGCTGACGTACAACATCATTTTGTAATGATTGCGTCATATAAAATTCAAAAATATTTTTTTCTAAGATTAAATGCCTTTAAAAACCATGAACATTATGCTTCGGAAGTATACAGTTTTATTCAAAAACAAAAAAGTTACGTATGAAAAGATGTATTTACAGCACAAAAATATTTTTTCTTGTTGTTTGCACTATTACCGAAAATTATTGCATACATTTTACGCGATCGCTGACAACACTCATACCATGGCACCACACAACACTCATAGTGTACAAACATGAATTTGTCCCATTGCTGTCAGCGACATAGATGTATTCAACATATAGCGACATTCAGTACAGTCACAAACAGCATATGTCTTAATAATTCTTATTAGGTCCTTATAATATATACCTTAACATCTAGATAACACGAAAGCCTTAATCTTTGACTTACGTCCTACAAGCCTATAGAATGGACACTTAGTCTGTACGTAGAGCTAAAAGCCTTTAGAACTGATCTTGAATATGCACAACTAGTCCTTGCACTTGTACAAAGGGATATAAGCATGGGAAATGAATTTAAGTTAAAAAAACAGGACCTTCCCACCTGCTACATTGGTTATATGGACCTTAAGTCTTTACAATGCACAATTGGTCTTGTACAACGGGCTATAAGCCTGTAATATGGAACTTAAGGCTGTAGAGCGAGCCATTTGCACCTGTATAATATAACTGAACAAAAGATCCTAGGATATCCCTGTGTATATAACGAACCCTTCATGACCCATCAAATCCTTCATGACCCAATATATCAATTTATTATAACTTCGATGCGAAGATACAATAGGTATTAGGAAAAAAAGCGACTTTCCATCGTATCTTTTTAGGGCCCATCAACGAATCGTTCGATTTGTTGGCCCATTCAAAAGCACTGATTTCAGACTGGCTACTCACGCTCCTAACCAACAGCTGTATATTTCAACACCTCTGTTTGTTTAGCCTGCCGCAGCCGTCACTCGTATGTATAAGCATGGTCAACCTGAAAACTATGTGCACCATATCCTTTGGCTTCGATAACCGCCACACTAAAACATTTTAAGGACCCCAGACCAAATTGATTGAACGTCAGCTTAAGAATTAGGGAGTATTTAATTTCAACAAAAATTATATAATGCCAAAAAAACCTTCCAATTCAACACTTTTATTAAAAGGAATCAGTATCGGAATTACAGTCAGGTGAACTGACTGATTAATAATAATAAACAAAAATGTGGAGTTTGTATGGGAGGTGCAAGTAGTTTTTGTCCGATATTGCTTATCTCAAAACTTTATCTCTGCTTAAAGAATAGAAGCTTGCATAACTTGTTTCACCTCGGTAGCTCTTAGTAACCGCGGGGACAGACAGAGGGACACTCCCAAAAAGATGGAATTTGTATGATCTCAGAACTTAACATCCAGATGAGGGAAAGAAGCTTGCATACCAATTTTAAGCTGTATTAGCAGGGTTACATAGACGGACACCCCCCAAACTGAGGCTGTTTGTATGGGAAGTGGAGATAGTTATTGTTTGATTATGCTCATCCTAAAACTTGACCTCCACATAATATATCTTAAATGACGGCTGTAATCGCGGGGACAGATAGACAGAAACCCCCAAAAAAGGCAAGTCTGTATAGAACTATACCTCCGCTTTGAGGATAGCATGTTATATTCCAAGTTTTAGCTCGATATCTCTTAAACTACAGCTGTAATCACGGGAATATACAGAAATATACACGGACAGATCGACTGACATCTAAAAATCGACGCAGATTTCGACGCTAATCATTTCTGCGATGAATTCTAAGAAAATTTTCCCAAGAAACCATGGTTCTAAAATCAAAATTGAGCCCTTGGTTTTTAACGAGAATCTTTTCGTATTAGGGGTAAAAATCCACAACAAGCCCAGCAACTGCTCCGGAATCGCCCCTAGAGGGTTCAAATATATGATCGACCACTAGTTATTTTCCCTCCTAACATTTTTCCCAAACATACCTAGTCCTGATCTTCAACCCCTGGGATCTCCCATAGGTAATTTTTTTTTATAAAATTTGCATCCACTGCTATTGCTGCTCTAAAGATACTCTTGGAGGAGTCAAATGTATGACCAACCCCCAGTATTTTTGCAATCCCAACAGACCGAAATACTACTAGAGTCGGTCATATATGTATATCACTCCTCTAGGAGGCACCAAGGGAGGAACAGAAGATGATTTCGTATGTATGGGGATCATTTTAAGGGTGAAGATTGAAGGTAGATTTTTTTGAGAAACTGTTGGGGACCGGTCACACTTTACTTCTCTAGGGGCACTTTTGGGGGAATTTTTTTTTGGCTTAAGAATTTTTTTTTCTAACTACACAAAATTGTGGAATAAGTCAAATATATTTTATTAATAATCTTATGCGTTTATTTAGCTTGAAAATATTTAGGATACCAAATGGGATAACCGAACCGGCTACACATTGAAAGAATTTAATGCCTCCTCGATGACCGCCGCCAACACCAATGCTCCAGCACAAAAACCAAGCAGCTCATCGTTATCCCTATCAGCCATATAAAAAAGGCTCCTTGTAGAATGTCCACACTCAAGACTACTCCCTGATCGTCCATTTCAGTTTGTGACACCTGGGTTGTTTCCTTTTGCGAGTCCATCTGAGTCCAGTAATCAATGAAGCCGTATTCATAAAACGCACTGACAATAGTCTCAAATTTATGTGTAAACGGTGAACCCTTTGTCATTATATACGAAGCGTGTATAGCGTGCAAATACTCTTTAACAATGTGATATGAATAACGTTTTGTTTCAGCGTCATAAGAACGCTTAAATATCTGCTCGCTCAATTGATCATATGTTAGGAGTGCAACATTTTTAGAAGTCTGTGCTAAGCGTAAACTAAACTCATTGTCATTTATGTGCGTCGGAACGAAGGAGGCACGCTGCATAATCATCTGATAGATCTGGGGTTGAAGCCATTCCTCAGCAGCCTCAAATACATCACGGTAGGCATAGATGGGAACTTTAAGTCGATTCAAGTCACTGAGATGATTTATTTCATCTTCGTAAGCGGGGCGTATAAAATTGCTGGATAATTTGGCCAAATATATGCTGGTCAAAAGATAACTGAATATAATCCAGCTCATGAGAAATTGTCTTAAGGAACTGAGTCTGGGGAAGTTGCCGGCATCCTGTTGTATTTGCATTTTCAGGAATAGTTCAAAAAGCTCATACCAATGATAGTACATTGGTGGAATTAATTGGTTTGGCATCTGTGGCACCAGCAGTAGAAATATACGGAAAAGAATTAAGACAGCCATGAAATTCAGCAGCACACAACCCCATAACGTGCCGCTGAAGGCGTAAACAAAGCTCAAGTACATGGGTCGCATCTTGGCTGCGGGCACCACTAATGACAACACTCGCCAGCGATAGGGATACAATTCTTCGAAATACTCTTTTATACTGTCTTTGGTATAGCGCAAATTACAGTTAATGTGGGCTCGGCCCATATAAATGTCTTTAAACGAGCCTGTAAATGTACCATTTTCATAGTACCCATAGGTTTTGTCGTCTGTTGGTGTTACATACAAGGCGGTGGCATTTAAGCGTTCCGCAAGCGTCCTGGCCAGCCAACCATCGACGCCTCTGTAACCATTTAGGTAATGGTCTGCCAATGGCAATGCTCTCAACATTTCGGTAAACATACTTATGCGCACCGGACTATGATGAAAGTTTTTTAATTTGTCGTAGAAATATACTCCTTTCTTCTGTTCGATAAGTCGCAAACGAAATCCGTGCTTACTGAACGGTTCGAAAGTATACACATGTTGAGAATCAACGGCAGCGACTGCATGTAGGATGTTTTTCTGCCAAAGTAGCTGGAAAAAGTCACTTAACTTAAATTCAATAAAGTGAAAACAAATTAACAAGTATCGATGGATATGTTTGTTTCGCTGCTGAGGATCGATAAAATCTGCTATTCTCTGAGCAATGTTTGCCGATGTGACGAAAAATATATTCAGGCTACTGCAGTGACGTCTAGGTTCTATAAGCAAGAAACCTAAAGAACTCACAACATGAGGTAGATTGCCCAAGCATTGCTGGAGAACAGTCCAATTTATTTTGTCATTTATAAACTGCCCTGGCGCGGTGATGTCATCATTTGCATAAATAATATTAAGCTGGGCTTTCTCTTTCTGGATTATATCGCAGATTATCAGAGCAAACTGTGGGTTGATTAATAAATAATTCATATTCGTCAAAGAGATATTGCCGTGCACTCGCAAGGTGTAGTCCAGGTGTACTAGTATTAACAGTACTATTAACGTCAGCTGAAGTTTCATAATCAATGGTAGCTAAACAACTGATGAAGTAGTCTGAGGGGTTGGCATACCAAGGTACTGGAAACAGCTGGTGGCTGTTGTTAAAAACTAACTACATTTTCTTTGACATGACTAAAGTTGTACGGTCGTACTTTGTAGTGTCTTAATTATAGTGTATAGAGGTAAACAGAGAACCAGAGAAAAACTATGTATATGTAACTAACGATTATGTCTATTGCTAGTACAACTGTGTGCTAAACCTCCGAACATAACAGCAGTTGTTTAGATGCTATCCATCATGAAACATCTTGCAACCACAGTAATGCTGCTAATACACCTTGGATGCACCTTGACAGTGCCTGGCAACATCTCATTGGCGAATATGGATAATTTATTGGCCAAGTCACAATTTGCTCTAAGAATCTGCGACATAGCTCAGAAAGAGAATTTCCGCCTCACAATAATTTATACGAATAATGACATCACCAAGGAATGGCAGATTATTTATAACAGAATAGATTGGTATACTCTCCAAAAATGCTTAAGCAATTCACCTCATATTGTGCGTTCTTTAGATCATACCCTCGTAGAACCAAGACGCTGTTGCAGCAGCTTGAATATATTTTTCGTGACATCGCGTAACAATGCCCAGAGGATAATAAACTTTATCGATGCTCAGCACAGAGACAAACATTACCACCGATACGTGTTTGTTTGGCTTCATAGCCACTCTCAAGAGTTAAAAAACTTTTTTCTGCAACTTTGGCAGAAAAATGTCCTGCATGCACTGGCCGCTATTGATGCGCAACATATGTATACATTTGAACCTTTCAGCGAGAAGGGATTTCGATTACAATTAATGCAACAGAAATATGGAATATATTTCTACGACAAATTAAGAAACTTCCATCATTATCAAGTGAGCATAAGTATGTTTACCGACTTGTTGAGGGCACAGCCTTTGCCAGACCATCGTCTAAATGGTTACAAAGGCATCGATGGCTGGGTGGCTCGGACTCTTACGAAACACTTAAATGCTACCGCCTTTTACTTAGAACCAGCAGACAACGAAAACTATGGGTACTTTGAAAATGACACATTTACAGGGTCCTTTAACGACGTCTACTCGAGCCGCGCGAATATAAGCTTCAATTTACGCTTTACTACAAATAATATCAAAGAATATTTTGAAGAACTCTATCCGTACCGCTGGCGAGTCTTGCTCTTTATTGTGCCCTCTGCCAAGATCCGACCTCTGTACTTGAGGTTTGTTCACCCCTTTAGCGGTACTTTATGGGCTTATGTGATGCTGAATTTTATAGCCGTCGTGATACTTTTCCGCTTATTTTTGCATGTGGTGCAACGGTTGTTCAAACAATTGGATCAATCAAAGTACTGTCACTGCTATGACCTTATTGAGCTGTTTTTGAAAATGCAAGTACAACAGAATGTCGACAAATTCCCTAGACTCAGTTCATTACGTCAATTTCTCATAAGCTGGATTATATTTGGCTATCTTTTGACCAGCATGTATATGGCCAAATTATCGAGTAACTTTATTCGTCCCGCCTACGAAAACGAAATCGATCATCTCACTGAGCTGAAACGGCTGAAGGTTCCCATCTACACCTACCGTAATACGTTCAAAGTTATTAAGGAGTCGCTACAGCCCGAGATTTTCCAGATGATTATCGAACGTGCCACCTTCGTTCCGTCGAAAATAAACGGCATTGAGTTTAGTTTACGCATAACTCAGGCTACCAAAGATGTTGCCCTTATGACGTACGACCAAGTGGGCGAGCTGATATTTATTCGTTCTTATGACACTGAGATGAAACGTTATTCATTTCACATCGTTAAAGAGTATTTACACCGTTTACATGCTTCATATATAATTACAAAGGGTTCGCCTTTTAAACATAAATTTCAAAGCATTGTCAGTGCGTTGCATGAGCACGGTTTTACTAATTATTGGACTCGGATGAATTCGCCAAAGAAAACCTCTCAGGCTTCACAAGGTGAATTAGACCTTCAACGGGTAGTCTTGAATGTTGACATACTACAAGGAGCCTTCTTTATATGGCTGGCAGGGATAGCAACGAGCTGCTTGGTATTTGTGATGGAGTATTGGTGTTGGCGACGGACATCGAGAAGGCGTCTAGTTATCATTATGAAGCCGTATCGGTTGCCCGGACAAAACCGATATCTCTACTTATACAATTTAAAGCTGATCCATCTTATGGATATAACTAAACTTTTTAAAAGATTTTTAAACAAATGTAATAAAAAAGATCCAAATAATCAATGAATAACTTAAATATGAAAATTAAATGCATTTTCTATTTAAAGGGAATATCAGTAGTATTCCATTTTCATTGATGGCTCAAAGGCTATGACATCCATTTACAGGACCTTTATATAAATATCATATACAAGCTGCCATGCCATTGCAGAATGTTTTCGGCATAAATTTTTGCTACTCGAGCTAACATACTGATAAAAAAAGGTCTCCACCCATCACATCTACATAGACAACTAGGCTGCTCTTTAATCCCTGGAAGCTATGTTTTCTGGCATCCCATGGAATGCCATTCATCACTAAGGGAAATGGCTTAGTATTTTGATATCAGATTCATCTGGGTACCGGGACACAGGGACATTACGGGCAATTGCTGAACGGGCTAGACACAAAGCAATGGACTTTTGAAATACTTGTTAAATATTTTCTTTCCTATTTTTAATTATAGAAATACTTGTTAAAATATTTTCTTTCCTATTTTTAATTATAGAACTGCTGCATTAGGATTAATTTTCAATAAACTTAACATCTTTAACATCTCATTTTATTGCTTTCTTTTCCATCTTTTTCCCTCTTTTGACTTGGTATACGCATATAACAAACTGAACCAATGATTCGAAGATGACGAATTCGGGGTTTCCTTTCACACAATAATTAAAATGGGCTTTTACACAGTACAACAATTTTCAGCTCATTGATTTGGGACTCAATTCTGAGAACTGCGCGTGAAAGTAGTCCCAAAGAGAAGAAGTTCTGCATCATTCGTTGTGTTAAGTTACATGCCATACGATATACGATACTTACTAACTTCAAATCAATATTTAATTATTATGGCATGTAACATGAAAAAACGAAAGATGCAGAACTTCTGCTCCTTGGGGCTACTTTCACGTGCAGTTCTCAGTATTGAGTCCCATGATCATGTGTTTTACTGTGTAATCGATGAATGTAGATTTACTCCAACTTGTGAACAACCTAACTTAGGACTGGTCAGCAAAGACATAGAAAAAGGGAATTGGCTAGGTAGTTAGTCGATATTACCTAGTACATATTTATTGTAGGGAATTTTTTTTAATATTTTCTTATTCGAATTATTTAACAGAATAAATGTTTACATGAATTACATATATATATATATTTAAATCAGTTTTCAAAATTACTCAAACTATGTAAATGTAGTAATGCGAATTTTTACAAAAAATTCTAGGTGTATATCCGTTTACTAGTATATATATAAACACCTTTACATCTTTGAGATAATAAGAGTTCTTCTCGATGATCGCCGCCAACACCAACACTCCAGCACAAATACCAAGCAGCTCGTTGCAATGCCTATCAGCCATATATAGAAAGCACCTTGCAGTATGTCCACATTCAAGACTACTCTCTGCTCATCCACATCAGACGCAGAGAAGGGGGATGTCACCATACGTAATTCCTTTCGATTCCAATATTTTACGAAACCGTATTCATGAAACTTACTTACAATGCTCTCAAATTTATGTAAAAATGGCGAACCTTTGGGCACTATGTACGTAGCGGTTAAAGAGAGTAAATACTCTTGAATGGTGCGAAATAAATAACGTTTCGTCTTAGAGTCATAGGAAAGCATCTGTATTATCTCGCCCAATTGGTTGTGCGTTATGATGGCAACGTCTTTTGTATTCTGCGTTAAGCTTAAATAATACTCACTATCCGTTATGTTCCGGGGAATAAGGACGCCATGTTTTATAATCATCTGATAAACTTTAGGCTCTAGCAATTCCTTCACAGAATCGAATAGGGTACTAGCCATATAAACGGGAACCTTAAGCCGGTTCAAGTCACTGAGATGATCAATTTCTTGTTCATATGCGGGTTGTATAAAATTGCTGGATAATTTGGCCAAATACATGCTGGTTAAAAGATAGCCAAATATAATCCAGCTTATGAGAAATTGACGTAAGGAATTGAGCCTGGGGAAATTGGCAACATCTTGTCGTAGATGCATTTTTAGGAACAGTTCACAGATTTGATACCCATGGTAATCTATGTCTCGATAGAGTTGGTGGGACAGATGTTGCATCAGATGTTGAAATATGCGAAAAAGTATTACGACGGCTACGAAATTCAGCATCACACACAGCCATAACATGCCGCTGAAAGCGTAAACAAAGCTCAAGTACATGGGCTGCAATTTGGCAGCGGGTACTAGCATGAGGCAATTCTGCCACAGATAAGGATACAATTCCTCAATATGCCCTTTGCCTATTTTGTTGAATCGCAAGTTAAATCCAATGTGGGCATGGCCCGACTGAATGTCTTTTAAGGCTCCTGAAAAGGTGCCATTTATACAGGACCCGTAGGTTTCGTTGTTAGCAGGTGTAAAGTAGAAGGCGGTGGCATTTACGAGTTCCACTACAGTACGGGCCAGCCAACCGTCGACGCCACCAAAACCATTTTGTTGATAGTCTTCCAAAGGATATGCCCACATCGAGTTGGTAAACATACTGATGCGTAACTGAAAGTGATGGAAATTTTTTAATTTATCGTAGAAATATATCCCATTTTCATGTGCGATAAGTTGTAAACGAAATCCCTCTTTACTAAAGGGTTCAAAGGTATACACCCGTTGCGAATCCACAGCGGCTACTGCATGCAGAATATTTTTGTGCCAAAGTCGCTGGAAAAAGTCACTTAACCCCTGTGTATCAGTAGTGTAAAGCCAAACAAAGACATAGCGGTGTTTATGTTTGTCTTCCAGATGAGGATCGGTAAAGTCTACTATCTTTCGTGCAATGTTGGTCGAAGTAACGAAAAGAATATTGAGGCTGCTGTGTGATTGCGAAGATTCTACAGACATTAGATCGATAGAACGTACAGCATGTGGTAGACTGCCTAAACATTGCTGGAGAATATTCCAGTTTATTTGGTCGTAAATGATGTGTGTCTCCTCGGCGAGGTCATTTATATAAATTATATTGAGGCGGGCATTCTCCTTTTGGGCAATATCGCAGATTCTCAGAGCAAACTTAGGCGGAACCAATAAGTTGTTCATGTTCGACCAAGGGATGGTGGCACCTTGCAATGCGATAGTTAAGCCAGTTACTAGCTGCAATAACGTTGGTAGCAGTTTCATGGTGAATAATTTTGCAACAACTGCAGTGGTGAATGGTTGTTTTGCTAGTTGATATATTATGATACTATGTATACAGCAACATTGTACTGACCCAACAATGGTGTATGTGCCTTGTAAATTATAGTGTTTATCTAACTGTACATATAATTGTCCTAAATTAAGTTGAAGATGCCTGATGGTCGGCAGAACGCACAATCACAGCAATGCACATTGGTCCCTTCAGCTGCATTAAGTTAAACTTAGAAACCTGTACATAATGTATGTAATTTAGACAGTACAAACTGTACATTAGGCACTACAAAGTTGCCCGTACACCATTGGTAATACCAGAGAACCAAAAGTTGTTCTCTTACACAGTACAACACATGATTTTGGGACTCAATTGTGAGAAGTGCACGTGAAAGTAGCCCCAAAAAGAAGAAGTTCTGCATCATTCGTATTATCAAGTTACATGCCATAATAATTTAATATCGATTTAAAGTTAGTAAGTATCGCATAGGGGAATTTGTAACGTTGTAGGTTCTTTTAATATATGGTGGCGTATGATTACCATAAGTAATATTCCATGTACGTCATACGCCGCGGAATACAACAGTTTTATTGAAACTGCTACAAAATAAACCCAGTTCAAAATCATTTGATAAATCGAAAAGTGAAACTGTTGCTTATGTAGGAAAACTTTATATGAACAGATTAAAGGAATTGTAATTGTTAATATTTTTTTTAAATTTGTTTTAGCTAAATCAGATTAGTGGTTTAGTGTTATGTCAAATAAAAGAGCCTAAAACGTGACAAATTCTCCTATGCGATACTCAATAACTTCAAATCTATATCAAATTATTATGGCATGTAACTTGACAAAACGACTGATGCAGAACTTCTTGTTTTTGGGGCTAATTTCACGTGCAGTTCTCAGAATTGAGTCCCAAATCAATGAGCTGAAAAATGTTGTACTGTGTTGTAAGACTGACTATTGCCACTAGTATTGTGTGCAACGCATTCGACCATTTCATCAGTTGTTCAGATACTATTCATCATGAAACTTCTTGTGACCATAGTAGTACTGCTGGCACATCTTGGCACACGCAATATTTTTGGGGTGAATTTGGATAACATATTGGCCAAATCACACATTGCTGGGAGAATCTGCGATGTAGCCCACAAAGAGAATGCTTACCTCAATATAATTTATGCAAATGACAATATCACCGATGACGAAATAAATTGGAATATTCTCTTGCAATGCTTGGGCAGTTTACCGCATATTGTGCGTACTTTAGATCACTCGCCCGTAGAACCTAGACGATGCTGCAGCAGCTTGAGTATATTTGTCGTAACATCAACCAACATCGCCCAGAGAATAGCGGACTTCATCGATGCTCAGAACAGAGACAAATATAACCACCGATACGTGTTCCTTTGGCTTCATACCCACCTTCAAGAGTTAAATAACTTTTTTCGGCAACTTTGGCAGAAAAATATCTTACATGCACTGGCCGCCGTTGATTCGCAAGACATGTATACGTTTGAACCTTTCAGCGAAGAAGGATTTCGTTTACGATGTATCCAACAGAAAGATGGAATATATTTCCACGACAAATTAAGGAACTTCCATCACAGTCCAGTGCGCATCAGCATGTTTAAAGACTTATTGAGGGCATATCCTTTGCAGGATCATCAGATAAATGGTTACAAAGGCGTCGATGGTTGGGTGGCCCGGACTATAGTGGAACACTTAAATGCCACTGCCTTCTATGTTACACCTTCAGACAACAAAACATATGGGTACTATGAAAATGGCACCTTTACAGGATCCCTTAAAGACGTCTACTCGGGTCGAGCTCACATTAACTTAAATTTGCGTTTTACTGGAGACCACATCAAAGAATACTTTACAGAACTCTATCCCTACCGCTGGCGAGTCTTGCTCTTAGTTGTGCCCGCAGCCAAGATGCGACCCTTGTACTTGAGGTTGGTTCACACCTTCAGCGGCACGTTATGGGGTTGTGTTCTGCTAAATTTCTTAGGCGTCGTCATACTTTTCCGTATATTTCACCGTCTGGTGCGACATTTGCCCAACCACATGAATCAATCAAAGCACTATCACTGGTATGAACTTTTTGAGTTGTTCTTAAGAATGCTAATACAACAAGATGTCGGCTTCTATCCTAGACTTAGTTCCTTACGTCAATTTCTCATGAGCTGGATAATATTTAGCTATCTTTTGACTAGCCTGTATTTAGCCAAATTATCCAGCAACTTTATACGTCCCGCTTATGAAAACGAAATCGATCATCTCACTGAGCTGAATCGGTTGAAGGTTCCCATCTACGCTTACCGTAATGCATTCGCCTTTATTAGGAAGTTTCTACAGCCCGAAATATATCAGGTCATTGACAGCCATGCCTCCTTCATTCCTATGGACTTAAAAGTCATTGAGTTTAGTTTACGCATAACACAGACTACCAAAGATGTTGCCCTTCTCACGTACGGCGAAGTGAGCGATTTGATACTTATGCGCTCTTATGACACTGAGACGAAACGTTACTCATTTCATACCGTTCAAGAGTATTTGCACTCTTTACATGCTTCGTATATAACAACAAATGGTTCGCCTTTTATACATAAATTTCAGAGAATTGTCAGTGCATTGTATGAACATGGTCTTATTGATTATTGGACGCAGTTGGATTCATCAAAGGAGCTTACTCACGTGTCACAAACTGATGAGGACAATCAAATGGTAGTCTTAAATTTGGACATACTGCAAGGAGCCTTCGTTGTATGGCTAATGGGTATAACAGCGAGCTGCTTGATATTTGTGCTAGAACATTGGTGGTGGCGGCGGTCAGCAAGGAGACTTGTAGGTCTAAATGTCTAGTCGTTGGAGTTGCCCGGACGATACCGATTTTGCCTCTTATGTAATTTGAAGCGAAACCAACATCTTTAATTGCGTAAAGATTAAACTATTTTAAAGATTATTAAAAAAAAATCTAATGGGAAAACTCCAAATATTGTAATACTTAACTTAATTTCCCTCTACATCTCATGAATGAGGTATGGGATAGCTTTCTGCATCATAGTGAATTAACACGGATTCTATTTAGATTCATAACAAACGACACCTACTTATTTATCGAATAATGCGAACGCCACTCTTTAAGAATCTTTTACTAGACATGCCGATTAACGCGACACTTTTACTACGAATGAAAGAAAAATGAAGATGACTGGATCCGGGAATTGAACCACGGACCTCCCGCATGATAGTCGCGTGTTCTAACCGCTATGACACGGCCAGTCCAAAAATGTCAAATAAATTACTAAAAAATAAAAAGGAAATGCATTTTCTTTCAATCATCTTTTTAAAATGTTTCTAAAAAAATTTTATTTCATGGCGGGTAGTTCTTGGAAGTCCCTCTTGAAAACAGTTCGGTCGATAGCCCTATAACCCTTTAGCCCTTTCTCATGAAATAATTCCAGCACAATTACAGTATTGTTTATACCTATCTTGTAGTTTGTCAGAAGTTATTGTGTTATTGGGACTGCCTCATGGTGGTAGTCATTCCCAACATTTGAAATCAAATCAAAGTGGTTTTCATGCCAATAGATGGCAAATGCTCTTACGCCAAACCCTTAAAACATTTGAGAGGTTATTAGAAATCCATGTTATCTTCCACAAAAAGTACAATCATAATCTCAAGCTCAAGCATTCAATTATGTTTAACCTATAGCAATCCTATGGGTTGACAGTTCAGTTACTCACCTAATTGAGATGCTTCTGATGGATATTATCAGCAGAGCTAAGTGAGAAGGGCTCGATAGGATCTTTAACAGGGAACATCTCGGGGAGGATGTTTGTCTCAACTTCTATGGGTGACACCAGTCAATAGAAATATAAAATACGAAACTTTAAACCAATTACGGTTGACAAATTTCTATTAGAGCAAGTCATCTTGGGAATCCCATATGGAGAAGTGGGTCAAAAAGACATCTGTTGCTCTTCACTGCTGTAAAGAGTCTATAGGTAATCCCTGGGAACTGCCTGCAAAGGACGCTATGTGTAGTAATAGTTAGACAAATACATTACTATGGTATCGCAGTTTAATGAAGGACACTTCTTAATACAGAACAACACATGATTGTGGGACTCAATTCTGAGAATTGCACGTAAAAGTAGCGCAAAAAATAAAAACTTATGCATCATTTATTAATTCGGCTGCATTTATAATTTAATTGCCACATGATTTTTTAGCTCAATGTTGATTTTGAGCACTTTTTCTATATTTTAACACGGTTATATCTCGGTATACCGAACGGAATATCTCTTTTGTGTATAAAGCTAAGTTGTAGATATTGAATAGGAACAAAATGTGGAACAAACCTAACCGAAAAAATCCATCCAGTTCCTTAAAAAAATTCCGATTATTTTACAGCTATTCTTACACAGAAATATCATATCAACTTCGAAACATGAGTCGATTTAAAGATGTCTGTCTGTCTGTCTGTCTGTTTGTTTATCCTCCGGAATACTTACTTACTTAGCTGGCCCTTCTTTGCAATCCCATTGTATTATATACCGCACGTAGAAAAATATTATAAGCGCCTCGATCTTCTGCGCTTCATCTCCAGTTAGTCACACCAAGTTCTGTAAGGTTCTCAGTAACCTGGTCTTTCCAACGGTGTTTTGGTCGCCCTCTTCTGCGCCGTCCATCGAGATCATTGTCGAAGACTTTTCGAGCTGGAGCATTTTCCGTTGCACCTTAATGCGTCTGAAAACACATGAAGACAGGTAGACCCAGCATTTGGTATAGCTGGATTTTTGTTCATCGAGAAAGTGTTCTGTCATTGAATCGCTTGCTTAGTCCGTAGTAGCATTTATTTGCAAGAAGGACTCTTCTCCAGATTTCTAGGCTGACAGTATTTGCTTTGTTGATTACTTTGCCTAGGTAGACAAAATTATCTACCACCTTGAAATTATAGTTGTCTTCATTCACGCACTTTCCCAAACGAGTTGACTCTTTGTTCGTTGAAACTAATAACTTCGTTTTGTCCTCGTTCACCGTTAGGCCCTGATTCCTTCTGTATACCTTAGAAGGCTGCAGCCACATCCCGCAGTTTTCGACCGATGATGTCAACGTCATCAGCGTACGTGAGTAGCATGTGGTTTTTGTAGAATATAGTGCCACTCGTGTTTACTGCAGCTTTTCTCATTATCATCTCCATCACTATGTTGAAGAGATCGCACGATAGGCCGTCGCCTTGTTTTAGGCCTCGTCTGGTACAGAATGGCTCCGTAAGGTCCTTACCAATCATCGCTGAAGATTTTGTGTCAGTCAGCGTCATTCCCCTAAGGCGTATTCATTCGAATACCAAACTCAGCCATGCATTCAAGTAATTTCTGCCGTATCGGACTGTGATAGATAGCTTTAAAGTCGACGAAAAGATGGTACATGTCGATCTGTTTCTCTTAGGTCTTTTCCAGGATTTGCCGAAGTGTGAAAATCTGGTCAGTTGTTGATTTTCCAGGTCTTAAGCCTCACTGATAAGGCCCGATCAGGTTGGATAACACTGGCTTTAGTCTTTCCAATAGCACACTCGTCAGGACCCTATATGCGATGGGTAAAAGGCTGATCCCGCGGTAGTTGAAGAACACACTTGGATCACCTTTTTTCGGCACAGGACATAATACGCTTAGATTCTAATCGTCGGGCATGCACTCTTTAAGCCAAACCGTGCGCAGGAGCTGGTGCATGCACGTTATCAGCCGCGATATTGCTCTTCTTACCTCGGCTTGACTTGGTGATAGGCAATCAAGCCGTCGTCGACAACTCCACGTGCGCTCCACGTGCGCTGCCTTCTGGAACCAGCAGTTGCTGGAAGTGTTCTCTCCATTTGTGTAGCACACTCTGCGTATCTGTGACCAGATTTCCATCCTCCTTACAGGAGGGAAGGCCATTACCGTACCCATTTGCTTTTACTTTCTGGTAAAATTTTCCGGCCTCAACTCTATCCCTGTGTCGCTCTATATCCTCGTTCTCCGGTTCCTTCATCTGACGTTTTTTCGCCTAAATAGCTGTCTCGCCTGTTTTACTTTCTCCTTGTGCCGTTCCCTAACAGCACGGGTTACAATTGGCTGTAGCGTTGCCCTATAAGCAGCATCCTGTTCCTCAGACGCTATGCGACATTCTTCATCGTACCAGGATTCGTCTGTGCGCCGCTTTTCATATCCTAGCAGAGTTGTTGCGGCGGTAGCCATGGAATGCCCAATATGTTGCCACTGTGTATCGGGAACGTCAGAAGTAGAGGCGTTGTGTCGTAAAAGTTGGGAGAGCTAGATGGAGTAGGCAGTAGCTATCTCTGGGATTTGCAGCTTCGTGATGTCCAGCTTTCTTTATATTTGGTTACGTGCGTTTTTCGCTCTGCTCAATCTTGTGCGCACCTTGGCTGCAACGAGGTAATGATCCGAGCCAATATTAACATAACGGATCACACGCACGTCCATGACACTAGATGCATGCCTGCCATCAATTCCCACATGATTAATTTGATTTTTTGTGTTTTGATCGGGGGATAGCCAAGTTGCCTTGTGGATATCATTGTGCTGGAATCTGGTTCCAATCACTACCATGTTCCTTCCCTCTGCGTAGCTAACCAGCCTAAAACCGCTGTCTGACGTATCGGTATGCAGGCTGAATTTACCGATCGATGGACCAAGAACATCTTCCCTTCCTACTTTTGCATTAAAGTCTCCCAGAACAATTTTAATGTCGTGGCCAGGGCAGCGGTCGTATGTTTCCTCTAGGCGCTCGTAAAATGCATCTTTAATCTCATCGTCTTTATCTTCCGTTGGGGCGTGTACACAAATCAGCGTAATGTAAAAATATTGCGCCCGAATGCGAGTGGTGGCTATAAGGTAACTTACAGGTTTAAACCGCGAGACCAGCTGTCGAAGTCTCTTGCCGACTATGAAACCACATCGAAATTCGTGTCTTTCTGCATGGCAGCCGTTCCTTTGTCGTATACATCCCTGTCCCGTCCATCGCATCGTCCTGTATGGCGGAGATGTCAGCCTTGTATTTGTCGAGGACATCCGCCAGTTGGATAGAGGCACCATCTCTGTTTAGAGTTCGGATATTCCAGGTGCATATCCATAAATCCTGGTCCTTATATCGTTTGCGGGGGTCGTCAACATTTGGGGGGGTTCTTGTTTCTTTTTTTCTTCGTGTTTTCATAATAATTTTGTTTAAGGAGAGTGGCTTATTAGGCCACCGCGCCCGATCCTAGTTTCTTGGGGCTGCCAAAGCCACTAAGAGAGCCTTCTGTTACCTTCTCCCTAAGACGCATCGGTGGTAGCATGCCGATTAGGTTACTCCACATTTCGCCTTCTAACTCTAGCTAACTTCTAAGCGGTTGCTTTAAAGTCATTGCCGGGGGAATACTTGGTCTAAGACCGGAAGTAGTTATCTGCGTGGACAGTACGACAAAGGTAGTATCGCCTCTGTCCCAAAAAACGGACTACTAGACGTTTATTCTAGTTAGGAATACCGAAAAAAGTCAATGGATAGTGGATACTATTAATATCTCAGGTTCCACGGATGGAAAAAACGAGATCTGAATAAATATGTCTTACATCGTGTTTCAGACAGAAATCTGAAGTGCTGTACTCGAACTTGCTGATGAAACTTTACACAGACAGCTAGGCTGCTACTAAATCTCTTTTAGCAATATGTTAGCGAATGAATACCATTCATCATTAAATAAGTTGGCTGAGTATTATGACATCAGGCTCATTTGGGTACCGGTGCACAGCGACATTCCTTTAATTCCTTATAGGATGAGCTAGCTAGATAGGGTACTACGGAAAGAAAAAGTTGGTATGCATATCTCTACCCGCTGTCGGCATATCAGTCAATGGGTCGATAATATATTCAAACTCTCTCTCTCTCTAATTCGTAATTTAGCTTGGAGTCTCTGGCCGCGGGTGAATAAAAAGAGGTCTAAGGTGCAAATTAACTTGTCGAGTGGTAGGATATCCGTAGTTATGGAAACACTTACAGGACCTTGTCTTGTTCGAAAACACGCCCTTAGATTAGGCTATCGAAATTTCACTCTCAGTAGATGTTATATGGAGGGGGATAAAGAAACAATGAAACAACACCTTAGATTGTCCAGTAAATACCTATAGGACACTAATGGGGCATTGTCTGATTGAAAGACACGCCCTTAGATTAGACCATCGAAATTGCACTCTCTGTAGATGCTACATGGAAGAGGATAAAAACTACAATAGATTTGCCCAGTAAATACCCAGTAGGGGAAATTTTTAGAAAAGGTGAATTGCCTAGATAGCCAGCCACTATTTGCTGTAAAGAAAATTGCAGTCATCTCAATGAGCTTCATTAGCCAATATTTAACGAAACCATATTTATGAAACTTACTTGCAATGATTTCAAATTTATGTTTACAGGGCGAACCTATGGTCAAAACGTACGTACAGTGCAATGAAAGTAAATACTGCTGAATGATGCAAAATCAATAGCGTCAAAGGAAAGCATCTGTATCATCTCGGCCACTTGGTTGTGCGTTATTTAAATATATAATTTGAATGGTATTCATGCAAAAATTTTAGATTTTATTATTTCCGACATTATTCTTCCTAAAGCAAACACTATTTTTTTGTTTAAATTCTTTATTTTTTGAGTTTTTTATCCGTAATATCGTTTATTTATTAATCATTTTGGGGATTTTGTGACACTGTCCCAAAACAATTGTGAGAATTTTCATTTCGGGGATTATGTGTCACTCCCCACATTTAGTTTGGAGTATTTCCTTTACATTTTTTAAATAGTCTTATCTTTACACGTTGTAATTTGTATACGTTAGTTCTGCTTCAAATTACTTTAGAGGCAAAACCGGTTTTGTCCAAACGACTAGGCGCCTTCTCGACGATCGCCACCAACACAAATGCTCCAGCACAAATATCAAGCAACTTGTTATTATCCCCATCAGCCATAAACGAAAGGCTCCTTGTAGCATGTCCACATTCAAGACTACCACCCTTTGATCGTCCATTGCAGTTTGTGAAGCGTGGATTGTTTCCTTTGGCAAATTCATCTGTGTCCAATAATCAATAAGACCGTGTTCATACAACACCCTGACGATGCTCTGAAATTTATGTTTAAAAGGTGAACCCTTAGTCGTTATATACGAAGCATGTAACGAGTACAAATACTCTTGAACGCTGTGAAATGAGTAACGTTTTGTTCCAGAGTCATAAGAGCGCATAACAATCAGTTTGCCCACTTGGTCGTACGTAGTAACGGCAACATCTTTAGTGGTCTGTGTCATGCGTAAACTAAACTCAATGCTGTTTATGTGCGTGGGATGCAATGAGGCATGACTGATAATCAGTTGATAGATATCGGGCTGCATCATCTCCTTCAAAGCGTTGAAAGTAAAACTGTGGGCGTAAATGGGACACTTCAGCCGATTCAGGTCAGTGAGATGATCGATTTCGTTTTCGTAAGCGGGGCGAATAAAGTTGCTAGATAATTTTGCCAAATACATGCTGCTCAAAAGATAACTAAACACTATCCAGCTTATGAGAAATTGACGTAAGGAACTGGGTCTAGGAAAGTTGTCGATACTCTGTTGTATTTGCATTTTCATGAACAACTCAAAAATCTCATACTATTGATAGTGCTTTGATTGATTCATTTGGTTGGACAACCGTCGCACCAGACGCTGAAATATATGGAAAAGTATTATGACGCCTAGGAAATTCAGCAGGACACAAGCCCATAATGTGCCGTTGCAGGTGTGAACAAACCTCAAGTACAAGGGTCGCATCTTGGCAGCGGGCACAACTAAGACCAAGACTCGCCAACGGTAGGGGATAGAGTTCTTCAATAAATTCTTTGTTGTTTTTTCTAGTAAAACGCATATTTAGGTTAATGTGGGCTCGGCCAAGGTAAATGTCTTGAAAGGATCCTGTAAAGGTGTCATTTTCATAGAAACCATAGTTGTTGTTGTCTGCTGGTGCTAAGTAAGAGGCGGTGGCATTTAAGTATTCCGCAATCGTTCGGGCCACCCAACCATCGACGCCTTTATAACCGTTCAAATGATGATCATGCAAAGGTTATGCCCTCAACAACTCGGCAAACATACTAATGCGCAGCTGATTGTGATGGAAGTTCCTCAATTTGTCGTAGAAATATATTCCGTCTTTCTGTTCGATACATTGTAAACGAAATCCTTCCTCGCTAAAAGGTTCAAACGTATATATGTGTTGCGCATCAACAGCGGCGACTGCATGTAGAATATTTTTCTGCCAAAGTTGCTGAAAAAAGTCACTTAAACCCTGCAAGTGAGTGTGAAGCCACAGAAACACGTATCGGTGGTTGTGCTTGTCCCTTTGTTGAGAATCGATGAAGTCTGCTATCCTCTGGTCGACGTTGGTCCATGTCACGAAAAATATATTCAAGCTGCTGCAGTAGCGTTTAGGTTCTACAAGCGAGAGATCTAAAGAACGCACAAGATGCGGTATATTGCCCAAGCATTGCTGAAGAAAAGTCAAATTTATTTTGTTAAAAATATTCTTCCTCTCCTTGGTAATGTCATCATTGGTATAAATTATATTGAGGTAGGCATTCTCCTTTTGGGCTATATCGCAGATTCTCCCAGCAATGTGCCGCATGGTCAATAAATTATCCATATTCGCCCAAGAGATGTTGCCATCAGCTAGCAAGGTGTATCCAAGACGTACCAGTAAAACTACTATGGCCGCAAGTAGTTTCATGATGTATGGCATCTAAACAACTGATGTAATGCCAATGGAGGGTTTACACAGTATACTAGTGTCATTAGTTAATTAAATATGACATTCTAAAGTTGTACGGGTAACTTTGTTGTGTCTAAATTATAGTGTTTCATTGATTGTATACATTGATTGCTACTGGCATATCAGCAAACCGTCACAACAGTTGTTTAAAAATTTATTCACTATGAAACTTCTCTCAACATTATTACTGCGGATAGTTGGCTTAACCATCATAATGCAAGGTGCCATAGTCTGCTCTGAGAATCTACGATATTGCCCACATTAATATAAATTATATAAATGACATCACCGAGGAATGACAAATTACACAATGCAACAAATTTTTGATCCCGGCTTCTAAATAGTTGATCCTTATGTAAAATTTCACGCTGAATTCAAATCTGCTCTCAGATATGTGGAAAGTAGAACAGATTTTGAGATATGGTCAAATTTCCATTTTTAGTGTTTTGAAAAAAGGTAGGTCTACTAAAATGCTATTTTCTCTGGCTTTTATTCACCGATTTTACTGAACTGTGAGAAAAATAAAAGATAATAAAAATATTTCTTAAAAAAACCGTAGTTGATTAAAATCCAATCATTAATGACGAAGTTATGGCACATCAAAGTTGGATTTTTGTAAAAATTTTAATGATTTTTCAAGTTTTCGCTGCCTTTAATTAAGTTTTTTTTCGTGTTTCCGTAAAAATTGCTCCGGTTTCAGACTATGACATGATAGAATAATATGTTACAAAAATTTTTTGCCCTTGGTCATCAAAATCGGATAAAAAATACTTCAGCATTTGCAGCATTTGGTGAATAAACCCAATTTATTTTTATTGATATTCCTATGTGACTTGTTAAACAAAAAACTTGAGTTATGTTTCGGAGGGCAAGCAAAACAACAATTACTACTACTCTCAAGAAGAGGTATCTGTACTTAATTGTGAATGTAGCGTTTATCTTTCAACCGATTTTGATGACCAAGGGCAAACAATTTTTGTAACATATTACTCTATCATGCAATAATCTGAAACCGGAGCAAATTTTACGGAAAGACGGAAAAAAACTTAATTAAAGGCAGCGAAAACTTAAAAAATCATTAAAATTTCTACAAAATTCCAACTTTGAAGTGCCATAACTTCGTCATTAATGATTAAATTTCAATCAACTATCAGTTTTTTAAGACATAATTTTATTATCTTTTATTTTTGTCACAGTTCAGTAAAATCGGCGAATTAAAGCCAGAGAAAATGGCATTTTAGTAGACCTACCTTTTTTCAAAACACTAAAAATGGAAATTTGACCATATCTCAAAATCTGTTCTACTTTCCACATATCTGAGAGCAGATCTGAATTCAGCGTGAAATTTTACATTAAAATGTATTATTAAATGTCCCGGATACAGAAACTTTTGAAATTTTGTGACATAGTGTTATTTATAACCAAATAAACTGGAATATTCTCCAACATTGTTTAGGCAGCCTGCCACATATTGTGCTTTCTTTCGATCTAATATTTTTAAAATCTAATTACTCCTGCAGAAGACTGAATAAATTATATCCTTACGAAGTCGGTTTGAGCGTTCATTCCTTATCGTTGGTAGCCTCTTTCTGAATTCCAAAGAGGACCAACAAACAGTTTTATCTTAAGATGTTTACCCTGACCTTCAGATATAAGTTAATAAAAAAAATATTTTTTTTTTGTTTTTGGTCGTTCGTCTGTCCGTAATCCTCGGCACCCCCAAGACATGGAGGTGCTTCGGTGATGGCCGGGGTCTGGAAGTGGATGAACTGGCAGGGGCCTGGAAGCACCTGCAGGTTAATGAGCGGCTGGGGCCCTTTAACGGCAGATCCCCGTTGCGGCATTGGAGGTCCCGAGATAAGGTACGTATAAAATTGTCTGTTTTATTTAGGATTTTCTTTGTTCGAATTTTTACTGTTTTTTTTCTCCTCTTGTAAAGTTTTTTGTTCAGTATTGTTAGGCACTGTTGCGTATTCTATATTCAAAATGTCATACATATCCTCCACATGTCTTTGCCTTTTCACTCAAAACGCCTCTACCATAACACAAGCTCCAACATCAATGCCCCTTCTAATATCAGGGTTGTTTGCATTGTGGGTCTTGCCCCTCGCACATAGATGCCGTTGGTATCCGAAGGTGCACACTACAATATTCTTAGGAATATTATGTATTTTTAAGAAATATGGGCTAAATCAGTTGAGTGGTTGTGGCACTGTCCTTCAACAAACATGCAATATATGAAGTATAATTAACACGGGCAACTTGCATGCATTTAACATTTCGACCAACAATGCTCAGAGGATAGCAGACTGACAGAAAAATATATTACATACAATCGTCGCTGTTATGAGTGGGTTAAAAATTGAAGGGAAGATGTTGCTGGTTCAGTATTCCTAATGTTGAGATCTTTACACATATATATTCACAATGTAAATCCTCTAACCTACAGACGAAAAGCCAAATTGTTGCCGTGGCACTCGATGGAAGGCATCTCCAACGCGTTAAAATGAAATATAGACTCGAATCACCACGTTAAAAAAAACGTCAGACAACGGCATCTACAGTTTATAGATGAATGCGAACGTTTGCTGTTTACTAAACTTTTACTGAACCAAGCGCAATGGAAGCTGGACAACACAAGGCTGTATACCACCGATGTAGCCTATGCCTATTTCAAATACTTCTCTCAATTACTGTAAAAAAAAGTCAGACGTAGGTAAGCAGCATATTGCCTGAGGAAATGGATGCTGCATGTGATAAAAAACTGTTCAAAGATATCAAATCACACGAACGAGGTGTTCTTTCCACAGATTCATTTCTTGAGATAATTGGCTCAACATAGTGCTGGTTTCACCAGATCTACTGAATGTTCCGCCGTATTATTGGAACCATTTATCCCGAAAAAGATATTCAATGACATGAGGAATAAATAGATCATGAAACATTACCTGTAGGGTTCGGTATAAACGGTAATGTTGGCAGCTGCTTCAAATTTAAAGACAGACAGAAGACAATTGATGCCTTCCGCATGTTAACCGTACCAAACAGGAGGATTGTGTTCCCTTCAAATATGATAATACTGTTTATTCACATACCGGTTAAAGCAGAAATGAGCTTCATCGCTGATGATGATTTTTCAATGAAAATATGGTGCAATTTGAAGTTGATTCACAGTCCATTGACCGAACCCACGACACAATTGATGGTCCGTTGGGCTCCACGAAAAGCCCCCCAATGAAATAACGCCCAAACGAGAAATGAAATATTCCCCAAATTTTTTTCATACATTTTTGGGTGTTATTTCATATGAAATAACTCCCAATTTTTTTGGGCCATTTTTCATTTTTCTTTGGGAATTATTTCATTCTTCATTTGGGGTTTTCAAATTATGAAATAATCTCCAATGAAATAACACCCAACCAATTTTTTAAATTTGGGGATTGTTTCATATCGTGTATAATTTGGGTGTTATTTCATTTTTTATTCGGGGGTTGTTTCATTTTAAAGTTGTTGGCTTTAAGGGGTTATAATTATATAATTATATAAAAATAGGCCTTTTACAAGAAAACTTTTAGCCTGTGAATACATTACAATATCTTTTGAATGTTTACAGATATTTCCATTTATGTTCATACTGACGGATAGAAAATCGACAAAATGCTAAATTCGATTAGCACACACTTAGAATGGAATTTTTTTTTAAAATTTGTAAGAGTTCTTCAAAAGGAAGAATTCAATAAGAGCAGAGAGTTTGATTTGCTTGTGAACACTAAAGGTGGTTGTGCAAAGGCCAAACGTAAAAGGCAAATTGTCTTCCGAACTGTAAAAATAGAGCAGGGCTACAAAGATCTACGATCCACACGATTCATTTCAATAATTTTGCGACTTTGCTGTTGGTCCATATTGACTTCATGAAATCCTTGGTAAAACTGTCTGTTTTATGAATTTTGGGCATAATTTCATTTTTGTTGCTGATGAGGTTTATTTCATTGGGGGTTATTTCATTTTCATCATTGGGTGTTATTTCATATGAAATAACTCCCAAATATTGGGGGTTGTTTCGTTTTCGTTTTGGGGTTTATTTCATTTATTTTTGGATGTTATTTCATTCACTGTTTTTGGGTGTTATTTCCAATTTTTTGGGGTTTATTTCATTGGGGGTTATTTCCTGGGGGTTATTTCATTGGGGGGCTTTTCGTGGAGCCGTCCGTTGTGTTAAATTCTTGCAACAGTTGAATCATATGTTTAAGTAGGCAAACGTCTTTTCTCAAGATTTTCCAAGTAGTGGAGGGGCAGAGACAGAGTGGCTGAGAGCGGCGTTGGATCGATAAATTCAAGTGGTACGTTACACACGTCTACAGTGGCAAGGGTCAGAGACAGAGTGGCTGAGAGCGGCGTTGGATCGATAAATTCAAGTGGTACGTTACACACGTCTACAGTGGAAATGGCTTCTTCCATAAGCGCGATTGATGGGTATTGACGGTCAATGGTCGGAACAATTCGGTGTTGAGTTCTCATTCGAAAAGATTTTATGATGATTTTGAAGGCAAATTTTCAAGTATACCTTTAGTCAGGCTGTTGAATTGGTCTGTACTCAGATGGAACCCGTAGATGACATATTTGGGTGTCGCCATTGGCGAACGAAACTATTTCCCGCATTTAATTAGGTTGAAAGGCAAGCTAATCGGCGATGTCGGCTAGCTAAGATGTGTTTAGGAACGATTAAGGCTTAGTTAACAAGTTGTCTTTATTGTTTATAAAGAACTCTGGCTACTATGGAATCATGTATGTCTATTGTGTGGTACGAGGTAGTGAGTGCTGCTTTCGAATACCGCAAGGCCTTCTCTTTTTAGAGGCTGGTGTTATTGGCTTGTTTGCCAGTATGTCGTACGGTTCATTGAGTGCTGCCTCGCTGGTTCTTTTAATTTTCTGCCGTAGGAATGCCGTATGAATTGGCTTTTTGAGGAACTGGAAAGTAATTTGTGTAGGGCTCAGCTTAGGACGCTCTTTGCCGAGCGTATCTTGTCGAGATAGCCAACACGTTGGGATTAGAGTGCGAACGGACGCGCTACTCATAAGTTTTGTCTAGTGATAGGTATGTTCGGATTAACGGAGCAGGAAATGAGTGGAATATGAGTTACATGCTCTCTACTCTAGGAGAGTTGACTAGAGCAACGGAGTTTGCTTCTGGATTGATTGCACGATGTAGAGCTATTTCGAGATAATGGTAGAATTCGGTTCAATTGCCGGCTCCAGTCATATACATTTTTCTTTCATTGCCGGCATCCTCGATGTTGTCGACAGAAACTTCGCAGTATAAGTGTCGAGGCAATCGGCATGTCTAGTAAAATCTTCTCACACAGTGACTTTCGCATTCGTCGATAAACAAGTAGGTGCCGTTAGTTGTGAATCTAAAAAAACGAAAGCGTGTTTATTCACAACAACGCGAGAAGCTTCCCATACCTCATTCATGGGGTGTAAAGAGAAATTTAGTTTTTTTTTTAATGTAGAAGCCGGTCGGCCGACCTTAATTAGGCAGACCCTTCCCCTGAACTGCAAATGGTTTAAAACTGAAAGTAGTTCGACTACGAAGTCTTACCAAAAGCACCGTGGTACCGTGGATGACATGAGATGCATACGTGCAAGGTATCCATCTGTATCATCTGTATCTAATTGATCTCACGAAGGTTCAGACGGGTCTAACCAAAAAATCATGCACGGTTTGCATTCACCGTTGTTGAGTGGAAGAGGTTTAGAAGATTATCCGCCTCCCACCGTTGAGGTTACTGCCTCCTTACAATGTGGTATCGTCCGTTCCTCCTACTTGGGGTATTGAGGTGATAGAATTACTTAATTTCCCTTTGCACCCCATGAATGAGGTATGGGATAGCTTCTCGCGTTGTTGTGAATTAACACGCTTTCTATTTTTATATTCACAACTAACGGCACCTACTTGTTTATCGACGAATGCGAACGTCACTGTTTGAGAAACTCTTACTTGACACTTAATACTGCGAAGTTGCTGTCAACAACATTCGAGGGGAGCCGACAATGAAAGAACAATTTTTTTAAGATGACTGGAGCCAGGTTTGAACCTGCGATCTCCCGCATGGTAATCGCGTGTTCTAACCACTATGTCACGGCCGGTCCCGAAGTGATAGAATTGACATTCTCAAATATGTAAAAGTTTCAGTCTGTTCTCATTTTTCTTAAGGCGACGAATTCTTTTCTAGGGTCGGCTAATACTGAGGAGTGCAATTCTTTTGCTTCTGACAAATAAGAAGAAGACCGATCTAATGAAGTATGTTTCATAAGGTCACAAATTGTTAGTAGTTGCACTGTGAAACTCCCACCGGTGAGTGTGGCCGGTATTGTGGAGATCAGGAGCCCCAAGACATTATCCCATCTGCCCAATGGTATAGGCCCCCTATCAACTCAATAGCCACACATAATAATTAGCGATAATATGGGCATACGGTTGATCCAGGCAAAGTAACACACACACTTAGACTGCCCTATTGAAGCACAGGACAAAATGCACTCATATTCTAATTATTAGGTATACTCTACTCGTTGCCGTTTCATACAAAGAGCGGCCAAAAATATAAGGAGTTTTGGCACATCTCACAGTCTCTTTTAATGACACCAATTTCTAAAATTTAGTTTAAATCTGTGAAAGGACCTCCCTTAGATCCTGGAAATTTAAATTTCATATTTGGTACACCAAAGTCGTCATATCCATTAATTCCATCAATCTATGACTTAATCTAAAATTTAGTCAATGTCGGACAAAGGATTTAAGGAACTCTCTTAGATCCTGAAAATTTAAATTTCATAGTAGGCATACCAAAGTCGGTATATCCATTGATTTCATCAATCTATGACTAAATTTAAAATGTGGTCAATGTCGGACAAAGGATTCAAGGACCTTTCTAAGATCCCGAAAATTTAAATTTCATAGTAGGCATACCAAAGTCGGTATATCCATTGATTTCATCAGTCTATGACTAAATCAACATTTTGGTCAATGTCGGACAAAGGATTCAAGGACCTCTCTTAGAGTACACAATCGAAAAAATTACACCGAAAACGGTGAGGCCACCGTTATGGAATAATAATGGAATAAAGCTAAAATAAAAGTAACTTGAAAGAGCAAAACCTTTTGTGAGATAGTGTTGCCACAGTATTACCCAGAATTTTGACTTAATTTTTTTATTTTTGGCCAATTGGGCCGACCACCATGGATTGGTAGACAATCCTTTGGTCTCATTACACAGGCTACTGCGCCATACATAAAGACCTAGTATCTCGTAAAGATGTGATGTGTTTTACATCTAGAATCGTCTCGTAGACCTGACCAGATGGTGGGCTCCACCCTACTACATAGAAGCGACTACAATGTCGCCGTTGAGGCCAGGGCTGTGGGCTGTGGTTGATACTAAAATCGCTTGAAGAGTCCTCCGGCTCGCAAACGGTTGCTGCCTGGAAAAAAGAGCCGTAATCCATGACATTAGTCTGACATTATAAGCGAGCGATATTAGTACTTAGAATGTCCTTCGTGTGTAATGTAACTCATATTATAACTCCGATTGAAATGGCAGCTACTGACATCGTCACTTACTTCGTAATTGAGTGTGTTATCAAGCTCGCTTATAATGTAATTGCAACTAAAATGACTCATACTGACGTGGTCGATTATTTTTTAAATGAGAGCGCACCGATTATGTAATGGATATTTTTACCGCTGGACTATTCCTAGATACCCAGCGGTAAATAAAACGAAGTACCTGTTTAGTAATCTATGACATCAGTATGACATCTTAAGCGGACGAAATAATTACTTAAAATGTCATTCTTGTGTTATGGAAAAATATCGTCCACTCAATATAACTCCGATTACAATGCTATTGAAATGGCACCTGCTGACATCGTCACTTACTTCGTAATGAAGCGTTTTATCAAGCTCGCTTACATCTCCACTTATAATGTAATTACAACAGAAATGCCACTTACTGACATATTCGTTTACTTTGTGAGCGAGAGCGCATCAGCCTATTACACTCCCATGCTAAATTTAATGCGGATTAAAAGCGAAAAAATCATCACTGATTGCTACTAAATATAGCTGACATCAGCGGGACTTTTCACCGCTCAATCAAACTATAAAATAACACGTACACAAGAATTACACAGGAGTACAGTATATATGTTAGTATATATCTGATGGCTCAGAATATTCAATGTTACTAAGAATCAAAATGATGATTGCTGGAATTTCTCTTCCGTTATCCTCAGACATTAGAGATAACCTGGGTAATATGAAATTACTTCTTAAATATTCAAGACCGATTTACAGAAAAATCCTTTTACAGAGATTTTGTAAGCCAGTGTTATCATTAGATTGCATCATAGTTATTGCATCTCCACAAATTTCTCATTACAGATGTAACGTTGTAAAAATTGTTTCAACAACTAAAATATTATTTTGATTGCATTTTAATTTCTTTTTTTAGTAGTTGTAGTTTACATCATTGAGTTGCGCAAATCGTATGTTAACGATTTAGTGCCTTTTAAATTAGTTTTTTTTATTGTGGTTGTTGTTCAATCAACTATTACGTTGTTATTATTATGTTTTTAATACTGTTTTGTTTGTAGACCGCCAATTAAGGGCTTTTTTAATTTCTATACGAATGAGATAGTTTTTTTTGTGCAAAGCACGAGGTCTGTATGATATGTAAAGAGTGTCACTGCAGCTCATAGGCTTATTTTACTGGTACCGCGATTATATACTGGAATTTGGAAAAAATTTACTAGATATTCCAAATTTGTATCACACATTAAGAGCATTAAAATCCTTTAAAAATATAATCAAGCCATCATAAATATCAAAATTCCCACAATTTGTGTCATCATTTGTATGCTGCAAATAAAACTCCACAATTAAACAATTTTACATAATTTGTTGTTGATTTTCGCCGCCGCCTCCTCTTACAAATATTTCATATTCTTTTTGTGTGCACAGCACAACATGGCTACAATATTATGCACACACACACAACAAAAACTATATTATATATTTAATTAAAGTGTTGGTGATTTTTTTCGTTTGTAAGCTCTTGGTACCACAGCCCATGAATTATGTACAAAACATTACCATAAACGGCCCAAAACCAGGCGCAACTGACGATGATGATGATAATGCGGCAGCAGTGGCATCACCATAGTTGGGCGATACTTCAAATTGGGCCAGCAACTGATAAAATATGAGACAGAGTATTTGCTATTATTATGTTATGAACTATGTGTGGCAACAGCAGCATCATTACTGATGCCGTATATAACAACAACAGCACTTTGGCCGCAGTTTTTAATATCGTATAAATTATTTACAATATTGAGTCGTGTTGTAAATTATGTAAATGTTGTAAAGAGCATTATCATGGCATCGAGGTAGTGAACGACTTAAAAAAATGTGTAATATTTATGATGTGCATTATTGGATTTTTTTTTTTGGGAATGTTTAATATAAATCCAATTACCGTCAGGTTATATTAAGTATTTTTTGCAGTACTTTAGTCGCAGTGCAATGGGTATTCTTTGGGTTGGCTTTTTTTGGTTGTAGGGGCTAATGAATGAGTTTGAACTTTGAGTACCGCATGTTTGGTGCAAAATTTGTAACATGGGAATTGTTTAATTAATCTGAAGCCTCCGGTCAACTGCTATGTACACACACATATAAACAAGGCAAAACACAGCACTCTAAACCCTTTAATGACAAGAACAAAATAATCGGAATTTTTTAAAGATTTTGTCAGTACTTCATATAAATTACACAGTACAATTGTATGTGAAAGTATGGGGTAATCGATAGAAGGCATGCATCTAGTGTCGTGGACCTGATAGCCTGATGGCCAGAGATAGCCACTGCCTACTCCCGCCAACTGTCCCAACTACTACGACACAACGCACAGTGGACGCATATTGCGCATTCTAAGGAAACCGCCGCAGCAATCGTGCTTGGATGTTGAAACAGCGCACATAATGCACAGCATGCTGCTGATAGGGCATCTCTACAACCAATTGTAACCCCGACTGTTATTTAAGCCATTAAAAACGCGTTAGAATAAGGAACCCGTTGGACAAAGATATAAAGAGGTGCAGAGATAGAGGTGACGCCCTTAAATTCTACCAGAAAGAAAAGTAAAAGGATACGCGTACTGGTCTTTCCTACTGTAAGGACAAGGATTGAAAATCAGTTTACAGATACGCAGAGTGTACTGCATATATGAAGAAAACACCTTCTAGCAATTGCTGCTTCCGAAAGGCAGCGCACGTAAAGGTACCAAACGAATTATTGACGACCGCTTACATTATCCACCGAGGTAAGAAGCAATATCGCGGCTGAAGTATAATCACCCCTATTCCCGTAGACGTCGTCGACATCGTCGTCGTTTTTATGTCAACATCACTTCGAGTCAACATCGTTGTCACATCAATGCTATTTCGGTATTCTGTAACTACTATGAGACGACGTCGACTAGTAATCGATAACATGAAAGAAATAACAACAGCTGATGTAACATTTGTACATCAGCTGATTCATTTTGACTTTTATTTTCTGTTGTGAAGAAATGTTTTTTGTGTCCGATTCAGATTCAAGCGATGAGGAAAGTAAAAATAATCTTATACTGGAAAGGATAATACTTCGACTATGATCCGATGATCTGAAACTTGCCAAATAACGAGTATGTTCATCGGTGTTAAAATCGTAATTTGAGGTTATCTGTTGGCCGGACTTCCAACTTTTTTTAGATTCTAGAACTACTTAAGTCTTAATAAGGCAGCATTTAATTACGTAATCGTTCCTATAGAAATAGTTCCTATCATGAAAAGTGAACTCAGGACATATGTTTCAGTCATAATTAAGTTGTCAGCAACATTGAGGTCCTTTGGACAGGGGCCTTACAACCTAACTGTAAGTGCAGCCAGTAGTTGCAAGATTCCTGTCTGAATGCATTAGAGAGGTGATTTGTCCACCTTGGATACAATTGGAAGTAACTGAAGATGACAAATCGGAAGCATAAACTAAATTTTTTTTAACAAAACAGGATTTACTGGAGTAATTGGATATGTCGATGGAATCCATACAAATAAAGAAGACCAGATTCGTAACTACAACCGCAAAGGATTCTTAAAGGCGCTCCAAAGGAATTAAATTGTTTTTCACCAATTTTCTCACATTACCCCTTAAAATTAGACAAAATCCTTGTACCTATGAGGGATTTTGTTTCCAAGCCCCTATTTGTTACTCGACATTGTTATTCTTGACGTCATTAAACAAAACCTTTTTTTAAATTTACAAAAACTAAAGTTATTCTTTCAAATTGTTTCAAGTCGTTACTAACAACTGTGACGACAGATTCAGAGTCGTTTCGATTCAACGTCGTCGTCACATTTCCTTACAGAATACCAAATTTGTGTCAATAGTAACCGATAGTTATCGAAAACGACTACGAGAATACCGATTTTACAGCGTCGTCACAAGACGACGTCGTTTTGCGTCGACGACGTCTACGGGAATAAGGCCGAATAAAGCAGCTGGTGCCGACGGACTTCCGGTAGAGGTTTTCAAGTCCGGCAGTGATGAGCTGATAACGAGCATGCACCAACTCCTACGTACGGTTCAACTTAACAAAAAATGTGTTTTAAGTGTGTTCTCCACCTTAGCCTTTTACCAAGTCCTGATCGGTCGTATCAGTGTGGCTTTAGACCTGGTAAATCAACGAAAACTGTCACACTTCGACAAATCCTGAAAAAGACATTTTCATTTCATTTTCATTTTATTTGTTTCAGTCTATGGAAATACATTTTCCTTACAGACTATGACTTAATTAAAAAACATAACATAAATACTTATATAATAAACAAGTATATTAAATTTCAAGTTACTTAAGATAAGCACTAAGAAATAATTTAAAGCAATCTTTTGTAATGCAAAATTCAATACATTGTTGAAACTCTTTTTGTTGACTTAAGTTGATTTTATTTAATAGAGAAAAAGCACGGGTTAACGGACTGTTGAGAGCATAATTAGTATGATGGTTTGGAATATTAAAAATATTAATAAATCTTAAATTTCTCGGAGGAACATAAAATGGAATCAATGAAAGCAGTTCAGGACAATCAATAGAATTATTTATTAAATCAAAAATTAACAGAGTAGATTGAAATTTTCTCCGATACTCCAAACTTTGCAAACCTAGCAACAAACATTTTGACATGTAAGGCGTAGGCTCAACAAAGCTAAACGATCTGAGAGCAAATTTAACAAACTTTTTTTGAACTCGTTCAATACGAGAGATATGAGTGCTACAATGTGGACTCCAAACTACTGACGCATATTCTAATTTAGATCTTACAAACGCTGTGTATACTAACTTAAGAGTATAAGGGTCCGAAAATTCGGAACAATTTCGTCTAAGAAATGCAAGCATTTTGTACGCTTTTGGAATAATGTAATCAATATGCGGAATAAAAGACATATATGAATCAAACATTACACCAAGATCAAGTGTGGAATGCATTTTTTCCAAACTATGATTGCCAATTTTAAAATGGCACTGAATTGGATTTAGGGATCTGAAAAACGAAATATGAAAACATTTTGAAAGATTTAAATGGAGATTATTATTATTACACCATTCAAGCAAATTGTTCAAGTCAGATTGTAGATGTAAAACATCACCTACAGAATCTACTTTGTAAAATATTTTTAAATCATCAGCGTACAAAAGAAACTTCGACTTCATAAAACAAGTCGCAATGTCGTTAATAAATAAATTAAAAAGCAATGGCCCTAATATACTACCTTGAGGCACACCCGAAGTTTGTGCATA
Source organism: Muscina levida (assembly GCA_964034835.1). Lineage (NCBI taxonomy): Eukaryota > Metazoa > Arthropoda > Insecta > Diptera > Muscidae > Muscina > Muscina levida. Next base: position 31,626,630 of record OZ035880.1, on the reverse strand, counting down.
TGGCCTCGAATCATATTTACCAATTCTGACTTTACAAACTCTACCCTTTAAGTAAGACTTTATCCATAAAAGGAAAGTCGAATGCAGACCCAATTGTTGCAACTTTGACAAAAGAATGCTGTGCGACAACTTATCAAATGCTTTTGAGAAGTCAGTGTAAATTGACTCAACTTGGCCACCCTTTTCTAAAGTGGTTAAGACATACTCACTGAATACAATTAAATTCGTCGTAGTGGATCTTCCAGAAAAAAATCCATGTTGATTTGGCGAAATCAAGGCTTTAGTAAGAAAAAACAATTTTTTGAAAATAATATGCTCGAAGACTTTTGATACACATGATAACTTGGATATTGGTCTATAACAGGTTACATCATCTCTTCGTCCACTTTTAAGACAGGTGTTATTAATGCCGATTTCCAGCATTCAATAAAAATACCTTCCCTAAGAGATAAATTGAATATATACGTTAATGGAAAAGCCATAGTAGCAGCACATTTTTTTAAGAAGTGAGCACACAAACCGTCAATGTCGGGCTTGAAACCATTTTTGGTGCCTATTATCGCACTTAAAACATCATCTTCGGAAATTGCCATATGACCAACATTTAGAGAAGAACAAGAGTCAGCTGATGAAGAAAAATTATCATTAGCTGGTTCAAAATTAGATTTAAAAAAACCAGCAAACATATTAACGACATCATCATAAGATTTAGAAACTCTGCCATTATACATAACTGTAGATGGGATATCTAAAGACTGCTTTTTTGATTTAATAAATGTCCAAAATGATTTTGGATTATTTTTAATTTCACGTTCCTTACTGAGAATGAATTGCTGATAAAGAAATTTATTAAGACAATTAAATTCTCGTTGATAAAAAATAAAATTAGCTTCGCTTTCTTGCTCACCGGATTCGACAAAACGTTTATAAAACTTGTTGCGCAAGTTTTTAAGCTTTTTAAGCCCCCTTGTATACCATGGCAGCTTATAAGGCTTGGGTTTCTTTAGCGGTATATTATTCTTGCATACATCTAAAACTGCATCTAAAAATTTTTTGTAGCAACTTTCCGTCTGTTGCCCATCAAACACTGTAGTCCAATTAATACAAGCGAATATTGAATTAAGCAAATCAAAATTACATACAGTAAAATTAAAATCAAAAGAAGTTATAGATGGAGCAAATTTAAAAAATGAATAAGAGTTTAACTCAATGGCTAATGGCTTATGATAAATATTAGCAGGAGAAATTGGCAGTAAACACTCGCACACTGTAAAATTACAATCATACGGAACGAATATAAGATCCAAAAAACGATTTAAACGGTTAGCAATGTGATTAATTTGTACTAGGTTTAAACTCAACAAAGTATCAATGCAAGCAATTTCATGCTCTCTGTTGACATTACTTGGCGATAAATGAGAATCAAGATCAAATTTGGACCACAAAACATCTTTAAGATTAAAATCACCCATAACACAGATGCGAGAGTTTAATGCCAAGTTATCACTCAGCAAAGAAATATTTGAGATATGCTTAAAATAAATACTTTCTGGACTACCCGGAGGTATATAAGATACACATAACAATAAAACAATATTTTCACCAGAAATTGATAAAATAAGTTGATCCAACAAACCATAATTATCATCAATTGTGCACAGCGTTGACTTAAATCGGCTACTAACAGCAACTAAGACTCCGCCACCACGAGAACACCCAGTAAGATCAGCATTTCTATCCTTACGATAGACATTAAAAAGATGAGTATCGAAAAATTCAGCATCATAAAAATCTGCATTTAGCCATGATTCCACCAACACAATGACATCAAATTCACATTGTGACGAAAAATCAAAAACATTTTTTGATTTGGTACGCATACCTGACAAATTTTGGTAATAAATTTTTAAACCATTATTTGTACTAGCTAACGCCGCTCTTCTACTACAGCTCTCCTTTGAAAATTTACAAAGGGACGAACCCTGATGTCCGTAGGCCAAAGCTCAGGGCTAGTAACATCTTTATAAAAACATGGGGTTACACCCAATTTGAAATTAACTCGTTTCAAATTATCAATATTAGCATCTTTCTTCACAAGCTTGAAACACTCCAGATGGTGTTTGCCAATTTCCGAATTTCTTTCAATATATGCCATAATTTGTTCCGCCGAGACAGTCGGTTTAAAAGAAGAAATGTGGATCCACTTCTTTTGGACAACCACATCAAGATCAGTAGCAGCCGCATTTACGCCGTAAACTACAGGCCCCTTCTTACGCCTACGCCTCTGCACGCTAACCCAATCAGACTCATTTCTCGATGGTTGCATGTTAGCTTCAAACACGTTGGCTTCGCTCGCGACAGCATCAGACCCAAGTGTGTGCACTGATGTGACGGACGAAGCAGCAGACAAAAACGGTTGATTATTAGTTGTTGTTGATGTTTCAACTACAGCTTGGGCATTTGAGTTAAGATCTGCAAGAACAACGTTGCGTTCTGCAACAACATTTGCACGACGGCGCGAAACATTAGTTTTCTCATTTCGCGGTTTATCTTTCAGTTTCTCAAAGTTTTTCGACATGTCATTGAACTGCTGTCGTAACTCTAGCAGCTCTTTGCTCACAGAAGAGTTTATCGTCTGCTTAAGTTCTCTTATCTCATTAGACAAAGCAGCGATGTGTGAGATTAAGTTAGATGTTACACTTAAACAATCATTGCAATTGAAAACAATGTTGGAATTGTTAAATGCTTCACACCATTTATCCTCAATTTTAGCACAAATAAAGTGGTGTTTTGCTCTGCATAAGTGGCAGACAATATATTTAGATTTTAAGGATTTAAAACACTTCGCGCAAAGAGTGTTTGGTGGAAGATCCATAACGACAACCGCACAGTTTGGCAAGCAGAGACTGACTGACATTTTATACCAGACGAGGCCGAAACAATGCGACGGCCTGTCACCTCTTTAACCTAACCTAATAAGCCTTTGCGGAAAGACCCTGACTGACACAAAGTCTTCGGTGAAGATTGGCAAGGACCTTACGGAGCCATTTTATACTAGATGGGGCCTAAAACAAGGCGTCAGCCTATCGTGTGAATTCTTTAACATAGTGATGGAGGTGAATATGAGGAACGCTGCAGTAAACACGAGTGGCACGATATTCAACAAAAGCCACATATTACATACGTACGCTGATGAAACAGATGTGACTGCAGCCTTCTCAGGTATACAGAAGGATTCAGAAAAAATATAGGTCTGACGGTGAACGAGGACAAAACGAAGTTATTAGTTTCAATGAACAGGCAATCTACTCTACTCGACGCTGCGTGAACGTTGACAACTATCTCCCAGGTCGCCGCCATCAATAAAGAATCCTGCTTGCTAATATATGCTAATTCGAACTAAGCGAGCTATTTAAATATAGAGCCATCTCTTGACGAACGAAAATTCAGCTATGCCAGATACTGGTTGTACCTGTCACGGCGGTAAGAAGACTCACGAGAAACAAATCGACATATATTATCTCTTCGTCGGCTATATAGCTGCCTTCTGCAGCCCGATACAGCATTTCTCGAAACCACGGTTGGGTTTGGTATTCCCGCAAAGCTGATACGCTTTTTCGGAATGACGCTGACATTTTGAACTAATTGGTCATGTTTAAATATGAGCTAATGATTTTCGATGTGTTTCGTGCCATATGCACACAATTATTTCGCATTACTAATCTGTATCAACTTTCAATATTATAAAAGAGTCTCTATGCCTTAACTAAGTCTGTTAGTTACATTTCATTGCTATCCTGCACTTTCCATTTTAATTGAAATTTCGTATGAATTTTTAGAAAGTAAAAATTTCAATTTGATTTTCACTTTTTTATTCCAACATCACATTACTCTATTTACATACATGCAAACTACTGACCATTCTCTAGAATAGAATTTGGAATTATATTTATGGCAGCCAGCTAACAAAGACCCAAAACGTGACTATGCGTAAATTTTTGCGATAAAAGAAATTAGAGTTTTTCAAAAATACTCGTGTGTACTCGTGGCAGCAGCAGCGGCTGATAGATGTAAAATCTAAACGGATTATGTGGCAGTTTTATTGCACATATCCAGAATAATTAGTTGATGTAACTGAAAGTGTTCATAAATACAGAACATGTAATCGAATTATTTATGAAGCTGCGGATTACAATGAAAATTGCATTAGCACAAGTGAAAGATTAGTTGTTTATGCTGTAGTTTGGTCAAATATTCGTTATGATAAAATAATGTAAAAATTACGAGGGAGCATGTATGTAAATGTGTGCGTTATGATATTAACGAGTAAATTTAAAATACTACATTTTAGTATGTTTTTTTTAAAGTAAATAATTGTAAACAAAAGCAGCAAGTTTAATGATAAATTGGCATTATATCGGTATGGTTTAGTACAGGAAGTGAGATTGAAACCGTGCGCGGTGGCCTAACGATCAACTTTCCTTACGTACAAAATTATTATGAAAACACAAAGAAATTACAAGAACCATCCAAATTTAAATTCCTTAACTTCGGATTTTTGTTTCATCAAAATTGGACGAGCCGTTCCTGAGTTATGCCCCCAAACGTGGCTGTAGGAGCTTAAAAACTTTCAGCCCAAAGCGGCACGGGATAACATACTCTAATCGTTCTCAAACTTTGGCTATCCGAAAATCTGCAAAGACTTATCATTTTTAGAGGGTGGCACCAACAAAATTCTGCCATATTTTTCTCCATATTACTTCCGACCACACTAGTGGTGCAACCACCGAGATAGCTAATGCCTACTCCAATCAACTCTCTTAAATGCTACAAATAAACCTCCCTTACTCTGATGTTTCCGATACATAGTGTTAGCATATTGCAAATTCTATGACCACCGCCAGAGCCAGGATATCGGAAAGTACGAGTATAGAAATGAAGCATGAAAGTTCTACCAAAATGTAAGAAGCAAAAGTTGTGCATCCATTAACACGATTTGGCTAAAGGAATGCGTGCCAGATGATTAACATCTGAGTGTTCTATGTCCTGGCTGTGGAATTTTTTCGGAAAAATTAAATTTGCAACTATCAATCATACTACCAGATCACTGTAGCATAAGTCAGGCCGAAATAGCGGCCATTAGAAAAGCCGTAGAGAAAATTCAGTGTCGTGGGATATTGGGCGGCAATATTCATATTCTTACTGATAGTAAAGCGGCTATCAGATCACTGGAGAACGTGTATACCACTTCGAGAAATGTTCGTGAATACCAATCGTCTCTTGAGACATTAGACGGTTACCCTTACATGGGTTCCAGGACATGGGGACATACATGGTATTGAAAGGGCCGATACGTTGGCAAGGGCCGCCACAACTGTGAACTGGGGCGAAGTTTACTGTCTTATTAGGATCCCTCTCACAAGGGGGAAACAGTTAACTGCGGAGAAACTGAACCTCATTGCTAAGCAGAGAATTGTGCTGAACCTGCCCTGAGGAACATCATAGCTGTAATAACCGGCCCGGTTGGTAAACACGCTAAGAGGTTGAAACTACTCTACAACGTTTTTGTGATGGAGAAGAGCAGACCACGGAGCAACATTTATGTCACTGCCCTGCTTTTGGTGACCTGAGATACGAGAAGCTTGGTCATCGGACACTTCTAGATAATACTTGTCTTGCGGAACATCCATTCCTTCATCAGAGCAACGATATGGCTTGATAACAGTGTTGACCGAAAATAATAGGAAAATTTTGTATCACAACAAGTCTCATACTAGGACCTATGTAAGCTGTGCTAAACGTGACTGCCGACTTCAACTAACCTATGTTCTGTGCTTAAGAAGGACGATCCAAGTGTGTTGACTGAATTAGATTGGTAGATTGTCCAACACCGAGCCAAAGCGAACCTGATTGGTATTTAATAGTGCGTCTTCAAACCTGGCTATTCCGCGATTGGGTAGATGTTTACTGTCCGACTAATCTGGGGGATTTGGCTAAAGGAATGCATGCCCCATGATTAGGAATCTAAGTGTTCTATATCCTGTGTTTAAAATGGGCTAATCCATGTGCGTGCTCTAACTACAGAGGGATCAGCCATTTATCCATCCCATACAAGATCCTGTCGATTGTCGTATGTGAATGTCTACAGCTCATCTTAGCGAACCTGATTGTATCTTATCAAATTGGCCTGGTAAATCCGCTACTAGAAGGATGTTACTCTCCGACAAATCCTGGAGAAGATCCAAGAAAGACAGATTGACAGAAATTATTAGATGGTGATTTGGTATCCCTGCAAAGCTGATACGACATTGCGGAATGACACTGACCGGCACGAAGTCTTCAGTAAAAATAGGCAAAAATCCGACAGAGCCATTTTCTAACAAGCGATGCTTTGGACATCACGACAGTCTATCATGCGATCTCTTTAAAATCTCAATGGAGATGATCATGAAGAAGGCTGCGGTAAACACGTCTAATTACATCATTATTAAAAGTCATATGCTGCTCGCGTATGCTGAAGATATGAATATCATTGAACGAGGGCTACGGGATGTAACTGCAGCATTTTCAGTATTGAAATGGGTGGGGTGCAAAAGAGGACAACACCAAGTTATTTGTTTCAACAAACAAATAGTCTACTGGTTAATAACGGCCGTGGCATAGTGGTTAGAGCACGCGACTACAATGCGGGAGATCCGTTGTTCGATTCCCGGCTCTAGTCATCTACATTTTTCTTTCATTGCTGGCCCCTCGATGTTGTCGACAGCAACTTCGCAATATAGTGTCGGTCAATCGGCATGTCCAGTAAAAAGCTTCTGAAACCGATGATGTTCGCATTCGTCGATAAACAAGTAGGTGTCGTTTGTTGTGAATCTAAAATAGAAAGCGTGTTTATTTACAACAATGCTAGAAGTATCCCATACCTCATTCACGGGGTGTAAAGGGAAATTAATTTTTGTTTTGTTTTAAGAAAGTTGACGATAACTTTGAAGTCTCGGTTGATTTTGTCTACCTTGGCTCCGTCGAAAACAAAAAAAAATATTGTAAGCCTGAAAATCAAGAGACGAGTATTACTTTACGCTAAGCAAACCCCTCTCTTCACGAACAAAGATTTAACTCTTGCAGACATTAATCGTAACTGTCTTGTTCTACAGCGCATAATCGTGGGTAATAACACAAGCACATCAATATGTTATGGGAGTATTCGAGTGAAAAGTTATTTGCAATATATTTCGACCCATCATCGTTATCTGCGAGTACCGTCGTAGTATGAACCTTGATGTTTATGAGGCAAGCTGTTGTAACGGTATTTAGCAGAATCTACATTTTACTTGCGTACGCTGATGATATATACATCATTGGTCAAAAACTGCGAGATGTGAATGCGAGCCTTCTCAGGTATTCAGAAGGAACAAGGATAATATAGATACCTTTTTTAAGGTTTAAGGTTTTGTTCCTGAGGTCAAATGCTATCGTTTGATATTGCACTTGTCCACCACGAGACAATGAACCTCAAATTGTTGCATAGTGATATCAACCATGCCTTGCGAAATTCTATTCTTATTGAGAGTCTGTACAAATTTTGCCTTCATTTTCCATTTTCAACCGAACCGTCCACTTTGGTCGATATGGTGTGTGTATTTTATGTTCATTGTATATATTCTCATCACCTTATTCAATCTTATGTTCACTCGCCTTACCCACAAGGGTATGAGCGCGCTATATTACACCCCCAAAGAGTGTGTAGTTGCAATTGGGTGTGATACCATACACTTTGGTTTTATCATCATCATTGGTTTCCTTTTTGTGTTTTTTAACACCTATCGTATTGGTGTTGCACGAGTGTGTCTGCTGGTTAACACTACAAATGTTAGCTCTTCGGTAACTTGCACTTAACGTGATACTTTCCAAATATATTCTTCATTCATTCATTCTTCTTTTACTAATATGGCTGGACATGACTACGAAATGGTGGTTATTGGGCATTTAGCAAATTAACACTTTAGTGCAAAGGAAGGAAATAACTAGAAATGGCTAGGGAAAGTGTCAGGAAATGTGAAATAATTTGCACATATGTAGTTCGTGACATGATATTAGTTCAATTAAGGGCGGTAAGTAGGTGAGTCAGTGGAGGAGGGGGAGTCGTTAAACGTGATGTCTATAATTATGTATTTGGGGTTAATGACGGAAGTAGGCTGCGTGCTCAGTGGAGTTTTATTTATGATGTGGCTTAATAAGTTGGTTAAATTTTGACTTTGAATGAAGGGTAAAACACTACATATACATGAAATCTTATATCTTGGTTCCAATAACCTATTGGGGGTCATCAACATTTAGGAAATCTAAACTGAATTTCACTCACACACATCAGAGAATCATTTGGCAACATCACGAACATTTATTGCATTTGAATTGTATACACATAACACCATAACTAAAGCAGAACAAAACTTTTCATGTCATAAAATTAATATTCATATTCGTGCATTGCTTCTAACTAAAACCCACGTGTACATATGGATTGACATATCGACATCAACCAGTAAATATTTGTCATATCACTGAGGTACTTCCAATGACACATTCTGTGCAAATATTGACTCGGGCATGTTTATCACAACACATAGATGATAGATGTCATCACATGAATCAAACCCCAACCGACAACTCAACTAATTTCATAAGTCATGACTAAAAGCGGCGAATACCAATTTGATTTAGCAGTCAAATCGTGTTTGCAACAACAAAATCGATACAAAATTTAATCACTGCAATCAAACAAATTATATGGGAAATGGACTAGTGTCATAAATGAACAGAAATGAAAAGCTGAACATTTATTAGTTTACAGTTTGTGGTTTATTATTTAATGACAAAAGTTAGCGATACAAAAAAATATAAAAATATAAAAATATAAAAATATAAAAATATAAAAATATAAAAATATAAAAATATAAAAATTTAAAAATATAAAAATATAAAAATATAAAAATATAAAAATATAAAAATATAAAAATATAAAAATATAAAAATATAAAAATATAAAAATATAAAAATATAAAAATATAAAAATATAAAAATATAAAAATATAAAAATATAAAAATATAAAAATAAAAAAATATAAAAATATAAAAATATAAAAATATAAAAATATAAAAATATAAAAATATAAAAATATAAAAATATAAAAATATAAAAATATAAAAATATAAAAATATAAAAATATAAAAATATAAAAATATAAAAATATAAAAATATAAAAATATAAAAATATAAAAATATAAAAATATAAAAATATAAAAATATAAAAATATAAAAATATAAAAATATAAAAATATAAAAATATAAAAATATAAAAATATAAAAATATAAAAATATAAAAATATAAAAATATAAAAATATAAAAATATAAAAATATAAAAATATAAAAATATAAAATATATAAAATTTTTGTTACGGTTAACGTACTTAATATAACGCTGCAAGTTTTTCACAAAATTAGATAAACAAGTTTCATATTTGATATTTGTCTGGGAGACTAAAATTGTTTTGTATTTCAGGACCTTAGACAATTTTAATATCCTTGAATTGGTTTTTCAATATTTCAATATTTTTATGGCTTATTAGTGTAATATACCACAGTGGTGCTAAACGGTTTTTAATTTTTATTAATTCTGTAACTTACGAATAGATACTGATGAAATTTCACATTACTAAAGCCAAAGAGCTTTCCAGATAACATAGAAATTTGAGGGTTTCTACTAGGTGGAGTGTCACTGGTAGAAGGCTGACATCACAGGATGTTCGCAAAGTAAAATTGCGATATCCATTAATGGCATACGGATTTGGATTTGCAGTTGCCGAGAGACTCAGACATATTGTCTTCCAGTTCAAGGCGAAATATTTCTACATCCCGCGGATTTATGCACATGATTGACGAGATTAAAGATGCATTCTACGAGCGCCTATAAGAAACATACGACCATTGCCCTGGCCACGACATTAAAATCGGTCTGGGAGATTTTAATGCAAAACAGGAAGTGAAGTTGTTCTTGGTACGTCGATCGGTAAATTCAGCTTGCATACCGACACGTCCGAAAACAGTTTTGGGCAGGTTAGCTTCGCATCAGCAAGGAATATGTGATTAGGGGCAACCGACGCAACAACCGTGTTTGGATATGAAAAACGTCGCTCAAACGAATCCTGGTACGATGTCACAAAGCGTTGGAGGAACAGGATACATCTTATAGGGTAACGCTACAGCCACTGGCCAGGTTGTTAGGGAACGGCACACGGAGACAGTAAAACAGGCGAGGCAGCTTAAAACACTTAAATTTCCCTTACACCCAATGAACGAGGTGTCGGATAATTTCTCGCATTGTGTTAGGAAAAAACTTCAGATGAAGGCTTGTGAGAACGAGCATATAGAGATGTACAGAGATAAAGGTGAGGATTGAAACTTCTAAATGAAGGAAAAAGTAAAAGAATACTGTACTGGGCTCCCTCTTGTAAGGACAAGGTAGGAAATGTGGTTACAGATGCGCAGAGTATGCTACATATATGGAGAGACCACTTCCACCAGTTGCTGGTCCCGGAAGGCAGCGCACGTGAAGGTATCGAGATAATTGTCGACGACGGTTTAGATTGCCCACCACCAAACCAAACCGAGGTAAGGTGCCGATGGACTTCCGACAGACCTCTTCATGTCTACTGCTACTACACATGGTTTGACTTAATGAGTGCATGCTCAATGATTGGAGTCTGACAGTAATATGTCCAGGGCTGTAAAAATGTGATCCAGTGTGCGCCCCAGCTGCCGCGGGATTAGCATTTTACCCATCGCAATTAAAGGACTAAAGCCAGTGTTATCCCACCTGGTCGGCCGTTATCAGTGTGGCTTAAAACCTGGTAAAACACACTTCGACAAATCCGGGAAAAGACCCAAGAGAATATGATCGTTCTGTACCATCTTTTCGTCGTCTACAAAGCTGCCCTCGACTGCCCAATACCTCAGAAATAACTGGATGATATGGGAGATTTTGGGGCTCCACGAAAAGCCACCCAATGAAATAACGCTCAAACGAGAAATGAAATATTCCCCAAATTTTTTTCATACATTTTTGGGTGTTATTTCATATGAAATAACTCCCAATTTTTTTTGGGCCGTTTTACATTTTTATTTGGGAATTATCTCATTCCTCATTTGGGGTTTTCAAATTATGAAATAATCTCCATTGAAATAACACCCAACCAATTTTTTAAATTTGGGGATTGTTTCATATCGTGAATAATTTGGGTGTTATTTAATTTTTTATTCGGGGGTTATTTCATTTTTAAAGCTGTTGGTTTTTAGTTATTATAATTTTATTCTTACATATATAAAAAAAGGCCTTTTACAAGAAAACTTTTAGCATGTGAATATATTACAATAACTTTTGAATGTTTACAGATATTTCCATTTGTGTTCATATTGACGGATAGAAAATCAACGAACTGATATCTAAGAATGGAATTTTTTTTTAAATTTGTAAGAGTTCTTCAAAAGAAAGAATTCAATAAAAGCAGAGAGTTTGATTTGCTTGCGAACACTGAAGGTGGTTGTGTAAAGGCCAAACGTAAAAGGCAAATTGTCTTCCGAACTGCAAAAGTAGAGCAGGGCTACAACGATATACGATCCACACGATTCATTTCAATAATTTTGCGACTTTGCTGTTGGTCCATATTGACTTCATGAAATTCTTAGTGAAACTGGCTCTTTTATGAATTTTGGGCATAATATAATTTTTGTTGCTGATGGGGTTTATTTCATTGGGGGTTATTTCATTTTCATCATTGGGTGTTATTTCATATGAAATAACTTTGGGGTTAATTTCATTTATTTTTGGATGTTATTTCATTCGGCTCCACGAAAAGCCCCCCAATGAAATAACGCCCAGGAAATAACCCCCAATGAAATAAAACCCAAAAAATAGGAAATAACACCCAAAAACAGTGAACGAAATACTGGCTCCACGAAAAGCCCCCCAATGAAATAACCCCCAGGAAATAACCCCCAATGAAATAAACCCCAAAAAATTGGAAATAACACCCAAAAACAGTCAATGAAATAACATCCAAAAATAAATGAAATAAACCCCAAAGCGAAAACGAAACAACCCCCAATATTTGGGAGTTATTTCATATAAAATAACCCCCAATGATGAAAATGAAATAACCCCCAATGAAAAGAACCCCATCAGCAACAAAAATGAAATTATGCCCAAATTCATAAAAGTCAGTTTCACCAAGGATTTCATGAAGTCAATATGGACCATCAGCAAAGTCGCAAAATTATTGAAATGAATCGTGTGGATAGTAGATCATTGTAGCTCTGCTCTATTTTTGCAGTTCGGAAGATAATTTGCCTTTTACGTTTGGCTTTTACACAACCACCTCCAGTTTTCACAAGCAAATCAAATTCTCTGCTTTTATTAAATTCTTTCTTTTGAAGAACTCTTACAAATTTAAAAAAAAATTCCATTCTTAGTGTGTGCTAACCGAATTTTGCATTTTGTTGATTTTCTATCCGTCAGTATGAACATAAATGGAAATATCTGTAAACATTCAAAAGATATTGTCATATATTCACAGGCTAAAAGTTTTCTTGTAAAAGGCCTATTTTTATAAAATTATATAATTATAACCCCTTAAAGCCAACAACTTTAAAATGAAACAACCCCCGAATAAAAAATGAAATAACACCCAAATTATACACGATATGAAACAATCCCCAAATTTAAAAAATTGGTTGGGTGTTATTTCATTGGAGATTATTTCATAATTTGAAAACCCCAAATGAAGAATGAAATAATTCCCAAAGAAAAATGAAAAATGGCCCAAAAAATTGGGAGTTATTTCATATGAAATAACACCCAAAAATGTATGAAAAAAATTTGGGGAATATTTCATTTCTCGTTTGGGCGTTATTTCATTGGGGGGCTTTTCGTGGAGCCCGAAATACTTACTTACTTTACTTACTTAGCTGGTACTTCTATGCAATCCCAGTGGATTATATACCGCACGTAGAAAAATATTATAAGCGCCTCGATCTTCTGCGCTTCTTCTCCAATTAGTCACACCGAGTTCTGTAAGGTTCTCAGTAACCTGGTCTTTCCAACGGAGTTTTGGTCGCCCTCTTCTGCGCCGTCCATCGAGTTCATTGTCGAAGACTTTTCGAGCTGGAGCATTTTCATCCATGCGTACAACATGACCTAGCCAGCGCAGCCGTTGCACCTTAATGCGTTTGACCACGTCAATGTCAGTGTACAGCTCGTACAGCTCATGATTCATACGACGCCGATACTCTCCGTTAACGATGATGGGCCCATATATTTTACGTAGTATTTTTCTCTCGAATACCGCCAGAACCGATTCATCCGCTTGTGTCATAACCCAGGATTCTGAGCCATACATTAAGACAGGTAGAACCAGTATCTGGTATAGCTGGAGTTTTGTTCGTCGAGAGAGGGCTCTGTCATTGAATCGCTTGCTTAGTCCGTAGTAGCATTTATTTGCAAGCAGGATTCTTCTCCGGATTTCTAGGCTGACATTATTTGTTTTATTGATGGCGGATCCTAGGTAGACAAAGTTATCTACCACCTCGAAATTATAGTTGTCAACGTTCACGCAGTTTCCCAAACGAGTAGATTCTTTGTTCGTTGAAACTAATAACTTCGTTTTGTCCTCGTTCACCGTTAAGCCCATTTTCGCTGATTCCTTCTGTATACCTGAGAAGGCTGCAGTCACATCCCGCAGTTTTCGACCGATGATGTCTACGTCATCAGCGTACGCGAGTAGCATGTGGCTTTTGTTGAATATAGTGCCACTCATGTTTACTGCAGCTTTTCTCATTATCATCTCCATCACAATGTTGAAGAGATCGCACGATAGGCCGTCGCCTTGTTTTAGGCCTCGTCTGGTATAGAATGGCTCCGTAAGGTCCTTGCCAATCTTCACTGAAGACTTCGTGTCAGTCAGCGTCATTCCGCAAAGACGTATCAGCTTCGCTGGAATACCAAACTCAGCCATGGCATCGAGTAATTTCTGCCGTATCGGGCTGTCGAAGGCAGCTTTATAGTCGACAAAAAGATGGTACGTGTCGATCTGTTTCTCTTGGGTCTTTTCCAGGATTTGCCGAAGTGTGAAAATCTGGTCGGTTGTTGATTTTCCGGGTCTAAAGCCACACTGATAAGGCCCGATCAGGTTGGATAACACTGGCTTTAGTCTTTCACATAGCACACTCGACAGGACCTTATATGCGATGGGTAGAAGGCTGATCCCGCGGTAGTTGGAGCACACACTTGGATCACCTTTTTTCAGCACAGGACATAATACGCTTACATTCCAATCGTCGGGCATGCACTCTTTAAGCCAAACCGTGCGCAGGAGCTGGTGCATGCTCGTTATCAGCTCCTCGCCACCGGACTTGAAGAGCTCTGCGGGCAGACCGTCGGCACCGGCTGCTTTGTTGTTTTTCAGCCGCGATATTGCTCTTCTTACCTCGGCTTGACTTGGTGGTGGGCAATCTAAGCCGTCGTCGACAATTGGCGTGATAACTTCACGTGCGCTGCCTTCTGGAACCAGCAGTTGCTGGAAGTGTTCTCTCCATATGTGCAGCACACTCTGCGTATCCGTGACCAGATTTCCATCACTGTCCTTACAGGTGGGGAGGCCATTACCGTATCCATTTATTCTTATTTTCTGGTAAAATTTTCGGGCCTCACCTATATCCCTGTATCGCTCTATATCCTCGTTCTCCCGTTCCTTCATCTGACGTTTTTTTCGCCTAAATAGCTGTCTCGCCCGTTTTCCTTTCTCCTTATGCCGTTCCCTAACAGTACGGGTTGCAATTGGCTGTAGCGTTGCCCTATAAGCAGCATCCAGTTCCTCAGACGCTATGCGACATTCTTCATCGTACCAGGATTCGTCTGAGCTCCGCTTTTCATATCCTAGCACGGTTGTTGCGGCGGTTGCCATGGAATGCGCAATATGCTGCCACTGTGTATCGGGAACGTCAGAAGTAGAGGCGTTGTGTCGTAAAAGTTGGGAGAGCTGGTTGGAGTAGGCAGTAGCTATCTCTGGGGTTTGCAGCTTCGCGATGTCCAGCTTTCTTTGTGTTTGGTTACGTGCGTTTTTCGCTCTGCTCAATCTTGTGCGCACCTTGGCTGCAACCAGGTAATGATCCGAGCCAATATTAGCACCACGAATCACACGCACGTCCATGACACTAGATGCATGTCTGCCATCGATTACTACATGATCAATTTGATTTTTGGTGTTTTGATCGGGGGATAGCCAAGTTGCCTTGTGGATATCTTTGTGCTGGAATCTGGTTCCACTCACTACCATGTTCCTTCCCGCTGCGAAGCTAACCAGCCTAAACCCGTTGTCTGACGTGTCGGTATGCAGGCTGAATTTGCCGATCGATGGACCAAGAACATCTTCCCTTCCTATTTTTGCATTAAAGTCTCCTAGAACAATTTTAATGTCGTGGCCAGGGCAGCGGTCGTATGTTTCCTCTAGGCGCTCGTAAAATGCATCTTTAATCTCATCGTCTTTATCTTCCGTCGGGGCGTGTACACAAATTAGCGTGATGTAAAAATATTTCGCCCGGATGCGAATGGTGGCTATTCGGTCACTTACAGGGTTAAACCGCGAGATCAGGTGTCGAAGTCTCTTGCCGACTATGAAACCACATCCAAATTCGTGTCTTTCTGCATGGCAGCTGTAGAAGATGTCACAGTTCTTTCGTCGTGTGCATCCCTGTCCCGTCCATCTCATTTCCTGTATGGCGGTGATGTCAGCCTTGTATTTGTCGAGGACATCCGCCAGTTGGATAGAGGCACCATCTCTGTATAGAGTTCGGACATTCCAGGTGCATATCCTTAAATCATGGTCCTTATATCGTTTGCGGGGGTCGTCAACATTTGGGGGGGTTCTTGTTTTTTCTTTTCTTCGTGTTTTCATAATAAATTTTGTTTAAGGAGAGTGGCTTATTAGGCCACCGCTCCCGATCCTAGTTTCTTGGGGCTGCCAAGGCCACTAGGAGAGCCTGTGTTGAGCTTCAGTAACTTTTGTTACCTACTTCCTAAGACGCATCGGTGGTAGCATGCCGATTAGGTTACTCAACGTTTCGCCTTCTAACTCTAGCTAACTTCTAAGCGGTTGCTTTGAAGTCATTGCCCAGGGAATACTTGGTCTAGGACCGGAAGTAGTTAGCTGCTTGGACAGTGCCACAAAGGAATCGCTTCTGGTCACTCCCAAGTGAGTGACAATCAGTAGTTTTCAGCCTCTGGGCAAAGTCCCATTCCCCAGTGAACGAAATAACGAAATAACATCCAAAAATTAATGAAATAAACCCCAAAGCGAAAACGAAACAACCCCCAATATTTGGGAGTTATTTCATATGAAATAACACCCAATGATGAAAGTGAAATAACCCCCAATGAAATAAACCCCATCAGCAACAAAAATGAAATTATGCCCAAAATTCATAAAAGAGTCAGTTTCACTAAGGATTTCATGAAGTCAATATGGACCAACAGCAAAGTCGCAAAATTATTGACATGGATCGTGTGGATAGTTGTAGCCCTGCTCTACTTTTGCAGTTCGGAAGCCAATTTGCCTTTTACGTTTGGCCTTTACACAACCACCTCCACTGTTCACAAGCAAATCAAACTCTCTGCTTTTATTGAATTCCTCCTTCTAAAGAATTCTTACAAATTAAAAAAAATTTCCATTCCAAAATGCTCGTAGCATATTGTTGATTTTCTATCCGTCAATATGAAAAATGGAAATATCTGTAAACATTCAAAAGGTGTTGTAATGTATTCACCGGCTAAATGTTTTCTTGTAAAAGGCCTATTTTTATATAATTATTTAATTATAACCCCAAAAACCAACAGCTTTAAAAATGAAATAACCCCCGAATAAAAAATGAAATAACACCCAAATTATACACGATATGAAATAAGCCCCGAATTTCAAAAATTTGTTGGGCGTTATTTCACTGGAGATTATTTCATAATTTGAAAACCCCAAATGAGGAATGAAATAATTCCCAAAAATAAATGAAAAACCGCCCAAACAATTTGGGAGTTATTTTATATGAAATAACACCCAAAAATGTATGAAAAAAATTTGGGGAATATTTCATTTCTCGTTTGGGCGTTATTTCATTGGGGGGCTTTTCGTGGAGCCATTTCATTCACTGTTTTTGGGTGTTATTTCCTATTTTTTGGGGTTTATTTCATTGGGGGTTATTTCCTGGGCGTTATTTCATTGGGGGGCTTTTCGTGGAGCCGATTTTGGTATTCCAACGAAGCTGATACGCCTTTGAGGAATTACTCTGACCGACATTAAGTCTTCAGTGAAGGTTGAAATGGACCTTACAGAACCATCATAGGCCTAAGACAAGTCGACAGCATATTGTGTGAATATTGAGGAAAGCTGTTGTAAACACGGATGATAGGTTATTCAACAAAAGACACATGGGGCTTGCGTAAAATGATGTTATACATAACAAAAGTAAGGAATGTGACTGCAGTCTTCACAGGTATACAGAAGGAATCAGCAAAAATGGGTCTAACGGTGAACGATAACAAAGCGAAATTATTAGTTTAAACGAGCTACGAATCTACTAGTTTGTGACGCTACGTGAACGTTGGCAACTATCTACCAGGGCTTCGCCATCAATAAAGAATCCTTCTTGCAGATAAATACTAATTCCGACTAAGCGAGCTATTTAATGACAGAGTCCTCTCTCGGCGAACGACGAAATCCAGCTATTCGTGAGATAAATAATACACCGTAAAATACATTGGTCCATTATCGTTAACAGGACCGGTGGGACAGTAGTTAAAACACGCGACTACCATGCGGAAGATTCGTGGTTCAATTCCAGGCTCCAGTCATGTACATTTTTCTTTCATCCACATGTCAATCCACTAATGTTAACAATTGTCCACCAATGACAACAATAAGTTATATGTATATTTTGCACCCGGACGCGATATTAAGGTATTGAAAGTAGAATACAGAAGATCGTTGTTTAAATTTACTTAATCTATTGTTCATTATTCCGGTCATGTGAAATACAAAATATCGCGCCAACACCTATGTAACTTCAATAATGCTAATATGTTTTATAAAATGGCAGACTGCCAATTATTTTGGGGTCATAGCTGAAATATTGTTTCGCAAATATCATATCCTTTGTAAGCAATTGCTTGCACCGCCAATTATTCCACACACCTCCAAGCATAAAAGTGTGTGTGTTGGCATTATGTGTCCCACTAACCTGAATGATGAAAATAAAAATGGAAATTAATTCCATTAATTTAATATTTATTAAAACTACAGCATTGTTGGTAGTTAGCAAGATTGAAATTTGTGGTATATTGGAGAAATAAATGTATTTTTGACAATGGGAACACAAAAGATGACTGTTATGATATCGAAGCAAATTTAGTTAGATTTGTTAACCAGAGCCGGATATAAAGTTTTTAGGAAAAAATAAAATGAAAGTATGTTTCTTATTAGAAATTTGTTCTATTTATTGCTTTTGAGTTAAATTTTAAGCACTCTTGAGTCCCAAGAATTTATCATTGCAAACAATTTGTTTTTAAATCTATATTTTTTGCTTTGTAGTGATATGCAGTTAGTGTTGCCATTATAAGTTATTAATTTTGCCATTAAGTTATTAAAGCAGCCAACTTAACAAAACGAATGATACAGAAGTTCCTATTTTTGGGGACTTCTTTCATGTGCAATGCAGTCAACATGCCTATGGAATTAATTGGAAACGTTTTGTGACAATTCTTATCCTCTTAAAGGCTTACAGATATATAGGTAATTTGCTGGAAATCTCATTACATAGCAACACTCATCATAATAAAGCATCTTTAGTCGCCTCTCATAATCATGATTTAACATTAAGTTCAACATAAAATTTTTCTATCGATTACTTTATCGTTATTATCTTTCCAACCGATTACGAACTATTTACTACAAAAGCAAAGAGAAACCAAAAAAAAAAAACCAGAAAGGACACAATGGATTGTAATGAGGCAACGCCATTGAACCGGTCACAATGTAGGTCAAGTATGAAAAAGCTTAAATCGATGGATTGTGGTGGTGGTAGGTGGATGTGGAAGACATGATGACGCCCTTTATACCTTATCGTCATCTTTGTTGTATGCGTCGTTGTGTTGTGCTTGTGGTTGGCCACAATAGGACATTTGTGGCATAAGTGAAAGAATGATTGGCATTGACTTTTTCTCCCTCATTAACCAGAAGATGGACATATTTTTGTGTGTGCGTACAAAGATTTCGTATTTCTAGAGGGTAAATGTTCATATTTATGTAGTCGAAAGAAAATCTACTGTATACGAGTTTACAATCGCAATGTGAATGCAATGCCTTTATAATAATTTTGAGAATTATCATCTCATATTGGGTGAGGTGAAATTGTTGCAAAAAATTTAAATGTAAATAGGTTTGCGTTATATGACTGCTTCACTTGCCAAATCGATTTTCTATTTTTAAGAAAAAGCTAATATTGTCTTTTACTTAAAAAAACGTAAATGTCTTAACACCCCATGCATGAGGTATAGGATAGCTTGTCGCGTTGTTGTGAATTAACATGCTTTCTCTTTTAGATACACAACAAACGGCACCTACTAGTTTATCGACTAATGCAATCGTCACTGCCTGAGAAGCTTTTCCTAGACATGCCGATTGACTCGACAGTATACTACGAAGTTGCTGTCTACACTATCGAGGGGGCCGAAAGTAAAATGTAGATAACCGGAGCCGTGAATCGAACCACGGATCTCCCACCGGATAGTTGCGTGTTTCAACCACTTTGCCACGGCCGGCCCCAATATTGTCTTTGAATTGAGTGAAAAAACATAATTTACTTTTGGAACCGAATGTTCCTTTTTTGTCATCCCTTGCGGGGATCGAACCCGCGACCTTTGGATTAGAAGTCCAACGCGCTATCCTCTGCGCCAAAGAGACATGTTGCTGAAAACGGATGTCAAGCATCTAATAAGCGCCAACACCAAATTTAAATTGAGCTAAAAAGTTGATAACACATTTGCTAAAACCAAAAAAGCAAAATGTTCTGTGACTTCAGCAATGATAGGCACATAAAACAAACTATGGAAATACGGTGGAAATTATTAATAAAGCCCTTTAATGAATATAATATAAATAAAAATAATATAATCTGATGTTCCATATCTTGAATAAAATTATTTTGATGTATTTAATAAAATCTTAATTGAGAACAAAAAATCTTTATATTTTATTTCCGAAGGACAACTTAAATATTTGTCCTTTATTTATTTGTTAATTTAACTAAATTTCCCTTTACACCCCATGCATGAGGTATGGAATAGCTTTTCGCGTTGTTGTGAATTAACACGCTTTCTATTTTTTGATTCGCAACTAACGACAGCTACTTGTTTATCGGCGATTGCGAACGTCAGCGGTTTGAAAAGCTTTTACTCAACATGCCGATTTACTCGACACTCGAAGTGGCCGCCAATAAAATGTTGATGACTAGGTACAGGAATCGAACATCGGATCTCCCGCATGGTAGTCCCGTGTGTTAAACATCATGCCACGGGCGGTTAACTAACACATGGAAATCATTGGATAGACCATGAAGGCATAACAAGCGACTATCATGACTATTATGCTAATCTAGTTTCGAGCCCTATCATGGCAATCTATTTTTTTTTTCGATCTGAGTAGTCAATCGTGTTACCTTAAAAAACTGGTTGTGTAAGCCCTCAACTAAAAGCGTGCTACTCCACTTACTAACTTAGCTGGAACTTCATTGCAATCATATATTATGATTATATACCACACGTAGAAAAAAATTTATGTTCTTCGATCTTCTCTATCACTAAGTTGAAGAAGTCACACCATAGGCCATTAACTAATTTTGAGCTTCGTCTGGTATAGAATTGCTCGGTAACGCCGTTGCCAACCATCTCTCAAGACTTCGTGGCAATCAGGGTCATACCACAAAGGCTTATAAGCTTCGCTGGATTAACACAGTCAGCCATGGCTTCGCATAATTTCTGCCGTATTGGACTATCGAAGGCAGCTTTATAGTTGACTAAAAGATGGTTCATGTCGATCTATTTCTCTAGGGATTTTCCGCAGTGTAAATATCTAGTAATTTGTTGATGCACCAGGTCTTAAGCTACACTGACAAGGCTTGGTCAGGTGGATAACACTGGTTTTAGTCTTTCACAGAGCACACTCGACAGCACCTTATATGGGATGGTTGAAAGGCTAATCCCGGGGTAATGGAAGCACACACTAGGATCGCCTTTTTTCATTACAGAACATAATACGCTTATATTCAAATCATCGGGCATCTGCTTATTAAGCCAAACCGTAAGTAGTAGCTGTTGCATGGTTGTTATTATCTCAACGCCATCGGACTTAAAGAGCTTTGGCGGGAGTCCGTCGGTACCGGCTGTGTGTTTTTTTTACGGGATTCAGCTCCATCTCAATATCATCTTTTCTATATCCTCGTTCTCACGTTCATTGATCGGTCGTTTTTTTGCGTCTTATGGTGCCCGGCTTACAATTGCAATGTAGCGTTGCCCTAATACAGCGCTCGCCATGGAATAGACAAAATACTGTCACTGTGTATCAGAGAATAATAAAATTTTCAGACATCGGTCAGAAATCGGTACGAGAGTCGGCAAAATCTTCTGATATCGGATCTGAAATCGGAACCGAAATAGGGCCGAATTCGTTACTAAGAACGAAGTCTGACAGACGCAGCTGAGGGAAATCTGATGTATGTACGTCATGTCGAACAGTCATCTTAACGATTTCTGAATGTAAATCGAGGGAAAATCTAAAGGGAAATTTGACGCGTCGTTACGAATTTGGGCATATATCTTACCAAATATCTGAAGTAATGCGAATGTTCCTGCCGACGCGTCGCACCGATTTCTGTCCGAAGTCCCTAAGAAAATATCTTTCGAAATCGGGCCGAAGTTGTTACTAAAAGCGTATGGAGTGGTTGACATGAAGTCTGACCGGAAATCTGATGTACGACATATCGTACCGATGTCTGAATGTAAATCGTAGAAAAACTGAAGGGAAATGTATTGTTTCTTCAATAACAATTTGTTGCTTCCACCGACACAGAGTTCCGAACTCGATCAGATATGTCGTAGCAAAATAAATACATTTTCCCTTCAACGAGTCGTAACGAATTCTGTACGATATCAGTATGAAGAGTTCAGACAATGTGCAGACGTGTCGGATATTAGCCAAATTCCTAAAGTATGGAAATATACAGGAGTACCATAAGTACTCATGGCACAAATTAGTAATATAGACAGATAATGCAGTGCTTAAAAAAGTTAACGAATTTAGGAGCGATCAAAACGATGATCTATGATGATGATGATCCTAACTAAAGTTGTTCGTAAGTTGAGTCTGTCTGGTTTCTGACTTCGCGTCCATCGAGTGTATATTATGTATTATTGTGTGAGAGAAGAAAATGTAACGGTGGGTAGAGGTAACTTACTTACTTACTTAATTTCCCTTTGCACCCCATGAATGAGGTATGGGATAGCTTCTCGCGTTGTTGTGAATTAACACGCTTTTCTATTTTTAGATTCACAACTAACGGCACCTACTTATTTATCGACGAATGCGAACGTCACTGTTTTTGAGAAGCTCTTACTAGACATGACGATTGAATCGACGCTTAATACTGCGAAGTTGCTGTCAAACAACATTCGAGGGGAGCCGACAATGAAAGAAAATTTTATTTATTTTTTTCTTTTAAGATGACTGGAGCCAGGTTTGAACCTGCGATCTCCCGCATGGTAGTCGCGTGTTCTAACCACTATGCCACGGCCGGTCCCTAGAGGTAGAGGTAGTGTTCGTTATAAATAGAGTGCAATCATATCTGTTTTAACGCAAATAACAGTTTGTAAGGATTCTACGTGTGTTAGGTATGAGTCCACACAAGTATACAAATTATAATTATGTACTTAAATATAAGTTTTTGCCGAGTACTTATTGTCATACCCTGCTTTATATGGGTTTTGTCTTAGTAGTTAGGAGAGCTTGTTTTAATAGGCAGTGGCTATCTCTGGGGTTTACAGCTTTGCGATGGCTTTCTTTGTGTTTGGTTATGTGCGTTTTTCGTTCTATTCAATCTTGTGTGCACCTTAGCCGCAAGCAGGTAATGATCCGAGCCAATGTTAGCAACACGGTTCACGTGCACGTCCATGGCACAAGATGCATGTCTGCAATCGGTTACCGTGTGATCAATTTGATTTTTGGTGTTTTGATCGGGGGATAGCCAAGTTGCCTTGTGGATATCTTTATGTTGAAATCTGGTTGCACTTACAACCATGTTCCTTTGTCGAAACCTGTATGCAGACTAAATTTACCGAACGATGGATCAAAAACATCATCCCTTCATATTTTTGCATTAAGATCTCCCAGGATAGTTTTAATGTCTTATTATCTTATTAGGAGAGCTTATTTAAATAGGCAGTGGCTATCTCAGCTTTGCGATGGCTTTCTTTGTGTTTGGTTATGTGCGTTTTTCGTTCTATTCAATCTTGTGTGCACCTTAGCCGCAAGCAGGTAATGATCAGAGCCAACGTTGACAACATGGTTCACGTGCACGTCCATGGCACTAGATGCATGTCTGCAATCGGTTACCGTGTGATCAATTTGATTTTTGGTGTTTTGATCGGGGGATAGCCAAGTTGCCTTGTGGATATCTTTATGCTGAAATCTGGTTGCACTTACAACAATGTTGCTTTGTCGAAACCTGTATGCAGACTAAATTTACCGGTTGATGGATCAAGAAAGTTTTCCGTTCATATATTTGCGTTAAGATCTGCCAGGGCAGTTTTAATGTCTTATTATCACTTTACCAGCAATAATTTTTATGAATTTCACCGTCGAAGTGGTTATTACCGTAGGAATAAAAAAATCCAGACATTGCCTTGACGAAAAACTACTAAGTAATTTCTGTTTTGTTTTCTTTTTTAACGCCAATAACTCTAACGCTCTTGTAACTAACTCTAATCAAAATATCTAAAATTAAAAACCCATTGAGACCTGTTGTCATCATCATAAATATTTGGTCGACTATTGTGGTCGTCAAAATTAATTATTTTTTCGATAATATTTACAAAATTTATTTGCATCCATAGCATTGCGACCTTTGTACATCAGACTAGTTTGATAAGTAGCATATAAATTCACTTTATTGTCATTGCCTTTTTGAGTTATCACATGATGTTAGTGAACTATGTATGTTATATACAAATTATTGTTTTATTGCCAACTAATTACATTATATTTTTTCATGCCTACATGGCCTACAACTTTAAATTTATTACATATTTTACATAATTCTCGATTATGCAGCAGTAATAACACATTACATTACAATATAATAATTACTGCCTGTCTCGGGAAAAGTGTAACATTAATTACAGCATGTAACAATATACATATGTACACTGTATCGCTGCAATGTACACACACGCGCATAATTTATGTAGCTTTAGCAAATTTTTTTTGTTTTAACAACAAACATAAATCATGGATTGCATAGTTTTAAAAATGCAATATAGTAATTATAAATTATTGCATACCCTAAGGTTATCTGTAATGAACATAAATGTGGCATACATTTAAGCGCTGTTGTATAGTTTGATTGCGCGTATAAATGATAGAGCCAAATAGTTGGCGGGCAAAAATTTGGGTGTGTAAAGAATGCAAGCAAATACGAAAACAAGGGTGCGAGACGGAGGCTATAACAAATTCCCTTGTGACAATGGTGAGTAAATGTGACTTTGCGTATGACCTTTCGGAATTTGCAAATTTGTGAAATGAAACAATAACATAACACACAAAGTATCATATTTTATATTCCCATAACAACACTTACTTGGAGGAGGATTTAACAGGCACAATTGATATATGTTAACCTAACCTTAAATGTATTTCTACAAACTATTTGCCATGACTTGCTAAAACCCTAACAGTAACATTAATATCATATAATAATAATGTTGTATAATCGTTGCAATATATTTCGTATAAATTTACATTTGCACTACTCAAAGTCCTAGGGTCATAATTACAAAAATCATTGTAACTATGTGTTAAACAAAACTTGCATAGCAATATTTAATTAATTATGCCATATTTGACCAAATGTTTGTTCATGATTGAACAACAGCATTTAAACAAAATATTTGGTTTTTCTCTTTTTTGTGTGTTTATAAGATTTAATTGCATAATTATATAATCATAAATCAATTAGTGGCCGAGAGTATTCGATGAAAAATAATTTAAATAAATATCAATTTAATTTTGTTGACACGACATAATGTCATGTGTCGTGTATGAATTTGAGAGCGTTATATTTACATATATGAAAAGCCAACATATTTATTTGAATATGGTTTTCGAGTGATATTTTTGAAGAGGTACTAAAGTTGGAGCACTTGAAGTACTTGTGGTACACAACAATTGAATTGCTTTAACTATATATTAACATATATCGGTAGATTATAATATGTCATAAAGTAGGCGGTATGTGCTAAACGATTTTAATGTTGCCTTTAGAGTTTAAGAAAGCAGCATATAAGGTTTAAATTATTATTGTTTCAAATTCGAAACAAAGTAAACAAAGACAAGGATAAGTAATATATAAATGCCTAGGTTATTATAGACTAGGAATATTAATCCAGCAATTTATATATGATACCATGTATGTCCGGTTGTGTGACCCGTTCTGCCATTATAACAAAAGGCACATTCGTCTTCTTAACAGCATAGTACAACACATGATTATGGAACTCGATTCTGAGAACATCACATGAAAGTTGCCCTAAAAAGAAGAAGTTCTGCATCATTCGTTTTGTCCAGGAGAATTTGTCACGTTTAAGGCTCTTTTGTTATATTGTTATATGATGGCGTATGATTATCATAAGTAATATTCCACGGAAATCATAAACCCAGTTCAAAATTATATAATGAATGGAAAAGTGAAACTGTTGCTTATGTAGGGAAACGTTATACGATCAAATTAAAGGAATTGTAATTTTTAATTTTTTTCAATTTGTTTCAGCTAAATCGGACTAATTGTTCCCGAGTTATGTCAAACAAAAAAGCCTAAAACGTGAAAAATTCCTCTATATGATACTTACAAACTTCAAATCGATATTAAATTATTCTGGCATGTAACTTGACGAAACGAATGATGCAGAACTTCTTCTTTTTGTGGCAACTTTCACGTGCAGTTCTCTGGATTGAGTCCCAAATCAATGAGCTGAAAAATGTTGTTATGTGTTGGCAGCAGCAACAGAAATTTATCTATCAGTAGCCGCACGTAGATAAGAATTCCAAGCGCTTAGATCTATTCCGCTCTGTAGATAGTTAGTCACACCAAGTGTAAATAATAGCTTATTCACTTGGTCTATTCAACGAAGTTTTGTCGAAGTTTTTTCGAACTGGAACATTTTCATCCATTTGAACAACGTGTCCAAGCCAGCATTCGGTCTATTTCAATGCGCTTGACTACGTCAATATCGTTGTACAGCTCATACAGCTTGTTGTTAATTCGACGAAGACGAGTTAACGATGATGGGTCCAAATATTTTGCGAAGTATTTTCTCTCGAAGACTCTGCGCTGTAGAGCAAGGCAGGTAGCATCAGAGTCTAGTAAGGTTGGATTACTGTTCTAATTATATCGCGTAAATCGATTGCTTAGCGCATGACAGCGGTGTGCGATCAATACTCGTTTTATGATTTCCAAGCTGATGTTATTAATTTTGTCTATGGCGGAGCCAAGGTAGACAAAATCATCTACCACTTTAAAGTTATAGTTGTCAACGTTAGTGCAGCGTCCCATACGAGTGGACTCTTTGTTCGTTGAAACAAATAACATGGTTTTGTACTCGTTTATCAATGGACCCACTTCCGCCGACTGCTTTTCAATGCTCGAAAAAGCCGCAGTAACATCTTGCAATCCACGTCCAATGATATCTATATCATCGGCACACGTGTCTATTGTTGAAGAAGGCACCATTCCTGTTTACATCAGCCTTCCGCATGTTCGCCTTCAATACGATGTTAAAGAGATAGCAGGACAGACTATCGCCTTGTCTAAAGCCTCGCTTGTTAGAAAATGGCTCTGTCAGATCTTTGCCAATTTCCACTGAAGACTTCATGTCAGTCAGTGTCATCCCGCAAAGTCGCATTAGCTTCGCTGGGATACCAAACACAGCCATAGCATCAAACAATTTCTGTTGTATCGGACTATCGAATGCAGCTTTGTAGTCGATGAACAGATGCTAGGTGTCGATCTGTATTTCCTCAGTCTTCTCCAGGGATTGTCGCAGTGTGAATATCGGGCGGGTAGTGGATTAACCAGGTCTTAAACCACACTTATAAGGATGAATAATGCTCGCCAGAACGGGTTTTAGTCTTGCACATAACACACTAGACAGAACCTTGTAAGCGATGGGTAAACGGCTAATCCCACGATAGTTGATACACACACTTGGATCGCCTTTCTTAAGCTTGGGACATTGAACACTCAGATTCCAATCATCGGGCATGCATTCCTCGAACCAAATCTTGTTTATGAGCTGATGCATGCATGTTGTCAGCTAATCGCCGCCGGCTTTAAAAAGCTCTGCCGGCAGTCAATCGACACCCGTAGCTTTATTATTTTTAAGCCTCGCGATTGTCGTGCTGATCTCGTTTTGACCCGGTGGTGCATAAGCTACTCAATCGTCTATGATTGGTGTGATTTCGTCACTTATACTGCCTACGGGAACGATTAAAAATCGAAAGTGTTCCATCTATATTTGCAGCACACTCTGAGTGTCCGTGACCAGATTTCCGCCTCCGTCCTTACAGGTGGGGATCCCTGTTCCAAAACCTTAGCTTTTTGTATTTTGGTAGAACTTTCGGGTTTCACCTCTATCCCTGTAGTTTTCGATATCCTGGCTCTCACTTTTCTTCCACACACGCACGCATCGACATTGCCTTCAGATTTGCCTTGTATGCAATCCATTTCCTCACACATTTCGCGACAATCATCATCGTACCAGGGCTTGTCTAAGCGAAGGGTTTCATTGCCCAGTCGGAACATCAGAACTAGGGAGGTTTGTTTGAAGTAATTGAGAGAGGTGGTTGGAGTTGGCATTGGCTATCTCGGTGGTTTGCACCTTTGTGATGTCTAGCTTTCTTTGCGTTTGGTGACGAGTGTTTTAGCACTAATTAAACATGTGCGTACCAGAGATCAGCACTTTCACACAACAAAGATTCATTTTCTTGTTCATGGTTTTTTGATGCGGTGGCAAACTATCCCGGTTAAAGAAAACAATATAACACAAGGCACAAAAATATCCAAGCAGTTTGTTACCGCAGCCGCATAAACAGCGAGTACACCAGTAGTGGCGAAAACTCCTATCGCCGCAGATCACTGGTGCGTACCTTGGCTGCAACAAGGTGTTGATCCGATTCAATATTTGCACAACGCATCACACATCACATAAATTTTTCTTTCATTGCCGGCCCTACCGGTGTTATCGTCAGCAAATTTGCAGTAAAAGTGTCGAGACAATCGGCATGTCTAGTAAAAGCTTCTCAAAAACAGTCGTCGATAAACAAGTAGGTGCCGTTAGTTGTGTCAGTTCACAACAACGCGAGAAGCTAGCCAATACATTATTCATGGGGTATAAAAGGAAATTAAGTTTTTTTTATCACACGAACGGCCATAAAGCTTGAGACATGCCTTCCATTAATAAACACGTGATCAGTCTGATTTCTTGTATTTTGATCGGTAGATCCAGATTGCCTTGTAGATATCTTTATGCTGGAATGTGGTTCCACTCACAAACATGTCTCTTGCCGATGCGAAACTGACAAGTCTGAATCCGTAATTGGAGCTGTTGTTGTGTAGACTGAATATTCCGACTGCTGAACCAAGAGCATCTTCCCTTCCTATTTGAGCATTAAAATCTTCCAGATCAATTTTTATGTCATGTGCAGGGCAGCGGTCATACATCTCCTCAAGGCGCTAGTAGAATGCATCTTTAATGTCCTCGTCTTTATCTTCCGACGGGAAGGGTACACAAATCAGCGTAATATAAAAATATGTCACCCGGAAGCGAAAAGTGTCTATTCGGTCACTTACAGGGTTAAACCGCGAGACCAGGTGCGGAAGTCTCTTGCTAACTATGAAACCACATCCAAATTCGTGTCTTACTGCATGGCAGCGGTAAAAGATGTCACAGTTCTTTTGTTGTGTGCATCCTTGTCCCGTCCATCTCATTTCCTGTATCGCGGTGATGTTAGCCTTGTATTTTCTAGGACATCCCCCAGTTGGGTAGAGGCACCATATCTGTATAGAGTTCGGACATTCCAGGTGCATATCCTTAAATCCTGGTCCTTTAAACGTTAGCGAGAGTCGTCATAATAATTGTTTTGTTTAAGGAGAGTGGCTCATTAGGCCACCGCGCCCGATCCTGGTTTTTTGGGGCTGCCAAAGCCACTAAGAGAGCCTCTGTGTTGAGCTTCAGTTACTGCTGTTACCTTCTTCTTAAGATGCATCGGTTGTAGCATGGTGTATAGGTTACTTAACATTGGGCCTTCTCACATTTACTACCAGTGCCATTGCCCGGGGAATACGTGATCTCTCGGACGTTGTGAGCTGCTTGGGAACCTTTAAAGAGAGCTTCTGGTTATTCCCAAATGAATTACAATCAGAAGGACTCAAATTATAGAGTTCCCCATTCTAAAGGCACATGCTTCACTTATATTCTAAAAGTTCCTCTCGCCGTATATCAAAAACTTTGCAGCAGTTCTCTTGTTGTAATGAGTCAGTCACTCAACTAATCTCTTAGCATATACGGTTGATATTAAACAGTTGGGCAAATATAGTACTTACCGAATAACTTTATCTATCACAGAACCCCCTGAACTTTTATAACCGAGATAAATGTAAATACTTAAATATTAATAAATATTTCCAAAACCACACACACACCCACACAAACAATCGAACTATCATAACTTCTAAGTTTATACAAATAGGTATAAACGTCATATTTAAAAGAAAACTTTTGGAAACTCCAAAAAAAAACAAATATAAATTTTTCTGTGTTGATTGCAACAACTCAAATAATAATCCAAACTATTTGTCTTTCTTTCTGCACATTTAACTTTTTCGAGACAAAAACAAATAAAAGTTTTTTTCCGTTGTTTCCTATAGAATTTGCCAAAAACTGTATTCCTCATTCTTTTTATTAACATTAAATCTTAACAATCCTCTGCCGCTACCAAACCTTAATGTCAAAAGTAGCAAATCATCTTTGCCAACTCAGTGCAGCATCGAAAGCCGGAAAATATGCAATGTTCAAGTACACGAAAACGTTCAGCCAAAAACTATGCAAATAATAAACAAAAATATTAAACTTTATGTATTTCTTTTTTTGTACTCTTTGCATTTTCTCTTATTTTATTTGTGCCAACTTTTGGAGAATTGGATTTGTGTGTGAGTGTGTGATTTTCTTCATTATATAGCTGGAGAATCAGTTGTTTGCTTAAATGTTGAGCAACTTTTAATATTCCATGTTATATGTTTTTCTTTCTGTGGCTTTGCTATTTGGGGTAATAAGTAGTTGGGTGTTTCTTTTTTTGGTTGTTTTGGGCCGCGGAATACATTTATGGGTTATTAAGTAAATGGGTAGAAATTCGAGTATAATCGATAATGGCGGACACAAATCTTATACATATTTTTGGGAGATATAAAACGAATATTTTTGTAGCCTATATTAAAGGGCTAGTAGTGTTTTGGATCAGAATTCAGGATTATTTTTTATCCTGAAATAATAGTTTCTGTTGTTCGTGTATATATTTTACATATGACATCTATTGAAGTTACATGTAAAAATAAATTCTTTATGTACATACTGGGTTAAGGATCGTTCTAGCTGCACCTGTGAGCATCAATAACAAACTTTAAATATTAGCAATCCTCTAGCGTTAAAAATAATTTAAAACTTAGGTAATATTTTCTCTGGTCTACATTCGATGTAGTTCTTTAACACGTTTGCTAACCTAACTATGTTACGCGCCCTTGCAGCATACTCACAAGTTTCTAGTTTGCTAAGACGCCAATAGATATGTTGCGACATGTATTCGGCATTGTGTATACACACACACAAACACACACATATATATATTCAAAAGTATACTGTCTCGCACCACACACTCTAATGCCAGCATAAAGTCATACACACCTTAACTTATGTTCACACACTTTGACATTTGCGTGACGTGACTTTCTTTAACTTTGTCGGCTCTTTTCCTTCCTTTTGTGCTAACAAAGAGTGTATAGCTTGTTTGCTCTTGTTGTTGTCAAGTTTTTCCGCTGAATTTCCGCTTAACACAAAAAAAAAATTTACAGAAAGTGCAAAAGTATGTTATGAAATATTTGAGAACAGCACAAAAATGAAAACTTTTGTTTTTTTCTTTGTTATGACAACAACAAATGTTTTGGAGCGCAACTGAAGTTTCGCATTGGGTGTAATATCCGTTACCTAGTTTCTTTACGAAAGAAAGAAATACATGCACAACAAAGGGTACGTTTATCGTGTAACCTAACACCTAAAAGTAGGCGATAGAATAGTGTGAAACCAACGATTAAAAGTCTTGGAAGCACACAAGTTTAAGTTGTGTGCTTCCAAGCCAGAGGTAGATGGAGGAAAGTATGTATTTTAGGAGCTTAATCTTATTAACATTGAGGTAAGATGTTTAGCTACCTATCTTTTTTTTTTAGATATATGAACAAACAAAACAAATATAAAGGCTTTTAAAAGAACGATGATAAAGTTATATACACACATAAGTTTCTTTAACAGCGGTAGGAGTGTAGGTCCGAAACAAAAAGTTATCATTGATTCGTTCTCCGGCTAGGATTCTCAGATTGTTGCACGTTACACCAATACTGCCCTGCAGCAGATTGCTTCGTAGTCTTAACGTAGTGTGTATCCCAACCATCTGAAGCAGCATAGTTTTATCGTGTGTTCAATTGAATGATTCCCAAACCAATAATTTCCCAAAAAATATCCTTTATTTGTCCTTTCGGAAGTAATGGGAGAAATATAAATTTAATAAAAATTATGTAATTTCTTGTAATTTTTGGGCAATGGGACTTTGTCCAGAGGTGGAAAGTTACTGATTGTTACTGTCTTGGGAGTGACCAGAATCGATTCCTTTGTGGCACTGTCCAAGAAGCTAACTACTTCCGATTTTAGACCAAGTATTCCCCGGGCAATGACTTCAAAGCAACCGCTTAGAAGTTAGCTAGAGTTAGAAGGCATTACAACCATGTATCCTGAATGGTCAAAGAGACGTCTCAGTAAAGTAGGCTTAAACCGCTGAAGCATGGTTGCATCGTGGGATTGGACGCGCAGATAGCAGCCCTATTACGAATCTGGGAGACGAGGGTTAGCAACCCACATCTTCCTAAATCTAAATTGCTAACGAATCGTTATAAAATCAGCCTCTAAATAAAAAACCGAAACACTCGTTGACGACCTTTGCATATCGAACTAGGACTATGATTGGATACTGGAATGTAAGAACGCTTAGAGACGGCGATAACATCGCCACCGGTTTGAACGCCGGGTATTTGCAAGCAGAACGTGAAATGTTCTTGCTATCCTCGGTTTAAGTGAAATTCGATGGACTGGCTCTGGTGAGTATTCGTCTCCAAGCTTACAGTCGGTCATGCTATATTCTTGAAAGGAAACAGGAAGCAATCACCAATCAGGCGTTGGAATAATGTTGTCAACAAATGCGCGTAAGAGCCTCATAAATTGGAAGCCTGTATCGGACCGACTTATTCTTGCCCATTTTGGATCTAAGGTTAGAAATATCTCTCTGATACAGTGCTATGCCCCAACCGAAGTTGCCACAGATGTTTTGAAAAACGCGTTCTACAGTCAGCTGAATGGGAGACCTGAACGCCAAGGTCGGTTCTGACAATGAATCGCTGAAGCATGCAATGGGCAAGCATGGGCTTGGTATACGGAATGACAACGGGGAACGGTTTATTGACTTTTGCAATGCTAGAAAGTTAGTTATCGGTGGCGCACTCTTTACCCATAAAGATTGTCACAAGGTAACGTGGCTGTCTCCCGACAGGCATAACACCGCGAACCAAATTGACCACTGCGCTGTACGTAGTAAAAGAGGTGCGGATATTGGCCAATCTCGAGACCACTACCTAGTAGTAGCCAAAATACGTTTATGTACCGCAGCCATACAAAGCAACAGACAGAACCTCAGACCCAGGAAATACGATGTTGGTAGATTACGGAATATGAACGTCCGAAACAACTTTACCTCCCAACTCCGACAGGCGATGAATACCACCGGAAATGTACTCCCTGCTTCCATTGATTCGAAATGGTATCATCTTAAAAACATAATACGGCCATGTGCAGATAAGTCAATCGGACCAACCCCCAAAGGAAGAGAAGATTGGATGTCTGAGGCTACTTGGAGTTTAATTGCAGAACGCAAAGAGCTGAAAGATAAATTCAATGCTTCCAAGAACCCCGAAGAGAAGTATTTTCTAGAAAATAAGTATAACGAAAGCCATAAAACGGTACAGCGTGCAGTGCGTAGGGACAAACGAAGAAGTATAGATTGTCTCGCTAAGCAGGCTGAAAATGCCGCAAATTCTGGCGACACTCGCACAGTTTTCCATGTCACCAAAAAACTCGCGGAACGCAAATTGCACACTGAACATCCTATCCGAGATCTGACTAGAAATCTTCTCAGCACCGACCAGGAACAACTGCAAAGGTGGAAAGAACATTTTTCCATAGTCTTAAATAACATAATAGACCCTGCAGCTGAACTACCTATACCTGCAAGCTCGATAAATACCACAAACTACAGGATTGGAACCTCACCACCTAGTTTATCCGAAATAATAGCAGCGATAAAACAACATCCGAACGGTAAAGCCGCCGGCACAGATGGTATCCCTGCTGAAATATATAAGTGTGATCCAACACTCACTGCAGAGCTATTACACCCGCTCATTACTGAATCATGGGAAACTGAGTCCTTCCCTGAAGAATGGAAAGATGGGATAATTGTCAAAATTGCAAAAAAAGGAGACTTGAAAAACTGTAACAACTGGCGTGGAATTTGCAAAGCTAATTGCAAAAATAATTCTAAACCGAATTAAATAACACCTAGAACATAGTATTAGCTCCTGTCAAGCAGGTTTTCGCAGTGGATATTCCTGTGCAGACCACATCAATACGCTGCGCATTATTGTAGAACAATGTTTGGAATTCAATTCCAATCTTCATCTTCTCTTTGTGGACTTTGAGAAAGGGTTTGACATCATCAACCGTGAATACATATGGTTAGCCTTGCGAAGAAGATATATACCTGAAAAATTAATATCTCTGATCAAGGAAAGTTGTAACCAGGCCAGATGCTTCGTTCTTCATAAAGGAAAGCTCTCAGACCCATTCCCAGTTCAAAGTGGAGTGCGTCAGGGATGCATATTGTCACCTCTATTATTCCTAGTAGTTATGGAAGATGTTCTTAGTTCCATCGAGAACCAAAGCCAAGGAATACAATGGCAAATCAACGGCAAATACCTAAATTACCTGGCTTACGCAGACGATATTTGCTTGCTTTCTCATAGGCTGTGTGATCTAAAACGGACAACATTAGATCTCCAGGAAAAGCGGCAACATACGGGTCTTAAAATAAACACCAGCAAAACAAAGACTCTTAGCATAGGAACCGAAACAACAGTCCATTAAGGGTAGGTGATGAAACCTACAAATATGCTCCAAACTTTTTCTACCTGGGGTGTGAGATTGATGCTGAAGGAGGTTCTGACTTAGATGTAGAGGGCAGAATAAACAAGGCAAGATCGTTGTTCGGTATACTAGTTCCAATATGGCAAAATAACAAAATCAGCCTCCATACAAAACTGCGAATTTTCGAAGCATGTGTGAAGTCTGTACTGCTGTATGGATGTACAACTTGGAAAGTTACCAGTAGTATTACCAATTGGCTTCAAGCTTTTGTCAACCGCTGCCTTAGACGAATACTTCGTATTTTCTGGCCCCGTACCATCTCAAATGCAGAACTGCTGTCGCGATCACGGCAAATACCACTGGCAACGGAAATTCGTAAGCGTATGTGGCAGTGGATTGGACATACTCTTCACCGAAATGATGACAAAGTGGCTAAGCAAGCACTTAAATGGAATCCCTTCCATCAGGCAGATCGTCGGCGTGGAAGACCACGTATAACATGGCGACGCTCCACCGAAAGCGAAATGAGTAACCTCGGCGTATCCTGGAACCAATTAAGATCGATTGTACAAAACCGTGTCCGATGGCGGACGGCTGTAATTGACGCCCTATGCTCCAATGGGAGTTAGAGGAACACATATATATATATGTAATTTCAGGGAGGTACAAGAATTGGTCGATCCATGTCAGCAGAGTTATCTTATCCTTGAGTTCTTGAATTGTTCTTAGCTTATTGACGAACAATTTATCTTTTAAATATCCCCAAATGTAGAGGTCCAAGGGTATCAAACCACAAAAACATGGCGCCAATTCAAATTGCCACGACATGAAAAAACACGATTATTGAATTTTTCGAGCACAAGAGGATAATATTTGCAACAAAGGAACCGTCGTGAGTTGTACGATTTTTGAAAGGAATAAAAAATTACTTTCCACTTATGTGTTTATGCTGGGAAGTTACACCTTGTCGTATTTTATTATTCTTGCTTCTGTTGGCGTCAATACCAACAATGCTGCAGCTTACATCCTTCTTGGTTTTACCAAATACATTTCTGAACTAATTTTAAAGTCAACATTTGTCATCGTTATGATGATATGCAAAGAAATGAAACGCTCCAAAGAATGAAAGAAACAAACACTTCATCATATTTGGCTGGCAAATTATGTTGTGGCTTAGACTCATAAATCACAAGACAAATCATTGTGTGTCTGTGTGTTTCTGACCACTCACATCCACAAAACCACCAAGATTAACAGATAGCACAGAGCTTTTGCATGGTTTCTCTTATTTGCATCCTACCCCAAATTCTGTTTTGTCTATTGTTTTTCTGAGATCTCTCTCACTAGTTCCATTTCTATTTGAAGGCTAAAGTGATACGTGTTTATGGACATGCGATGATAAGGACTAAGGTGAAGTTTTTTGGAGATCAACTTTTTGTGCTCTGTTTTTTTTTTCAATATATATTTTATAAACTTTAGCGGAACCCAATGTTACTGAAAGAAACGACAATATAACGCCAATGCGGATTAACGCGCACACTACTAATTAGCCAAATAAGTAATG
The DNA here is from genome assembly GCA_964034835.1 of Muscina levida. Classification (NCBI taxonomy): domain Eukaryota; kingdom Metazoa; phylum Arthropoda; class Insecta; order Diptera; family Muscidae; genus Muscina; species Muscina levida. The sequence continues at coordinate 31,590,131 of OZ035880.1, read as the reverse complement.
GCACACAGCACACATTACTCTGGCCATGATACTGTTGATGTTGATAATTTTGGTGTCGTACAACCAAAAATTATGAGGAATTTTGTGGAAACCTTATACACAGGTATTCTTTTTGTGGCCAATTCAATTACACAATTTATATCATTGGCTGGATTGGAAACCGAAAAAAATTAAAATAATACAAACAGCAATAGAAGGTTAATTAATTAATTTTATCGTTTTATGTCCGTACACAGCATTTGTAAACCATTTCTAAGGATAGAACACTCGGGATCATTGTGTGTGGGTGAAAAATTCTAAGCCAAGGTGAAGGTACTAGGTCAGCATAGTAAAACTTCGAAAGGGTTTTGCGTTTTTAGGTCAAACTTAATTGTAATGACCTTTTATATTTTTACCTTATCTTGATTTTTCTTAACTAAGTTTTTCAGCTATAACTCTAGAACCATTGATGATTTATCATTATATTCTTCAGCAGAATTGTAGAAAAGCCAAATCCTGGAGATGTTTTACGAGTACTATACTGACCTAGTACATTCACCATGACTTGGTTTTTCTAACCGCCCAGTTTGGCTGTTACACTGTGTTAAACCATAAATCCACACTAATGGAATGATGTGCGTATGATTAATATGAAATCCGTATAAGATTAATATTACTCATACGTTGGGTATGATAGGTGCAGGACCATAGTAGATCGTAAATGACCAACTATGGGCAGGGAGCTCTCTCGGAGCTTCAAAAGCATAAGAATTCGTATCGATACAAAGAAGTTGCAACAAAAAACAACAAATTAAACATTGAAATACAAACACATGCAAGTGGTGCCCATAGCTGTTAATGACACGTAGGCGATCGTATATAAAATGCCGATAATTGAATTTTCATACAAGTTTCCGCTTTGAGCGACAATGTCGATCATCAGGTCGTGCAAATTGTTGTTACCAGTGCTTAATAAGTTATAATCACAAATTGGAGTACTTCATTGAAAACGTATGATATATGAAACGTTGCGCTCTGCTGTTTTTAACAAACTGAACATTTTTTACGTCCTCTTTCCTATCTTTAATTTCACATCGTTAGTGCCCCGTTACATCTAATTTTTCTGTTCCCATTATAGCAGCACATTTTTGTCCTTAGATCTTCTTGATTGTGTTTGATCCAGCTTGTCGCCAACCGTTTTGATGATAAGTGCATAAATTTTTCACATATTGTCTTGAGGACAGTTTTGACTTCCTACTGAGAACATACAAACATTTGTAGTGGCTACCACATGTGTATTTGGGTGAGGGTCATCATTTAATATCATCAGAAATGTCCAGTTTTCACTAATTACAGATGAGACAGCCTTATATAACCAGAAGTTTTGTTTACTTCGGTCAGAATATGGCGTACATCTACTATGTACCTTCCGAACCGATAAGACCACATCAAGACTTTACTGAGAAGAATATAGCGGTAGCAGCGGATACGACCAATAGATGTGAAAGATGAAAGATTTAAAGAATTTGACTCAAAGATCTCAATTTAAAGGTGTACATGATAGGAATGTTTCAAGAATTTAAGACAACAGATTTGAAATTTACGCTGGAACATCAGTCAATAGTTTCTAAAACAGGGCAATGAATATCCTCTATTTTCGTTTCGAATTTTTTTCAGTGTACGCCGGATTATAATTCAAATAAGGACAAGGAATAAATAAACCCCCAATAAGGAGCAGTTTGTATGACAGGTGGGAGTAGTTTTCGTCCGATCTTGCTCTTCTTGGGGCTTAACCTCCACCTAAAGCATAAAATTGCAGCTTTATAACTCTTAAACTACGACTGTAAGCGTATGGACAAAAAGAAGGACACCCCAAAAAGGAGGAGTAGTTTTCGTCCGATCTTGCTCACCTTAGAACATAACCTTCACTTAGAGAATATAAGTTTGCGTAGAAAATTTCAGCTCTATAGCTCTTAAACTACGGCTGTAAGCGCAGGGACAAACAGACGAACATATCAAAAAGGGGGAGTTTGTATGGGAGATGGGAGTAGTTTTCGTCCGATCTTGCTCATCGTAGAACTTAACCTCCACTTAGAGCATAAAAGATTGCATACCAAATTTAAGCTCGAAAGCTCTTAACATAAACTACGGCTGTAAGCGCAGGGACAAACAGACATACATACACCCGAAAAAGGGGGAGCGTATATGAGAGCTGTTAGTATTTCCTGTCCGATCTTGCTTATCTTACAACTAGAGGTGGGATTCGTGAATACATTTTTGCACACTCACGCACACTCACGAACATGTTATTGTACATTCACTCACACTCACGTGTGAAAATTTTTTAATTTTTCCCAATCACGTGTGATCACGAACCATTTTTGAACATTCACGACAGCTCACGAAGATATTTTTTCTCATTCACTCACATTCACGAAAATTCACGACAAGAAAAAAAAACAGAAAATAGAGAAAATATAAAATTCCAACTGACAAATAATGCTATTGAAAGCAAAACGTGGCAAAATTATCGGAAGTCTGTTATTTAAGTAACTACAAATACAAATAAAATACAAATTTTTTCCCATTACATCCCATGGAGGGATAGGGGAGAGCTTCTCGCAATCAATGAGCTGTGCGCTTTCTATTTTTTAGACACACTGATTGGGACCTACAGTTTTACACCGGTTCCGAACGGAATTGAGAAGCTTTTTCATGGCTAATTATAATCGATAGTGTCGCCGGCACTAAACGAGGTGACCGTCGTCGAAAGAAATGTAAAGTGGTCTGACCGGGATTCGAACCCACGATCTAATGAATAACAGGCGCGCACGCTACCCATTACACCACCGACGGCCACGTAACTACCTATAAAAATTTTAGAGAAATTGGTAAAACACATATAACTTTAAATCAATTTGTTAGAACAAAAAACATATTTATTTGTATATTATACAAGAAAGTGTAATACATATACATATGTAAAGTTTTATGATTTGTATTTTAATATATAAAATTATTATATATTTTTATTTAGAAACAAAAGCATATCTACATTTTCTCCAAGTAGTTTACTTCGTCTTTCTTCCAATATCCTTCCAGATGTCGAAAAAACTCGTTCGCTCGTTGCTGAACTGGTTGGTATACAGAGAATTATTAATGCTATTTTCTTCAATATAGGAAGATCACTTGCTACTTTCCAAATTTTTAAAATATCGCATTCTGCTTTGATTTGTTTGAGTAAATAATTTTTAATTTCTTGGTCGATATCATTATGTTGACTTGACGTAGTTTGATATACGTCCATATATTCATAAAATGGGCTATTTTTGGAAGTTGATGGTTCATTTTCTATTTCGACAATTGTTTCTTTAGGAATGTCTTGCGCCATGGATTTAATAGTTGCATAAACCCTATTTTTCTCATCTTCTGTGCAAAACTTCAATTCCTTAAATGGAGGATACAAAAACAACGCAATATAGTGCAAGAGTTCCGGTTTTAATCGTTTTTGAATTGCACGTTTTGCACAAAGTTTCAGTTCTTGCATTAATTCGGAGTCGATAATATCTGTTTCACAATGTTTTATCAGTCTTTCATACCATAATAAATACATGTTAATTGTGGAAATAGACTCCATGCTCAAAAATTCAAAGCGTGAATAGTTGAAGAAATTTTAAAATGGTTGTCAAAAATGAAAAATCTATATTAGATATTCTTTCAAGTTCATCGTTTTCATTCAAAATTGTTTTAATTTCTGTTTTCATTCGTTCAACACTGTGCAACATGTAATATACAGAATTCCATCTGGTTTTAACGTGTTGTTTGAGCGAAAAAGTTAATTTCTTATTTAAACCAGAATGTTTAAAGTATCCAACTAACTTTTCACAACCATCTATCAATCGTTGTACATCAGAAATCTTATCCTTAAATAGGACGTCTTCCATTGCCAGGTTAAGATTATGACATGCACAGGATATCCTTTTATACGACTTGAAAGCAGCAACGACATTGGCCCCATTATCAGTAACAAATACGCTATTTTCAATTTTGTCCTCAACATGAAAATCTTTTAATATATTTTTGACGAATTGTAATATATGATCTCCAGTCTTTCGTCCTGCAAATCAAATAACAAATCATTGAAAATTTTCTGTATGAAATTGCATATTTAAATCTTATGCTTACCGATATCGAATTCGCGATTGCCTAAGATTTTTACGTTAAGCTCGCATTGTGTATTAATAAAATGGCATGATAATGTTAAAAAACATCGACTAATCAACTCATGTGTGGCTCTGTGTAAGGGTTACCAGACTAATCATAAAAATAGTGTTGCCAAAAAAATCTGAATTAGAGTAAAAAAAATATTTTATTTGTCGTGAATTCTTGTGAACACGTTCATGAACAACATTTTCACACTCACTCACGCTCACGCAGAGGCTGTTGCACATTCACTCACACTCACGTGTGAAAATTTTTTAATTTTGCACATTCACATGTGTTTCCACGTGATTCCATCGTGAACACACTGTATATGTGAATCACGCCCACCTCTACTTACAACCTTATCTTCGCTAAGAGAATAGAGGCTTGCATACAAAATTCAGCTCGATAGGTCTTAAACTACAGATGTAAGTGCGGGGATAGATGGACAGACGGACGGACATCATTAAATCATCTCAGATTTCCACACTTATCATTAATATATATGCAGGCATCACATGCAAAGGATCTAAGTCCACTTTATCTAAAAAAAATTAAAATAAATCGATTACAAAAACCAGTAAAGAAATTTCAGTCAGGTAAACTGACTGATAAATACCATCACCCAATATAAGATATTGTTTTAGTCTTGAGTTATTGAAATAAGTAGATTTTTAATAAAAAATAAAAATACTTACATATTATTTTTTTGTCTGCTTGTGAAGCAAAAATTCAAAAATTTGACTTATTTGTACAGGAGTTACAATTAGGGGCAGTACAAGGTGTCTGATTTTTTCGGGAATTCTATGTACATACAAAAATTATATGTATGTAAAAGGGGCAATATCGGTTATTTACATGGGAGGTACCATAAGGGGTGTGTCAAATAGTAACGGTATCTGATATTTTGCCTCCTATTACAAGATAAATTAACTGACCACATTTGATAATCACCCAAGTGCCCGATTAGAAGTTATGGGAGAAATATTAATTTTCCAAAAAAATATATCATTATGTATGGGAGGTACCAGAAGGAGTGATCCGATATAATCCATATTCATCCCTGATTCACATTTTCATAACCGTACATATTACATAAAATTTGACTGAATTCAGTGTACTTACAAAATAGATATGTATGTAAGACGATGGGGGTGAGTTCGGTCATTCGTATGGAAAGTACAAGAAGGGGGAGTGTCAAATTGAAAAGATTTCTGAGCTTTTATCTCGTATTATAATATAAATTAATTGACCAATTTTCATTACAAGTGTCCGTTTAGAAGTTTTGAGAGAAATATTCATTTTCCAAAAATAGGTCATTTTGTATGGGAGGTACCAGCAAAAGTGATGCAATATAATCCATATTCATTCATGAGTCCAATTGTTCTAACCGAACGTCATACACAAACTATTAGGGTCAATTCGGTCATTTGTATGGGTGGTACAAGAAGGGGTGTGGTAAAACTTTCGGTTTTCTTAGGGTTTGACCACTATTCCGAGATACATAATCTGACTAAATTTAAATATCCTCCGGCAGTCTATTTCGCAGTTATGAAAAAAAATATTAATTATCCAAAAATAGGTAATTTTGTAAGGGAGGTACCAGAAGGTTTGGGGCTATTCTGCCCATTTACAACCCCATAAGTTCGTCTCGAAAACAATTACTACTGGTAAATTTTCATACCTATCCGTTAAGGTTTACTCGAGTTATCCTGCTCACCAGCCAGACAGACGGACAAGTCCTGAATCGAATTTGGTCTTTAGATACTTGGGGTCTTACTCGTCTCCATTTATGCGTTAACTAAGAGTGATGGTATAAAAATACAGTTATCTCATTTATGGCTGTAGTTTTGTGTAGCGACCGGCCGTGGCATAGTGGTTAGAACACGCGACTACCATGCGGGAGATCGCAGGTTCAAACCTGGCTCCAGTCGTTTAAAAAAAAATTGTTCTTTCATTGTCGGCTCCCCTCGAATGTTGTTTGACAGCAACTTCGCAGTATTAAGCGTCGATCCAATCGTCGTGTCTAGTAAGAGCTTCTCAAACAGTGACGTTCGCATTCGTCGATAAACAAGTAGGTGCCGTTAGTTGTGAATCTAAAAATAGAAAGCGTGTCAATTCACAACAACGCGAGAAGCTATCCCATACCTTATTCATGGGGTGCCAAGGGAAATTAAGTTAAATTTTTAAGTTTTGTAGTGATGAGCAAAAGCGCTAAGGCCAATTCATCATATCTTTGTGTAATATATCACATCTTCCAATGTTGTTCTATCAACTGTTTCACGCGAAATATCATAAGAGCCCAACCGTTTGACGTAGGTCGCCACATATTTCGTCAGCTGATGATTTTATTGTCTGAGTAGTGCAGTGAGGGTTTGATAGTTTATTGTTCATCCCGTAGAATTTTAAAATATGGACTTAGAGCCTTTGCATGTTAAGCCAGCGTTATACTTATATATTGTTATACCTACCTCAGTCCCTGCGAAAAGCTACCAGATCCATTCATGGAAAGTTACAAATAGCATCACCAATCGGCTTCAATCTTTTGTCAACCGCTGCCTTTGAATAATACTTTGAATATTCTGGCCTTGAACAATCTCAAATACCGAACAGTTGTCACAATCATGACGCCGAAGTATCGACAACGAGGCTAAGCAAGCTATTAAATTGATCAACGGCCTGGAAGACCATGTATTACGTGGCGACGCTATACCGATAGGTACATGAATGATTGCACAAAATCGTGTCCGTTCACGGATGGCTGTAATTGACGCCCTATGCTCCAATGGGAGTTAGAGGAACACATGTATATTGCATGGCCCAATAAAATAAATTTTGCCGAAATTCGTTTAAATTGTAACATATGTGCAACATTTTATGTGCACATATAAACATTTTATGTGCACATATAAATGATCGATCCAATACCAAATTCCCAAAATGTATGTGTATTATCTACCAAATGTGTAAATTTATTTTGGCACCATAGTGCGAATGAATAATATACATAAGAGGTCCATTGTATGTTCCGCATACGTCATCGTGCACGATGGTCTCATTCGAAATAAATTGTACGGGCACTTATACAGTACTCTACTCAATTTTGATCCAGAAAACCAATATCTTCCTAACAGAATGTGCAGAATATATTTAGACAATTTATCAATTTTATACAATTTAAAGGGCGATCCCTATCAATGAACAAAATGAAAAAAAAACGTCAACCTCAGTATTCCCACTATATTTTGTTGATGCAGTATAATCTTCCATTTTATAAAACAAATTCTATTGTTAAAAGAATTTGAAAATGTTGTCCTGATTGTGGTTGCGTTTGATCATTTAAAGAAAATCACGACAACCTTTCGATAGGTATCAAAAAAGTACAATATTACCTTAATCCTAAAAAATATTAATCATTATTGATATTGTGTGCTAGCCCCAACCACCAACCAAGCAAACGCATTCTTTGCAAATCACAATAGAGCAAACGATTTGTTTACCAAATTTATGCACTTTTAGTTCCACTACGTGACAAAGGCATCATCTACTCAAAGGAGTTTATATTTGCCAGACGTTATTGCCACTCACTCACGTCTATATGTAGTATAACGTTATGCAATACTTTCGGTATTTGCCATTCACACAAACAAAGACTTCCATAACAGAACAAAGAAACTTTCTCCTGCCACTCTCTCTCTCTCTCCCTAACATTCACTCTGTAATACCAACATAGCATAGTTGGTATTCGCATAAATCCAACGAAGCGTTACGAAGGATATATTGAATACTTTATTTACTCACATCCTTCCCTGGTAAACAAGGAAATTCAATGTTTAACGTACAAAGATTAAGAGGGTCGGTCGCTTTGTTGGCTCAGCGGAAATTGTTGATTTGTACACTTCATTATAATGAAATTGATTTTGGATTTGATCATTGGCTTCAGGTGATTAAGTGGATTTGGTTGTTATTTATTGATTTCTTGTATTGTATTGTGAGTAGAAGAGAGGGCAAATGAGTATATTGGCTTAAGTGAAGGTCTTGATTGTAGAAAAAAGCTAAGGACGATAGTAAGGATAATGCTATTACATGCAATTTTATGGCAAACAGGAAAGGACTTGTAATAAGCACGGTGTGGTATGTAGTCAGAAAGAAGCGATATTCAACCACTACTTCAGGAACTAAAAAAACAATAAATAAAATAACATTAAAACACACAAATAAATAGAAGCCATTTTATGATAATCTCATGATAACTTTATTGTTTTTAATCCAATAAATAGATTTTTCTACAATTTACAGATTAATTACCCATTTGACTATTTTGTTAGCTTTTTTTTTGTATTTTCATTCACTATTTTCCCCATCCTACAATGAATTTGAAATTCATTTAAGGAACGGGTCAATTAGTTTGCACAACTTAAGCAAAACTGCATTGCAATTTATAAAGATGATTGGCAAATTTTATGGAAAGGTTTATTGATTTTAATGACCACAGCAAAATGAAAATATTTATTCTGATGTCAACATATGTCAATCAGTTGTTTTTTTGTATTGATCAGCTATGGCGGTTGGGGTTAACATTCTGAAATGTCTTGTCAAGTAGGAGGACATCACACACATTTTTCGTTAAGCATTAGGTAAGCTGACATCAGCAAACTCGATATTCTTGGCGTAACAAAGGTATGTTGGCTGTTGTGAGAGGGTGTAACCCATTTTTTTGCTTCATTAAATTCAATAAGATAATATTATTGGATTGTATTCAATTAAATTTTTAATCTGTAGCGCAAATGAAAAAATAAATTATATTCATTCGAAGTTGATGTCACATCTAAAATCGAACTTATCCTGTTGCAGTGGACAAAGCAAATGAAGTATCTAGGTATTATCCTTGACAAGAATTTGTCTTGCAAATTCTATGTGGAGGAGTGGGTCTAATAGACATCTGTTGTTCGAATATTAATTTCTGCTGAAATATTTTAGGACACTGCAAGGATATTCAGCATAAAATAAATAATTAACATTATTAAATAATAGAAAATACATATTTGTTCTCCTTATTTTTCATGTTTTAAGCTATACTAGTATCGCTATATAAGCTATACTAGAAAAGATTCTGTTGGATCAAATAAAGTTTTCGTTACATTTATGTAAAATTTATTTTAATGGAACATAAAAAAAGGACAACAAATTCAAATAAAAATTACTAAAAATCTTTGCCTGATGAAAAAAAAAAAAATTTAGAACCATGATATTAATAACACTGTGAGACAAATGGTAGGGGTCAGTGATTGGGAAGTGTTCAAACTACCGGGGAAAGTTATATCGGTAAAAATGAAGTTAAACGTGTCCCGGCGTTTTGCTGGTCACATCTAGGAATCGAGATATATCGATTTGAAGTTAGTAACTATCATAGAGGAGAAATTGTCACCTATGGTGGTCTTTTTTTTGACATAACTCGAGAACCACTTGTCCGATTTTGCTCAAAAAAATTAAAAAAATATTAAAAATTACAATTCCTTTCATCTGTTCATATAACGTTTTTCTATATAAGCAACAGATTACTTTTCCATTCATCAAATGATTTTGAACTGGGTTTATATTGTAACAGTTACAATAAAACTGTTGTACTCCGTGGCGTATGATTTAAGTGGAATATTACCTATGATATTCATACGCCACCACATAACAATATAACAAATGAGCCTAAAACGTAAGATATTCCCCTATATGATAGTTACTGACTTCAAATCGATATATCTCGATTACTAGACGTGACCCTGCGAAACGCCGGGCCACGTATAACTTGTTTTTGACCGATATAATATTTCCCATAGGTTTCATTCCATCCCGATTTTGACTGTCGCATAGTGTAACCATAGGAATATTTTTTTTATAGAACAGTGTAATTTTTAGTGTGTTGGATGAAACACTTAATTTCTTAAGCTTCTCCGATGAATGTAAAATATTAAAAGTAAAGTTTTCCAAAATTTTTTTTTTAACATTTAAGCATTCGCCATTTGCCGGTTTAGGTTTAATGGAAGAAAATAAATTTTCCAAAAATAGGTAATTTTTTATGGGAGAAATCAGTTGGGATCGGCCGACATAGTTCATATTCAATCCGGAGTCAAATTTTTATTATATGTTTGGGACCGGCCGTGGCATAGTGGTTAGAACACGCGACTACAATACGGGAGATCGCAGGTTCAAACCTGGCTCCAGTCATCTTAAAAAAAAGAAGAAAAAAACCCCCCTCGAATGTTGTTGACAGCAACTTCGCAGTATTAAGCGTCGATTCAATCGTCGTGTCTAGTAAGAGCTCCTCAAACAGTGACGTTCGCATTCGTCGATAAACAAGTAGGTGCCGTTAGTTGTGAATCTAAAAATAGAAAGCGTGTTAATTCACAACAACGCGAGAAGCTATCCCATACCTCATTCATGGGGTGCAAAGGGAAATTAAGTTTTTTTAAGTTTGAATTCAGTGTACTTACAAAATTATATGTATGTAAAATTATGAGGGTAAATTCGATCATTTGTATAGGAGGTACCAAAAGGGATGTGGCAACACGCTTCGCTATTTTGAGGATTTGCCTACTATTATCTTTTGGCTAAGGTTGATGGTATAAAAAATATAGTGGGAATACAGATGTTGAGTTTATTTTGCGACATAGTGTAATTGGTAAATTTTGTACCATGAAGCACAAAATGAGAAAAATTACGAATTGCCATTACTTCGTTGCCTTGACATTGTCTCTCTACGGTTTTCTAGAGCTTTTAGGCAAGGCGGCTTTAAATTGGCTGTTTAATGTTGCCAAATTATTAGTGTTCAATAAAGGGGGCAAATATAATAATTGATAGATTTTCGAACAAATACACTAAAATAACACTTTTCGCAATAATATTTCTATGAATTTTTTCATTTGATTTGTACAAAACTTTGTGCAAGGAAAAGCATTTTGAAAAAATATTTACGTTATTTTTTGGTTGGTCTGTAAAAATCTTGACAAAACTTATTTTTTCTTGATTCTTGACGAGCATTAAAAATTCTTGTAAATCAATCAGGAACGTGCCCTACCCCAAGCACTGTACTGTACATATGTAGCGAGTTTGCATATGGCACTTGCTACATATGTATTAGGGCGTTTCACTAAAAAAAATTTGCAACTCTTGAAGCGGAATATTACAGCTTGTGATCTAAAAGAATTTCGAAAATTTTTTGGGATTTTTTGAAGATGGGTATGGGGTCGCTGAAATTGATTTTATCAAAAAAATGAGGTTATGGAGAAAAAAATTTTATATTATTTTTTTCTGGTGCTTTTTGTTCATACAACTAAACAATTCTCTTAGCAAGGATCCGATCCCACGACAAAAAAATTATAGGTGTGAAAAATTATTATATTATGGACCACTTTGATAGTCTTAAAAGTGAAAAATTATTTTTCGTAGATTTTAAACCCGATAACTTGAAAAGTTTTCAAAATTTTTTCAAGATGTAAAATGCGTTAGAAAGATAATTTAGATACCTTTATTTTGGTATATATAAGTTTATATCTTACTTGTGAAAAATGTTGCAAAAAATAAAAAATAGACAAAAAAAAGATATTTTTTATTTTTAAATTCACACTATTTGAATTTTAAAATAATTGAAATAGGCCCCTTTTTAAAATGTAACAAAATTCATAATGCATAATTTTGCAACCTCAAACAGTAAAAGGGTTTTTGATGAATTAAAGTTGCCTACTTCCTTTTTTCGAAAGATACACTTTTATGGGAAAATTATGATGATTTTGTTTCTTCAAAGAAAAAGCTAGAAAAACTATGTGTTGTGAATGATTTATCAGAAAGAGGCGTGGCGTCGACTACAATATATAACAAAAAAATTACAAAGAATGAGGATGATTTTAAAAACTTATTGATTAGAGTTGATAACAATCAAAAAATTATATCTAATGTTAACAAAAATGTTATTGAAAAAGCCCTTAAGAAACCAATTTGAAAATACTTCCACAGTTATTCCACATTTAGTGGTTAATGTATTGTAATTTTAGATACAAATTTACTTTTTAATTTTAATTTGTTCATTAAATATGTTGATTTTGTTTGTTTAATATCTTTTGATTTTGTATGGGAATACAAATATATTGATGATATTTTTGATATTTTTATTAAAGCAATGTATTTAAGAAGTTTATTTTTTACTTAACCAAGAACGAAACATAATGAAATTCTTTTAATTTTCATAAAATTTGATAAATAAAAAAATTTCTCAAACTTTAATTTTTTTCTTATATTTTTCCAACAATTAAAAACAAATCTATGTACCGAATGAAAGGTAATTTAAAGACCTTTCCAACGCATTTTACATCTTGAAAAAATGTTGAAAACTTTTCAAGTTATCGAGGTTTGAAATCTAGGAAAAATAATTTTTCACTTTTAAGACTATCAAAGTGGTCCACAATATAATAATTTTTCACACCAATAATTTTTTGTCGTGGGATCGGATCCATAAGAAGAGAATTGTTTAGTTGTATGAACAAAAAGCACCAGAAAAAAAATAATATAAAATTTTTTTCTCCATAACCTCATTTTTTTGATAAAATCTATTTCAGCGACCCCATACCCATCTTCAAAAAATCCAAAAATTTTTTCGAAATTCTTTTAGATCACAAGTCTTAATATTCCGCTTCAAGAGTTGCAAAATTCGCAAAAAACGCATTTGGTGAAACGCCCTAATATGTATGTATGAGTAATATTAATTTTATGTGGATTTCATATTAATTATACGCACATCATTAAAATTTTGTGGATTTAAGTTTCTATAACACAGTGCAACATCCAATCCGGGTGGGGGTGAGAAACTCCAAGTCAGGGTGAAAAAACAAAGCGAACGAACACGAAGATAAGCAAAAAATGTAAAAGGTCTTGACTTGGAATTTCTCACCTCCCGGACTTACTTAATTTCCCTTTTCACCCCATGAATGAGGTATGGGATAGCTTCTCGCGTTGTTGTGAATTAACACGCTTTCTATTTGTAAAAGGCACCTACTTGTTTATCGAAGAATACGAACGTCACTGTTTGAGAAGCTCTTACTAGACACGCCGATTGACTCGACACTTAATACTGCGATGTTGCTGTCAACAACATTCGAGGGGAGCCGACATTGAAAGAACAATTTTTTTTAAGATGACTGGAGCTAGGTTTGAACCTACGATCTTCCGCATGGTAGTCGCGTGTTCTAACCACTATTCCACGGCCGGTCCCATCCCGATCCCTCCCAGACAATGCACCAAAAAATGTTCTACAGTGTAACATAATCTATGATAATTTTAAATTCACTCTACTAAGGAATTAATTAACTTGCCGAAAGTTAGGATATCTACAATTATAGAAACACTAACGGGACATTGTCTTGTTGTTATACGCATCTTAAGACTATGTCATAGAAACTTCACTCATTGTTCGACAAAGAGGTGGTAGGTTTTGATTTGAATTTCATGAGTTTTATGCAGGATTTGTCGTTAAGAGAATATTTGATTCGTCGTAGATGTACCTGGACTAAAGCCGCACTCATAAGGTTCAACTGTTTTATCTATAACTAGCTGACCCGGCAAACGTTGTTCTGCCATACAACTTCTGACTCGGCGAACTTCGTCTCGCTTATCGCTCGCCTTCATATAAGCTCCAGAGTAATATTAAAATACATATAGTAAAAATTTTAATGTGACTTATTTGAATTTAATCGAAATCAGTGAAGACCGGTCTGATAAACAATGTTTTTCGATTTGTTTTCCGGCTCTAAAGCAAACAATGAAGACAGTTTGCCATAACGCGAAAAACTGAGAAATTAGAGGTTGATCCTACAAACTTCCAATGATTGGCCTTGCGATTTATTGATTGTCATCGCAAAAGCCAATCGAATTAGGCATTCAATTCGCTGGAATTGGAAGGGAAAATCGATTGGAAACATAGAAATTCGAGGGAAAAGGACTTTCTCTCCTTTTGACGGGAACGTCATTAATCCAGTTTATACATCAACAGGAATTTGGCCATTACAAAGCGCCAGTAGTTATTTTGAAAATGCAGTAGCCGATGGGTCGTTTTGCAACGTGACTCTCATGTTCATAATTTCAGCTCCTTGTCATTCCGCCACAAAGACATTAATTTCATCAGCCGCAGTAGATTTTGGGATGGCGGGAAGCGTTTGACGAAAATCTTCCGACAGAAATATTATAGCCCCACCAAATCGTTTCGAATCACCTCATAAATCTTTCATCTTTCGGTCAACTGCCTCCAAAGTTCGTTGATGCGCTATCGTGCATTCATCCCAAATGATGATTTTGCATTCTCGCAACAATTTCGATGTTAGAAGATTCATCGGCAACTTCAAAGCGGAGTTGCAGTTCGACCGCCTTTCAACAAAGTGGCAGCAGATGGTGCACCAGCTAATGCAATTTGCGATAGATACGCATAAAAATTATTTGAGCTAACCTTTTTATTCGTTTCTTTTCCTGGTGACTTGTAAACAAACCTGTCGTTGTATTGACCATCTTTAAATTGTGGTGATATGCACCCTCTCCACGGCAGAACATCAACGGGCATTGAAGTGCGTCATATGACCGATGAGTCTCCCGACGCTTGAGAACAATATCGTGTGATTCCACATTCTCCCCCTGCAATAGCTGTAAAGCCGTCGATATTCATATGAACAACTTTAAATGCAGTTATCTAATAACAAAAATGTTTGATTGCAAAAACGATACAGTTGGGATCTCACCTCGAAATGAGTAGCACGCCGTCGATTTGATTGTCCGATAGGATGCATTAGTTTGATTGTCTATTAGGATGCATTAGTCTAGTAAATAACTTTTCCTAAAAACAACCATGTCCTATTCGAAAAATCGAAATTTCTCGAGTTTTTCACCAAGAATTTGTATATTTTTCCATTCGGAAAGTCATGTCGGAATAATTATCTAAAATTTTTCGCAGTTAAATCGTCCAAAACTATCAAATCTAACGAAAAAAAGCTTAATTTCGACGAAAAAAATTAAAAATTTTCGAATTTTTCTAACAAAATTTTTCTATTTTTCCATTCGAGAAGTCATTCGCAAATATTGCACACAAAATTCCATACAAAAAAGCAATTTTCGGTTATTCAAATTTCTCGGCTTTTCCGGAGGATTTTCCCAAAATTTTCTCTCGCATAAACCTTTTCCTGGCAATTGCGAAAATTCAGCCAAATCGGTCCAGCCGTTCTCAGTTGATGAATGACTATATGAATTATTATTACACCATTTTTATATATATAGATATTATTTATCTCGTTAAATTTTCCATCCAACATAAAAATTATCAAATCATGCGAAAACAGCAAAATTTCGTCGATAAACAATCAATTTTTTTGCGCTTTTCAGGAATTTTCCGAGATTTTCACTAATAATTTTCTATTTTTGGATTCGAAAAGCCATTTCGTAACAATTGCACTCAATTTTCCCGACTTCTCCTAAGGATTTTTCAAAATTTTCGGGGATAAAAAATTCCTGCCAATTGAAAAAAAAATAGAGCAAACTGGGCCAACGTTCTCTCTTGATAAATTACTATACATTTTTCACACTATATTTCACAATAAACCGAAACTTTTCAGCAACACAACGAATTTTGTCACCTTTACGTCGTCTAAAATCATCAAATCAAGCGATACAATGGAAGATTTCGTCGATGGCATCCAAATCTTTCGATTTTTTTCTGGAATTTTCCGAGTTTTCCACCAAGAATTTTTCTATTATTCCATTCGAAAAGTCATAATTGTTTTTGTTGATATTCACATCGCCCAAAATTACCAAAACAGACGATAAGATGTAAAATTTTGTCGAAAAAAACATTTTTTTGGCATTTTCCATAATTTTCCTACTAAAGCTATCTATTTTTCCATTCGAAAACCGACAAAAATTCAATTTGCAATTTACTTCAAATCAGGCGATGAAATGCAAAATTTTGCCGAAAAAATTCAAATTTTCCGATTTTTTCGGAATTTTCCGAGTTTTCCACCGAGAATTTATCTATTTTTCCATTCAGAAAGTCATTTCGGAATAATTATCCGAAATTTTTCGCAAGTTACATCGTTCAAAACTATCAAATCGTACGACAAAAAGCAAAATTTCGCCGAAAAATAGTATTAAATTATTTTAAAATTTTTCCGTAATTTTCCGAATTTTCCAACAAAATTTTTTTATTTTTCCATTCGAAAAACCATTCCTAACAAATGCACACAAAATGCCATACAAAAAAGCAATTTTCGGTTTTTCCAATTTTCCAGCTTTTCCGGAAGAATTTCCCAAAATTTTCTTTTACATAAACCTTCTCCTGACAATTACGAACAATTGAAAAAAAAATTCAGCAAAATCGGTCCAGCCGTTCTCAATTGATGAATTACTATACATTTTTGCCACCATTTTTATATATATAGATTGGCTTTATACATTCGTACAATATGCTCGAAATGACCTTGTACGGACTTCGTAATAGCCTTATGCTGAAGTAGTTCTTACTCACAGTACGATCTCCGTTCTAGTATATGAAAAATAACAGATTAAGACTCCAATCCCCGGACATGCTCTTCTCTAGCCAGATGTTCTCAATGCTCCTGATACAAGCTCCTAACCAACTCCTCCCTACCTGCGTTAAACAATTCAGCCGAAAGACCATCGGCTCCAGCCGCTTTGTTGTTTGTTTGTATTTTCGGTCTCCCCCATTACTTCGGAACAAATCTGTGCACTTATCCTGTCGTGCTTCAGCTCCTTCTTTTTCCGTCAAAAGAGACGAGTTGCTTTCGTCTCTTCCCCCTTGCCGTTCAGGAATAGCTCACGTTGCCATTGGCTGCAGTTTTGCCCTTTATGCTGCTTTCGTCTCTCTCGTGGTATTGTGACTTTCATCGTCGTACCAACCATCGTGTTTCGACGGCTTTAAGTACCCGAGTACGCTTCTCCCTTCTGTGGAGTTGGCCATATATTGACACAGCGAGGTAATATCATTAGGGGTTGGAGCATTCCGTAGCCGTTGAGTTAGGTGGTTGGAGTATGCGTTCGCTATCTCTGTGGTCCGCAGTTTACCGATATTCAGCTTTCTTTGTGCCTGGTTACGTACGTTTTTCGCCATGCTTGGCCTTGTGCCTACCTTACCTGAGGTAAGGTAGTGATCGAAGTCAGTTTTCGCACCCCTGATCACTCGTACGTCTAGAACACTCAATGTATGCCTTCTATCGTCTACCACTTGATCAATCTGATTTCTCGTTAATTCATTTGGATATAACCATGTTGTATTATGAATATTTTTATGGTCAAATCTGGTGCTGCTAGCTACCACATTTCTTGCCGCAATGAAATCAATCGTCTGATGGCATTGTTCGACGTTTCTGTGTGTAGACTGAATGTAGGCTCAAATGCTGTATCCCTGCCTATTTTAGAATTTAAATCACCTAGTGCAATTTTGATGTCATGCCTCGGGCAACGGTCATATACATTCTCTAGGCCCTCGTAGAACTCGTCTTTGTTCTCATCGCTTTTCTCTTCTGTCGGAGCATGACTCATATAAGTGTTATGTGGAAAAACTTTGCCTTAGCTCTTATGGTGGCTATTTGTTCACACACCGGGTTGAACCGTCAGGCTAGGTATCGCAACCTCTTACCAACCACAAATCCACATCCAAACTTGTGATTTTCCGCATGGCCACTATAGTAGTTGTCGCACGTCTTCATGCGCGAGCACTCGTGTCCCGTTCACCTGATTTCCTTGAAAGCGGTTATGTAAGCCTTGAATTCGAGGACTTCTGCTAGTTGGGTAGAGGCACCTGGTGTATACAGTGTGCTAATATTGGCGGTGCATATCCTAAAATCATGGTTCTTAATTCGTCAACATTTTTGGGTCCTTTTTTTTTGTGGTTGGAATAAGGGTTAACTCGCGAAAACAAAATATAAGTACAACCATCTGTCCGATATATATACAGTCATAACGCTTTATGTTTAATTCCTTCTGCTTACTTAAAACGTATTATATTAAGGTTGT
The DNA here is from genome assembly GCA_964034835.1 of Muscina levida. Lineage (NCBI taxonomy): Eukaryota > Metazoa > Arthropoda > Insecta > Diptera > Muscidae > Muscina > Muscina levida. The sequence continues at coordinate 31,571,894 of OZ035880.1, read as the reverse complement.
TTATTTCTTATAGCATATCCCCATTTCTGTTAACCTTTTTTGTTAAGTGTTTTCTGTCTGACCATGTTGATTCTTTAGCCCATGCCTGTCATCGTCGCCTTAACTACGTTCTTATCCCTAAACAGTGTATGTGTGTGTGTGTGACTGCAAGTCACCTAACAATAATTCATTATACGCTCTAGATGTTTAAGTTCTGCATAATATAAAATGCTAACGAACGAATGTTTCCTGGTCGCTCGCATAATTTTCAATATAAATGCAAATTATCATTTTAAATACGCTGGGCATGGCAAAAAAATGTGAAGCGAACTTTGACGGAAAATGTGCACTAGGTGTGCACCGGGAGTTAAAAATTGTAGGCAGGGTAAGGAAAACTCAAAAGGATGAAGGCAAATGAATAGGATTCAATTGCTATGGCTTAGATAAATCAGAAGTTATTCTACTTTCCCAAAAATAGACCATATCAGAAACATTATACTTGGATAACGAAATTAAGAAGTTATATTTCTTCCCAAAAATAAACTATATCAGTACAACATTTTATAGCTCATTGATTTGGGATTCAATTCTGAAAACTGCACGTGAAAGCAGCCTCAAAAAGAAGAACATCTGTATCATTCGTTTTGTCAAGTTACATGCCATAATAATTTAATATCGATTTGAAGTTAGAAAGTATTTGTAACGTTTTAGGCTCTTATATTTGACATAACTCGAGAACCACTAATCCGATTTAGCTCAAACAAATTTACAAATTGTAGTTTACAATTTCTTTAATCTGTTCAGATAACGCTTCCCTACATAAGCAACATTTTACTTTTCCATTTATCAAATGATTTTGAACTGGGTTTATTTTGTACCAGTTACAAAAAAAAACTGTTGTACTACGTGGCGTATGTTTTACGTGGAATATTACTTTTGATAATGATAGGAGCCTAAAACGTAACAAATTCCCCTATACGATACTTACTAACTTCAATTCGATATTAAATTATTATAGCATGTAACTTCACAAAACGAATGATATAGAACTTCATCTTTTTGGGGCTAGTTTCACGTGCAGTTCTCAGAATTGAGTCCCAAAATCTTGTGTTGTGCTGAGTCATACTAATACTTTACTTACTTAAGTGGCCCATTACAACTTACGAACATGGTTCATAATACTTTAATTACTTTGAATTCTGTAAAGTTCGCATTTGTTGTTCAATTTGATTTATATACCTGTAAAAATAAGCAGTTACAAATATTTTTTTGAGATTAAACTATGATCGTTTTTTACCTTTACCCTGATTAAAGGTTAAAAATGATGTAAAACCATTTTCGCTGTGTGATATTTTTTCACCAATGAAAAAAACGCACACGTAAAATCCGTTTACCTTTTTTGGCACTACGTACAAAAAAATTCAGTTCGTTAGTGGCCATAGTTGTGTAAAACGTTTGTACTTTGAAATATTTTCACCGCTAGACAGACATTTTTTTTTCTTCTATTCGCGTTTGTCTGTGTGTTATACCATGGGCCTGTTATGGCTTTTGTGCCAATTACCACAAACTTTTGTTGGATATTTTTTGGTGTTTGGTGTTATACCGTCTATTTTAAAAGGCAGCCACGTTTCCTAACCACAATTATATTTGTTTGTAACTTGTCGGTACCTAAAACTACTTGAACATTTCCCAAAGTGTTCAACGAACTTTGCTTCAGGTATGAACAAAGGCAGCAGCAGCGCAAAAAAATGGCCTTTGTTTGCTTTCGCTGTTTTTGGTTTGGGCGCAGAGAGCTTTGGGTGGCTTTTCTTTTTCTGTGGCTGTTAATAGAGTCACGTATTAAGTGAAAAATTGCTTTTGTATTGCGACCGCAGGATATGTAATTCTATTCTTAAATTTAAGAAGAAATGTTTTTGTTGTGTGCAAATATATTCTTGAGTATTTTTGAGATGAAATGAATTGTATTTGGATAGTTGACTTGTTTATGTCATATTTTTTAGGGTTTTTAGTTATAATACATCGTTGGGTGTCAGAAGCGTGATGCAAGGTAAACCTTCTGATCGGTTTAACTTGGCAAACCCAGAGTCATCCTTGTCGATTAGACTTTAAATCTACTAACAGAGCTCTGTATTCGTGGTACTACTGCCGACTGAGTACCCCCAAGTGGTGACGCCTGGAAACGTACTTTTGACACAGAGCACGGCTAACTGTGAGAGGCGAAACCTAAAATCAGGCACGTCAGCTCAGGGTGAGCGGTACACTGGTTATCGTCAGACCCAGAATGGACGGCTGTATTAAAATGCTGGCTGGAGGAGAAAATTGCGCCATGTTGCGTTGGGCTTGCAACCCGCCACAGACTTTTAAACGTTTGCAATGAAAAGAAGTAAGAAAAGAATAAAACGGCCAACCAAAAATGTTGACGACCACCGCAAACAAATTAAGAACCAATACAAGGCTGACATAACCACTTTACAGGAAATCCGTCGGACGGGGCATGGTAGCTCGCGCTTGAAAGTTTGCGACTTCTATTATAGTGGCCATGCGGACAAGCACGAGTTTGGATGTGGATTTGTGGTTGGCAAGACACTGCGACACCTAGTCTCAAGGTTCAACCCTGTAGATAAACGTAAAACCACCATAACAGACAATAGCGTTTTTTCACATAACACTTATATGTGCCCATGCTCCGACAGAGGAGAAAAGCGATGAGGACATAATGTCTTTGTCCTAGGCGATTTTAATGCTAAAATAGGCAGAGACCACATTTGAGTCTACCATCAGAAAATTCAGTCTGCCCATCGGAACGTCGAACAATGGCATTAGACTGATGGATATCTCTGCGGCCGGAAATGTGGTGGTTAGCAGCACTAGATTTGACCATAGAACTATTCATAAGGCAACACGGTTATCTTCAGATCAATAGATCACGTCTTAGTCTACGGAAAGCACGCATCGTGTGTTCTGGACGTAAGAGTGATCAGGGGTGCGAACATTGCCTCCGATCACTACCTTAAAGCAGTTAAGTTACGAACTAGGATAAGCATGGCGAAAAAGTACGTAACCAGGCACAACGAAAACTGGACATCAGTAAACTGCAGACCTCAGAGGTAGCGGACGCCTACTACAACCACCTAACGCTACTGCTACGCAATGCTCCAATCCCTGATAATATTACCTCGCAGTGGCAATATATAGCCAACTCCATAGTAGGGACTGCTAGAAGCGTACTTGGGTACTTAAAACCGTAGCAATACGACGCCTGGTACGATGATGAATGTCGCAATGCCACGAGAGAGACGGATGCTGCATATAGGGCAAAACTGCAGCCACTGGCAAAGCGAGCTGTTCGTTAACAGCACAGGGAGAAGAAACCAGGGGCAACTCGTCTCTTTAGACGGAAAAAGAAAGAGCTGAAGAAGAGACAGGATGAGTGCACAGAGTTGCTCCGAAGTAGAGGGGAAGCCCGAAAATTCTACAAGAGAGTTAAGGCAAGAATGCGTGGGTTGCCCTCCTGCAAGGACAGCGATGGTCAGCTAGTGGCTGACCTGGATAACGTTCTAAAGATATGGAGAAATCATTTCAGAAATTTACTGGATACGGATACCACTCCAGAAGACCCCACTACATGACGATGGAGCCAGAGCGAGATACGTGTGGCAATCTCCCGCCTTAAAAACAACAAAGCTGCTGGAGCCGATGGTCCCCCTGCTAAATTGTTTAAGGCTGGCGGTGAGGAGCGGATTAGGAGCATGCATCAGCTCGTGGAGAACATCTGGCTAAAGGAGAGCATGCCCGGAGATTGGAGTCTTAATCTGTTATGTCCCATATACAAGAAAGGAGATCGTAGTGAGTGAAAGAACTACCAAGGAATTAGCCTATTACCAATTGCAAGGTCCTTTCGAACATATTGTGTGAACGTCTAAATCCAATTGTAGAAAAACTAATTGTACCATATCAGTGCGGCTTGAGACCTGGTAAATCTACGACGGATCGAATATTCACTTTACGGCAAATCTTGGAAAAAAAAATTCATGAAAAGCAGATCGAAACTTACCACCTCTCTATCGACTACAAAGCTGCCTTCGACTCACCGATAAGGAATAGGCTATATGGATCATGTCTGAGTTTGGTATTCCTGCAAAGCTAATTCGACTTTCCAGATGTACCTTGGAGAACACCAAATCCTCGGTTAAGATTGGTAAAGATCACTCTGAACCATTCAACACGGAAATAGGTCTCAGGAAGGGCGATAGCTTGTTCTGTACACTAGTTAATATAGTTATGGAGAAGGTGATCAGGAAGGCTGGTATCAACATGTCATTTACCATATTCTATAAGAGCCACATGCCACTAGCCAATGCGACTGATATAGATACCAGTGGCCGAAATCAGCGGGATGTTACTGCAGTTTTTCATCACTGGAAAAGGAGTCAGCAAAACGAGGACAAAACAAAAATAATGATTTCGACGAACAATGAGTCTTCTCGATGGGGACCAACCATGTACTTTGACAATTATTTTTATTTGAGGTAGTAGATGAGTTTACCTACCTGGGATCTTCCGTCATAAGAAAAAAAAATTGTGTCAGTTATTGATGATTTAAAATTTAGGGCCGCTTGTGTTTTATTACAGTAACTACAAATCTACTTTTAATATACATTGGATTTTTCTACAGCACATAAACTATGATTTTTGGAACACTTTTGCATCATTAAGTCCATTTCACAAAACAGTGGACTTGAGAACTTTTTGCAGGATACCAACGATATAGTACGTTTTCATTTTAAAGTTTAGCCATGACAGCAGCCAGGAATAGGCAAGGCGATTAAGTCCCCCAGAAATTGATCAAATCAGCAGCAACATAAATATATATAATGAATTTTCCATTTTTCCCTCTAAAGAGTGTCAGCCAAACTGACATTTAAAACATAAGTAAAAATCCGTTTATTTTTCTATTTAAATTTCCACAACAATAAAATGTTTCAATTAAAACGTTCACAACCCCTACTTTTGTATGGCAACAAAAAGTGCGCATAACAAATGTCTACATGTTTAAATTTATAACATGTGTACATAATTTATGGACCAGTTTTTTTTCGCAGTAGAAAGTCCAAACATTTAATATATAAACATATGTACGAGCATGTAAATGATGACTTGCACACTCGCACATAATTGTGACCCTAAGCATTTGCGCGTCTTCTTTATCCCCTTCCATTCGTATCTCTCGTATAATCTTAGGTTAGCATTTGAAGTACAAGCAGTCATGCCACTGTTATCCTTAGCACTTACTCATCATATGTGTATGTGTGTGTGTGTGTGTCTGTGTTACAAAGTGACAGAATAAACACTTAACAGATTTTTTATATGTTTATTACATTTTCAACGAAAATAACAACGCACTCGAGGCTAAAATGCGGAAACGGAAGTGACTAGTAGTGAACAGCACAACAACAACAACGTAAGAAGAAGATGAAGGCATATGTATATTTGTGTATGTGTATACGTGTTGGTGTGCTGGCATATGTATGTGCTCGTCTGGCTATTGTGAGACTTTGCTATATTTCTTTAATGTTGCTTCTAAAACGCAAAATCATGTTACATGCCATAAAAATTTAATATCGATTTGAAGTTAGCAATTATCGTATGGAGGATTTTGTCACGTTTGGTTATATGAAAAAGTTTATCACCGATAAACTTAGAAAAAATAAACCCATTTTTAAAGGTGTTTTTTATAATCTCACAATTTGGCTAATAGCAAAAGTAGGGTACTTAATTTTTTTATATTTTGTAGTTTTATAGCTTAATTTTAGAAGTGTAGTTTCTTGAATCATTAGCCTAAGCCATCACGTGTGTACATGTCTCGTTTCGTTATATCATCTTCAGGACATACTCCGCGTAATTGGCTTCCTCTTTCCAATTTTCCATTATATTCTCAACAGTAACGAGTCCAGTCAAATTTTCTTGTTCTGCCACCAACTGCAGTTGTTGAACGTATGGTCTTGATTTTTCTTTTGTACATAGGTGCTTTCAGAAGTAGCCGTGCCCAAATAGCATTTCAGTAACAGAGTAGTTTACCTCTCTCTCCATACGCACACATTTAAGTAGACATAAAACAATCATAACCAAGCGCAAAATTAGGAAGACATCACAAAGCTGCATACTACCCAGATAGCCAATGCCTACTTCAACCAACTCTCTCAATTATTCAATCCAACCCCCCTAATTCTGATGTTCCCGACACACAATGGCAGCATATTGCGAATTCTATAACCACTGCCGCAACGATCGTACTGGTCAACGATCGTATAAAAAACCACGCTCAGACAAATCCTGGTACGATGATAAATGTCGCAAACTGCCTGAAAAAATTTAATGCTGCATACAAGGCAATACTGCAGCCAATGGCAACGCGTGCGGTGACGAAGCATTGTAATGAAAAGAGGAGGGAAATGAAACGCCTGTTCAGGCGGAAATGTGACTGTGGAAGAAAAAAGAGAGCCAAGATATCGAAAACTACAAGGATAGAGGTAAAGCCCGAAAGTTCTACTAAAAAGTTAACAAGCAAAGGTTTTGAAACAGGGATACTACAGGTGCGTAGGAAGGAGATGAAAATCACGGACGGAGCGTGCTGGAAATATGGAGTGATCTCCTTCGATCTCCACTCGTACCCGAAAGCAGCATAAGTGACGAAATCACACCAATCATCTACGAAGGAGTAGATTGTCCATCACCGAGCCAAAACGAGATCAGCACGGTGATCGCAAGGCTTAAAAGTGATAAAGCTGCGCGAGGCGATGGACTGCCGGCAGAGCTTTTTAAAGCCGGCGGCGATGAGCTGCCAACAAGCATGCACCAGCTCATAAACACGTTTTGGCTCAAGGATTGCAATCTGAGTGATCTATGTCCTATGCTTAAGAAAAGGCGGTCCAAGAGGGTGTACCAACTATAGTGGGATCAACCTTTTACCCATCGCATACAGGGTCCTGTCTGGTGTGTTATGTGAAAAACTAAAGCCCATTCTGGCGAATGTGATTGGACCTTATCAGGGTGGCTTTAGAACTGGTAAATCAACCACCGACCAGATATTCACACTACGACAAATCCTTGAGAAACCCTAAGAATGGTAGAGAGACACCTACCATCTGTTTTTCGACTGCAAAGCTGCATCCGACAGTTCGATACGACAGAAATTATTAGATGCTATGGCCGAGTTTGGTAATACTAATGGTAAGCTAATATGGCTTTGCGGGATGGCACTGACTGACACGAAGTCTTCAGTGAAAATTGCCAAAAATCTGGCTGAGCCAGTTTCTACCAAGCGAGGCTTCAGACAAGGCGATAATCTATCTTGCGATTTCTTTAACATCGCAATGGAGATGGTTATGGGGAAATCTGCAGTAAACACGGATGGCACCATCTTTAACAAATGCCAAAAGTTGCTTACGTATGTCGATGACATATATATCATTGGCCGTGGACTGCGTGCTGTTACTGCAACCTTTGCAAGCTTTGAAAAGCAGTCGGCGGAAGTGGGTCTGATGATAATTGGGAATAAAACCAAGTTATTTGTTTTAACGAAACAAAACAAAAAAATATAATTGAATATAGTAAATTATTATAAAATTAAATTAAAAAATATATAGAAAAGAACTGAATAAACTAATTTATGTATTTTCCGTATTAAACTTTTGTCTTTAATAAATAAATACCACATTACATAATGGCAATTTTCTTAGAAAATCTAGTTTGCCAAATCTTAAGGTACATTCATTCTGTTATTCATCAAAGCATAAATTCATACATCATACAGATGTGCATGATGTACAAACACTCTTTTATTTAGATATTTAAATAAATGAAATTAAATGAATATACATATGAATGGCCCTTTTTTGTGATTAGAATATTCTATTATATGTATGTTAACAAACTTCATTGGCAAATGAAAGGTAATCCAAATAGTTTTCTTATTGTGTGTGTGTGTGTGTTTGTAAACTATATAATCTCACATCGTATGACTGCATACATTATACACATAAAGCATGAAATAGTTTGTTGAATATCATAACAAGTTTGCAAGCAAACAAAGTTGAAAATAATATCTTTATAGATGTGATAAATGCAGACGTTTGTACACCATAGTTTGGATGGTTGGTTTTTTTTTCCTTTTTTACTATTTACATATGAACAATGTATTTCTGTCATTCAATTTTTACAATGCATTGAAATCTTCTTTAGGAATATAGAAAGTTCTATATGAAAATTAAAATAACATGAAATTAATTTATAGAAATTAGTTTCAGAGACATCTTGATTATATTTATGTGTGTGTGCAAAATAATTGTTTGTCAACTAGCTTATAGGATATTGTGGCGTATGATAGTTACTGGTATGAGGATCAGCAGTTGTAAGGCTGTGATATTCATGTACACAAAATATTCACAATATCCGTCACTGAAGCGTTGAGCAAACCACAATACAACAAAATCATGGAAGTTTTTCTACCATGATTTTATGATTTATATTATATGTATGTATCTTAAACTTCTTTTATTTTTGCTTCTTTTATTTTTCCCATTATGTTTGGTTAGTATTTAAAATAAAATCATTCAGCAGTATAAAGGCAAACAAATAGCTTTATTCTTTTCACATACAATTTCAATTGATGTTAAATCAATCTGTCTTAGGAAAAACAACATTTAATTGAATTGAAAATATTATTTCTTTATTTACATATCTATGGGTTTCTTTGTATTTTAGTTACAAGCTTAGAAATCATTTACAATTGCAATTTCTCCTATTCACTACATTCGAGTACAATTGAATTATACCACAAACGAACAGAGTAGTTATATAAATAAACAACCATTTGCTAAAGGCTTTAAAAAGTCAAAAGGAGGCTGGTATAGTAACTACGTAGTATTGTGTATAAAATACAAATTAATTTTTTATAAAAAATGCGGGAGATCATGGGTTCGAAATCGGTTTCCAGTCATCTAGACGTTTTTTTCATTGCCGGCGACCTCAATGTTGTCGACAGCAATGGGGTGTAAAGCGAAATAATTTTTTTTTAGAAATCTTAACTAATCGTACAATATTTGTGAGAATTGTAAGATTATTAAGATTGAAGCACCAATAGAAGCATCTCAAATCTGCTATAGTTACTGAAATAAAGCTTTTTATAATCTAGAAATTTAAGCGCCAACATTATTTAACATTATCATGCTACCTTAGCTGATAAGTAAATAAATGAATTGATTGGCCATTTAACTTGCTACACAATGGAATAACAAAGTTGTTTGCCTTTAATACATACTATAGCATACATATGTATACTATATGATACTATATAATATAATAAACCATTTACGAGAGGCAGCAGTTGAAATTTACAAGTAAGAATATACGAACTTACAAATAAGTTAATAAGTATCAAAGGTTATTCTCAGTAAAACTATGAGAAATTGAATTACTATAACAATTTAAAGGAAATATGCCTAAACAAGCCTTCCCGGCTCGCGTTGCTTCATCCGTACTTACAATGAATCTTCTTATGAATTCAAGCAATACAACTAAAATGCAATAGTTCATATGACCAATGAACACCCCATTTATGTGATTGAAGCTTTATCCCATTGGTCTGGATGATATTACCGATGTAAACGAATTTCCAAAGATAAATTCGTATCATACACCTAAAATGGTCTGGTACCCTCTCTAATTATATACGAAATATGTCCTTTTACAATTATAGCTTTATGGCCTTATTCATAAAAAAATTTCTAAAGTAGGTTTGAAGCGTTCTCTAGCTAAAGTATTCTTTAGCTCTAAAAAACCTTTAATAAGAAATCGTATTCAAAAACGTTTTTTATCAGTACTTTAGCTTTATGTGTTCCGGTGGCAACGCCGACTGTTATTGGTCATTAGTGATATATAAAAAGAAGCTTTATAATCGAACACAAAAGCTTTATAATCGGTTACCAAACATTTATTGGCACTTATAATAACTATGAACATAATTGTGGCTCAATTTTCTATTGACTACGATTCTCATGAAGATAACAAAGACGTTAAAAAAAATTTGTTTAAAAAATATTATTTTCTTTTCCTCATGTTGAAATAATAATCGAATACCGATTACATTGTTAACTTGTTTTGATTGTTTATACATCACGAATATTATTTCATAATTTACAAATTATTTTTGATGAATTTTGGAAAAATATTTTTCAAAATGGAATTCATGAATGAAAAGTTTCAATTTAAATACTGTTCTATGTGCGCGATGATTAAGATGGAAATTTCCTACACAATGAATACATGCAACAAGTCTTTCCAATAGAAAAAATGCCGAAAAACTCAAAATAAAGATCTCAAATTCATAAATATACAATAAATTGTACAAACGTCAAGTTATCGCATGCTTTAAGTAGGGACGACCCTACTTTTATTTATTAAAGATGCGAATCGTTTATATTTTTCGGTATTGTTACAACTAAAGAATAAATTTCGAAGAATAAATTCACATCGCACAACTAAAAAGTTAACTTTAATTTTTGAGACTATACCGTTATTTACCATAGCCGCTTATTACCAGTTTTATTCCTTTTCAGTCCTTTTTACCCATAAAAGGTAAAAATTTCGAAAACCCTCCTTGATTCGTTCTAATTCCATAGGGAGCAAGCCTATATAACTTATCATGATTACATCATTAGCCATTTGGTCTTGGTGATTGTAACAGTTCTATTCCTTTTTCGATTTTTTTACCCAGAAACATCGCATTTAAAATAAAATACTCCAATCCATTTTGATAGTAAGCATTTCCATATCAATTTTCACGATAAAACGATTAGCCGATTGGTTAAGGTAATGATACAACTTTTATCCCTTTATGGAAATTTTTAACCCATAATAGTACGAGTTTCCAGAAATCCGCTCTTAGCTATTTATATGACCGACTTAACAATTGTTGCGAAAGGGGCGTGGCACTGTACATTTCCCTGCAAGACATATTCCTCAATGTACCATTTACATATGTAGCAAATCTCATCTTTATACCTTTAATGGCTCGCGAAATATGACCGATTGAAATTTTAGTTTGTGTGGGCGGTGCCACGCCCCTTTGTCTACGTATTTTTTCATGTAGCCTATGATAGAGACCCTACGTATAGTACTACACAGTGAACATTTCATTGCAATCTGTTTATTTATTTCGCCCAGATAACGATTTTTTCAAAAGGGGCGTGGCACCGCTCATTTGCCAGCGAGACGTAATCCTCTTTATATCAGTAACATTTGTAGTAAATCTCATCTTCATACCTCTAACGGCTCATGAGATAAGACCAATTGAAATATCGGTTTGTGCGGGCGGTGCCACGCCCCTTTGTCTAATTATGTTTTCATGTAGCCTATTTTAGAAGCTCTATGGACTGTATCACACATAGAAAATTCAATTGCAATCGGTCTATTTATTTGGCCACTATTACTATTTTTAAAAAAGAGGTGTGGCACCGCCCACTTTCCATAAACAAAGTATTTTTTCTTATACGGCCGATATATCGACTTCGTACCTATAATGGCTCAAAAAATACAGTCATGTTAAAATTCCAGTTGTTCAGAATTTCCAAATTCCTTTCAGTTCGAATTTCCAAAAATCCCTTCTCAGTGCGCGCCTATGTCATAAAAGAAATCTACATTTTAAATTTCACGGTTCTAGCTTTAGCCGTTTGGGCTGGGGAGTGATCAGTCAGTCACCCAATATAGATTATACAGTACAACATGATATTGAACTGGGTTTATTGTGTAGCAGTTACAATAAAACTGTTGTACTCCGTGGCGTATGATTTACGTGGAGTATTACTTATGATAATCATACGCCACCATATAACAATATAACAAAAGAGCCTAAAACGTAACAAATTCCCCTATACGATACTTTCTAACTTCAAATCGATATTAAATAATTATGGCATGTAACATGACAAAACGAATGATGCAGAACTTCTTCTTTTTGGGGATACTTTCACGTGCAGTTCTCAGGATTGAGTCCCAAAATCTTGTGTTCTACTGTGCTATATTGTGGGAAAATATACTATCAAAGATCGGCTAATTGGTGATACATTTACTACCAGCGCAAGGACTACAACTCATAGACCGAAAATAAACTGATTTTTGTGAGATTACTAAGATGTTCAAGACACGTCCTGGTTCAATACACATTCAAAATTTTTTACCCTAGGAAACCGATCCCATGTCTGGTGCTTAATCTTCATTTCCCGTAGCGATGTTAAGTAGTAGGCTTTATCTATACCATCTTGGCGTAGGGTTAGAACACGCGACTACCATGCGGGAGGTCCGTTGTTCGATTTCCGGCTCCAGTCATCTACATTTTTCTTTCAATGCTGGTCCCCTCGATGTTGTCGATAGCAACGTCGCAGTATAGTGTCGAGTCAATCGGCATGTCTAGTAAAAGCTTCTCAAACAGTGACGTTCGCATTTGTCGATAAACAAGTAGGTGCCGTTTGTTGTAAATCTAAAATAGAAAGCGTGTTAATTCACAACAACGCGAGAAGCTATCACATACCTCATTCTTGGGTTGTAAAGGGAAATTAAGTTTTTTTTATATGGGGAAAGTATATTCCGGGTAATCTGCAACACTACCACCCTGATTAAAATGGTCTATTTTTTAAGGCGTCATAAATTGGCTAAGCCACATAATAGCTTAATTAATTTTTTGTATAGTAAACACTTCTTTTCTTCTTCTCTATCAGCAACAGCTACAGAAATTAACCAATGAGCAGCCACATGTAGAAAATAATTCCAAGCGCTTCGGTCTTTTGCGCTCCGTAGATAGTTTGTCAAACCAATTTAAGATAATGGCTCTTTTACCTGTTCCATCCAACGAAGTTTTGGTAGCTTCCTCCTGCGCCGCACAGTGGGTTTTTGGTGTTAAAAACCTTATATTTAGATTCACAACTTTCGGCACCTACTTTTTTATCGGCAAATGCGAACGTCTCTATTTTATAAGCTTTTTACTAGACATGCCGATTGACTTGACACTTATTCTGCCTTGCTATCGACAACATAAAGGTCATATAATAATGTGCCACTGTGTGTCGAGAACCTCAGAATTAGGGGGCTTTGTTGGAAGTTATTGAGAGTTAGAGTAGGCATTGGATATCTCGGTGGTTTGCAGCTTTGCAATGTCTGGCTTCCTTTGCGTTTGGTTACGAGTATTTTGAGCACTACTTAAACGCGTGCGTACCTTGGCTGCAATCAGGTAGTGATCCGGGTCAATATACATCACGCATCACACGTGTGTATGTCTATAGCGCCTGAGACATTCCTTTCATCGATTCCCACGTTATCAATCTGGTTTCTTTTCATTTGACCAGGGGATATCCAGGATGCCTTGTGGATATCATTATGCTAGAATCTGGTTTCACTTACTATCATGTTTCTTGCCTATGCGAAACTAACATGTCTGTATCCGTTAGGATGTGTTATTTTGTAGATTTATATTTGCCGACTGCTGAACCAAGATCATCTTACCTTCCGATTTTGGTTTTGAAATCGTCCAGAACAATTTAAATGTCATACTCCTACAGGCGCTCAGGAATTCATCTTCAATGGGTTCGTCTTTGTTTTCTGCCGTGTCGTGTAGACAAATAAAATAAAAATATTTTAATATTTCACCTTGATGCGATAGTGGCTATTCAGTCACTAACAGGGTTAAACCACGAGACCAGATGTCGAAATCTCTGGCCGACTCTGAATCCACATCCAAATTTCAGTCTTACTGCATCGCAGCTGTAAAAGATATTCGCGTCCGCATTTGCTGCATGGCGTTGATGTCAGTCAGTAAATTTTTATTTACTTCTATTTAATATTCTCCCATCAAAAAATCAACAATCTTGATAGAGCTTTAATCAAATTTATTCATTTAATTTTTTTTTGTTTTGTTAGTATTTCCATTAACATTTACTTTCAATTCATAACCACCAGTCACGTTCCCTGACGTCACACCATGCTCAATTAATGGTATATTTGTATTTCATTGATAAGCAACGTGTATTTATTGTTTTATTATGCAAATGATTGCTTTTGATTCATTTTTTCCTGGATTTGTCGCAATTAAGCCTTAACATTAAGTCAATTATCCATAACTGACATTATCCTGTTCAATAACAGAGAATGAACGGTATCACCAAGTTGTGTGATATCACCATTGTCTGGGGGTGGGCCAGACTGTTAAGATAGATAGAATGAAAGTAAAAACAATAAAATAATATTTTATATTCAGTAGATACGATTAAATTGAGCATAGCATTTATTGCAACACACACACGCACACACATCGTTTAACGGATAAATTACTTTTATCGGAAACATGATAGTAAACATTTACACACAAGGAAGAAAATTACGTAAAGTAAGGGTAATGTGTCCACAGAATAGATTGTTGTATTGACACATAATAGATAGAGGTCATTTTAAGAAATTGAATATAAATCACTAAATTAATAAGTAATCAAAGAGAGGCTTCTAATGCAAAGTGGATTTTGGTGCAATAGCTTAACTGAAAAATCACTTTGGCTAGCGTCGTTTTTGGCGTTTCAAACCTGTCATCTAGTCGCCTGGATCATGCGATTGCACATCTTTTACTATCTGAAGTCGAAAGACTTTGACCATATGCAAGCTACGATACAAGACTTGGAAGTCAACATTCCTTGCGATATTTGCAAGATACGTGTAGAAATGCAGAAAAGAGTAATCAAAAGATGGACCTTCCGATTAAAGCAGCTAGGACGTAGTCGCGGCCAATATCTGAATGAAATTGCCTTAAATTGTAAACGTCAGAGATTTTTCTTTTTCTTTAAATATTACGAAATCCAATACTTTCCCACAGTTTTATTTGAAAGTTAAAATAGAAATGAATAATTGAATCACCTGCTATAACTAAAAAGGCAAGTCATCTACATCCACAAACTTCATATTTTCCTTCCGACCTTGTTTCGAAATACTGGTGGACAATATACAGGGTAGCTCTACATAGCGAAAATAAAGTTGATGCGTTCACCCTCACAGTTTTGTAGATTGTCTTAAGACAACCTGAGGACGAAAAAAATTATTTTGATTCGTGCACCCTACGACCCCCCGATATAGTATTTATAATGTTGTATCGTCATTAGTTATCCATCTGTAATGAGTCTCATATCGTTTTTCGTGGTTAATCAAGGGCTGCATTTTAGGTTACTGGAAATTTTTGTCTTCGATGTCTATTCTACGCATCAACTCTTTTTTCGGCCATATCTAGTGGACAATCTTAGCCAGTATGGCATGTTAGATTTATATTCTCTCAGAACTGTTGGGTAACCGCAATGGCATGATAACACCGATGCGTCTTAGGAAGTAGTTAGAAGTTACTGAATCTTAACGCAATAGCTCTTTAAGTGGCTTTGGCAGCCCCAAGAAACTAGAATCGTGCCAAGATGACGGATTCGATTCACGGCCGGGGCACTTGCCAAGTCAACATCAATGATGAAAGACTTTTCAAATACGTTCGAGTTCTAAAGCCAACAAAACTTATCTTAGATGCTTCCACTTCAAAAATCAATATTGCACAAGGACCAAGAAAGAAGGAAATGATTTATAAACATCACAGAATAAATCAACAAAACAAGCTGGCACCATCATTGGAGGAATTTGGTGGTTAAAATTCACAACGACATCTAGCAATCCCTTGACACAAACCTTGTTATCTACAAAGGAACGGAACTGAGTTGCCAACAATGTTAGCATGATAATCGGATTACATTCCCGATCGAGTGCCGACAAATTGATGTTGAAAATCGGTATAAAGAATTATCACCCCAGCTAAACATTGACTCGGATCACCACCTAGTTGCAGCGAAGGAACGCATGCGACTAATTAGTGCGTAAAAGGCTCGCTACCAAACGCAAAGGAAGCAAGACATCGCAAAGCCACAAACCACCGAGATAGCCAATGCCAACGCCAACCAATTACTTCAAACGAAGCCCCCTAATTGTGTTATTCCCAAAACACAGTGGCAGCACATTGTGATTCCTATGACCACCGACCGTACTGGGTTATAAAGAACCACCCTTAGATAAGTTGTGGTACGATGAGGAATTTTGCGAAATGTTTGAGGAAAAGAATGCTGCATATGGGCAAAACTGCAGCCAATGGCAATGTGTGCGATCGCGGTGCTACACAATGAGAAGAGGAGGCGGATGACTCGCCTTTTCAGGCGGAAAAAGCGTCTATGGAAGAAAATAGAGAGCCAGGATATCGAAAATTATAGGGATAGAGATAAAACCTAAAAGTTCTACCAAAAGATAAAAAGCAATGGTTTGGGAACAGGCAGCATAAGTGACGAAATCACACCAATCATCGACGATGGAGTAGACTGCCCACCACTGAGCCAAAACGAGATCAACACAGCAATTGCAAGGCTTAAAAACAATAAAGCTACGGGAGCCGATGGACTACCGCCAGAGCTTTTTAAAGCCGTTGGTGATGAGCTGGCAACGTGCATGCACCATCTCATTAACACGATATGGCTCAAGGAACGCATACTCGATGATTGGAATCTGAGTGTTCTATGTCCTGTACTTAAGAAATGCGATGCAAGAGTGTGTACCAACTATCGCGGGATCAGCCTTTTACCCATCGTATACAAGGTCCTGTGTAGTGTGTTATGTGACAGACTAAAGCTGATATTAGATCCAGATTGAACCTTATCAGTGGCGGTTTTGACCTGGTAAGTCCACGACCAGATATCCAAACTACGACAAATCTTGGATAAGACCCAAGTAATGCAGATCGACACCTATCATCTGTTCATCGATTACAAAGCTGTATTCGACAGTCCGATACGACAGAAATTGTTGGATTCTATGCCTGAGTTTAGTATCCCCGCGAAGCTTAATTGACTTTGCGGAATGACACTAACTTACACGAAGTCTTCAGTGAAAATTTGCAAAAATCTGTCAGAGGCATTTTATACCAAGCGAGACAAGGCGATAGTCTGTCATGCGATCTATTTATTGTCACAACAGTTAACACGACTGTTACCATCTTTAACAAAAGTCACATGCTGCTGTCGTACGCCAATGACATACTAGATATCATGGACTGTGGACTGCGGGAAGTTACTGCGGCCTTTTCAAGCATTAAGAGGCAGTTGCCTGAAATGGGTGTAGTAATAAATGAGTATGAACGTTAAGAACTATAACTTTGAAATGGTAGATGATTTTGTGTACCGTAAACAAAAATAATAACAAAGGGCGCTGACGAGACATTGTGATTAATGTCGAAATGACGTCATACGCCTAACCTGCTGTCAACATAATACATTTCACAAACTCTTGATTAAAAACCTATTGGCAATTATTTATTCTGATCTCAAACCGAACTATGACAATATCACAAAAATAATAACGTTAGCCTGGAAATCGAGAAATGAGCTAAGCAAGCAAGTTAATGATAAAGCCCGCTCTCGACGTACAAAGATCCAACTGTACAAAAACACTGATCCTAACTGTCCTGCTTTACAGCGCAGAATCTTGGTGAATGACACAAGCGGGTTAATCTGTTCTGGGAATCTACGAGAGAAAAAAACTTCGTAAAATATTTGGACAAATAAACGAAAATATTCCGGCTCGAAAAATCTTCGGCCGCCAAAACTTCGATGGATGGACGAGGCGAAAGAGCTGTTATCTAAGCTTGGTGTGATGAACTATCTACGGAGCACAAAAGACCGAACCGCGTGAACCGCAGACCGAAGCGCTTTTCTACGTGCGGCTACTGATAGATACATTCCTGTTGCTGCTGTCATTAAATAAGAAGATCATCGTTAACGGCGAGTACCATCGTCGACTGAACCACGAGCAGTATGAGTTGTTCAACGATATCAACGTAGTTAAGGGCGTACCAATAAACCGAATGCGGTGGCTTGGACACTTTGTACGAATGGATGAAAATACTCCTGCTTCAAAAGTCTTCGGCAACAAACCCGATGGGCGCCGCAGGAGGGGGCGATCAATACTTCGTTGGATGGACCAGGTGAAATAGCTGTCATCTAAGTTTGTTGTGACAAATGGAGCGCAAAAGACAAAAGCGCTTGGAAATCTGTCCTGCGTGCGGCTACAGGTGGAAGAACTTCTGTTCCTTTGCCATATTAGAAGTAGAAGAACAATTTTAGAACTAGACTTGTAAATGGTCGAAAATGTGATCGACTGTAGGGCATTCATGTTAAGAATATGAAATCCAATTCTATTAACGGTTTTCTAAATCAATTTTAAAAAAAAAATCTCAATTAGTCTTTCTTTTTTTTACTTTGCTAGCAACACCTAGTCATGGGTTGTTCCAACATTTTTTGACCTACTCTGGATTTTGATGGCTTCCGATTTTTATGAAATATAGCACTTATATCCTATTCTCCTCATTGTTGCCAATACAATGCCGTTTGTTTTAGGTCGAAACTCTCCACGGTTCATGTTTTATAGCTGTCAAAAGTTGGTCATCAGCAGCATTTTTGTGAAAATATAGCTTAGTTCCTGTTGGTGTTACTTTTGGACGCAACATCGAATTAAGATGATCATGGTATAGCCTGATAGGTGTCTACCATCTCTTTGAGTATGAAGGACACAAATTAATGGTCCTTGTGGGTCAAAAACATTTAAATTTGAAAAATGTCCTTTGTCCTTGAACATCCAGGAAAAGTAAAAGTAAAAAATAAGCCAAATCGGTGATGGTCGCCATGCAATTTTTTTGCATATGCACCAAAATAATGCTGTTTTAAAAATCTGATAAAATACAATTTTGTGTTTAAATTTATTTCCCCCACTGTGTAACGTGACAAATTTCCCTATACGAAACCTTCTCACTTCAACTCGATATTAAATTATTATGGCATGTTAATTGACAAAACAAATAATGCAGAACTTTTTCTTTTTTGGGTTATTTTCACGTGCAGTTTTCAGAATTGAGTCCCAAATCAATGAGCTGAAAAATGTTTTACAATACAATAAATATTACAATAGCAAATCTTTCGCAAGGAGAGGTAGCATAACCTCTTTTTATAAAAAATGTCGGTCCTAGTTTCATTTTTCATAGGCATTTCTCTTCTGATTTTATAATTTTTCGTTCGTTCTTTTCCCTTTTTATTGATATTACTGTCTGATAGCATTGATCATAACTCATTCGTTTATAGTCTAAATTTGAATCAATCAATCAATCAGTGTTGTTTATAAATAATGTCTGAGTTGCTAGAATTAACTTTGCTATATTAAACTCCATGTGGAAACATCTCGTTAATTGTATCTTTGTATCTTATTAATCATTTACATCCTTCGATATACATACATACAAGTCATGCTGTGAAAACTGAAAGCAACTACGTCTATAGCTAAACAATAATTTGTAAATTCCGTCCCCTTCACAAATTGCAACAATTAATAGCAAATATCATTAGTTATATTATTATTAAACGATATCCCCAATGTAAATTGTATATCCTTCTCATAGCGGATCTATGGCTTAACCACTTAATTAGCAGTAATTTATTAATAAATAGCCAACATCATTATACAAAATTCGGTAAGCCTTTAGTTAAGTGCAAATATATTTTTGTTGTCACTTAAGCCTATGGAAACATTAAAAGGAATGATTAATGATTATCTAACCAGTGCAGCATTATAGTATCTTAATATTTTATAATCATCATACGCCATGTTGTACCCTAAATAATTAATATTAATCATACGTACGCACATAATGGCAACATTAACCCTTTACTGTGACATTAAACCAACACATGTATCATAATATTATACAAATTTTGTATATTGCAAGTTAAGCATAAGCATTAAATGTAATTAAGAGGAGACAAACTATATATTTATTTAAAATTAAGAAAAGTTGTCATACACAGGTCTCAGTGTCATTTAATGTGGTTCATGTTATTCTGATTCATAAGATGTTGGTATGTTGCACTGTTTTGTATTATTGGAATCAAAATTGCGCACAGAATGTACTTTTTTTTTATTCTGAATTCGTTACCGTTATTTTTTAAAATTTTTCAAAGTATATGCAAAAATAATTTTTGTCTTTAATGTCAAATATTTTTTGGACTACGTAT
Source organism: Muscina levida (assembly GCA_964034835.1). Lineage (NCBI taxonomy): Eukaryota > Metazoa > Arthropoda > Insecta > Diptera > Muscidae > Muscina > Muscina levida. Next base: position 31,551,747 of record OZ035880.1, on the reverse strand, counting down.
CCTAAAAATTACGAACTGACCTCAATTAATGTGGACATATGTTACAAATAAAACTCAGTGAAAAAATAAGACAACACATTTTTTTTGGCTCAACTGCAAGTAAATATGTGGAGGCACTATTTTCACACTTTAACTCGGTGTCCTGCTCATAATTATTGTCCGATTAGAACAAAACCTAACATATAGCCTGGAAAAGTTATAAGAAAGTCGTCTGTAAAAAATAAGCCAAATCGGTGATGGTCGCCATGCAATTTTTTTGCATATGCACCAAAATAATGCTGTTTTAAACATCTGATAAAATACAATTTTGTGTTTACAAGTAGGCTAATTGGTGAACTTTTAATATAAAAAGACCAATACCTTAATATGTTACATCATCTGTCAAAATAAGGAAATTTGATAAAGGCTTTTTTTCCCCCACTGTGTAACGTGACAAATTTCCCTATACGAAACCTTCTCACTTCAACTCGATATTAAATTATTATGGCATGTTACTTGACAAAACAAATAATGCAGAACTTTTTCTTTTTTGGGTTATTTTCACGTGCAGTTCTCAGAATTGAGTCCCAAATCAATGAGCTAAAAAATGTTTTACAATACAATAAACAATACAATAGCAATTCTTTCGCAAGGAGAGGTAGCATAACCTCTTTTTTATAAAAAAATTCGGTCCTAGTTTCATTTTTCATAGGCATTCCTCTTCTGGTTTTATAATTTTTCGTTCGTTCTTTTCCCTTTTTATTGATATTACTGTCCGATAGCGTTGATCATAACTCATTCGTTCATAATCTTAATTTGAATCAATCAATCAATCTGTATTGTTTATAAATGATGTTTGAGTTGCTAGAATTTACTTTGCTACATTAAACTCCATGTGGAAACATCTCGTTAATTGTATCTTTGTATCTTATTAATCATTTACTTTCTTCGATATACATATATAAAAATCATGCTGTGACAACTGATAGCAAACTATGTCTATAGCTAAACAGTAATTTGTAAATTTCTTCCCCTTGACAAAACGCATCAATTAATAGCAAATATCATTAGTTATATTATTATTAAATGATATCCCCAATGTAAATTGTATATCCTTCTCATAGCGGATCTATGGCTTAACCACTTAATTAACAGTAATTTATTAATAAATTTTTGTTGCCACTTAATTCTATGGAAACATTAAAAGGAATGATTAATGATTATCTAACCAGTGCAGATTATACCATCTTAATATTTTATAATCATCATACGCCATAATGTACCCTAAATAATTAATATTAATCATACGTACGTACATAATGGCTACATTAACCCTTTACTGTGACATTGGACCAACACATGTATCTTAATATTGTAATTAAAGAGGAGACAAACTTTATATTTATTTAAAATTAAGAAAAGTTGAGATACACAGGACTCAGTGTTATTTAATGCGGTCCATGTTAGTCTGACTCATAGTATAAAGATATTTGTCAATTTAAACTTTCAAAATGTTTTCACTTGTACAAACGAATAGTGATTTTCGAACTAAATCAATGATTTGTATTTACATTGAGAATCAAAAGGAGGAATCTTATTAACTGTATATTAAAGTCAATAAGCCATGGCGATATTTTACTTTTTGCTTGCAGCCTTTTTCGTCAAACCTAAAATATGCAATAATTATTCTTAATTTTGTCCTTTCTCTACTCTTTTCCTCGATTTTGAGAAGTCAAACCTTTTATTTCATTTCTGTGGCATCATCTCCGTTAATTGCGGCTAACAACAACCAAGGCCACACCAGCATTTAAATTGTGGTTAATTATTAATCATCCTTTTAAATTATTTCTGTATTTTTTCTTTTCCTTTTCAGGCGAACAGACCACATTAATGATTACAATGAAATCTACAAAGTTCTGCGGTAAGCTCTGCCATACACCTTTAACAATTTAAAAAAATGATTTACTCATATCTCTCTATACATTATAACTTTCTTTGAGATCTTAAACTGATTTAGCACCATTGTTGGAGGATTGTTAGCATCCAACAGGGCATTTGTGGCAAAACGTGCCGACTATTAAATGAAGACAATAAAAACTTGGCCTGTAGATAGATAAATGTGTTGCTATGGCAGGAATTTCTTTGCTTTTCATCTTTGTCATAAATACAAAATCCTTGAATGTGACGACTAAGCAGCAGAAGACTTTAAGACATACCAAACATTGGCGCTCACGTTTAGCATTTGTCATAAAACGCGTAAGCGTAGATAAAGAAATATTTTGACAATGAAATTGTCCGACTGCTTTTATGTGCTCTTCTATCAAATCTTAATTGAAAATATTTCTATTGTGTAGGGATATAATTCTAATGGCATGTGGTATTTAAGAGTAAGACAATGCTTTAAGTAATAGGATAATCTAACATTTGAAGCATTAAAATGTGATGCTTACTAAGCAGGAATATATGTGGGAGTTTGGGTAACTTATACTAGAATAAGTCAGTGACATAACAACAGGGAGAATGTACTTAAATATAAGTTTAACGATGATACTTAGTTGCCAGTACTTATTATCGTATACTATACTGCAAAACAATAGTAATAATTGTTTTAGCGGTAGAGAATTTCTTAGGCAAATGTGGTAAAAAGAATAAATGTAGTCCCTCCTGCAAAATGTTGTGTTGCTACATTTTGCTGATTAGACAATATCAGTACTTTTCTGTCGTATCTTTTCCAAAGTACTTGTTATCATCATACTCACCTACAAAAAGACTGTAATACCTAAAAATTTTTGTCAATTATTTTTTACTGAAATGGCAAATACTGAACTCAAATAGTTTATATGAGCTGAGAAAATTTGAATACATTTTTTACCCCAACAAGGTAGAGTTTGTACGAGTATAGGAAGTGGCAATAGTTTTCGTCCGATATTGTTTATTATAAAATTTAACCTTAGCTTGGAGAACAGAAGCTTACATACCAAATTTCAGATCGATAGCTCTTAAACTACTGCTATAACCGCGAGAACACATCGGCGGACAACCCCAAAAAGAGGGAGTTTGTGTGGAAGGCTGGAGTAGTTTTTGTCCGATCTTCCTCATATTCGAACTTAACCTCGGTTTAAGGGATAGAAGCTTGCCTACTTAAGTTAAGCTTGATTTTTCTTAAACAAAAGCAGCACGTCTTGTCTGACCCCAGTCAGACCTCATCACCTTGCGGATTTGTCCTACCAAACCTGTCAGCTTGGTTTTAACCATATCCAAATGTGGAAGGAAGATAACACTTTCGCTTACCGTCACGCCCAAATACTTTACTAAAGTAGAATACTTGAGGGAGACTCCATTAACCGTGACAACCAAAGGCTAAGAACTTGCCTTTCAGCAACATCTCCTCTTGTCTTGTCCATCGCCACACAAACTCCTACTGTCCTGCCTCATTCGAGGACGCTGACACAAATACTTTTTCTTACTGGTTGAGTCAGAGACACATACATCCACGCATCCTCAACACTTCGACCTCGTTTAAAGCCAAACTGCCAGGGACACATGATATCACTGGCTATGTCCTCAAGCTGGCTCACTATAATCCTTTCCGGTATTTTTGCAAGCACTGGGAGGAGACTTATGCCCCATATAAGTTCAAGGATTGTTCCTGTCCTTATCGGGGAACTTGAGGAGAACAATCACTCTAGGCATTTTCCAGTAACTTGGATAATAATCCTCATTTACACAGCGAGCTATAAGACACTCTAGGTATTCAGGGTTAGCCTTCCAGATGCTTTAACACATCTCTCCAGTTATCCCATTAATACCAGGAGGTCTCCTAGAACGCACACGCGCAACACTAACATTAAGCCCCCATACAGGAGTACTGCTACAGTTCATGCCGATGAACCCCTTGTGTTCGTGTGTGATTGAAGGTTTCGATACACACATATCATTCATCACTTTATTTTAAATTTTGTAATAGAAAGACATCTGAGTATTGCATTGCTTAAAAGTTTCTATTATTCATATTTTTGAAAATATGTTCCAAAATACTGGCAAAGACTTTTGCACCTCTATACATTCCATAGCTAATTTTTTTGTTAGTTTTTCTAAAATTATTATTTATTTGTCACTCAAAACATTTTATAAATTTCGTTGTTCACATTTTTATAATATAATTTTTAAAAATTTTACATATTAGACTGCCAATAAATAAACAAAGTTCATCTGATTGATAGGTGTTAATTTTAAAAATCAAAACTGTTTCAATTTTCATACTGTACTGTCCGTGTGACAAATACATTCTCATGCTGAGCCAAATTCAATAATACATACATATTGCCGTTCCTTCGGCAGTACTCGTCTACTGTTGAACAATACATCATTGACCAAGGTCAAAACAATATCACTCGCACCATTTGGACCATGAAAGGTAAACCACGCACTTGGCTCGGTAGCCACACTCAGACCTTTCGGAGATAACCACTCACACAGCATCTCACGAACGTATTTGGTTCTGATGGCCAGAAGAATGCCGGGGCATCTTACTGAACCTCATCAAGTTCGCTATAATGGACTTCAGTCTTTTACATAACTCACTGGATATGACCTTGTATGTGATAGGTAAAAGGCTGATCCCGCCATTTGGATCACCTTTCTTATGCACAGGACATAAAACACTCACATTCCCATCAACGGGCATGCTTTCCTTGAGCCAAATTGTGTTTATGAGCTAGTGCATGCCAATTGTCAGCTTATCGCTGCCAACTTTAAAAAACTCTAAAAGCAGTCCATCGGCTCCCACATCTTTATGGTTTATAAGCCGTGTAATTGACGCAATCTACTTCGTCGTCGATGATTGGCGTGATTTTGTCACTTATGCTGCCTTCAGGAACGACTAGAGAACGAATAAGTTCCCTCTGTATTTGCAGCACACTCTGAGTGTCCGTGACCAGATTTCAATCTCCGTCCCTTCAGGTGGGGTTCCCTTCTCCAAAACCTTTGCTTTTTACCTTTTGGTAGAATATTCGGACTTCACTTCTATTCCTATAGTTTTCGATTGCTTGGCTCTCTCTTGGCTCATCTTTAAACGCTTTTTCGCCCTTAGGAGGCGTTCCATCTCTCTCCTCTTTTCATTATATCGCTCCGTCACCGCAGGCGTTGCCGTTGGCTGCAGTTTTTCCCTGTATGCAGCTTTCTTTTCCTCAGATATTGCGCGACATGCCTTATCGTAACAGGGCTTGTCTGAGGAAGGTTTTTCGTAAACCAGTACGGTCGCTGCGGCAGTGGTTATAGAATTCGCAGTGTGCTTCTACTGTGTGAAGTGAACATCAGATTTAAGAGGGTATGTTTAAAGTAATTGGGAGAATTGGTTGCAGTAGGCATTGACTATCTCGGTGGTATGCAGATTTGTGATGTCTAGCTTAATTTGCGTTTTGTACGATCATTTTGAGCTCTACTTAATCACGTGCATACCTTGGCCACAACTAGGTGATGATCCAAAGTAGTCCAAGGTTACACCGCGCATCACATGCTTGAGACATGCGTTCCATCTACTACCACGTTGTCAATAGACCGGCTCGGTCTCCATATAAAAAAATAACTTCAAAAGTCAAGGGCAAATAGTAAAGAATACATCGAGACAACTTAAAAAAAATTTTCCTCTCCCCCACCACTGGAAAAATAGCCAAATTCGTTTTTTTAACGCTGCTTTTTTATTTGGGGCTCAATCGTAACAAACAAGGCATTGCTGTATAGGTCTTGACGAGTACTACTTTTGACCTATAGATGTCGCTGACGTGCAACATCATTTTGTAATAAAGGCCTCAATTAAAGCAGTTTCTACCCCTAAAATTTTAAAATATTTTTACTCAGGATAAAAGGATTTAAAAACCAAGAATATTTTGCTTAGAAATGTACAGTTTTATTCAAAAAGAAAATAGTTACGTTAGGCAATATGAGTTTACAGCACTAATATAAATATTTGTTCATTTTGTTTGCATTATATTCAAAAATTATTGCATACTTTTTAGCACTGTTAGAAAAAAATTAATAAATATGATTGCATACCTTGTAGATCAAATTATTGCATACTTTTTAGCGACATCGAAAAAAAATTGAAATATTTTCCGTGGGTTAATTCATTTTTAATCTAGTTACCATGGAAATATTGTATTTTTTTTTCAAATTAAATCCCAAAAAAAGTGTAATGTGTAATTATAGCAAATCTTGGCGCGACTCAAGTTTATTACTTTCTAGTTTTGCAAAAATATACCTCTGACGCTTTTTATCAGTCACTGCAAGTGCTGAATAACTGCATCGTACAAAACATTTAATGCTGCAAATGGCGTATGAATTATACAAGTTAAAAATTACGCTTTTATTTTATTCTCATTACTTCCATTGTTTACCTTTATATCTTTATAATTTCGTTGCTTGAATATTGGTGAAGTTAAATATCTTCATCCGCATGGGATTGTAAACACTAGTTGCGCTAAAAAGTATGCAATAATTTGTATTTTTTTTCGATATAGCTAAAAAGTATGCAATGATTTTTGGAAATAATGCAATAACGAGGAAAAACTATTTTTTAAGTTGTCTCGATGTTATCTTTAATATTTGCCCTCGACTTTGGACATTTTTTTTCGTGACCCGATCTAGTGGTCAATCTTGTCTTTTGATTAAGGGATATTCAGGTTGCCTTATGGATATCGTTTTTCGGGAATCTGGTTCCACTCACTATTTACCATGTTTCTTGCTGACGCGAAGCTAACCAGTCTAAATCCGTTTTGGGAGGTGTGTAGACTAAATTTTCCGACTGCTGAACCAAGTGCATATTTCCTTCGTATTTTAGCATTGAAGTGTATTGTGTATTGGGCTGGGCAGAAGTCACATATTTCCACCAGGCGCTTATAGAATACATCTTTAAGGTATTCGTCTTTGTGTTCCGTCGCGGAGTGTACAGTACGCAAATCAGCGTGATAAACAAAACAAAATAAGTCTAAAACGTGAAAAATTCCCCTATACGATACTTACTATCTTCAAGTCGATATTAAATTATTATGGCATTTAACTCGACAAATCGAATGATGCAAAACTTCTTCTTTTTGGGGCTACTTTCACGTGCAGATCTCAGAATTAAATCCCAATTCAATGAGCTGAAAAATGTTGTACTGTGTTAATCTCACATTTGCTACCACTGAACGGGTGATCAATGTCATTGTCATGGGAATACGAGATCTCTCGGACCTTGTGAGCTTACTTAGGATCTCCAAAATGCAAATTCTTGTTATTCCCAAGTAAATACCGAACAGAACACTCAAATTCGAAAATCCCCCATCTCCTTACTTTGTACTTACTTTGTTCAAAAATCCGGATTCCAAAAGCGATGGTGGACCCTTTTTTCATATTACCCGTAATGTAAACTCATCATTTCCATCTCAACAGATTCTTAAAAAGCTGGATATAAAATCGGTTGTTAAAATCTCGTCGTCGCAATTATGAGATCAATTTATACAACGTCAGCGCTTTGTTTACTTAACTTAATAACTTAATTTCCCTTTACACTCCCTGAATGAGGTATGGGATAGCTTCTCGTATTGTTTTGAATTAACACGCTTTCTATTTTTAGATTCACAACTAACGGCACCTACTTGTTGATCGCCAAATGCGAACGTCACTGTTTGAAAAGCTTTTACTAGACATACCGATTGACTCGACACTTATGCTGCGAAGTCGCTGACGACAACAATCGAGGGGGCCGGCAATGGAACAAAATTATTTTTTTCATTTTTAAGACGACTGGAGCCAGGAGTTGGTAGTCGCGTGTTCTAATCATCATGCCACGGCTTTGTTTACAACGTCCATAATATTGTGAGGCTTAATTTATAAGTTAAACTTGCTTTGGCAACCGGTTTTCAACATTTCGTTTAATCTGCTATAAAAAATAGTATATCCAACATGAGTCCATAGATGGCATGTGAATTAAAGATAAAAACGACTGTTTCACATTTATATTATTAAGAATTTTTTTATATCATCTTATATTTAATAAAACATTTCACATTTCGTCTATTGATGATATTGGCAATAGTCACGCTAATATCTCTTTGTATTTTTGCTAATATTATCATATCGCAAATAAATCAACCAATTAATGCCAACTAATTAAGCAGAAAATGTGCGTATTTCCTTATAAGATAGATAAAAATGACAAATGACTACGGAGGCACCCGGCTACAATGAACTTACAGGGAGTTTTTATTTTAATGTTAAATGGAGGGTTTTTTTCGGTTTTATTATATTCATTACACAGTACAACACATAATTTTGGGAATTTTGAGAATTTCATGTGAAAGTAGCACCAAAAATAAGAACTACTGCATCATTAGTTTTGTCATGTTGGCTGCGTTAAAAATTTAATGGCCATACGATTTCTTTTGGTCAAGGTGGATTTTGGGCATTTTTGCTATATTTTAACACGGTTTTATCTCGGTATACCGTACCGAATATCTCTTTTGTGTCTGAAACAAAGTTGTAGATATTGATTGAAGAAAAAAAAATGCGGAACAAATACAGTCACAATAACAGCGTCCCACTGTCCACCACATTTAATAGAACATAAAATCTAAAAATACTTTCTACACTCTGCACATTTACTCCGACACTAATTAGTGAAATGTGCATAAAACTTAGTAGAGCTAACAACTTATAGATAGGCGGCGTCAATGACCATTGATTGAATTGACACTAACACAGCAAGCACTTAAAGACATTGAGCTCGTTAACATCAAGCGATAGTCAAACCAACTGACTGTGACGGGCAGCATGCGAATAATCATCGCGTCATTGCCCACAACTCTCTCAAGTACTAGAAGATACATAAGAGCAATATTAGTTTCCATGAAACACCCGCAGATGAGCATAACGAATGAGTGACTGCAAACTATGTACCAAACAGCAGATGGTACTTAATTTAATTCAATGTGTTGGCGATTTGTACTTAACGCGGACGTGCAATTATAAGGTCGCCTGCATTATGCTTTATTTAATGTATGGCGGCATAGTGTTAAGTGGAAATATAATTCTGCTGTATACAAAGGTTGGATAAAAGTAATAACTTACAACATGAATTCAGCGATATTCGCAAAAAATACTCTACAACATCGTACTAATTGAGTGAAAACTTAATTTTAAAAACATATTCATTGTATGTACTTGTTTGTCTTATTCTATCGGGAGCAGAGCATAGTGAATTGCATTTCCAGCAATTTCTTTATTACTTGCGTTGTTTAATGAAAGCCGCTATGATGTGTGTAAAAGGAGTGACTTTCACTCTGACGATAATGATGTATATTCTGTATGAGTCGTACAACAAGGGACACATATTTATGAATAACAATGAAGCATGCCTCATTTCCAACTAACAATGTGTAAGCGGTATACACTCGAAAAAATATTAGAAATGAATTAAGAAATTAATGATTGGACAATGATTGATTCGGGACCCAATTGTAATAATTACACATTAGTATTACAAATTTTAGAAACTGGTTGCCAAAGCTACTATCTGTTAACTATGATAAATCTATGTATTATTTTCTTTTCAAATACTGCCAAAATTGATTGGTCCTAGTGTGCCATTACCCAAGGTTTTGCGCCATTCATCGTAGGTAAAACCAGTAAGGTATTGATAGATTGTTGTTAGTCGCGAGAGGACTTTACCAGTAAATCGCTTGTCTAGTCCACAAATATCATATATGCAGCTTCTATTGACGGCCGAGCCAAAGTAGGAAAAACTTTGTCCTATCTTTTTTTGCAGTTAAATGCACTACAAATGATTATTTCTGGGTACATGAGAAGGCTGCAGCAACATCTAGCAGTTTCGACAAATGAAGTATATATTATTAGCATGTGGCTTATGTTAAATATTGTGCCACTTGTGTTTACAGCTGCTTCGTTCATGTTAAACTTCATTTGTATTCATACTTTCGCATGCAATTCTCAGAATTCAGTCCCAAAATCATGTGTAGTACTGTATAGGTATACAAAAATAATGACAGGTAAAATGGCGTATGAATACGCTTACCTTTAACAAAAGTCACATGTTGCTTGCGTGGCTTCGGGAATATAGAATTCATTAGAAGATGTTACTGCCACCTTCCCAGCTATTAAGAAACCGTCAGCAAAAGTAGATCTAAATTGTCTTAAAGACAATAGTGTTAGTGTCGTATAGGGGGTTATATCTCTGAACCGATGTTTTTGAAATTTGTACAGAATCTAACAGTCAATCCTGGAAGGTAATATTGGGTACTTTTTTGTTGATGTTTGACTGTTCTAAATTTTTTTTAGGAGAGCAGTTTACAATTTTTTAAAATGCTATTAGGATTTAGTTTTTTGGGGGACTACTGACAGTGTAAAGTATTGTGAAAGTGAGAGCTTTGAAAAGTCGTATGAATTATCTTTAACTAATGTGTTCAATTTATAAAAAAGGACATTATCAAATAAGTAGGCGTGGCAACTCCTGTACGATGTGCATGCATAAAGTACTACGAAAGTGATAGCTTTGAAACATGGTGTGAGCTTCTTTTCCACCAGTGAGCGATTGGTAGAACAATTTGCGTGTTCAGATGGAGGGCGTGACACCTCCTATATTAAAAAAAAACATTTCAAATCAGATGTCTGGACCATTGAATTGAATCGACTACTACGTAGTTGTTGTTTCTAGCTCAAACAAAGTTTTAGGACTTTTACTTTATATGAGCTAGAGACAACAACTAAGTAGTGGTTGATTCGCTCGACAGTGTAGTAAAAGCGCCTCAAACAGTTGGCGTTCACATCTGCCGTTATACTGTAGGTCGCGTTTCAAAAGTAGCATGTTAACCACTTACATGTAAAGAGATTGCCCATATCTCATAAATGATATGTAAAGGGAAAATAAGTTATGTTATTTGGAAAATGGGGGCGCCTGGGATGCAAAGTGTAACTTGCATCTCAAGCCGTCTGTCCCACAACATGTTTAGGCTGCTTAGGTTCGCCGCACAGTGAACCTGATTGTAGCATAAAGATATTCATCCACAATGCAACTTGAATATACCCAGACCAAAGCACCAAACATTTATGGAAGTGCGTATGATATGCAAGAAGTTGGACATCGCAAAGCTGCATTTCACAGAGATAGCCACTGCCTACTCCAACAATTTTTCCTAACTGGCACGACACAGCATCACTACTTCTAACTTTCCTGATACACATTGGCAGCATATTACGCATTCCATGGAAAATAATTCTGCTTTCATGACAACCATACAGCCAATTGTAGAGTGAACCTACTATTTAAGTGAAAAAACACAGTTGAAGGAACGGGAGAGTGAGGATCCAGAGGGTATTGATGGAGGTGGAGCCCAAAAATTCTACCCTAACTGTAAGAACGATAATGGAAACCTGGTTACAGACACGCAGAGCGTGTAACATATATGGAGAGAACATTTTCTCCAATTGCTGGTTTCGGAAGGCAGCTCACGTAAAGGTATCACACAGAGGTTGGAAGAGCAATATAGCGGCTGAAAAGTAGTAGTTACGGTCGTTCGGCAGAGCTCTTCAAATCAAGTGGTGATGAGCTTCTATCGCGGGATTAACCTTTTACCCATCCCATATCAGGTCCTGTCGAGTGTGTTATATGAAATTATGAAGCCAATGTTAACCAAACTGATAGGACCTTATCTGAACTGATAAATTAACAAATGACCATGTTTCCACACTGCAACAAACCTGGGCAAAGAAAAACAGATCTTCGACTAAAACTCCCATTACTTGAAGCCATGTAAGAGTTTGGTAATCCTTCGAAGCTGATATGTTTATGCGGAATGATACTGACTTACGTGAAGATATGCAAATATCCTTTTTATACCAGACAAGGCCTTAGACAAGGTGACAGCCTATCTCTTCAACATACTACTAAAGTTTATAATGAATGAAGCAGCAGTAAACACAAGTGGCAAAAAATTAAACATAAGCCACATGCTAATAATATATACTTCATTTGTCGATACTGCTAGATGTTACTGCAGCCTTCTCATGTACCCAGAAATAATTATTTGAAGTGTGTTTAACTACGAAAAAGGATAGTACAAAGATGTTGTTATCAACAAACAAAAAATCAACCCGTTTTGAATGCCGCGTGAACGTTAGCCGCTACAACATCAAAATAAAGTGATAATAATTTTTCCTACCTTGGCTCGGCCGTCAATAGAAGCTGCATATATGATATTTGTGGGCTAGACAAGCGATTTACTGGTAAAGTCCTCTAACAACAACTAATCAACGACTAACAACAATCTATCAATACCTTACTGGTTTTACCTACTATGAATGTCGCAAAACCTTGGGTAATGACACACTAGGACCAATCAATTCTGGCAGTATTTGAAAAGAAAATAATACATAGATTTATCATAGTTAACAGATAGTACCGACGTTGCATAATTCATGAGTTGCCTACCGACATCGACGTATTCAAGCGAATCAAATTACAGTGACAGTATTGGCTGGTTCCTATTGTGCTCAATGATGAAAATACTTTAGCTTTGAAAAGTCATCGACAATGAATATGATGGACCGTCGCATAAGAGGTAGACCGAAAATCCGTTTGATAAACCTGTCAATAAGAACCTTGAAGAACTTGGTGCGACAAACTGGAGAGAAGCGCCTATAATCGGTAATTTGAGATTGATAGGAAAAATTTAATCTTACACAGTACAACACATTGTGGGACTCAATTCTGAGCACTGCACGTGAAACGAGTAGCCCAAAAAAAAAGACGTTCAGCATCATTCGTTTCGTCATGTTACATGCCATAATAATTTCATATCGATAAGAAGTTAGTAAGTATCGTATAGGGAAATTTGTCACGTTTTATGCTTTTTTGTTTGACATAACATAAATACTATATAGTGGCGTATGATTATCATAAGTAATATTCCACGTAAATCATACGCCACGGAGTACAACAGTTTTATTGTACCTGCTATAAACCTAGTTCAAAATCATTTGATGAATGGAAAAGTAAAACTGTTGCTTATGTGGGGAACGTTATATAAACAGATTAAAGGAATTCTTATTTTTTTTTAATTTGTTTCAGCTAAATCGGACTAGTGGTTTCCTATACGATACTTACTAACTTCAAATCGATATTAAATTATTATTGCAAAACAAATGATGCAGAACTTCTTTTTTTGGAGCTACTTTCACGTGTAGTTCTCAGAATTGAGTCCTAAATCAAAGAGCTGAAAAATTTACTATGTTAGGTATGAAGGAATCCAATTTGAGGTTCTTCGATGAATTTACTAATATTATTTTCTTCTGAACCTAATGCTATAAGAAGTTTTAATATATCTCACAAACACAGTTCCATCGAACGTAATATTGACTTATTTTAGGGAAAGATTAAGCAGTTCCACTTGTAGAACTTAATAATTTACTATCATATTAAACTGAAATAAATAATATTATTTAATTAATTTTTAATTTTTGAATATTATCTGGATAAAAAACAATTTTAATTATTATGAAATTTTTCTCGTTGCGACCGATCATTCTCTTAGAGTCTATTTAAATATCAACGCATAACATTCAACGAGTGAATATTACGAATATAAGAAACTCATTGTGTTATCTCTATAATGTTTCTGCGTAAAAATATGTGGTGCGCGCATAAATACATTATACTTTAACATATCTCTCTCTCTACCATTATAATATGATATTCCCGCTATTTTCCATATAAATAAATTTAAAGTTTTCACGCCATTTGGCATAATTTATTCAATGAAGCGCAAAATGTTTCTTTGCAAGCAATTCCCCACTCCCATCAGCTCATAATCAGCCATAGTGCGTATGAATGCGAATGCGAATACTTGGAATAAATTTTACAATCATACGCTTGATATTTTATGAATTTATTGCTTTGTGACTTTTGCTATTACTGGCACCATGATGATGGTGATGATGATGACGATGTCTGTCGCTGCTTGCTCGCTTAAGCCGCAGTACTGTTGCATTGGCGCTTGTTGAGTTATGAGCAAAGATACAGCAGGCAGATAGTGTATGTGATAACGTGGAGCCGCCACTGTGTGTCACAGGAAGCTCAGGGTTTGCTGTGCGTACATTAAATGAACTTAACTTTTGACAATGGAAGAAAGGGCGGTCGTTAGGCTGATCTAGTAGCTGTGGATCGGAGAAATGGCAGGCAGCTACGACAATAACAAACACACGCACACACACATACATCCAATCATCTTTATTACGGACAACGCAATCATTGTGAAATATTACAATAAACATTATTTATGAGCACAATTTCACATATATTTTTATTTAAAAAATAAACACACACGTATACAGATGCGGATATTTATAGATATAAATGTGTGTGTGAATGTGCGTTTGTGTGCGTAAATTATAAATTTCGCATATCATAAGCAAATGTGCAAGCAAGTCTTCACTGAATTATGGGAAATTTTCCATTTGTATTTTATAAATTAATAATGTTTAAAGTTAATGCAGACCGACATCTGGCGGCAGTATAATTTTGAAGATGCAAATTTAAGTAATATATGCGAAGAGGGATTCATCAAAAGTTTAAGTTCTTCCAAAAAAAAATATATATGTATACATTTGTAGGCAAAATCAAATTTCATATACCCATGAAATATTAAATATATACATAGGCATTCAGCTCATTTATATTAAAGGTCGGAGATGCAAAAACAAATTCTAGACGCAGCGCCGTTAATATTGAGGAATTTAAGGCCACGATTTTTGGCTATTTCTGCATAGAATACAAATTTTTCACTTAACAAAGCCTCCCTTTTAAGCCCCAAGAATCTGGTAGCGTCTCAGGGTATAGTAAAATAATACGCTATCATTATTAGACTCACCCATCGGACTTTATGGGAGGGTTATACTAGATTTTTGCTGTGGAATTGGTGGCGCCATCGACATCAAGGAGATCGCCTGAGACAGAAATTGAACCCTAGCCTCCCGCATGATAGTCGCGTGTTTTAACCGGTGGTTCCAAAATGCTGGTATTCAAACAAGCAAAAAAAAAACAATATTTTTGTCCCTTTGGTTTTCTGAGGCTATACTATTTGTACTATTTATACTTATGCTTAAGAACGGCAATCCAAATATGTGTACCACCTATCGCGGGATTAGCCTTTCACCCATCGCATACAAAGTCCTGAACTAGTGTGTTATGTGAAAGGCTAAAGCCCATTCTGGCGAACCTGATTGGACCTTATCAGTGTGGCTTTAGACCTGGTAAATCCACCACCGAACAGATATTCACACTACAACCAATTCTGGAGAAGACCCAAGAAATGCAGATCGACACCTATCATCTGTTCACCGAATTCTAAGCTGCATTCGACAGCCCGATACGACAGAAATTGTTGGATGCTATGACTGAGTTTGGTATCCCCTCGAAGCTAATACGACTTTGCGGGATGACACCGACTGACACGAAGTCTTCAGTGAAAATTGGCAAAAATCTGTCAGAACCATTTTCTACCAAGCGAGGCTTTAGACAATCCGATAGTCTGTCTTGCGATCTCTTTAACATCGTAATGGAGATGATCATGCGGAAGGCTGCAGTAAACAGAAATGGTACCATCTTCAACAAAAGTCACATGTTGCTCACGTATGCTGATGATATATAATAGATATTATTGAACGTGGATTACGAGATGTTGTTGCGGCTTTCTCGAGCATTGAAAAGCAGTCGCCGGAAGTGGGTCTGGTTATAAATGAGGACAAAACCAAGTTACATATTTGTTTTAACGAACAAAGAGTCCACTGGTCTGGGACGCTGCGTGAACGTTGACAACTGTAACATTAAAGTTGTAGATGATTTTGAATAACTTGGCTCCGCCATTAAAAAAAAATATTAAAGTCATTCTGAAAACCAAAAGACGAGCATTGATTGCAAACCACTGCTATTATGCGCTAAGCAACCGATTTAATGACAAAGCGCTCTCTTGAAGAACAAAGATCCATCTCTTCCAGACTCTGATCTTACCTGTCTTGCTCTACAGCCCAGAATCCTGGGTACTGACACAAGCAGATCAATCTATTCTGGGAGTCTTCGAGGGAAAAATACTTCGCAAAATATTTTGACACATCATCGTTAACTGCGAGTACCGTCGTCGAATGAATCATGAGCAGTAGGAGCTGTACAACAACATCGACGTAGTCAAGCGCGTCCAAAAAGACCAAAAGCGCTGGCTTGGACACGTTGTACGAATGGACGAAAAGTCGTCGGCAATAAACTCGATGGGCGGCGCAGAAGAGGACGACCAAAACTCTGATGGATGTACTAGGTGAAAGAGCTGTTAACTTAGCTAGGTGTGACGAACTATTTACGTAGCGCAAAAGACCGAAGCGCTTGAAATACTTTTCTACGTGCGGCTACTGATGGATAAATTTCTGTTGTTGCTGCAATAAAAGAAAAAGAAGAAATACTATTTATATTATATATAATATTTATACTGCTTATACTATTTATACAATTTATGCTATTTATACTTTTTATACTATTTATACTGTTTATACTATTTACACTATTTATAATATTTATACTATTTATACTTTTCATACTATTTGTATTTTATAATATTTACAGTTTTATAATATTGATTCTATTTATACTATTTAGACTATTTTTACTATTTATACTATTTATTCTATTTATACTATTTATACTATTTATACTATTTATACTATTTATACTATTTATACTATTTATACTATTTATACTATTTATACTATTTATACTATTTATACTATTTATAATATTTATACTATTTATACTATTTATACTATTTATACTATTTATACTATTTATACTATTTATACTATTTATACTATTTATACTGTTTATACTATTTATACTATTTATACTATTTATACTATTTATACTATTTATACTATTTATACTGTTTATACTATTTATACTATTTATACTATTTATACTATTTATACTATTTATACTATTTACACTATTTATACTATTTATACTATTTATACTATTTATACTATTTATACTATTTATACTTTTTATACTATTTATACTATGTATACTATTTATACTATTTATACTACTTATACTATTTATACCTACTATACTACTAATACTATTTATACTATTTATACTATTTATACTATTTATACTATTTATACTATTTATACTATTTATACTATTTATACTATTTATACTATTTATACTATTTATACTATTTATACTATTTATACTATTTATACTATTTATACTATTTATACTATTTATACTATTTATACTATTTATACTATTTATACTATTTATACTATTTATACTATTTATACTATTTATACTATTTATACTATTTATACTATTTATACTATTTATACTATTTATACTATTTATACTATTTATACTATTTATACTATTTATACTATTTATACTATTTATACTATTTATATTATACTATTTTTACTGATTTACTATTGGTAATATGTATACTTTGTATACTATTTATACTATTATTTACACTATTTATATTATTAATATTATTTATGCTATTTTTACTATTTGTACCATTTATAATACTTATACTATTTATACTAATTATAAAATTTTTCTATTTTACTTTCTATGCTATTTATACTTTTAATACTATTTATTTAATGTATAATATTTATGCTTTATATACTATTTATACTTTTTATACTATCTATACTATTTATACTATTGCTACCGTTTATACTACTTTATACGATTTATACTATTTATGCTATTCATACTATTTATACTATTTGTACTATTAACATTATTGTTACTAATATTTTTACTTTATAATAGTTGTATTTTTTATACTATTTATACTACTTTTGCTAATAATTTGACAACATTTTTTATAATGTTAAATTTTCAACTTTTAAACTTTATTTAGCACACGTAACATATTTTTCTAGACTTTAGTTGTAACAGTTGTTTGTTACATTTCTTGTTGTTTCGCATATTTTCCGTTTCGTATACTTTTCCTCATCAGCTTATGATGATTCCTCATAACTCCAGTCTTTGTCTTTAAAAAAACCAACTGCCTCATTTCATTTTGCTGATGCTAACTGAACCGCATTTCCGTTTCCGCTTGTGCATCAAAAGTTTTTCCTCCGAAGAAAAATAATTAAAAAGTATGACAACAGTTGTCATTTGATTTGACTGAGATTTCATTGCGTCTATTCTTTGTCGCTCACAGGCATGACGCTTCTCTTACGAAGATAGTAGGTACAATAATAACTAGCACGTTTGTTCTCTCCTCTTTGTCTTTGTGGTTCTCAAAGTCTTTAAATAGTTCTTTCAATTGTTAAGTGATTTTAAAGGCTTTGACAGAGTTCAACAGCCATTTTAATGAAAGCTTTGATTTGAAAATGAACTGAGGTAGAAGGATGGATGGACGGAAAGGTTTAATAGGTCTGTCTGTTATTATCGACTGTTTGATCTGTTCGATTGATATGGTGTCGATATATTTTTGTTTCACTATGAAAGCATTATGAAAGGCAGATTTTAATGAGACATCATCACCGATATTTTTTTAATAAATTGTGGGTGTTTCAGAGAAAATATATTTCTAAGTACGAGAAAAAAATGTTACAACTACATTTTTTTGGGTCTATGCTTACATTAAAATATTCCTGAATTTTAGCGAATAGCCTCTTTAATTCATTATATACGAAGTATCATTTAATCATTCTTAATTTTGCAAAATTTTGCATCTAACTTCCTTGAAGAAACAAAATGTATATATTAATTCCACCTTTTTAAAACTATCATATTAAATTTTTCTTTTCCATCACAGCTTTCAGCCCAAGAGCCCTCCCCTTATACTTTCACTTTCTTTGCCGAACAGAGACTCCTAGGATGGTGTTGTTCCATGAAAAACAGCTGCATCATTATCTAAACTGTTGATTCCACTTTAAGCGAATGCTCCATGCTGTGAGCTGCTTACAGTGCAAAAAGGACTTTGCACAAGGGGGAAGATTCTCGTATATATGTGTATGTACTTTTATGCGACAACACAAAGTGTCTGTCTGTTATAGTTTTTCTATACTACAGCAAAACTTTTATATTGTTTTTATTGGTTCTTTTGTTAAACCACAATGTCGTCATTCACTATGTTGCCATAGCAAAAATTCACAACATGTTTGCTTTAGCTTACAATCAAAGGATATGGGAACCAGGATGCAACTACTACAAACTATAGCTACAGAACCATATGTAACAAGTTGGTAAGTTGTTTTTTTTTCAGATTTCACATAACAAGTTTATGTGGAAAAAACTATACGACAACGCAGTGAATAGAAAACATTTTGACATTGACTTCATCCGATTAATGACGATAGAGACAGGAAAATGCGAAAAACAACAACAACAACAACAACAACAAAACTAATGTTTACAAGGTCAAGTTCAACAATTTGAAAAGTGAAACAAATGGAAACTAGCGAAAAAGAATGACTGAACATATTTAAGAGTTAAGAAATTAATTAAAAACAAATTTATGACAAACGGGTCTGTAGGAGATGTGAAAACACCAATATTCGTAATGCAGATAATATTGCTGCATGATAGTGTGGCTGAAGAGACGTGCGTCGTCGTGCCCAACAATTGTATCTCTCACGCTTGTCGTTGATGAACATTATGCATAAAGACTTGCATTTACACGCTTACAAGGAGCAATTGACTC
The DNA here is from genome assembly GCA_964034835.1 of Muscina levida. NCBI lineage: Eukaryota > Metazoa > Arthropoda > Insecta > Diptera > Muscidae > Muscina > Muscina levida. Next base: position 31,532,005 of record OZ035880.1, on the reverse strand, counting down.
AAGAACTAAAGCCTTTTGGTCATTCTAAACGTCGTCAATGGTCAGAATGGTGGCAAGAAATGGCAGCGGTGGATAATCAATTTTCGAAAACAATCATCTTCAGTGATGAGGCATATTTTCACCTCAGTGGATTCGTCAATAAGCAGCAGAAGCCGCATTTGGGCAATGGGAATGATAATCCAAGAGTGATTGCCGAAAAATTAATGCACCCACAAAGAGTGACGTTTGGTGCGATCTATCAGCAACGTCGATGCCGTGGTAATGCTCATTCAACTCGCCGTTGACACAGATAGGTCCATATATTTTTCGAAGTACTTTTCTCTCGGTTCTGTATGTCTGAATCGGCAACAGAACGGACATAGCATAATATGTTGTCACTAAATTGCTGCCGAAGTCCGCAAACACATCTTTTGGCGAGCACTATTGATTTCTTGACTGACATTATTTGTCTTGTTGACGGAAGACCCGAGATCCGTTGACGGTGCGTCCCCATCGAGAGACCTCTTAGTTCGTTGAAATCATTATTTTTGTGTTCACCTCGTTGACCCCTAAACACATGTTTGCTGAGAAAATTACAGTAACATCTCGCAGATTTTGGTCAATGATGTCTATATCATCGGCATAGGCTAGTGGCATGTGGCTCTTGTGGAATATGGTGCCAGACATATTGACACCAGAGATGTTGACATCACCTTCTCCATATCAGTATTAAATAGTTTACAGGATAAGCTATTGCCCTGCCTGAGACGTCTTTCCGCATTAAATAATTCAGAGTGATACCTACCAATCTTAATAGAAGGTTTGGTGTTTTCCAAGGTACAACTAGATCATACATCTCATGCAATCTATTTCTTATCAGCGAGTCGAAGGATGCTTTGTAGTCGACAAACAGGTTGTAGGTGTCGATCTGCTTTTCATGAGTTCTTTTCCGGGATTTGTAGTAAAGGGAATATTTGATCCGCCGTAGATTTACCAGGTCGAAAGTCGCCCTGATAAGATCCAATTAGCTTTTCTACAACTGGCTTTACACGTTCACACAAGATACTCGAAATGACCCTATATGGAATTGGTAATAGGCTTATTGCATGGTAGTTCTTACACTCACTGCGTTATCCTTTCTTGTATATGGGGCATAACAGATTGAGACTCTAATCTCCGGGCATACTCTCCTCTAGTCAGATGTTCTCCATGAGCTGATGCATGCTCCTAAACATGCTCCTCCTGCCCACACGTATCTCGCTCTGGCTCGGAGGTCGACAGTTAATACCATCGTCATGAATTGAAGCGGGGTCCTCTGAAGTGGTGTCCGTATCCAGTAAATTACTGAAATGTTCTCGCCATATCTTCAGAACGTTATCCGGGTCCATCACTAGCTAACTATCGCTCACCCTGCAGGAGGGCAAGGTTCACGCATTCTCGCCTTAACTCTCTGGTAGAATTTTCGGGCTTCACCGCTACATCGGAGCAACTCTGTGCACTCATCCTGTCGCTTCTTCAGCTTTTTTTCCGTCTAAAGAGATGAGTAGCCTTTTATCTTTTCTCGCTGTGCCGTTCACAAATAGCTCGAGTTGCCATTGGCTGCAGTTTCGCCCTGTATGTATCATTCGTCTCTCTCGTGGCATTGCGACATTCATCGTCATACCATCGGTTTTAAGAACCCGTAAACGCTTCCCGCAGTCCCTTATCTACTATTCATACTATTTATAATATTTATATAATTTATATTAGTTATACTATTTATACTATTACTATTATTTATACTTTTAATAATATTGTTAATTCTATGCCCATACACAATAATAGCTTAAGGCGTTTGGTTTGGGTGATGGTACCATTTATATCTTCTTTCGGCCTTTTATACCTTCAAATGTTCGAATTTATAAATACACCATCTGGCGGCTCTCTAATTCTATAGGGAGCAATGCTAAATACATTTTCGTAGCTCTACCTTTAGGTATTTGGTCTAGGCGATAGTACCAGTTTTATCGCTTTTTTAGTTTTTTTACACTAAAGAACGAATTTTGAAAAATGACTTCACATCGCACAACTAAAAAATTTAATTATTGAGACTAATCCTTTAGCCGTTTAGTACCAGTTTTATTCATTTTCGGCCTTTTTTACCCCGTAAAGGTAAACATATCGAGACCCCTTCTTGCTTCGTTCTAATTCCATATGGAGCAAGCCCATGCAAATTATCATGATTACATCCTTTTTCGATATTTTTTACATACAAATATCGGATTTCGAAAAACCTCCAATCCAATTTGATAGTCCAATTCCAATTTGATATCAGTTTTCGCGATTATATCTTTAACCGATTGTTCTGGGTTTATTACTTATTGGTCATTTTTACACCTTAAAGTACGATTTTTCAAAAATCCATTCTTAGTTGAAATTTCACGAAAAGGGGAACAATCACCCCAAATTTCATTACCCTATCTACAACCATTTCACCCAATCAGTTAGTCAAGCAATTTTAAATAGATGAAATTGTAATTACAATCGTTCTATTTATATGACCAACATAGCAAATACTTCAAATGAGGCGTGGCACCGCCCATTTCCCAGCGAGACGTAATCCCCTATGTACCATTTACGTATGTAGCGAATCTCATCTTCATAACTTTAATGGCTCGTAAAATATGACCGATTGAAATTTTGGAAATTTCGAAAATGGGTGGTGCTACGCCCCTTTGTCTAAGTATGTTTTCATGTAGCCTATGATAGAGACCCTACAGATAGTACTACACAGTACAAATTTCATTGCAATCGGTTTATTTTTTTCGCCCAGATACTGATTTATTTAAAAGGGGCGTGACACCGCCTATTTTCCAGCGAGACGTGATCCTTTTTGTATCAGTAACATATGAAACAAATTTCATCTTCATAGCTCTAATCTCTCTTGAGATATGACCGATTGAAATTTCCGTTTATGTGGGTGGTGCCATGCCCCCTTATATTATGTTTTCATGTAGCCTATGAAAGAGACCGTATGGACAGTATCACACAATGAAAATATAATTGCAATCGATCATTTAATTGACCAATATAACTATTTTTTAAAAAGGGGCGTGGCACCGCCCCCTGTCCGCAAACAAAGTATTTTTTCTTACACGTCAAGCATACGTACCAAATCTCAGCTTTGTACCTATAATGGTTTAAAAGATACATCTATTTCAAGATTCTAGTTGTATGGGGCGGTACCACGCCTATTTTACCCCCTTCCAGTACGAATTTCCAAAAATCCCGTCTTAGTGCGCGCCTACATCATAAAAGGAACCTACATTCCAAATTTCAAGGTTCTAGCTTTAGCCGTTTGGGCTGTAGAGTGATCAGTCAGTCACCCAAGCCTTTTATATATATAGATGAATTTCATATCAAAACCTATAAAAAAAAACCGACATTTTGAACCCGACCATCTCAGATTTCAATGACATTTTGCATACAGCTACATTTTACCTACAGAAACACAACCTCATTTTTAGAAATTACATTTTAGAAAATATGTGGGCGTGGCAAGGCATCGAAATATTTGAAAAATTACGGTAAAAGGTACATGTAAGCAGCGATTACTATGGAATGACTCAACCGATTTAAAAGAAAAAAATAGCCTATATCACTTAGTGAGCACGTAGCATTTTACTAGTGAAAGAATTTTTAAAATCGGATTTGTAGTTGAAAAGATTACCTCCTATATACAAACAAACAAACTTACAAACATCTCTGTATAATATTAGTATAGATTAATCCCTCGTTACTTTCTGCAACCTTCAGCCAATAAATGTTAAACACACCATAACAATAAATATCCTGTCCAAGCTAGAGAATTGTACCTTACTTTTTGTGTTATCTTTTTTAATACATTACCCCGTTTTATATTATCAAATAGTTGCATAAATTATCCCTCCCAGTAAATTTCATGAAATTGCTTATGAAATATTTTTATTCACGTAGATAAAGGAATACAAATTCTTTTTTATTTACCAATTATGGCGTTTAACTTTTGAAAGAATAGAACATTAAGATAAAATGAACATAAAGCTAAAACAATTACCTAAATTTAGTATTATTTTTTATATTCCAACCGGTGAAAAATTTTTGCCCTTTTATTTAAATTATAACTCAAAGAAAAAAATCACCTTCTCCCTCTCATTAACACAACTAAATCAATAAGCAGTCTAGCTAAAATGGGATAATAAATATTAATAACCAAATAGAAATAAGGAAAAAGAGCCAAAAATAAAACTCTGTTTACGAACTGCTATTTTATTAGGATTCAAATATTGTGCGTACACGTGTACCAGCAAATCTCTCTGGCAGCCATCTTAAAATAGCCCTACCTTTGGCAGCATTTGCAAAACAATCATGCGGTCAAGGGTCTTTATTTACTCCTTAGCGTGGAATGTTTTATTTGCCACCTCTCTAACAACTTAGTTTATCTTTTCTCTTTCACCAGTCGCTACCTTGAGATTTCTTCTACAAATCCCAAGAAATAAATGACACCGTTTTCTACAGTTTGCAATTCGCCGACTGATTTTGTTTTTCTCAAGCAGCAATTTATGCTTTATCACAAGTTTTATGCTTGAGCAGCAGTGGAAACGTTGAGATACGAAAGTGAGGCAACAGGATGGAGTATAAAGATTTTCCTGGTTGTTGTTTATATGATGTTTATTCTTCGTCGTCAAGTTTTTTTTTTATTTTATTTGTTGTTCATATTTAATGTGGAATAATATTTGCATGTGTGTGTTTGTTGTTTAAAGCTGTTTATTGAGACCACTTCAGTATCATCCGAATCCTTATAAAAATCCATATATTTATAACTGTTTGCGCCTGGCTCTGTGTGTGTCTTTTGGATACGTTATCCTTTTTTATGTTTACAATGAAACAAATACAAATGTATATTCGCTCTTGATGATGATTGCTTTCAATAAATTCGTTGCGTGTGCAAACAAAAGTTCGCATATCAAAAGAATTCTTGATTTCGTCATGAGGAGTAAAATGGAAAAAAATAACACTAAAGATATTAAGGGTATTTGTGGAGCTTAAATAAGAGTATTAATACTTTATTGTACGAGAGTTATGAATATTAAAAATACACAGAGAATGGTTATAAGCATTTGGTTGTCAATGTGAAAATCATTTATGAACATAACAAAAAGAAATTTGAAATGTTTAAGGAAGAACAGTTGCATAGATTGATGGAATAAAAATTACGTTGGTAATATTATCACGCAGCAGATCAATTTCTGTCGGCACTAGTTCTTTGAAATACATATATATTTTACCTCAACTTACAATAAGTACTATTTAACTACTATTTATGCTATTCATATTATTTATGCTATTTATTTACTATATATAACATTTGTACTATATATATTATTTATACTATTTATACTATTTATACTATTTATACTATTTATACTATTTATACTATTTATACTATTTACACTATTTATACTATTTATACTATTTATACTATTTATACTATTTATACTATTTATACTATTTATACTATTTATACTATTTATACTATTTATACTATTTATACTATTTATACTATTTATACTATTTATACTATTTATACTATTTATACTATTTATACTATTTATACTATTTATACTATTTATACTATTTATACTATTTATACTATTTATACTATTTATACTATTTATACTATTTATACTATTTATACTATTTATACTATTATACTATTTATACTATTTATACTTTTTATACTTTTACTATTTATTCTCTTGATACTACTTGTACTAATTATACTATTTATAATATTTATACTACTGATACTATTAATACTATTTATACTATGTATAATATTTATACTTTTTACGATAGTTAAACCATTTATACTATTAATACTATTTAAACTATTAGCACTATTTATATTATATATATACTATTTGTGCTTTTTATACTATTTACACTATTTATACTATTTATACTATTTATACTGTTTATACTATATATACTATTTATACTATTTATAATATTTATACTATTTGTACTATTTATACTATTTATACTTTTTATACTATTTATACTATTTACACTATTTATACTTTTTATTCTATTTATACTATTTATCCTATTTATACTATGTATAATATGAATACTATTTATACTATTTGTACTATTTATACTAACTATACTATTTATACTATCTGTACTATACATACTATTTATACTACTTATACTATTTATACTGTTTGTACTATTTATACTATTTATACTATTTATAGTATTTATACTATTTATACTATCTTTACTATTTATACTATTTATACCCTATATACTATTTATACTATTTATACTATTTATACTATTTATACTATTTATACTATTTATACTATTTATACTATTTATACTATTTATACTATTTATACTATTTATACTATTTATACTATTTATACTATTTATACTATTTATACTATTTATACTATTTATACTATTTATACTATTTATACTATTTATACTATTTATACTATTTATACTATTTATACTATTTATACCCTATATACTATTTATACTATTTATACTATTTATACTATTTATACTATTTATACTATTTATACTATTTATACTATTTATTCTATTTATACTATTTATACTATTTATACTATTTATACTATTTATACTATTTCTACTATTTCTACTATTTATACTATTTATACTATTTATACTATTTATACTAACTATACTATTTATACTATCTGTACTATATATACTATTTATACTGTTTACATAATCTATACTATTTATACAATTTTACTATTTATACTATTTACACTATTTATACTATTTATATTATATATACTATTTACACTTTTTATACTATTTGTACTATTTATGCTGTTTATACTATCTATACTATTTGCAATATTTATGCTATTTATAATATCAATGATATTTATAATATTATTTTTTCCTTGCTTATCAATATTTTCTTAATCATCTCCATACAATGTCCGCTCCAAGTTTCGTCAACAACAATAACATTCTTACTGACTGCCTTGTGGCTTTCTCCTTATTTTCTTAATTAATCTCTTGTATTTCACTGATTTCTCATTAATTACTGATTGCGCTTGGTCAGCACTACCTTCGCATGATTTAAAAGCCGTTGCACTTTTTTGTCATACTCATGTCAGTATTCCGTGCTGCATAAACCTGATTTTATATTATGCGCACAATGAAGCTCGGATATATTTCCACCCCTCGATGTTTACTTCCTTAAAATCCAATAAACTCTTGAAAACGAAATTTAATGCTGCAATGCAATCGTAAGTATTGTACAACTATTCGCATGTAATGCAATTATAGCGTCTTAACAACGGCTGCATTTTATGCTCGCAATTGTCACAGAGATTTTATCCGTCTGCCGATTGTATGGCTTTCATGCCAACTCTTATTGTCTGTCACCTACTCGACCACACTACGTGGGTTCACATGCCACAGGCATGGGGGACACGCACGCACTCATGTCACTTCCATCCATCCAGAGCTCGACATCCGCAATTAAAAACATTCGCAGTGTCGCAAAGACGGAACAACTTTGTGTTCGTTATTCCAAAGCTCAGACAATGGACTGAGTGTGGTAAAAGCCCGTACATTCCGTTTTGGTGTGTCCTCATTTCTGGATTAAAATTCTATACTTTGTTTGTTGCAATGCAACACAACAGTGCGATGAATAATAGTTTAAAGCTCAAACTAACAGTCTAAAATGTTAATTTCCCTCGCAGTGAAATGCATGAAGAGGAGGTGCAATTGCCACCTATTGTTGTAGCGACATATTTAGTGCATGTGCATAGAGTTAACCCGCTGGGAGGGGGTTGAGGCAAGGACAAGTAAAAGTTTCATTGTACTAAAGAGAGAAAGATGGAGAGAGATAACTGCGGAACATTTTTAAAATCTGTAAACTCTCGTAGAAAAACGCAAAGGAAGCTAGACATTACAAGGCTACACACCACCGACATAGCCAGTGCCTATTCCAACCAATGCCTATTCGAGATGCATGTATGGAGGGAACAGATCCAAAACGATTTTCAGCTAAAAAATTATAAAACACAATTGACAATGGACGGTTTATTGCTATAGCTAAGGAATATATGCCCCATGATTGGAATCCAAATGTTCACAGAGTACCGTCATCGTATTCATTATGAACTGTATTAGCTGTATAACAAATCTTACGTGGTCATATGCGTCCAAATAAAGAGAATACGTGGAAGTTAAATTCCTTATAACAGACAGACAGAGTATGGGAACAATATAACCCATCCCATGAATAGGTTGTGGTAGAGATTCTCATATTTGAGTGAGTAATTAGTTTACAGATGATTTCAAACTTCAGTTGGTTTAAAAGCGGTTACTAGAATCGACTACTACGATGGTGCTGTCGCCAACATCGAGGAGACCGTCAAACAAAGATATATATATATATATATGTCTGTGACACCGCCATGATTCTTGGCTGCAGCTCCAGTTATGTCATAGAGTTCGGATAGCCATAGAAAGCGTTCAATCCTCGTTCCAGCCTTTTTTAAGTGTGTTTTTTTTTGTAATTACTGTCGACAATTAAACCCAGATATTTCGCCTTCGAGGACAAACCCGGTTCAATTCCGTTCATGGTGATCTAAAGTCCAAGTCCAAGTGCATCCATAGAACTGGCGGAAGTCCTCGAACAATATAAGGATGACATAACCGCTTTACAGGAAATCCGGTGGACGAGATACGGGTACTCGCGCATGAAGACGTGCGACATCTACTACAGTGGCCATGCGGACAAGCACGAGTTTGGATGTGAATTTGTGGTTGGCATGAGACTGCGACACCTAGTCTCAAGGTTCAACCCGGTGTGTGAACGTATAGCCACCATAAGAGTCAAAACAAAGTTTTTCCACATAACACTTATATGTGCCCATGCTCCGACAGAAGAGAAAAGCGATGAGGACAAAGACGAGTTCTACGAGAGCCTAGAAAATGTATATGACCGTAGCCCGAGCCATGACATTAAAATTGTACTAGGCGATTTTAATGCTAAAATAGGCAGGGAAACCGTATTTGAGCCTACCATCGGAAAATTCAGTCTGCACACCGAAACGTCGAACAATGGCATCAGACTGATTGATTTCTCTGCGGCAAGAAATATGGTAGTTAGCAGCACTAGATTTGACCATAAAAATAGTTATGAGGTAACATGGTTATCTCCAGATCAATTGACAAGGAATCAGATAGATCACGTGGTAGTCAATGGAAGGCACCCATTGAGTGTTATGGACGTACGAGTGATTAGGGGCGCGAACATTGACTCCGATCACTTCCTTACAGCAGTTAAGGTACGCGCAAGGCTAAGCATGGCGAAAAACGTACGTAACCAGGCACAACGAAAGCTGGACATCGGTAAACTGCGGACCAGAGAGATAACGCGCCTACTCCAACCACCTAACTCAACTGCTGCGGAATGCTCCAACCCCTGATAATATAACCTTGCAGTGGCAAAATATTGCCGACTCCTTAGAACGGGCTGCGAGAAGCGTACTTGGGTACTCAAGAAGATGATGAATGTATCAATGCCACGAGAGAGACGGTTGCTGCAAACAGGGTGAAACTGCAGCCAATGGCAACGCGAGCTGTTCGTGAACTGCACAGGGAGAAGAGACGAGAGACAACTCGTCTTTTTAGACGGAAAAAGAAGGAGCTGAAGAAGAGGCAGAATGAGTGCACAGAGTTGCTCCGAAGTAGAGGGGAAGCCCGAAAATTCTACAAGAGAGTTAAGGCGTGAATGCGTGGAACAGGGTTGCAGTCCTGCAAGGACAGCGATGGTCAGCTAGTGACGGACCCGGATAACGTTCTGAAGATATGGAGAGATCATTTTAAAAATCATTTATTCCTGATAAGGAATAGGCTATATGAGGCCATATCTAAATTTGGTATTCCTGCAAAGCTGATTCGACTTTGTAGATGTGCCTTGGAAAACATCAAATCCTTTGTTAAAATTGGTTAAGATCAGTGTGAACCAATCAACACGGAAAGAGGTCTCAGACAGGGTGATAGCTTGTTCTGTACACTATTTAATATAGTTATGGAGAAGGTGATGAGAGTGGCTGATGTAAACCAAGTGGTTGGCGACGTGCCACCATCTGGTAGGACTAACTGAATAACGCACGCAGAAGAACGAAGCGAGTGGAATTCTTTAATACTTTAGGCCCTATATTTACGAACCACGTTCGTAAGATGTAATAGGCTACTTAGGTAAGTAAGTAACGGTCGTAATAAGCGGTCGCTTATAACTGTGTCCATTAGAACGGGTCGGTCCCCATATAAAAAAAAAAAAATTTTTTCGGTAATAATGCAAACAACCAGAAAAAATATTTGTGATAATGCTGCAAATCCATCTTGTCATACGTAACTTTTTTAGTTTTGAAAAAAACCTTATTTTTCCAAACAAAATATTCTTGTTTTTTAAAGGGCTTTAATCCTATACAAAATATTTTTAAATTTTAGGGGTAGAAACTGCTTTAAATGAAGCCATCATTACAAATTGATGTCGTACGACATCTATAGGACACATTTTGTACTCATAGAGACCTATAACGCGATGTCTCGAATGTTACGGTTAAGCTACAAACAACAAAGCAGCGATAAAAAAAAACAATTTTAGCTGTTTTTCCGGGGATGGGGAAGGAAAAAAAAATAATTTTTTAAGTTGTCCAGATGTTATCTTTAATATTTGCCCTCGACTTTGGTAATTTTTTTTTCGTGACCCGGTCTAGTGTCCATCCACTCCATCTCAGGTTCGAGTACATATAAATACTTCCTAAATAATGGTTCATATTAAGATTGAATGTGGTCCGTACTAGGGTATGTGAAGCCCTTTAACGATAATGCCTGGTACGATGACCAATGCCGCGATGCCACCCGGGAACAAGATGCTGCATACAGGGCCAAACTGCAGCCAATGGCAACGCGAGCTGTTCATGAAAAGTATAGGGAGAAGAGGCGGGAGGCGACTCGACTCTTCAGGCGAAAAAAACGAGAGCTTAAGGAGCGGAATAATGTGTGTATTGAAGATTACAGGAACAGAGGTGAAGCCCGAAAATTCTATCAGAAGATAAAAGGAAAGGTACATGGAACAGGTCTTCCCTCCTGTAAAGACAAGGATGGTCATCTCGTTACTGACTCCGAGAGCGTACTGAGAATATATAAAGATCACTTCTGCAGCCTATTGATGTGTGAAAACTCGGCTGATGAAGACTGTGCACCAATCCTAGATGATAACATCGAGTGTCCACCTCCGAGCCAAGCTGAGATAACAACTGCCATATCCCGCCTAAAGAACAACAGGGCCGCTGGGGCTGATGGTCTTCCAGCTGAGTTGTTTAAGGCGGGTGGAGATGAGCTTGTTTTAAGCATGCAACAGCTCATAGAGATCATTTGGCTTCAGGAGAGCATGCCAGAGGATTTGAATCTCAGTGTGCTATGTCCAATCTACAAAAAAGGTGACCGTAGTGAGTGTAAAAACTATCGTGGAATTAGCCTCTTACCCATTGCGTATAAGGTCCTGTCTAGCATACTGTGTGAACGTCTAAAGCCAATTGTGGAAAACCTGATTGGACCTTATCAGTGCGGCTTTAGACCAGGCAAATCCACGACGGATCAGATATTTACACTACGGCAGATTCTTGAGAAAACCCATGAGAAGCAAATCGACACTTACCACCTCTTTGTCGATTACAAAGCTGCCTTCGATAGTCCCATCAGGCATCGACTATACGAAGCCATGTCTGAGTTCGGTATTCCTGCGAAGATAATTCGTCTTTGCCGGTGTACCCTTACGAATACCAAATCCTCTGTTCGGATTGGCAAGGATATATCTGCACCATTCGATACGACGAGAGGTCTTAGACAGGGTGACGGTTTGTCATGTATGCTGTTCAACATAGTGATGGAGAAGGTGTTAAGGAAAGCAGCGGTTAACATGTCTGGCACCATATTTAATAAGAGCCACATGCTGCTCGCATATGCCGATGATATCGACATTATCGGTCGAACGATGCGAGAGGTAACAGCTGTTTTCACATCAGTTGAAAGGGAGTCAGCAAAAATGGGTTTGGCAGTGAATGAGGACAAGACGAAGTTAATGCTATCATCGAACAAAGTGTCCACCCGTTGGGGACGCAGCGTGAACGTTGAAAACTATTGCTTTGAGGTAGTGGATGAATTTATCTACCTTGGATCCGCCATGAACAAGAACAACAGTGTCAGCCTCGAAATAAAACGGAGAATAGTGCTTGCTAACAGGTGTTTCTTTGGACTACGCGAGCACTTTATAAACACCACCCTATCTCGAACTACCAAAGTCCAGCTGTACCAGGTACTAATTTTACCGGTCCTGTTGTACGCCTCCGAATCTTGGGTGCTTACACAGGCAGATGCAGCTCATCTGGCGGTGTTTGAGAGAAAAATACTCCGAAAAATATATGGACCCATTTGCGTAAACGGCGAGTTTAGGATTCGGATGAACCATGAGCTGTACGAGTTATACCACGACATTGATGTCGTCAAGCGGATCAAAGTGCAACGATTACGCTGGCTAGGCCATGTCGTGAGAATGGATGAGGAAACTCCAGCGCGAAAGGTATTCTATCAAGACCTCGAAGGACGGCGCAAAAGAGGGAGACCGCGACTACGTTGGAAGGACCAGGTGGAGGAATCACTGACGCTGCTTGGTAGGACTGACTGGAGACGGTGCGCACAAGATCGAAGCGAATGGAAATCTTTGATCATTTCGGCCTCTGACTTAGGCACTAAGATATAATTATATATATGTGTCAAGTTGTTTTAAAGGCTAATAATAATAATAATAATAATTAAGATTGAATGTAACCTACTCGTGCATGAAGAATGCTTTCCACTGGTTCACCCTTAGAGTAGGCATTTCAGAAACTGCTTAACTGTCTTACCCCCTGATGTAGGAAACAATGAATCTCCCCAAGCGTTCGACACTCAACACAAAAGGTACAACATTGTCAACACACATTCTTGGAGTTCGGGTTATGAATGTTCAGAAGAAGCTCCATCGTTTCTTTATACTTAGTTGCCGATCCAACTACATTTCGATCTTTGGATACCGCTCTCGACTTTATTACATTTTCATATAAAAAAATTTTATAAATTAAACTTCAGTTACTAGAGCTTATAATTAAAAATTCTGATTTCCTCAAACAGATGATTTTCTTTCATTGTCGGCTCCCCTCGAATGTTGTTGACAGCAACTTCGCAGTATTAAGCGTCGATTCAATCGTCGTGTCTAGTAAGAGCTTCTTAAACAGTGACGTTCGCATTCGTCGATAAACAAGTAGGTGCCGTTAGTTGTGAATCTAAAAATAGCAAGCGTGTTAATTCACAACAATGCGAGAAGCTATCCCATACCTCATTCATGGGGTGCAAAGGGAAATTAAGTAAGTAAGTAAGATGATAACTTTACCCTCAAGGTGAAACATGCTCAAACGCTCGCTGAATGTGCGTAGTAGCAGATTTTTAGTACACAATGCATACCAAGATCTGCTACTGCGCACATTCTGCTAGCGTTTGTGAATGCCTGCTGCAAGTACTTGATTTTGATTTGCCATATAAAAACATTTCCCCAACAGTCCTAAAATCTTCTTAACTAGTAGAACCTTGTAACAACAAACTCCCTTACAAGTACCTCGCACATTAAATGGGCACACATAATGTGACCGCTTTTGTTGCGTCCCTCTATAGCAATTGGAACGTGTAAACAAATGAAAAAGTTTCATTCACAATTCTCAATTTCTAGAGTATTTAGTTTTTTTTTTCCAACGCTACGGATTAATTGCTACGAGTAGCAAAAAGGTAAAACAGCGGAAAGCAGCGATATTGTGACGACGCACAAGTATGACTCCCACGACAACACCAAGAACAACACGCAAACAACACAAGTGAAACCATCTGTAAAATTGCATTAATTGGATTAACTTTTTATGCTAAAAAAAATAATTAACAAACTAAAATGAATGAATGCATTTTCATATAAATCATACATATAAATAAGTATTTCTAGTGGAATCAGCACAAATTTGCATCATGAATTGAAATAATTACACTTTTATGTTAAATGCGTAGCAAACAAAAAACAACAAATCACAAAAATTTACCTCGAAACAAAGGATATGGCAAAGGACGAAACAAACAGAATTAACATTTTGATGGAAACAATATATAAATTACCAGATGTTGGACTTTTGGGACAGTGGAAAGAGGGCAAGGCAGCTAATTTACATATGTTTAATATAATTTACATAGATTTCATGGGTCAAGGGAGGGGAAATTTCATTTGTATTCACAAGGAATTTGCCTCCAGGGTCCTTTCGAAATAAGGCAATTTGTAAGCGGTACAAAATTCATTTGTTGTACATACAGTTGTACGGGCAACGAAGAGTAATATAGGAGTAGGTACTATTTGAATTAATTTTTGGGGTAATTCTTAGCTTTGGGATTTCTTTTATACATATCTTATTAGGTTTCGTATTTTATGCCATCTATTTTACTTTGCCGTTGACTACCGTTCATATGCATTTTTATGTAGTATAACGTAGTCCATGACATAGTATCCCCAAATTGGCTTTATTCGCATTATCAACGATGCGTAAAATGTCATCAATTCTATACTATCTGCTCTTGGTTTCTTGTCCTTCTTTCATTATTACTCTTTCGCTGTATATTCTGTAGTAATAGTAATAGCAACTTACTGGCTGAAATTGCAATTCTGCTTTTTGACTATCTACGGCAGACTAACTGTCGCATTGTGTACTGAAACTGTTACTCAACGATGCATAGAGAGGAATTTATTTTGTTCTTTTTTGAAATTGTGTACGAGTCACAATGTTTTATGTTAATTACGAGGGTTGCATTACAATTACTTAATGGGTTGCAACAACAGAAATTTATCCATCAGTAGCCTCCGTAGATAGTTTGTCACACCAAGATCAGTTAACAACTCTTTCACCTGGTCGATCCATCGGAGGGGGCGACCACTCCTGCGCCGCCCGTCGATTTTATTGCCGAAGACTTTTTGAGCCGGAGCGTTTTCGTCCATTCGTACAACGTGTCCAAGCCATTGCATTCGGTCTATTTGAACGCGCTTGACTACGTCGATGTCGTTGTACAGCTCATACAGCTCATGATTTATTCGACGACGGAACTCGCGGTTAACGGTGATAGTTTTAAATATTTTGCGTAGTATTTTTCTCTCGTACACTACCCAGGATTCTGCGCTGTAGAGCAAGACAGGTAGGATCAGAGCCTGGTAGAGCTAGATCTTTGTTCTTCGAGAGAGCGCTTTGTCGTTAAATCGCTTGCTTAGCGCATAGTAGCAGCGGTTTGCGATCAACACTTGTCTTTTGATTTCCAGGCTAAGATTATTATTTTTGTTTATGGCGGAGCCAAGGTAGACAAAATCATATACTACTTCAAAGTTATATTGGCATGTTACCAGCTCATCGCCGCCGGCTTTCAAAAAAATCTGCGGCAGTCCATAGGCTCCCGCAGCTTTATTATTTTTAAGCAGTGCAATTACCGTGCTGATCTCGTTTTGGCTCGGTGGTGGACAGTCTACTCCATCGTCGATGATTGGTGTGATTTCGTCACTTATGCTGCCTTCGGGAACGAGTAGAGATTGAAAGTGTTCCCTCCATATTTGCAGCACACTCTGAGTGTCCGTGACAAGATTTGCGTCTCTGTCCTTACAGGTGGGGATACCTGTTCCAAAACCATAATTTTTTTAACTTTTGGTAGAACTTTCGCGCCTCACCTCTATCCCTGTAGTTTTCGATATCCTGGCTCTCTCTTTTCATCCACAAACACTTTTTCCGTCTGAACAGGCGTTTCATCTCCCTCCTTTTCACTTTATAACGCTCCGTCACCGCACGCGTCACCATTGGCTGCAGTTTTGCCTTGTATGCAGCATCCATTTCCTCAAACATTTCGCGACATTCATCATCGTATCACGGCTTGTCTGAGCGTGGTTTTTCATAACCCAGTATGGTCGTTGCCGGCCGTGGTATAGTGGTTAGAACACGCGACTACCATGCGGGAGATCGCAGGTTCAGACCTGGCTCCAGTCATCTTAAAAAAAATTTTCGTTCATTGTCGGCTCCCCTCGAGTGTTGTTGACAGCAACTTTGCAGTATTAAGTGTCGTGTCAATCGGCATGTCTAGTAAGAGCTTCTCAAACAGTGACGTTCGCATTCGTCGATAACCAAGTAGGTGCCGTTAGTTGTGAATCTAAAAATAGAAAGCGTGTTAATTCACAACAACACGAGAAGCTATCCCATACCTTATTCATGGGGTGTAAAGGGAAATTAAGTAAGTAAATAAGTACGGTCGTTGCGGCAGTGGTCATAGAATTCGCAATATGCTGCCACTGTATGTCGGAAACATCAGAACTAGGGGGGTTTGCTTGTAGTAATTGAGAGAGTTGGTTGGAGTAGGCATTGGCTATCTCAGTGGTACGCAGCTTTGTGATGTGTAGCTTCCTTTGCGTTTGATTACGAGTGTTTTTAGCACTACTTAATCGTGTGCGTACCTGGCTGCAAGTAGGTGGTGATCCGAGTCAATATAACGCTGGAGACATGCCTTCCATCAATTACTACGTGATCAATCTGATTTCATGTATTTTGATCGGGAGATATCCAGGTTGCCTTGTGGATATCTTAATGCGGGAATCTGATTCCACTCACAACCATGTTTCTTGCCGACGCGAAACTAACCAGTCTGAATCCGTTATCGGAGGTGTTGTTGTGTAGACTGAATTTTCGGACTGCTGAACCAAGACCATCTTCCCTTCGTATTTTAGCATTAAAATCTCCCAGAACAATTTTAATGTCATGTGCAGGGCAGCGGTCATATATCTCCTCCAGGCGCTCATAGAATGCATCTTTAATTTCTTCGTCTTTGCCTTCCGTCGCACGGTGGGGTAAATTCACGATCTGGGCGGCCAAAATTCGATTTCTCAAAAACCAATGTTTTTAATAATTTCCGATTGTAGGGTAAAGAGAACAAAATGCTTCACTAGATTCCGTTATTTTTTCATTCCATTTTGTTTACATTCATTTTCTACACGCTGTCAAAGTTACTTGTTGCTAATTGTGCATTTTCTATTTTGGTGCGTTAAGGTAAGGCAACAATTTTAGCAGGCTGTGGGAAGACGTGTGTTTAGTATAAACATTTAAGTAAAATGGAAAATAATAAAGCAGGTTAATATGATTAAATACACTTAGCTAAATAAAATTATAATTCAAATTCATACTAGTAAAGCTGCATTGAAAAATATGGTATTTTTGTCAATTTCAATGGGTAACAAAATCGATCTATGGACAAAAAGTTATGCATCACCCCTTTTCACCCCTTCAATCTGTGATTATATATAATCTTTAACATCGTATTGTTCATATGGAAAAAAAAAATTTTGCGGGTTTTTGCGGTTTTGTGTTTTATAGCCATTTACCTACTGCGGAAGAATGAACTATAATTTTGCGGTTTTACTGAACCACTTTAGTTTACATACTGGATATCCTAAATCTCTATGCATTTATAGTTAGAGGGTATCCAGACGAATAAAAAGTTATAAGGAGGTAGGCCTCTAAAATGCAACCTTGTGGAGATATATGGGAAATACTTGGAATCTTAAAATTTTTATAAAAACCATTTTTTGTATAAAAACGGTCACAACCTCTACCCTCCGAATGTTAACATATTATTATTTTTTACGCCTCACCGAGTAATATTTTACCATTCTGCTCATAAATTTGCTTCAAATAATTTTGGCCGCACAGATCGTGACTTTACCCCACTGTGCGTCGGGGCGTGTACACAAATCAGCGTAATGTAAAAATATTTCGCCCGAATGCGGTCACTTACGGGGTTAAACCGCGAAACCAGGTGTCGAATTCTCTTACCGACTATGAAACCATATTAAAATTCTTGTCTTTCTGCATATCACCTGTAAAAGATGTCACAGTTCTTTCGTCGTGTGCATCCCTGTCCCGTCCATCTTATTTCCTGTATGGCGGTGATGTAAGCCTTGTATTTGTCGAGGACATCCACCCGTTGGATGGTTCATATCCTTAAATCATGGTCCTTATATCGTTCACGGGAGTCGGCAACATTTGAGGGGGTTCTTGTTCTTTCTTTTCTTCGTGTATTCATAATAGTTTTGATTAAGGAGAGTGGCTGGATGTTCAGTGGCATTGACCGGGGAATACATGGTCACTCGGACGTTGTAAGCTGCTAGGGAACTTCCAAAGAGAGCTTCTGTTATTTCTAAATGAATAACAATCAGAAAGGCTCAAATTAGAAAATTCACCAGGCCCCCCTTCAGGATTGATGTAAGTAAAATATTGTTGAATGCTCTCTCGATGTCTAGGAAAGTCCCGGAGGGTAGATCTATTTCCCGACAGATTTCTCGATTCTACTGACTATAGAGTGGAGGACTGTCTCAGTTGATCATCCAGTAGTATAGGCATTATGGTGGATCGATTTAGCAATTCGAATCGGCTGATGACAAGTTCTCAAGTCATTGTTGGGAAAGTGGGTGTCTAGGAGAATCACTAGTTGCCCCCTATGGAATCACAGAAGTTTCGCCATGACTTCCGCTAAGCCTTCCTTACTTCACTCTTTTACATATTAAGACTAGATATTTAATTGTTCCCATCTCTTTGAGCTTTGGCTTTCCGAAATAAGAACCGCAAAAATATGAACTTCTGCATCATTCGTTTTGTCAAGTTGGCTGCATTGAAAATTTAATGGCCATTAAATGTCAATTGTCAATGCAACCAACTTGACAAAACGAATGATGCAAAAGTTCTTATTTTTGGGGCTACGTTCACGTGCAATTCTCAGAATTGAGTCCCAAATCAATGTTGTACTATGTAAACATCTATGATTAGAAATCGAGTTGCCGGATCACTCGTACGCTTCAATCAGAGACATTTATATTGTTGTTGTTAAGTAATATAGTAAAGTCGAGGACTTCCCTCATAACTGATGTTATCAAGGTGGGTTCTTCGCCTATGTTACAGATTATTAAGGCGAACTATCTTCTCCGTACCTCAGGCAACTTTTGTCGCTCTCATTGGCTTTACCTCACAATTCACTTGATTTCGTTGGCACATTCCCATATACAAAGCTCTCAATGAACACCATGAAAATATTATCCCTCAGCACATATTTTTTTGGTATAACCAATACTATATCTTGCAATAAAATGCCAATATTAGTTAGCTTATGCTCGCTTTATATTTGCTTTCAGTGCAATGATATGGAATTGATAAATATATATACATATCCCTTTGCCATAGTAATTGCATGAAATTTTGTGCCATATCTCAAGCCAAAGGGTATATTTCATATGAAATATTGGCTTTATGCATTACCACACAAATAATGGGAAATCTTATCAAAAATATTTTTTTTCTCGCAGTTTGAAAGAATATTTTTTGTGGTTTTCTGTATAAGGCGATTACACAAAGGAACAATAAGTTCCTAAATCATTTTCACTTCAGTGGTTATGATGTGATATTTATTAGAGAAATGATTAATATTTTATAGTGCCTTAAATTTGGGACTTTAGTGGAGATTTTATGAAGAAATTAAATTTATTTCCACATTCAAATATATGAAATGGCAATATGGTGAAGATATCTTTAGTTTAATATCGACAGAAAATGTTGGAAAATATAGTATGAATTTTCGTTTTACTGCTAATTGAGTCGGTTTCTTAATAAATTTGCAAGACCGAAGCGAAAATCAGTCAGGTAACATAGGTTTTTAGAAAGCTAGCCGAAGGTTTTAGTTGTATGATGTAAGTGTCTTCATGAGTTTATGCAATCAATGTTGGTGTGTAAATTCAATTTCAATAGAGATTTTACTAAATTCTACTGAAAACTCCTGGTGTAAAAAGGAAATCGAACTAAGCCCAGCTACTCCTCATATATGAAAACTGTATAAACGTGATATTCTTTAAATATTCGTTCCTTCCATTTCTGCACACTTCATCAAAGTACAAGTAATTAAACACATTGCTGTCTGACATGTCTTTCTCTATGTTCATCATTGCAATCCACTCGATTGCAATCCTATTGAAAGCAACACCAATTTGACTTTTGTAAATTCCACGAATTGTCATCCATACAAATTCAAGCAATACTCACTTACACACACACACAACAAGAAATTCCTTCCCAAACTGACACTAAATGCCATTTTAACAATACAAGAGAATACTTCAACAGGATAAGAAATTCCATGTGTTCTTTTCCACAATTTCTGATGTCACATAGACCTAAGTGCTATGTGGGCGGAATGAACACACACACATACGTTTTTCCAATATTGTCTATCCTATGAAAATCTACAAAACATGTTTAGCCATAAGACCTTTGGCAATTTTCTGTTTCGTTTTTTTTTTTGCTCAAGTTAAGTACAGAATATCGTAGTCCTTTTAGTTTGCCCATCACGTATAGGTCTAATAGTTCTGTTACTGATTGGGACACATTGTATAAATAGTATCGTTGTTGTCTTGTATGCTGTGGACTAATTCATCGAGTGTCCTTATGTGAGTTGGCACTAAAAGACAGAGAGAGAGGGTGAGAGAGACAGATAAGGATATTGACATTGCCTATCTTCTTAGACTAATTTAGGATGACCGTCGTGATTGTCTACTTTTATTATTATTGACAAAGATATTTGCTGTTTAGTTAGTTGTTGTTAGCTAATTTTCAAAGGTGTTAAAAAAATATTTGGGAGACAATTAAGTTGTTTGGCAGAATGGTAAAAGCATAAAAGGAAAAATTTCAAAAAAAGGTGTGACAACAAAAATGATGTCATAAATTAGCGGCATATCATGGTCTGAAGGTTCATGATGGTATTGGTGATATATGTTGAACATTTTAATGTAGTGGCCTTATATTATTCCCAGCGGCGGAAATTATGAGAAGAGTTTAAAAGACTTCTTTTGGGTTTGGTATGCCTTGACCTTCTTTCTTCCTTTTTTTTTTACATTGCGTGATATTGGAAAAGAAGGATTTCCGTCGCCGGTTTCCATAAGAAGACCTTATGAAAGCTTTCTATAAGAATGCCTCTGGGAAGCATTCAATAAGGCGGCCTAATGGAAGCTTTCTGTAAAAAGGCATTATGGAATAACCCGTGCTCTCTCAAAAAAACTAAATAATTTAAGGGTGCAATATATAGTTTTTTCTTTTATTTGCTAGTCCTTCTTTTTTCATGTGTATGCAGGCATACAGTTTGAACCCACTACCTCGTGATTGTTAGTCAACCGTGCTTCCGTATAGCTTATGCAAATGCATTCGAATTGTGTGGTTGAAACTAATGATACACTGTTCCTTCCACGGAAATTAACTATTTCCATTTGAAAGACATGCAATACCCGTCTTATTTGGAAGCTAATGGGTATGTGTATAAAATCCCTCTGCATTCTTTGCAAAGGCCTCTGGCAGGCCTCCATAAAAGTTGAAAGAAGACGTATTAACAGTTCTTTCCATTTAGAAGGCATGGAATACCCCTCTTATTTGGAAGCGAGAGGGGATGTGTGTGAAATCCATCTGCATTCCTTTTAAATGCCTTTGGCAGGTCTGTCCATATAAAGCCTAAATCTGATGAAAAATTATGCGTTCTGGGTAGTTACCTAGCGGCGGAATTTGAGACGCCTTCCTCATTAAATGCACGCAGTAGTCCTTATTTGGTAATAATTTTTCAAATAAGGAATCTAGAACACATGATTTTTCATCAGATTTAGGTATTATATGGACTTTCCTGCCAAAAGCATTTAAAAAGAATGCAGAGAAATTTCATACACATCCCTTCTCGCTTCCAGATAACAGGGATATTGCATGCCATTTAAATTGTTTTGCCTGCGTCATTTCTAAGGATTCTGCGCTGTATAGCATGACAAGTAGGATCAGTGTCTGGTAGAGTTGGATCTTCGTTCTTCGAGAGAGGGCTTAATCATTAAAATGCTTGCTTAGCGCATAGTAGCAGCGGTTCTCTTTATTTCAAGGCCGATATTATTTTTTTTTTGTTATGGCGGAACCGAGGTAGACAATAGCATCTTCCAAGTTATAGTTGTCCACGTTCACTCAGCGTCCCAAACGAGTAAACTCTTTGAAACGAATAACTTGGTTTTGTCCTCATTAATCACCAGACCCACTTCTGCTGACAGCTTTACAATGCTCGGAAAGACCGCAGTTACATCCCGCAGTCCTCAGCCAATGATATATATATATCATCAGCATACTCGAGCAGCATGTGGCTTTTATTAAAGATACTGCTGCCTTCCGCATGATCATTTCCATTATGATGTTAAAGAGATCACATGGCAGACTATCGCCTTGTTTGAATTCTCGCTAGGTAGAAAATGGCTCTGTTAGATTTGTGCCTATTTTCAATGAAGACTTCGTGTCAGTCAGTGTCATCCCTCAAAGTCGAATCAGCTTCGCAGGGATATCAAACTCAGCTATAGCATCTAATAGTTTCTGTTTCGGACTTTCAAATGCAGCTTTGTAGTCGATAAACATATAATAGGTGTCAATTTACAATTATTCGGTCTCCTCTAAATTTCTAGTCCGTCGTGGATTTACTAAAGCCACACAAGGTCCAATCAGGTTCGCCAAAAAGGGATTTTGTCTTTCAGATAACACGTTAGACAGGACCTTGTGTGCGATAGGCAAATGGCTGATCTCGCGTTAGTTGGTACACACTCTTTGATCGCCTTTCTTATGCACAGAACATAGAAAACTCTGATTCCAATCATATTACACTCCTTGAACCAAATCGTGGTGCATGCACGTTGGCAGCTCATCGTCGCCGGATTTAAAAAGCTCTGCCGGCAGTCCATCTGCTCCCGCTGCTTTGTTATTTTTTAAGCCGTGCAATTGCCGTGCTGATCCTGTTTTGGCTCGGTGGTGGACTGTCTACTCCATCGTCGATGTTCAGACATTTCGCGACATTCATCAGCATACCAGGGCTTGTGTGTGCATGGTTTTGAATAACCCAGTACGGTCGTTGTGGCAGTGGTCATAGAATTCGCAATATGCTGCCACTGGGTGTCGGGATCATCAGATTTAGGAGGTTGGTTTGAAGTAATAGGATTGGTTGGAGT
Source organism: Muscina levida (assembly GCA_964034835.1). NCBI lineage: Eukaryota > Metazoa > Arthropoda > Insecta > Diptera > Muscidae > Muscina > Muscina levida. The sequence continues at coordinate 31,508,790 of OZ035880.1, read as the reverse complement.
AGGCATTGACTATCTCGGTGGTATGCAGCTTTGTGATGTCAAGCTTCCTTTGCGTTTGGTTACGAGCGTTTTTAGCACTACTTAATCGCGTGCGTACCTTGGCTGCAACTATGTGGTGATCCGAGTCAATATTTGCACCGCGCATCACACGCACGTTCATAACGCTTGATACATGCCTACCATCAGTTACCACGTGATCAATCTGATTTCTTGTATGTCCATGTTGCCTTGTGGATATCTTTATGCAGGAATCTGGTTCCACTCACAACCATTTTTTTTTGCCCACGCGAAACTAACCAGTCTGAATCCGTTATCGGAGGTTTTGTTGTGTAGACTGGATTTTCCGACAGCTAAACCAAGAGCATCTTCCCTTCCTTTTTATACCATCACCCTTAGGGATGAGGGCATATATCATTTGATACGAAAAAAAGTGTAACGCATTAAAGGAGACGAGTTAGACCCCAAGTATCTTAAGACCAAATTCGTTTCAGGACTTTTTAAGACGATTGAGCTATGTCCGTCTGTCTGGCTGGCTGGCCGGATGGCTGGTCAGCAGGATAACTCGAGTAAACCTTAACGGATCGGAATGAAAATTTACCAGTATTAATATTTTTCAAAACGAACTTATGGGATTGTAAATGGGCAAAATAGCCCCACCCCTTCTGGTACCTCCCATACAAAATTACCTATTTTTGGATAATTTATATTTCTTTCATAACTTCCAAACGGACAATCGTAGGATATTTAAATTTGGTCGGTTTATTTATCTTGCAAAAGTAGACAAACCCTAAGAAAACCGAAACCTTTGCAATACCCCTTCTGGTACCTCCCATACAAATGACCTAATTGACCATTAAGTTTAACATACATATCTTTTTTGTAAGTAAACTTAATTTACTCAAATTTTGAGTATGATGTTCGCTTATGAAAATAGGACTCAGAAATGAATATGGACTATATCGGTTTACGCCTTCTGGTACCTCCCATACAAAATTACCTATTTTTGGAAAATTAATATTTCTCCTATAACTTCCAAACGGACTCTTGGGGGGTAATGAAAATTGGTCGATTAATTTATGTTATTATAGGAGGCGAAACCTCAGAAAACCTAACTATTTGACACACCCCTTCTGGTACCTCCCATACAAAGGACCGAACTCACCCCCATAATCTTACATACAAATCTTTTTTTGTAAGTGCAAGGAATTTAGTCAAATTATTCGTTAGTTGTACGTATGAAACTTTGAGTCAGGAATGAATAAGGACTGTATCGGTTCACCCCTTTTGGTACCCCCTATCAAAATTAAATTTTTTGAAAAATTAATATTTCTCACATAAATTCCAAACCGGCACCTATACCCCCTATACAACGATTTTTAGACGATTTTGCACCACAAGCAGGGGAAAAATTAAACATAAGTAATTTTATTTTAATTAAAAATCTATTCATTTCAATAACTCAAGACTTCAACAATATCTTATGTTGGGTGATGGTATTTATCAGTCAGTTTATCTGACTGAAATTTCTGTACTGGTTTATCATTAAAATCTCGCAAAACAATATTAATGTCATGTGCAGGGCAGCGGTCATATATCTCCTCCAGGCGCTCGTAGACTGCTTATTTAATATCTTCGTCTTTGTCTTCCATCGGGGCGTGTACACAAATCAGCGTAGTGTAAAATATTTTTTACATAGTGGCTATTCGCTCACTTACAGGGCTAAACCGCGAGATCAGGTGTCGAAGTCTCTTGCTGACTATGAAACCACATCCAAATTCGTGTCTTTCTCCAAGATGTCACAGTTCTTTCGTCGTGTGCATCCATGTCCCGTCCATCTCATTTCCTGTATGGCGATGATGTCAGCCTTGTACGAGTATTTGTCGAGGACATCCGCCAGCTGGATAGAGGCACCATCTCTGTAAAGAGTTCGGACATTCCGGGTGAATATCCTTAAATCGTGGTCCTTATAACGTTTGCGGGGGTCGTCAACATTTGGGGGGGGTTCTTGTTTTTTCTTTTCTTCGTGTTTTCATAATAATTGCTTTGTTTAAGGAGAGTGGCTTTTTAGGCCACCGCGCCCTATCCTAGTTTCTTGGGGCTGCCAAAGCCACTAAGATAGCCTCTGTGTTAAGCTTCAGCAACTACTATTACCTACTTCCTAAGACCATTCCGATTACGTTTCTCAACATTTCGCCTTCTCACATTTGCTGCCACTGAACGAATGTACAGTGGCATTGGCCGGGGAATACCTGATCTCTCGGACGTTGTGAGCTGCTTGGAAACCTTCAAAGAGAGCTTCTGGTTATTGCCAAATGAATAACAATCAGAAAGACTCAAATTAGAAAATTTCCCATTTCCTACCCATTTTACTCTACCAAAAAGTACTTCCATTGTAAGAGAAATTACTTGCCATTGATCGGTTATTACAGCTACGATATTCCTTAGATGGACTCCAGTAGGTTTAGCGCAGATCGTGTCCTCTCTATATTCATGGTAGGCCAAATGCTTGTGGTCGCTATGCAAGTAGGTTATCTCACCCATCAACAATAAGGTTCAGTTTCCCCGCAAATGTGACCGTAAAGTTAGCTCGAATTCACGATGGTGGCGACTTTTTCCATTGCATTTGTGATAGTATATTTAGACGTTTGGTCAGATCGATCTTATCACTTGTGTCCTTTGGCTCCTCTTCCATCAATATAGCAAAAACTTTTCTTAGCGCACGACTACTTAAATTTTTGTACTTGCAACTTAACTCATATTCTTATGTAAATCTTCTTTATGAGAAGAATGGGTAAGGTACCTTATCGGTACCACTTTTGTCTCCTTTTTACCTAAAAGTACGAATTTGGAAAAAGCCCTTCTGATCACTCAACTACTCTATAAATTTAAGATATACCTTAATATTTCGTATTGTGGCTTAAACCATTTGGTCTGATTGCCGTAACTGTTTTGTCCCATTTTCGCCCCAAAAGTAAAAATTTTGAAAATTTCGAATTTCGAGCACATACGCTTATACTTTTAGACATTTGGTCTGAGCGGTGTCAGTCGGTCACTCAGTCAGATACGAAAAACTTTATATGTATTGGAATTATACCAAACTTCATTATTCAATTAGTTAATGATATTATGTTCTTATTTTTTATTCACATAAACACCACATTAAATCCCATCACTTTCTACGCTGGTATCAGCTTGAAACCGCAATACACCCCAACGCTGCTAAAAATATATAGTACAGATTATCTTAATTATATATCGCTAACTAATACAAAAATTTCTAACACCAAACTCGCCAACAATTACTTAACTTTAATAAGATTTTCCTCCTCTCTCAACCGCCAATAAAATATTTGCCATAGGTAAATTGAACAAAGAACAAAATATCCCTTAACACAGAGAATAACGCCCACACTCATACAGAAAACTCACACTAGAATAGAACGGGGTCTAACAGGAAACGGAAGTCAAGCCAATGAAACTTTTCAATACTCTCTATGCATGATAGCTGGTAAGCCTTTGCATTTGTGTGGGCGTGTGAGTGAGTAAACATTGTTTGTTAAATTGAAATTGTTTATAACTACGGAGGTGCTCCACGAAGGTGTTTGATGAATTAATTAGATGGTTTTACCATTTAACCAGTATTCATTAATAGTCGTCTGTGTGAAAACGGAGCCAAAGTTTTTAGCCATTATGTAGCCGGAAATGAGGGTGTTTGTCTAAAGGATGAGCAATGATTGACTTTCGGGGGAAGGGGTTAAGAGGCCAATTTTACGGTTGGTGTTTAATTCTATAAATATTTAGGGACTTAAAGAATTAAAGGGGAATTTAATGAAGGATTGTAGAGAAAACAGGTAATTTGTAATAACCCTGCAAATAGAGGATAGAGGAATACATAAAGAATGGGGAATCAAACGTAAGATAGTCGATAAGAATGCGGTTCTTAAATTAACTTTTTATGACTATAGATATACACATATGTTGTGGGCGATGGTGCGCCTTTATCACTAATGTTCGAAATTAGTAAAATCCCCTCTGACCTCATAACTACTTTATAAGTTGACAAATACTTAAAAACGAGAAAACAATTTTTTTCCCTTCTTAAACTTCAAAGTTCGAATGCGAAAAAATCATTGTGTAATGGTCCATCTACTGGGTCTAGGTCAGGGCGCTAATCAATCAGTCAGTAACATAATATAATTTATATAGATTCTTGTCCAATTATATCATCAACATATGTATATAATTTTAACATTAACCCAATTTTGTTTAAGTCACTCTTATTTTTGTTTCAAATTTCCCAATTTCAGTATTCCTTGAACTTCTATCCCTTGTTATTTTTCTTTTCCTCTTGTTTGTACATATCCCATGCGACGACGTTAACGAATATATTTGCACACGTGGCTGAACACGTTTAATGCCAATAAATTGTAATCGAATTATATACGTTTCACAAAATTCTTTGTAACTTTTGATAAACGAATTAAGAAAGAACGACAATTCTTGGCTGTCATCACAGCACAGCACAGTAGAGCACCGGTACCTATCTATACACATGCAATGCAGCTCTTGTTTACTGCATCCACCACTACAAATGATCACTGGCAGGTCGTGTAAAAGTAGTCATGTATCTCCTACAATGTATGCATGTGACAGTGGATGTTGGTTTTGATTGTCGAATTTGAAGGATTTATTCCACATGAGAGACAATTGCATGGCACTGCACGGCAGCATAAAATAACAATTTATCTGTATTGGTGTACATTTGCGGAAGGAACAATTGGAATAAAGTAAGAAAATGTTACGGATATTTTTTTTAATCACTGTAGTTTTCAGACATTTTGTAATAAATTTGAGAGAAACTTTTCGAGTGTATTTACACAAGCTTTCATTCTGTAAGCTGGGTTTAAGTACTAAGATGAGAAAGATTTGACAAAAACCGCTACCTTCTCCTACACAAACACCACCTTTTTGAGGTTTCCCATATGTCTGTCCGCAATACCATAGCCGTAGTTTAAGAGCCATCGATATGAAATTTGGTATACAAGCTTTTATACCTCAAGTGAAGATTATGTTCTAAAATTAGCAAGATCGGACAAAAACCACCCCCACCTCTTATACCAACTCCCTCATTTTTGGATGTCCGCCTGTCCCAGCGATACAGCCTTAGTTTAAGAGTTATCGAGCTGTAATTTGGAATGCATACTTCTATCATCTAAGCGATTTGTGAGGTATATACAACTCCGCTTATAACGTAATTGCTTTTCAAATGGCACCTAATGACATCGCCACTTACTTCGTAATCAAGCGTGTTATCAAGCTCGCTTAAAACTCCGCTAATAACTTAATTGCAACTGAAATGGCTCTGACTGACATCGTGGCTTACTTTGAAAGCGAGAGCTCACCGATTAAACGCCCTATGACACTCCTATGCTAAATTTAAGAAGGATTATAAGCGAGAGAGTCATTACTGACTGCCTACTAGTGCTTTATAAAGAACTGAACACGAGGTGTCCTCGTACAAGTTGTGTATAAGCCTGATAATATTCTTAGCCACGCCCTTTCATCGTAGGGCTTCAACGATCGGGTTGTGGTGGGCGATGACTTTGCTAATGGTTTTCAGAAGCTCGATGCCTCGGAAATTTCAGGAATCTTGGAAGTTGCCCTGCTTAGAAAGATTTATTTTTAAGCAATTCTTGATGCTACTGGGAAGGCATTTGCACATCTTAATGCTCCGTACGATCGGCTCTGTCATATAGGCGATGAAATGCGAGTCAACTTTGAACAAATCCCCTGGGATGTTAAATGAGCCTGCTGCTTTATGATTTTAAGACGGCAGATGGTTGCAAAAATTGCATATGTATCTAACCTTATGGTTAATCATGATTGGTTTCTGACATCAGGATCTTGCCACTGGCATGTTTCTGACCTACAATCTTGTTGCTGATAATATGAAAGTCGCTGGTTCTGATTGTGGCGGCTGCTGCCTGCGCTTCTATAGCTAAGTTTTCTTGCATTGCGTTTCGCCCCGATCCAGTAAAGTATTTTGGGCTTGTAGTTGTTGTGCCTAGTCCTTGCATTGTAAATTGCAGATTACAAAGTGCGACGGTACTCTATTAGTTGCCAATTTTAGTCAGATATTCAGGGTTTTTTGCTCCTCCCTAGGTAAACCTATACACGCCGTTGCAGCATTAAATATGACAGTTTTCACACTTTCCTAGTGGAATGCCGTATTGGTATGCGGATTTTCCTTGATCGCAATTTAACTAGATTGCAAGGCATTTCGGTAGAGGCTGCTTATGCCGAACCTAGGTCGAACCTAAGCCTTCTTATAGGGTAGTTTCTTGATACGGTACCTGTTTTGTTGCGAACGTCAGTTAGAGAGTCTTTTTTGACCGTTCTCATCTCGCTCTCCCCTCGCAAGAAACATTACCTGCTGTGTAAATTGTATTTATAGCCCATTAAGTGACGGAGGTTAAAATTTTGGTAGTTATAACAGAATAAGATCAGGTTTAAGTGGGTTTAGCGATAATCCGCTGTTGGTATCCAGTTTGAGACTATATTAAGTGGGCAGGTTGTGCAAATGCTAAGTAAATTGAGGATTCTACCAGTACAAATGATGGCAAGATCATCGGTGTAGGCAAATACCTGGCATTCGGGCATCTTTGAGAATTCGAGAAGCAGTTTATTGACTAAGGTTTACCATAGAAGTGGAGACTTAACTCTTTTCTGAGGTGCCCCTCTCTTAACCTTCCTAGCAATGGTGATCCCTCCCCATTCAGCTCCGAATGTTCTTTCAACCAGACGCACCTCAATTAGGTGAGTCTGTGAACTGTCAACCTCTTGATCATTTAAAGATTTTAGAATAGCTGTAGGTAAAATATTGTTGAAGGCTACATCGATGTCCAGGCAAGTCGAGAATTCCCTCGAAATCTTATTCTCTACTTTCAATTGTACTGACTTTAGAGTGGAGACCTGTCTCAGATGTGACCTTCCCTTACACAGTACAACATTTTTCAGACCATTGATTTGGGACTCAATTCTGAGAACTGCACCTGAAAGTTGCCCCGAAAAGAAGAAGTTCTGCATCATTCGTTTTGTCAAGTTACATGCCATAATAGTTTAATATCGATTTGAAGTTAGTAAGTATAATTTCTCAGAACTGAGTCCCAAATCATGTTGTACTGTGTAAGGATTGAATTAAGTCAAAACTAAAAGACGGCAGCAGATAAACAAAAACTACAGAAAAAGATGGTACTAGTTAACATAGACACCCTAGAATGTCATCCCATGTCTAGCAAATAACACACAACACTTTCCAACGGACTTTTCCTATGAAAAATCCCATACACCGCAATGCGTTGCCATGTTTGCTTATGTATTTGTAACGAAGCATTAAATATCAGGTTCAGGGCTCCGACTGCATTTTGGTGTGTGTTAATTACAAAAAAAAACAAACTTCGGCCAAGGATCTACATGTCACGTGTCCAGTTCCCTGGTCTGATTCTAGTGTCCTGTGTTGCTTTTAAACCAAACGCAGCAAAACTTTTAATCACCGCATTGTGTATTCAAGAGTTAGTCGACGTTTATTCAGGTTCAATGTAAGTAAATTGTAACAATTTCAGACACTTTAAGGTTTTTTTTCGCAGTTTTTAGTTTTGCAAACTTTGTTCAGGTTGTTTTTTTACCTTGTGTCCACAAAACCACAATGTTTTCTCTCTGGCGTATGCTCGTTTTCCCAAAGGCTTAGAAGTGGACGATACAACATACAGGCGCACAAAGTCAGTGTGTTTAAAGTAACTATAACTGTATAGAAACAAAATAGAAGGCAATGCAGTTTTCACCAGGTTTCAGGGATCTTTTGGGGCGACAACTTTGTTTTGTCTTCGTTTGTATCGTATTGTGTTCTCTTGGCTAAAGTCATTAAGGCCTGAAACATTTCTATTTTGTACTTTTTCATTTTCTCTTTGTTGGGGTTTTGGCAAAACTCTGAGCATTGTATATTTATCTCACTACATTGCCTTCGTGAACACATACCGCTTTATCCTTTTATCCTATATGTTTTTCTCTTTGCTGTTCGTAACTGTTAACACCTTCCTTGGCATTTGACACTTTACATGCTATATTAGTCTGGGGCGAATTTAAAACGTAACATAGACCAAACAACCGCAAGTGTAACAATGCCATTATAAGGTCCATACAATTGGAATTTACAAGGATTACCAGTGTTTGGAACATGTGATAAGAGGCCTATAAAAATTAAATACACCGAACAAAAAAAAAATGCAATGCGGTGTAAAGAACTGAACTAAGGTAATACAATATTCTATTGTTATGCCAAAAAGATTAAGGGAGGCATTTGGTATTAAAACGATGCCAATGGAAAGCTTGTTGATACTGATATAAAGTAGAATATTTAAAAACTACCAAGAGGTACATATAATTTAGGGCTCAGTGCAACGGTACACCAATATGATTGTAAAATTCAAATTTTTAGGCAATTTTACTCTAACATATATGAATATAGTAAAATTTCACACATTTTATATTGTTTATGATCTCTGTTTAACTAGAACGACACACATTTCCAAAATATATAAACACATTTCCTAAAGTCATAGCCATAAAAATGTATTATTAATTTAAAATTGTTCAAAGCTAGTCCTTTTGGAGTCCCTAATACGACACCACCGCTAAAACTACCACCATTACACCATGGCACGCCAGGCGAATGTTATGCAACAGTATCATTTTTTGGTGGTTTTACCACACTCAGTTGCAGTGCTTTTTGTTGGCGACATCAGTTATAATAAATTACATATTTTTGCAACGTTCGATTTGCACAGAGCCTTTGTGGGGTTCCATGGCACAGTGTGGCGACTCCTTACTTACTTACTTACTTAAGTGGCCCATTACAACTTACGAACGTGGTTCATAAGTTTGAGGCCTGAAGTAATAAAGAATTCCACACGCTTCGGTCTTGTGCGTGTGTTCTCCAGTTAGTCCTACCACGTCGCCTACCACTTGGTTCTTCCAACGGAGTTTGGGTCTCCCTGCTCTGTGCCGTCCTTCAGGTTCACCTTCAAACACCTTTCTCGCTGGAGCATTTACATCCATCCTGGCAACATGACCCAGCCATCGTAATCGTTTTGTTCTGTCGTGGTAAAGCTCATACAGCTCTTGGTTCATCCGATGGCGAAACTCGCCGTCGACACAGATAGGTCTAAATATTTTTTTTACCCTCACGGGGTAGGAGAGTATACCCAGAAACAGTTAAGACCCTATGTTTAACCTAATTCGATTCAAGACTTTTAAGTCATTTGAGCAATGTCCGTCTGTCTGGCTGGTACGCACGAAAACGTTCAAAAGGCGAATTCAATCGTTTTGAAACTTTGCATGGGTTAATATTTCCCCAAAACTACTTACTGTATTGCAAATGGGCTAAATGGCTACGCCCCTTCTGGGACCTCCCATACAAATGTACCATTCCGCCCACTTTAAAAATTGAGTAATAAAAAATACTCCCAACGCGATCGTGGCCAAATTATGTATTTAGTAAAGCTATGACAGAATAAAGTTTTGGAAACAACACTGGAAGTCTAGCCACGTCACTCCTGGGGCGTCGGCAGCATACAATACAATGGGTAAGATTAGTACCTGTTTCTTATCATCCCGAGATAAGGTGGTTTTACTTAAGTTCTGCCGAAGCTCGTAAAAACATCTCTTGCCGAGCACTATTCTCCGCTTAATTTCTTGGCTGACATTATTCTTGTTGACGTATGATCTGAGGTAGATAAACTCATCTACTACCTCAAAACAATAGTTATCAACGTTGAATGTGCGTCCCCATCAAGGGGACGCTTTGTCCGTCGAAATCATTATTATTGTTTTGTCCTTGTTGACCGCTAAACCCATTTTTGCTGACTCCTTTTCTAGCGATGAGACAATGGCAGTAACATCCCGCAGATTTCGGCCAATAATGTCTATATCATCGGCATAGGCTAGTGGCGTGTGGCTCTAGTGGAATATGGTGCCAGACATGTTGACACCAGCCTTTCTCATCACCTTCTCCATAACTATATTAAATAGTGTACAGGACAAGCTATCGCACTGTCTGAGACCTATTTCTGTGCTGAATGGTTCAGAGTGATCCTTACCAATCTTAACCGAGGATTTGGTGTTTTCCAGGGCACATCTGCAACGTCGATTTAGCTTTGCAGGAATACCAACCTCAGACATGGCCTCATATAACCTATTTCTTATCGGTGAGTCGAAGGTTGCTTTGTAGTAGACAAAGAGGTGGTAGGTATCGATCTGCTTTCCATGAGTTTTTTCCAGGATTTGTCGTAAGGTGAATATTTGATCCGTCATAGATTTACCAGGTCTAAAGCCGCACTGATATGGTTCAATAAGTTTTTCTACAGTTGCCTTTAGACGTACACACAATATGTTCGAAAGGACCTTGTACGCAATTGGTAATATGCTCATTTCACGGTAGTTCATATAATCACTACGATCTCCGTTCTTGTATATGGGATAAATAGACTGAGACTCCAATCACCGGGCATGCTCTCCTCCAGCCAGATGTTCTCCATGAGCTAATGCTTGCTCCTAATCATCTTCTCCCCGCCTGCCTTAAATACTTCAGCAGGGAGACCATCGGCTCCAGCAACTTTGATGTTTTTAATGCGGGAGTTTGCTGCACGTATCTCGCTCTGGCTCGGAGGTGGACAGTTAATACCATCGTCATGGATTTGAGCGGGGTCTTCTGGAGTGGTGTTCCTATCCAGTAAATTTCTGAAATGATCTCTCCATATTTTCAGAACGTTATCCGGGTCCGTCACTAGCTGGCCATCGAGCATACCTGTTCCACGCTCTCTGCTTCGGGCTTCCCCTCTGCAACTCTGTGCACTCAAGCTGCCTCTTCTTCAGCTCCAGCAATTGGAGCATTCAGCAGCAGTTGAGTTAGGTGATTGTAGTAGACGTCTGCTACCTCTGTGGTCCGCAGTTTACCGATGTCCAGCTTTCGTTGTGCCTGGTTACGTATGTTTTGCGCCACATTCAGCGTTGAGCGTACCGGTAAGGTACTGATTCGCACCCCTGTTCACTCGTACGTTCAGAACACTCGATGCGTGCCTTCCATCGACTACCACGTGATCTATCTGATTTCTCGTCAATTGATCTGGAAATAACCATGTTGCCTTATGAATAATTCTATGGCCAATTCGATTGCTGTAAACTACCTTATTTCTTGCCGCAGAGGAATCAATCAGCATGATTCCATTCTTCGACGTTTCGGTGTGCAGACTGAATTTTGGTAGCCTCAAATGCGGCCACCCTGCCTATTTTAGCATTAAAATCGCCTAGTACAATTTGTATGTAACAAATAATACTCTAAATTAACGAAAAGTACTTTGGTTGGACAAAAATTTAATTATACCATCACCCTTAGGGATAAAGGTATATATCATTTGATACGAAAAAAAGTGTAACGCATTTAAGGAGACGAGTTAGACCCCACGTATCGTATGACCAAATTCGTTTCAGGACTTGTCCGTCCGTCTGGCTGGTGAGCAGGATAACTCAAGTAAACCTTAACGGATCGGTATGAAAATTTACCAGTGTTAATGTTTTTCAAAACGAACTTATAGGATTGTACGAACTTATGGGCAGAATAGCCCAACCCTTCGTGGTACCTCCCTTACAAAATTACCTATTTTTGGATTATTAATATTTCTTTCATAACTGCCAAACAGACGACCGGAGGATATTTGAATTTAGTCAGTTTATTTATCTTGCAATAGTAGACTAACCCTAAGAAAACCGAAACCCTCGCCACACCCCTTTTGGTACCTCCCATACAAATGACTGAATTGACCCTCATAGTTTTACATACATGTCTTTACTGTAAGTAAACTGAATTCACTCAAATTTTGCGTATGATGTTCGCTTATGAAAATTGGACTTATAAATGAGTATGGACTATGTCGGTTCACGCCTTCTGGTACCTCTCATACAAACGACCTATTTTTGTATAATTAATATTTCTTACATAACTTCCAAACGGACACTTGGGGGGTAATAAACATTGGTCTATAAATTTATATTGTAATATGAGGCGAAACCTCAGAAAACGTAACTATTTGACACACCCCTTCAGGTACCTCCCATGCAAATGACCGATCTCACGCCTATAGTTTTACATACATATCTTTTTTGTAAGTACACTGAAATCACTCAAATGTTGCATAAGATGTTTGCATGTGAAAATTGGACTCAGGAATGAATATGGACTATATAGGTTCACGCCCTCTGGTACCTCCGATACAAAATTACCTACTATTGGAAAATTAATATTTCTCCCATAACTTCCAAACGGACACATGGGGGGTAATGATAACACTGTGACACAAAATTGAACTTTTGGAATCGGAATGGGATGAAACCAAAAGGAAATGGAAGTTGACATTATCTATAACAAAACCCTCAAGGGATTTCTTAAGTTTAGTGCGAGATTTTTTTTTACACGCATTTGAAGTTGATGATTTTTGAACGCTGGCTAACAAGAAAAATTCATTAAATAAGTCATAAAATAATGCTATTTATCCCGAAAAACTGTAGTATCTTACTGTTTTTGGGGTCGAGGAATCCATTTTTGACCTTTATTTTTATTTTTAAGCGCCGCTAGAGGGCGCTTTCGTACATTTTTTTGGTTTAAATCGAATTGTTTGCCTTTCCACACGATTACAGCCGTAGATTAAGAGCTTTTGAGCTGAAATTTGGTATGCGAGCTTCTATCCACCAAGCGGAGATTGGGTTCTTAGATGGGCATGATTGGACAAAACCTACTCCCACCTCCCATACAAATTGTACCTTTTTTGAGGTCTATCCCTGCAATCACAGTCGTAGATTAAGAGCTATCGAGCTGGAATTTTGTATGCTAGCTTCTATCCTCTAAGTGGAGATTATGTTCTAAGATGGGCATGATCGGACAAAACCTACTCCCACCTCCCATACAAATTGTACCTTTTTTGAGGTCTATCCCTGCAATCACAGTCGTAGATTAAGAGCTATCGAGCTGGAATTTTGTATGCAAGCTTCTAACCTCTTAGAGAAAGTTAAGTTCTAAGATGAGCATGATTGGACAAAAACTTCTCCTAGCTCCAATGCAAACTTCCCATATTTTGGGGTTTGAGGAGTTTTTGTCTGATCTTGCTCTTCTTAGAACTTAAATTTTCCTAAGAGGTAAGAAGTATGCGTACCAAGTTTCAGCTCGATAGCTCTTAATCTGCGACTGTGATCGCAGGGGCAGACCTCAAAAAAGGTACAATTTGTATGGGAGGTGGGAGTAGGTTTTGTCCAATCATGCCCATCTAAGAACCCAATCTCCGCATGATGGATAGAAGCTCGCATACCAAATTTAAGCTCGATAGCTTAGCAGACTTTCATCAGAAGACTTACATCAGAATCTCAAAACAAAATGAGAATTCTTTCTTGAGTGCATAGACTCGAAAAACTTTACAACCATTCACTATGAAAAACCATTTGCTAACTTCTTTCTAGTTTGTTTGTTTATGTTGATAAAGCCGTCGGCTTTCCAACCAACATGTATCTGTTGTTGATTGCAAATATTGTGTAAAAACAATACAAAATGCGCTTTTTTAAAAAAAAAGTAATTTATATTTATTAGTACTCAAAAAATTGGTTGCATCGGGAATGTTTGTAACGGGTAAACTCTAAAAATACTGAACGAATTTAAATATATTTTTCTTTAAATATCACAATTTAGTTAATAAACATAATAATAAATAATATGATTTTATAACATACATATGACTATTTCATCACTAAATAAAAGTAGGGTACCATATTACTGAATATCACATATGGCAGAATTTCATTAAAATAACAAACTAGAGTACTCTATTATTTTATATCGCATATGGAATTTCTTTATATGTATTACTATTAAAAACTAGTTTTGTAGGCAATGTATGTAACGGGTAAACTCAAATAATGGTGCATCGTTGCAATTTTTTTTTTTTTTTGCTTAATTATCACAATTAAGTTAGTAAACAAAATAAGGGAGCATATTTCGACCAAACATGGGACTATTTAATTAATAAACCAAGTAAAATTAAATTATTTAAAAACACACATGGGGTAATTTCATTAAAAAACAAAGTAGGGTACCATACTATCATTTAACCAATAGTTTCACTACAATTGTGTAATGTTTTCTATTCCCATTAACCGAGTTAATAGTAAAGAATTTATTTGATTTCATTACAACTACAAATCTTAGGACTTTTAAAAATCTTTTAAAATTAAAATAATTTTAATTTTTGACTTGTCTTCCAGACCACTGTCGCCAATAGCGCACTTATGATTATGTTATAGCGTATATATACAATGTATGTGTGTTTGTTTTGCAAGTGTAATAGTAGATTTTACAAAGTTGTCGTTTTTTTGCTGTATCCTCTATATTTTGGCTTAATGGCTGTTGACTGTGGTTAACCCATAAAACCGGAAATGTTGTGATGTGTTTCATTATTTTGCCTGAATATTTTTCCTGTCATTTCGGCGTTTTTTGGCCACTTTATTTTTACTTCATGTATTTTGTTTAACAAAAAAATTTGTTTAATTTGGTCAAATAAAAAGGGGGTCATAATAATGTTCTGATATTGATGGCATACAAGAAATGTGAAAGCAAATAATGATTAGCATACAGTACGAGGATGGGGATTATGACAAGAGATATGGTACTGGTTTTAAAGGTAATGATTAAGATATTTTCAATGCAATACTATCGTAACATAACCTACAATTAATGGCATATGTGTCCACATAGCAACCTTATTCGAGGTATCTGGTTTTGGTTAAATTTCGTACTTGATGAGGAATTGGAAATTATTATTGTATTATTATTGTTTATTTTTAATTATAAATATTAATTATAATTTAATTAATTATTAACATGCATTTTATACAGTTGTTTTGGAATTTCTTCTTGTTCTTTACCGGCAGTAGAAATTCATCTATCAGTAGCCGCACGTAGAAAAGTATTCATACCAAGCTTACTTAACAGTTCCGTCACTTGGTCCATGATGGGTCCAAATATTTTGTGGAGTATTTTTGTCTCGAAGACTCCCAGAATAGATTGATCCGCTAGTGTCATTACCCAGGATTCTGCGCCGTAGAGCAAGACAGGTAGGATCAAAGTCTGGTAGAGCTGGATCTTTGTTATTCGAGAGAGCGCTTTGTCGTTAAATCGCTTGCTTAGCGCATAGTAGCAGCGGTTTGCGATCAATACTCGTCTTTTGATTTCGAGGCTGACATTATTATTTTTGTTTATGGCGGAGCCAAGGTAGACAAAATCATCTACCACTTCAAAGTTATAGTTGTCAACGTTCACGCAGCGTCTTTGTTCTCTCTTCTCTTTGTTCGTTCTTTTGTCCTCGTTTATCACCAGACCCACTTCAGCCGACTGTTTTTCAATGCTCGAAAAAGCCGCAGTAACATCTCGCAATCCACGTCCAGTAATATCTATATCATCAGCATACGCGAGCAACATGTGGCTTTTGTTAAATATGGTGCCATTCCTGTTTACTGCTGCTTTCCGCATGATCATCTCCATTACGATGTTAAAGAGATCGCAGGACAGACTGTCGCCTTGTCTAAAGCCTCGCTTGGTAGAAAATGGCTCTGACAGATTTTTGCCAATTTTCACTAAAGACTTCGTGTCAGTCAGTGTCATCCCGCAGAGTCGAATTAGCTTTGCGGGGATACCAAACTCAGCCATAGCATCCAACAATTTCTGTCGTATCGGACTGTCAAATGCAGCTTTGTAATCGATGAACAAATGGTAGGTATCGATCTGCATTCCTTGGGTCTTCTCCAGGATTTGTGGTAGTGTGAATATCTGGTCGGTGGTGGATTTACCAGGTCTAAAGCCACACTGATAAGGTCCAATCAGGTTCGCCAGAATGGGCTTTAGTCTTTCACATACCACACTAGACAGGACCGTGTATGCGATTGGTAAAAGGCTAATCCCGCGATAGTTGGTACACACATTAGGATCGCCATTTTTAAGCACGGGACATAGGACACTCAGATTCCAATCATCGGGCATGTACTCCCTGATCCAAATCGTGTTTATGAGTTGGTGCATGCATGTTACCAGGTCATTGCCGCCGGCTTTAAAATGCTCTGCCGTCAGTCCATCGGCTCCCGCAGCTTTATTATTTTTAAGCCGCGCAATTGCCGTGCTGATCTCGTTTTGGCTCGGTGGTGGACAGTCTACTCCATCGTCGATGATTGGTGAGATTTCGCCAGTACGGTTGTTGCGGCAGTGGTCATAGAATTCGCAATATGCTGCCACTGCATGTCGGGAACATCAGAACTAGGGGGATTTGTATGGAGTAACTGAGAGAGTTGGTTGGAGTAGGCATTGGCTATCTCAGTGGTATGCAGCTTTGTGATGTTTAGCTTCCTTTGCTTTTGATTACGAGTGTTTTAAGCATTGATTAATCGTGTGCGTACCATGGCTGCAACTAGGTGGTGATCCGAGTCGATATTTGCACCGCGCATCACACGCACGTCCATAACGCTTGAGACATGCCTTCCATCAATTACCACGTGATCAATCTGATTTCTTGTGTTTTGAACGGGAGATATCCAGGTTGCCTCGCGGATATCTTTATGCGGGAATCTGGTTCCACTCACAACCATGTTTCTTGCCGACGCGAAACTTACCAGTCTGAATCCGTTATCGGAGGTGTTGTTGTGTAGACTTAATTTTCCGACTGCTGAACCAAGAGCATCTTCCCTTCCTATTTGAGTATTAAGATCTCCCAGAACAATTTGAATGTCATGTGCAGGGCATCGGTCATAAATATCCTCCAGGCGCAATTAGAATGCATCTTTGATGTCATCGTCTTTGTCTTCCGTCGGGGCGTGTTCACAAATCAGCGTAATGTAAAAATATTTCGCCTGGACGCGAATATTGGCTATTCGGTCACTTACAGGGTTAAACCGCGAGACCAGGTATCGAAGTCTCTTGCCGACTATCAAACCACACCCAAATTCGTGTCTTTCTGCATGGCAGCTGTAAAAGATGTCACAGTTCTTCCGTCGTGTGCATCTCTGTTTCGTCCATCTTATTTCCTGTATGGCGGTGATGTCAGCATTGTATTTGTCGAGGACATCCGCCAGTTGTATAGAGGCACCATCTCTGTATAGAGTTCGGACATTCCAGGTGCATATCCTTAAATCATGGTCCTTATATCGTTTGCGGGGGTCGAGAACCTTTGTGGGGGGGGGGGGGTTCTTCTTTTTTCTTTTCTTCGTGTTTTCATAATAAATTTTATTTAAGGAGAGTGGCTTATTAGGCCACCACTCCCGATCCTAGTTTCTTGTGGCTGCCAAAGCCACTAAGAGAGCCTGTGTTGAGCTTCAGTAACTTCTGTTACCTACTTCCTAAGACGCATCGGTAGTAGCATGCCAATTAGGTTACTCAATATTTCGCCTTCTAACTTTAGCTAACTTCTAAGCGGTTGCTTTTAAGTCATTAGCCAATGGACAATTAGTAACTTTCAACCTCTGGGCAAAGTCCCATTCCCCATTCCCTTGTGGAACTTAGGTCTTTGATATTTACCTATACGCCATGGTATCCTAATCATAATGTCTCATCACAATTCAATGGTCAAATACTGTATGTCAATTATTGTTGTTGTCACTAAATAAAGCCGTCACTTAGTTTATAACACTATTTTCATAGTATGTACCTGCTAAAACATATTTATATACTACCTCCAAACATGTACGTTACAAATAGTACAAGCAAATATTCTTATGTAAATAATGCTAGTATGATGCATTTAACCACTGCAGCAGGGCCATAACTCTCTGGCACATATATTTTATGATGTGTTGCCGTAACAAAAATTTGGGTTATTAGGCAAAATACAACCGGCCACATTGACCACAAAACAAAAACTGTTAAACAGCCGCACTTTTTGATATATTAACAAAAAAAAAACACACTTAAATGTTAATGTTGTCCATTTCCCTTTTAAAAAATAGTGGATATGGGGAAAAGAAGATAACATACGTAATTCCTATAAATATTTTAAATGTGAATTGCTGTCTATTTGATTGTTTGTGGCTCAATTACGCCTAAACGGCTTAACCGCATTCATCTCTTCCATTGGAATGCAAAAATTAACAGTTATCATTTCTATCTCTCACTTCCTTTGAAAAATAGTTCATATTTTGAGGCATTTACTTGCTTAACACATCAATATCCTTATAAGATCCTTATAAGCTTCAAAATGGATGTACAACTGACTAAGAAGTGGCACAGAAATGGGGCACAAAATATTACCAAAGGAAAAGCAAACAAAACATTGTATATATTATACCGAGCGAAAGAGAGAGATGAGACAAGTTCCAACCATTAGCTTTTGAGTGGCGAAGCTATGAATCCTCTGTAGATTTTTAGCATGGTCACAAAAGAATATACACACTATACACTCGCACCACACAATGTATTGATGTAATAAACAGCAAATCTCTGACGACACATTCAGCTGCAAGGATATACAAAACACACATTGGGTCGTTTTTCAAGGATTCTCATACATTGTAATATTGCCAAAGAAAAAATCCTTAAAAATGGCTTAGCACATCAAGTGAGGGGAATGAAAAGCAGAATAGCACAAAAGTCTGTTGTGTGTGTGTGTGTGTGTGCGTGTCTAGATTTTTTTCTTATATCCGGCACCAGGGACTGCTAGAATTGATGGCGAATATTAAAACCCTCATGACAAGAAGAGGAAAGAAAAATATATACCTCTTAGACAAGTCCTTTGTGGTTTATTATAATCAAAATGTTATACTAGACGAGTTTACTGTTGCTGCTGCTGCTGCTACCATCGCAGAAGTCAGTTGAGCCCTTAAATAACAACAAATAATTCAAAACATTTTTGCTGTTACGAGTACCACACATAAGTAGCTTTTGGCTTCAAAGACCAAAGTTAACATAAACTATGCTCAATAGGTCATGTGTCGATAAGTTAATGTGCGTATGCCATTCATATCCTTTGGTTTTTGCTTTGTTTGTGCTATATTAAGATTTTGGTAGTTAGTCATTGGATGGTAGTGTTTGTTTTGTGGAACAATTATTGCAAGACTGACTATAAAAGCTTTAATTCGTAATAATTTCTACTAATCGTCGATATCAATAAACTCATAATTTTTGGTCAAATTGTGGGAGGAGGGGAGGTGGCATTGTGGTGGCATTGGTTTTTCTTGTGGTGTTGTCAGTCTTGTCAATTTGTGCAAAATCATAGGGTTTATCCATGTCGTAACTAACAATTCTGTGGATGGCTAATAACATTCCTTAATGACTTTGACATCACTCATTGTTGTAATTGTTTGGTATCTACATAAACTAACACAGTACAACACATGATTTTGGGACTCAATTCTGAGAACTGCACATGGAAGTAGCCCCAAAAAGAAGAAGTTCTGCATCATTCGTTTTGTCAAGTTACATGCCATAATAATTTAATATCGATTTGAAGTTAGTAGATACTTCTAATACACTATAGAACAGGAAATTGCTGGCACTAGAAAAGTTTTGAAATAATATATGCGACAAAAGTTGGAATTCTTAAGACATATAAGATAAAGGACCTCTGGAACAAACATGACCTATATCTCTGCTTGGCACATACATAACAGCAGCTATTCACATGATACTTTATCACACAAAGTCATGATAATTTCCAGAAATGTTGCCCCTTCTTTAAACAACATCTTAAAACAGGGTGGAAGCATTATTGTACTTAATTGTGCTAACTATTATTACTTGCACCGCCCTCAGATCATTACTATTATTATCGTCATTCCCCATTGGCTAAGTTGTTGCAGTTGTTCTGACATAATTGCCGAATTAACGCTATGAAACTACATTTAATTAGACTAGTAAAAAGTTGAGTAATTATTTACTTTACAATATTTCCTTTTTCTTCCGTTAACCATAATTAAGTTGGGAGGGGGAAAGAAAAACTCAGAAGAATAAATTGTAATTACAAGCAACAATGTTTATTCATTTTAATTTCTTTCTTGGCTTCAAAAATGGCAATATAAATAACGTCCTTGATGAAAAAGTGGAAGGGATGAGGGTTTTTTAACACTGAAGTTGTGTTAATAATTTAAAGATCGACGAGAAAGGAGTGCGCTACTTACGATGACTTCAAGTAGGCAATACTTACTTACTTAATTAATTAAGTGGTCCATTACAACTTACGAACGTGGTTCATATATTAGAGGCCTGAAATATTATAGAATTCCATACGCTTCGGTCTTCTGTGTTCGTCTCCAGTTGGTCCTACCAGATGGTGGCACGTCGCCAACCACTTGGTCCTTCCGACAAAGTATGGGTCTGCCTGATCTGCATCGTCCTTCATATTCGCCTTCAAACACCTTTCTCGCTGGAGCATTTACATCCATTCTGGCAACAAGTCCAAGCCATTGTAGTCGTTGGATTCTGACTCATTTAGCTACATCGATATCGTTGTAAAGCTCATATAACTCATGGTTCAGGCGAGTTTCGCCGTCGACACAGATAGGTTCATATATTTTTTGGAGTACTTTTCTCTCGAATACTTCCAGGTTTTGTATGTCAGTTGTAGTAAGCACCCACGATTCGGCGGCATACAACAGAACGGGTAAAATTAACACCTGGTATAGCTGGTTCCTGGTATCTCGAGATAAGGTGGTGTTACTAAAGTGCTGCCGAAGTCTGAAAAAGAGTTCTCCGCTTGATTTCTTGGCTGACATTGTTTTTCTTGTTGGTGGAAGATCCGAAGTAGGTAAATTCATCTTCTACCTCCAAACAATAATTTTCAACGTTGACGGTGCGTCCCCATCGAGAGGACACTTTGTTCGTCGCAATCAACCCATTTTTGCTGACTCCTTTTCTAGCTATGAGAAAACTGCAGTAACATCCCGCAGATTTCGGCTAATGATGTATATATCATTGGCATAGGCTAGTGGCATGTTGCTCTTTTGGAATATGATGCCAGACGTATTAACACTAGCATTTCACATCACATTCTTCATAACTATATTAAATAGTGTACAGGACAAACTATCGTCCAGCCTTAGACCTCTTTCCATGTTGAATGGTTCAGAGTGATCCTTACCAACCTTAATAGAGGATTTGATGTTTTCCAACATACATCTACAAAGTCGAATTAGCTTTGCAAGAAAACAAACTCAGACATAGCCTCATATAGCCTATTGCTTATTGGAGAGTTGAAGGCAGCTTTTAGTCGGCAAAGAGGTGGTAGGTGTCAATCTGCTTTTCATGAGTTTTTTTCCAGGATTTGTCGTAAAGTGAATATTTGATATTTAATTTATTTATTTATTTCCCAGGTCTAAAGTCGCACTAATAAAGTCCAATTAGTTTTTCTACAATTGGCTTTAGACGTTCACACAATAAGTTCGAAAAGACTTTGGACGCAATTGGTAATAGGCTTATTCCAAGGTAGTTCTTACACTCACTACGATCTCCTTTCTTTTATAAAAGGACATAACAGACTGAAACTCCAAGCCCCAGGCATGCTCTTCTTCAGCCATATGTTCTCAATGATCTGGTACATGCTCCTTATCAGTTTCTTTCCACATGCCTTAAACAATTCAGCCGGGAGACCATCGGCTCCAGCCGCTTTGTTAGTTTTAAGCCGGGATATAGTCTATGGCTCGGAGGTGGACATTTAATACCATCGTCATGGATTGGAGTGGGGTCTTCTGGTGCGGTGTCCGTATCCAGCAGATTTTGTAAGTTTACTCTCCATATCTTCAGAACGTTATCTGGGCCCGTCGCTAGCTGGCTATCGCTGTCCTTGCAGGAGGGCAACCGTAGTCCACGCATTCTCGCCTTAACACTCTGGTAGAATTTTCGGGCTTCCCCTCTACTTCGGAGCAACTCAGTGCACTCATGCTGTCTCTTCTTTAGCTCCTTCTTTTTCCGTCTAAAAAGACGAGTTGCCTCTCGCCTCTTCTCCCAGTACCGTTCACGAACAGCTGGCGTTGCCACTGTCTGTAGTTTCGCTCTGTATGCAGCATCTATCTCTCTCGTGGCATTGCGACATTCATCATCGTACCAGGCGTCTTTTTGAGATAGAATTTAGTACCCAAGTATGCTGCTCGCAGTCTATTCTATTGAGTAGTTAATATTATCAGGGTTTGAAGCATTTCGTAGCAGTTCAGTAAGGTTGTTAGAGTAGGCATCCGCTACCGCAGTTTACCGATGTCCAGCTTTCGTTGTGCCTGGTTACGTACGATTTTCGCCACGCTTAGCCTTGTGCGTACCTTAACAGCGGTATGGTAATGATCGGAGTCAGTGTAAAATAAGATAAGATAAAATATATATACATTATTGATATAATCTGATCCAATAATATATGACCATTTTTCGGATCAGAGACGAACTAGGTATTCAGGTTGAATATGAATCATTTTTATCGCCAGATTGTTAAGCTCTCTTTAACGTTGAGTATATCTTGATTATCGGACTACGAATAACAACGTTATAGAGAAAACACCGAATCCAGCTTTTTTGACACGCCTCCCAAAATGTTTTTCCACAACCGAATTTGTTGTGGCACTCCATTCCAGCAAAACAAGAAAAGTCAGACTACAAAATATTCAAATGATTTACAGCATTCATTTATATGCAGGTAGTTATTATTGTTTTGGTTTTCAGAGAAGAGAGCTTTTAACGAGTAAGAATGTGTTATTTCTTCTCACATTATAATAAAACTGTTATATTGGTTTGCGAATGTTTTGCTCACTGAAGTAAGTCATTTTTTATCTTAATTAAGCAAATGCTTTTGCACAGAGCTCTAGTTTATACTAATTACTTTTAAGACATGTATTTGCAGTAATTTTTATTGAAGCTTGTGCATCTAATAATATTTGCACACAGTGCTGCTGATCTCATAAAAATCATTTTTTTGCCGAAACCCGGGATTGAACCGGGGACCTTTAGATCTTCAGTCTAACGCTCTCCTAACTGAGCTATTTCGGCTTATAAATAAGCTGTTGCCCCACATATTTTAATAAATTTTAATTGCCTGTAATCTTCGAACTTAGTTCGGGTTGACCAATTTAACTGAAATGAAAATCTTTGATATCTTTTATGGATATCAATGTAAAAGTTGCAAATTCGTGCTTTTCAAGTTCTAACGATTATACTTATACTGAACAAACATAAAACATAGTTGCCTTCGGATCAATGATTAAGAAGCCTATAATCAACGCACATACAAATAAAATAATCTATTTTGCAGATCAAAGAAGTCAACTAAATTCGCGTGCATTTATTTATAATATTTATTTTATTAGTTATAAAAAATGCAATTTTAAGAGTATACACATTCAATCTTTTTATGCTCAATTGACCCGCTATAATTGTATCGATGAGGCATCATCTAATTTATAAGCCGAAATAGCTCAGTTGGGAGAGCGTTAGACTGAAGATCTAAAGGTCCCCGGTTCAATCCCGGGTTTCGGCAGGATCATTTTTGATTCTTCTGAAGTTGTTTTGATTATAGACTTAGACCTTATATTGTTGTTAAGATATGACTGAAAAAAGAAATCATCTTAACAATTTAATAAATAGGGCAAGAAATCTTATGCAAATGCATATTTATTTTTCCTGGACATCCTAAAATAGAAACGGTTAAGTTATCTTTACGAATTATAAAATTTTCTTTAAAATGCCTTTTAATAGTTTTTGCATATTTTGTATATTTTACGAAAAATACGTGCTTTTGCTTATTTATGCGCATATCTTAGCAAATTTTACAATAAATGCATGTTTTTGCTGCATAATTTTGCTTTTTAGATTAACAACCACTTTTAAAAGTAAAATGCCTTTAACTTTTTGCGGAAAATCTTTGGGTTAAAGTTAGACAATATTCATTTGAATTATAACAAATTTTTACAAGATAATAGACCGATATCCAGGGGGTATCTTTTTAAAAACGTCTTCGCGTATACAGATTTTGATAGAAAGATGTCCTGGTATTTCGCTTCCTTCAGAGCCAAATCTAACAAGATTGGGAGAGTGGCTTAATACAGTCAAACATTATACCAAAAATTTCGAAGAATTTGGCAAAAGCATCGAAAAAGCTTCACGTTCCGGTTCAACATCAATTTGAAATTAATATAAATTTTATAGGTACATGTACGGTTATAAAAATCAATTTTGTGACCATTATTGCCAAAATTCCTGCAAATTTTATTTTAGATAATGTTTTATTGCACATTTTATGTTTTTTAGTGCATATTTTTAAGTTTTAAGTGCATGTTATCCGCATATTGTCGATTTTTTAGTGCATAATATTCCTTGGCTTATTTATAAATCATCACAACTATTGTCCCATGCTCACTACTGAACAAGAGTATCATATGAATGATCCTATCATTAGCGCTGGAGTTGATCAGATTATTATAGTAATAGAATTTATTTGTTTAACCCTCAATCATATGTTGGTCACGTTTTTGCCGGGGGGTCCACTATTTCGATCACTCTTTCCGGTATCCCGCGTGGTTGTCACTCAAGTCTTGAATTATAGCTGGCTTATCGAATCTCTTCAAGTTGTTAATCATGCCAAATTTAGCTTATTTTTATTATCGCAGCCTACTTTTCTACAATTGTATTCTAAATTTTCAATAGAGGGAAGAATGTTGCGTCCATTATTCTTTAATCGGACATATGATGCAGTTATAATTTTTAATGTATATTCAATATATATAAAGAAGGAATAAAAAGGCATCTGCCGAAACCCGGGATTGAACCGGGGACCTTTAGATCTTCAGTCTAACGCTCTCCCAACTGAGCTATTTCGGCTCATAGGTTCCCTTAAAAGAATGGCATTGTTTAACTAAGCTAAGTTAAAAGTTCAAGTTGGACAGTGTTACGTTATACCGAAATGCGATTAGAAATTGCATTTGCCTAAATTGTATATGTACTTATAAAAATAAGAAATTATCTGTTTTGTAGATCAAAGAAGTCAACAAAATACGCGTACATATGTACAGTATTATTCATAAAAAATGCAATCAGTAATTAATAAAATATCCGGTTACTGTGATATATTCAAAGCAACAGCTGATTCATAAGCCGAAATAGCTCAGTTGGGAGAGCGTTAGACTGAAGATCTAAAGGTCCCCGGTTCAATCCCGGGTTTCGGCAGAAATTTTACTACATTTTAAAATATTTCGAGTAATAATTTATACTTGGTATCTACTGTAGTGAGACAAGAAAATATACCTGGCCGAACGAATATCATCACTAGTAACATTTTCTAAATGTGAAAGTCTCCTATCTTCATAAATTTATCGAAATGATCAGCTGCAGTGAGTGCAATTTTGGAGGTCAATTGGTGGAGCCGATTTAATTAAACATCATGTTTTAAAATATATCAAACAGATTTTATGTTTTTCTTTGCAAAGTTTGTGTCCATTAACTAAAGCTAGGTATAGACGATTGCAATGTTGTCAGATCTGCTAATGTAAAGGCAATTTACTGACATGGGAAAGTGTTGCCACTGTCTCTGCAAATGATGTATTTGGTCGATGCATAAACTTCGCACATCTGCAATTAAAAGCGTTTGCAATTATCTTACAATAATTTGATAACAGCAACATTTTGCGTTCACACTATTGTTGGATGTCTGGCAATATTGTTGTTTTGCAATGTAAAGGCAATGCTTTTTCTAACAACTTTGCCAAACACAAATATTAAGTTCACATTTAAATAAAAAGAACTCTATTAGCGATAATAGAAAATAGATCTCAAACCGAACAATGAAAAACATATTCATAAGTTTCATCCCATAAGTAAGTATCGAAAAAATCCATATGTAACTTTGTTCTGTACTGACACATCCAAATTTGTTAAAAATGTCACATATGTTGTGTAAGACAGACACTTTTGATAGAACACCAATTACTTATCTCGTTATGTGCTTCTAATTACTATTAGTCTAAGCTAAGTAGCAAAAATTTCTGCCGAAACCCGGGATTGAACCGGGGACCTTTAGATCTTCAGTCTAACGCTCTCCCAACTGAGCTATTTCGGCTTCTGCATGAGCTTAAGTACAGATTTCGTATGTCTATAATTTAATTGCAGTTTATATGAATAACGTAAGAAATATTTTAAATAAATAAACTCGAATTTAGTTGACTTCTCTAATCTATGAAATTATCACATGCGTATGTGGGTTGAATGTTCGAATGCAATTAATTTGAACAATTTTTGTATTGGCTCGCACTTTACAACTCTCAGCTTGCGAGCCAGCAGCCTCAAAACTACATAAAATTTCAAATGAGCCCTCGGCTCGCGAGCCAGGAACAACCAAATTTCAAATGAGTTATCCGTTCGCAAGTCAAGAGCCAGCTCGAAAGCTTTTTTGAAATTTTGTGGCTCTTGGCTCTACTTTTATCATGCCAGAGTACTTTTTTTGTACCAAAAAGTACTTTTTATGTACTATTCGGTACAAAGTACTTTCTTTTGTACAAAAGTACTTTTTTGTACAATAAAGAACTTTATTTGTACTTTGGTACAAAAGAATGTACTTTGTACCAAAAAGTACATTAAAAGTACTGTGTGTACAACAAATTATTCTAGTACAAAAAAACACTTTGTACAACAGAGAAGTGCTTTTGGGCCAATAAAAGTACTTTTTGGTACAAAGATGTACTTTGGTACAAAAGAAGGACTATGTACTGAAAAATACATTTAAAGTGCTTTTTGGTACTAAAAGTACTCTGGTTCAAACCAAAGTACTTTTTATAACAACAAAAGTGCTTTTAGGCCAATAAAAGTACTTTTGGTCCAAAAAAAGTACATTAAAAGTACTCTGTGACATAAAAAAGTACTTTGTGAAACAGAAAAGTGCTTTTGGGCCAATAGATGCACTTTTTGGTCCAAAAAAGTACATTTAAAGTACTCTGATACATAAAAAAGAACTTTGTGTTATAGAAAAGTGCTTTTGTGTCAATAAAATTACTTTTTGGTACAAGAAAGTACTCTGGTATAAACACTAGTACTTTATGTAACAGAAAAGTGTTTCTATTAAAGTACTTTTTAGTAAAAAAAAAGTACATTAAAAGTACTCTGGTACATAAAAATACTTTGTGCAACAGAAATGTACTTTTAGGTCCAAAAATGTACATTAAAAGTACTCTAGTACTTATGTTTTTGATTGTTGACCTCTTAATTATAATACATATTGGGATTTGGTTCGGCTATAGGGTCTGAATTTAAAGACAATTTTTATGTTGTACTTTTATTCCATTAATTTATTTCCGATATTTCGACTAACATCTAAAAGTACTAACTTAAAAAAGTACTTTGTGTAACAGAAAAGTACGTTTTGGTTCAAAAAAGTACTTTGTGCAACAGAAAAGTGCTTTTGGGCCAATAATAGTACTTTAAATAATAAAAGTACTAATAAAAGTAGTTTATGTAACGAAAAAGTGGTTTTGGGTACTTTTTGGTCCAAAAAAAAGTACATTTATAGTTCTCTGGTACATAAAAAAGTACTGTGTGCAACAGAAAAGTGCTTTTGCGCCGATAAAAGTACTTTTTGGTTTAATAAATTAAAAAAGTATTTTGTGCAACAGAAAAGTACTTTTAGGCCAATAGAAGTACTTATTGGTCCAAAAAAGTAAATTTATAGTAATCTGGTATAGTAGAAAGTACTTTGTGCATCACAAAAGTGCTATTGGGCCAATAAAAGTAATTTTTGGTACAAAAAAGTACTTTGTACCGAAAAATACATTAAAAGTACTTTTTGGTACAAAAAAGTACTTTGTGCAACAGAAAAGTTCTTTTCGGCCAATTAAAGTAATTTCTGGTATAAAAAGGTACTTTAGTACAAAAGAAAGTACTTTGTACCAAAAAGTACAATAAGAGTACTTATTGGTATTTTCTTGCATTTGTATTTTATTTATTGACTTGGATCGAGAGCTGCTCTGTTCCTAAAAATTGGTTCTTAGCTCGCGAGCCAAGAGCCACAAAATTTCAAACGAGCTCTCGGCTCGCGAGCCAATTGTTAGAACCTTGGTTTTAAATTTGATATTTTTGGTCAATAGTCGAATCAAAGAATATGACAAAGCATGTGTAAAAATGCATTTGGGATAGTTCATGTCTTCGGAGACCTGTATTAAAATGTTCAGGGGAATATTTCCTCGAATCATTTTATTCCTCCAGCTCCCACCCTTGTGGGACATTTTAGGCCCAATTTTTAAAAACAACATATAATACAACTTTGGATAGAGGTCAAGGGTTAGAATCTTAGTTACAAATATTCTCCGAACAATTTCACTAAGAGTCACCAACAACCAATAACCTCTACGAGTCAAAGGTTATAAAATAAAATGAAAATTAAATGTTAAGAAGTCTATTTTTGAGCAAACAGTGCAACACATTTTTTCGGGAGTGAACGAAACCAATACCAAACGATAACATTTGACCTCTGTAGCAAAACTTTAAACTCCATTTTGCTTCACTACGTCACAAATTTTTTTATAGGCCAGCTGACGTTTATTTTTATTCAATAATAACGTATAAACTATCATCTGACAAAGTTTCAGCCGGGAGAAAATTACTGATTTTTATACCCTTGCCCCACAAGCAGAAAGGTATATATCATTTGATACGACCTATAATTGTAACATACAGAAGGAGTCACTTTCGAATTATGACTTTTTAAGTCGTTTGAGCCATGTCCGTCTGGCTGTCCGCTGGTAAACACGATAACTTTCGAAAAAAGCAACCAAACGTTTTGAAATTTTGAACGAGTTAATATTTCCCCAAAACTACTTACGGTACTGCAAATGGGCTACATGCCCCTACTGGTAACTCCCATACATGATCATTCCGCCCACTTTAGAAGTCGGTTAATAATATCAATACACCCAACGGGATCGTACCCAAATTCTGTATTTAATTAAGCTATAACAGGATAAAGTTTTGGGAAAAAAAATTGGAAGTCTAGCCACCTCCCTGCTGCTACCTTCCATACAAATGTACTTTTCCGCCCACTTTAGAGATGGAGTAATAATATCAATACACCCAACGAAATCGTGGCCAAATTCAGGATAAAGTTTTGGAGAAAAAACTGTAAGTCTAGCCTCGCCCCATATGGTACCTCCGGTACCCATCTGGTACCGCCCAATTTAGAAATCGGTGTTTATTATTAACAGACCTAGCGCGATCGTGCCCAAATTCCGTATTTAGTAAAGCTCAAGTTTTTGAGAAAAAAAATCTGCAAGTCTAGACACGCCCCTTCTAGTACCTCCCATACAAATGTACCACTCCGCCCACTTTAGAAATGAAGTAATAATATGAATACACCCAACGAAATCGTGCCCATATTCTGTAATTAGTAAAGCTATAACAGGATAAAGGTTTGTAAAAAAAAACTGGAAGTCTAGCCGCGCCCCTTCTAGTACCTCCCATATAAAAATACCTTTCCGCCCACTTTGAAAATCGAGTAATAATAGAAAATTTTAGGTTTTACTGAGGGTAAGAGTGTATATAAGCCGGGTTGCCCGACTGAAACTTTCTTACAATTTTTTTTTTTTTTACATGTTTGACAAGGTGCTACTGTTCTTTCGGTGTCCCCATACAAAATACCATATGTCCAGAGATATGTTAATACATTTTTTTATATTTATTGGCTGTTACATATTCTACAGTTTTACTACGTTTGTAAACCTTTTACGGACCATTTTGCTACTTTTTACAAATTTAGACTTGAGCAATATAGACATACGATGATGGTATTTTTCAGTCAATTCATCTGATTGAAATTTCTGCACCAGTTTAAATAATATTTTTACATACTTTGATGTTACATGGAAACAAAACAACCACTTATCACACTCGTACAATTGTACACAATTTCCCATCACTATCATTTGGGCACATTTCACAACTGTTCCATACCATTTCGTTTCCTTTTCCATCAGTTGCTGCGTTGCCAACCACATCACATATCCAAACACACACACACTCTCGCACACATCGCGCACTTCGAAACAAAAAGCAATTGCCACTGACAGTTGTTCGGTTGACAGCAACATGGAAAGATGTTGTGACGGTAGAATTGGTCGAGTGTTGAAGACGCGATGCGAATTGGATATAGCCGTGCGTGTGTGTTTTCTAAATCTTCAGCTCTAGAAAATAAACAAATACAAAAATAAATAATAAACCAAAAGAGAAACAAATGAAATTCTCTAAAGCACCACACGGTGAAGTAGTAATAAAACGCGTAAATTAAATGCAAAAGGTAAAAACGGGGCAAGAAAATACCAAATGTCTGCTCTGCCACACAGTGAATAAAGTGTTTTGTGCAATTTCTACTGTTGGCTGCCTCAAGCGAAGGCGAAAAAGAAAACGGAGTAGCAGCAAGTAGGAAATAAAAAAAGAGGAAAAAAGTGTAATAAAGTGTCCGTCTGTCTGTCTGTCTGAGGCAATGCCAGTCAGCCTGTTTGCGCTGGCTGCTGCTATTCTCCCTCACAATTGTTGATGAAGAAGATTTGATGTGTAAAACACAGTGAGAATAACAAAAATAAAGATAGAGAGAAAAAAAGTAAAAATAATAATAATAGAAACAATTTGTTAAGTAAATAAACCAACACGAGAATTGTTTAGTAGTGGCAAGTGAAGTGAAAAGGCAAACTTAGGAAAATAAAAATAACTACAGCGCTAATAATGTTTTAACAATACACAACAATTGGTGAAGGTGTTAGAAACAGCAGCCTCAGCAGCAAATTTGCTTAAAATCAAGGTGAATACATGTGTAAATAGTAGAGACAGTGTGTGTGTGTATGTGTGACTGCGTGTGTTTTATAAGTGCGTATTTATTGCATTTCGTGTTGGAGATTTTATGACCGTCATAAATTAAATAACCCACAGCTGTTGTTATCGTATTGTTTTTAGTAAAACTGTGTGTTAATCTATAAACTATTTTAATGTTGCTATTGCAAAATATTTCACGAAATTCCTATTGGGTTCCCTCCCCATATAAACATTTGACAACAATGCTTACAGCTCAGCTGTTTTTCTTGCTTTGCATTGTTTTTTTCTTGTCTCTATCGCTGTCTCTCTTTTGTTTTTCTCTTCTGTTTTGCCCCGTCTGTTTTATCACTATATTTGTGTTTTTCTTTCCTACGTCATTTTGACACATGGGCCAGACAATTGGACGTCGTCGTCGTTGCTGTCGTTTGTTTTGTTTTATGTGTTTTGCTTTGCTATACCATTCCTCATTATCAGGTTGTACACTTTAACCCCTTTACTGTCGGCGCTCAGCTGGTGATATTTCAGTGTGACGTTTTGTTGTTGCCACTGCTGCTGCTTTGTTTTAAAGCAATGCTCTGAACAATATTAACAGCAAAGAATGCAAAAAATGTGATTTGTTTTTTTTTCAGTTCCTTTTTTTGATTCGACTGTTCTCTTTAGTTTAAAATCGTTTTGGCCTTGCTATTTACATCTTTTGTTCGTTGCATATATTGTTTCTTATTTGCTGCAGTGATATTTTGTTTTGGAAAGGGAGTTGACGGCGAGGGAATTATTCCAGACGATTAAAATTACTATATTTGAAGCAATTTATCAGTCTGCAGTAAGAAGGAGTTGGATGTGAATACTGTTATTGTGTGTCCTTGATTACGACAGTAATTTTCTTTATGCAAATGAAAATGAATTGGTGGTTGTTCGCAAGTTGCGTTGATTGTTCTAACTTTGGAATTAAACTTTTAGAGGGAGAGTTCTGGCCGGCAAAAAGTGAAGACGTCGTACTCTTAAGTTTGCTCCCAGAGTATTGAAAACAAATTCACAGTTGTCGCCGAAAATCTGAAATGTATCATTTACTACTTCTACAGTTATTATTGACTCCTTGTAGAGAACAGGGCCTTATGAAGGGTCAGATTTTACAATATTGTCGGAAAAATGTTCAGATAATGTCTAACAGCAGTGTTAACTTTCAACTTCTGTCTTGCAACGATGCCAGACAAAATATTGAGTACATTGTAAGGCAACTCACAATCGTGTAAAAACATAACGTTGATATTGTCAGACAAATTTTACTGTCGGACGTGTGATGATTTTGCTTCTGACGATTCAAAATGGGGCCATTCAAGTTTTTTCGTTGCAAAAATCATGACGTTCGAACCAAATGAGATAATCAAAAAAAATTAAAAAATTAAATTAACGGTCTAATTCAAACTATAATTGATGTTGGAAATTTTCGGCTGATATCTACTTTGCATGTACAAGTTTGACATAATTGTAGATATATATACAGTAGGGTAATAACTTTTTTTGGACAAAATTCTCCCCAGGGATTTTCTAATGGCAAATATTGTATTAATGATAAAAAAAACTATTTCAGTTCAATTTGCTAAAAAAAACTTTACGCACCGACAGCGATTTCTAAATTGTCTTTAATATATGTTTTTTTTTTAACTTTTTTTAATAACATTTTTTTTTAAATATGGTTTATACATATGTAAGTATGTAAACAAATAATAACAATAAATGATTAAAAGTAGGTATTGTAAGGTATAAACTTTAGGTTCAAAGTACGCGATATTTTACACAGCATGTTTTACAAAAATTTTTTTTTAAACTTTGTTTGATTCAAAACTTTAACGCGTTTGGTGCGTAACCTTTTTTAACGATAGCGAAAAACTAAAAACGCAGTTCTTAATATTTTTCCATACCCTACACGATTTTGTCTGGAGAGATTTGATATTTGCAAAAAATGCAAAAAGTTATTGCCCTAATATACAGCTGATGATATACCATTGTGCATCAGTTCGTCACCAAGGGGTCTGAAGATGAACTCGCCATGGAGTTAGAAACGCGTCATCCTAGTGCGTGACACACTGAATTTGACCAAAAATATCAAACAATAAAAAACACTTTTCTGATCGTAAGCCGAATTTGAAGTATCATTTGATACACTTTAACGTAAATTTGATAATCAAAAAAATTAAAATGCATATAGATTACCCCATGCTATAATTTGAGGGTCATTGTCTCGGGAGTGAATGCAACCAATATCAATCGATAACATTTGACCTCAGTTACAAAACCTTAAACTCTATTGTGCTCGACTACGTCACAATTTTTTTTTACAATGGTTTAAAATTTGATATTTTTGGCCAGGAGTCGAATCAAAGGATATAAAATATCAAGTGTAAAAATACATTTGAGATGTTCGTGTCTTCGGAGACCAATATCAAAATTTTTCGGGGATTATTTCCTCGAACATTTTCATCGTCTACCTGCAAACCGTATACGACATTTCAGCCCCAATTATGGAAAAAGCTTTAACTGAAAAAAAACTATATGAGTCAAAGGTTATAAAATAAAATCAAAATGAAATATTAACCAAAAGTTAAGAAGTCTATTTTTGAACAAAGAGTGCAACAAGCTTTAACCGGAGTGAAGCAAACCAAAAATTTACCATAACCATTACCAACGTCTCACACAAATCGAAACTTTTTCTATTGAACAGTTTTGAATTTCAATTGGCGAATTTTGTATTTCTAGTGATGTTTTAAATAGTTGCTTTGTAATAATTGTTGTTTTTTTTTCGACCTTTTTATACCTTCACCCTGTTTAACATTTGGTGGCAGAAAAATTGTGACGCATTTAAGGAGATGTGCTAGAGCCAAATCACTTAATCACAGATATGTCCGTCTGTTCCCAGGATATATCGAGTAAACCATAACTGCTCCTTTAAAATTTATAGCAGTATTAATGGGAATGGGGAGAGTGGGAAGAATACCTATTTTTGAAAAATTAATATTTCTGTCATAATTTTCAAACGGATTCCTGGAGGACAAGTGAATTTGGTAATTTTTATTATTTTGTAGTAGAATGAAAACCAAGCCCTTTGCCACACTCCATCTGGTACCAGCCATACAATTCTCCTAATTTAACCCTATAGTTTTACATAGATTTCTTTTTTTAAAGACCCGGAATTAAGTCATATTTTGTCAAAGATTTACGGCTATATTCATAAAAAATTTCTAAAGTAGGTATGAAGCGTTCTCTATCTAAAGTATTCTTTAGCTCTAATAAACCTTTAATAAGAAATTGTATTCATAAACGTTTTTTTATCAGTACTTTAGCTTTATGTGTCCAGGTGGCAACGTCGACTGTTATTGGTCGTTAATGATGTACAAAAACAGCTTTATAATCGGATACAAAAGCTTTATAATCGGATACCAAATATGTATTTGCACTTATAATAACTATGAACATTATTGTAGCACAATA
The DNA here is from genome assembly GCA_964034835.1 of Muscina levida. Lineage (NCBI taxonomy): Eukaryota > Metazoa > Arthropoda > Insecta > Diptera > Muscidae > Muscina > Muscina levida. Next base: position 31,474,418 of record OZ035880.1, on the reverse strand, counting down.
TTTCATTGACTACGAGTCTCATGATGATAAGAAAGACTTTAAAGTAAAAATTATATTAAAATATTTGATTTTCTTTTCCTCATGTAAAAATTATAATCGGATACCGATTACATTGTTTTCTTGTTTTGATTGTTTATACAACTCGAATATTATTTCATTATTTACAAAGTATTTTTGAAGAATTTTGAAGAAATATTTTTCAAAATGGTATTCATGAATGAAAAGTGTCTATTTAGATACTTTTCTATGTGCGCAATGATTAAGAAGAAAATTTCCTACACAATGAATGCATGCAACAACTCTTTTTAATAAGAAAAATGCCGAAAAACTCAAAATAATGATCTCAAATTCATAAATATGCAATAAATTGTACAAACGTCATGTTATAGCATGCTTAAAGTAGAGACAACCCTACTTTAACTTATTGAAGATGTGAATCGTTTATGAATATTGTTTTCTCGAAAATTGCTTAAAAATGGTTTATAAACCTCTTATAAGTTTTTATGAATAAGGCCGTTAAATTATAAAAACTTTTCTCCGGAATAAAGATGGACTATATCGACCGAACCCTTCTGGTATCTCTTATACACATTGACCTATTTTTGGAAAATTAATATTTATTCCGCAAATTTCAGAGGGACAACTGCAGTATATTTAGGTATGATCGGTTTAATTATTACGCAACTAGTGGACCCAACAATGCTTTGCTATGACGAATATTAAAAAATTAACTTAATGTAGTCAAACACACACTTTGGGAACTTTTCCTTGTCGTTCTAGCCTCAAACCCACCCTCTGCTCACTTTTCGAAATTAAAAAATCAGGCTGCAAATTAATAAATATAATGTTCTATCTTTAAGCAAATATTATGCTATTTAGTTTCCTCGCCTTCCTGTACATAATCCGCTCCAATCCGATCGCTGATCGAATATAAAAATTTTGTCTGCATATTCATATCTGTAACATATTCATATAAGTTGTACCGAGTGCTATCGGTATACTAATTCTCATCTCTCTGGTGATAAAAACATTTTCGCCATGACCCATCTGCCTACTAATTGAAAATTACATGTAGTGAGGAGTACTATCTGCATAGCAAATTGCATCTCCTTAGGTCTTAAATTCAAATTGGACACGCCCACTGATCAAAATATGTAATTTTTGTGCCGAGTACTATCTCAACATCAAGTTTTATATCTCTAGGCGTAAAATTCAGTTTCTCCACGATCCACACCCCCCTCTCTCGCCCTCTGATTAAAATTGAATATGTCGGCAAATTTAAACCGATCCTGCCGAGTACTTTATGTGTACCAAATTTTATCTCTATTAGGTTAAAATATAGTTTTGTCATGCTTACTCCGCATAAGTGACCTAAATTAAAAATTTTGTCAGCATATTCATAATTGTGCTGTAGAGTACAATCGGGCATCAAATTTTATCTCTCTCTAGGACTAAAATAACAGTTTGGCCTTGCCCACTCCGCCCACTGACTTAAAATTTAAATTTCGTCCACATATTAATATCCGTGTTGTGGAGTACTATCTGTGTACCAAATTTCTCTCTTCCTCTGAAAAAAGTTTTGCCACGCCCACACCGCCCGTAAACTAAAGAATTGCAAAAATTCATAGCATACTGTGATTTCCATACAGTAGAATATATTTGTAATATTTTTTTTAAAGATCGTTTTAGTGTAAATAGGAACATTTGATATTTTCGGAAAAGTGGCCGTAGAAATGAGCGCATTCAAATAGTTTTTCTATAAAAACTATTCTCGGTTCATTCCTTCTCAAGTGATGCCCTTACCAACGCACAACAAATCATTTTTATTTATATATATAGTAGGTAAAAATTTAGAAAAACTTAAATTTTGCGCCGCCCCTTCTTGTACCTCCCATACAAATGACCGAATTTAACCTTAAAGTTTTACATACATACGAATTTTTTGTAAGTCCAATGAATACAGTATTTTTTGAGTTTGATGTGCGCTTAAGAAATTTTGACTCAGGATGAATGTGGACTAATGGCCTGCAGCGTTCCATTCATTCTACTTGTACAAACAGATAAAACAACTAAGAACCTGATATTATCGGTACAAATACAACAAATAGTAGAACAAAACATGTGCTCATTCGGTTTGGATTGAGTAGATCGCGTCTCATCTCTTTCTCTAGTTCTCATTGTAGTGGAAACTTTTTTTCTCTTTATCTGTTCTTCTCAGTGAAGTAACTGTTGTTCCTCTTTTTTAAATGGATATATCCATTTAATATAGATATTCCAGACCATACGCTTTGCGTTGATGCTGTTTTCTTACTATTTTTTTTTTATTATTTTTACCAAAAGTAATGGCGTAAGTTTCATCTGTGGCAAATTTTAACAAAAAATAAAACGCTCTTTATTCTTTATGCTTGCAGCGTCACGCTCCCTACATATTCCAAGCACAGATAACAAGAATACCGATATATCTGTTTGTTATGTATGTATTCATACAAGTATTTTTGATACTTGGTACTTTCACTCTCTCATACCTATTCTATCGTTATCTAAAAGAGAAATATTCCATACGCACTCAATCCAAAGAGAGCGAAACAGTTACAAGCAGATATAATAAAATTGAACTACATACAACAAGTGTGTTTGGATGGTTCTTTGCAGACCTATAATGTGGACTATATCGGCCGACACCTTCTGATACCTCACATTTTGCGATAACTTCGAAACAGAAAACTGCATGATATTTGAATTTGACCAGCCTCATTATCCTGTAATACTAGACAAAACCTCAAAAAAATTAAATATTTGACACTTCCCTTCTGGTACCTCCCACACAAATGACGAAAATTGGAAAAAAATTGGAAATATTCTGAATTTAGTCAAATTTTGCGCAAGGTACGCGTTTACTAAACTTTGACTTACAAATGAAATTCAACAAGGTTCACACCTTCTATACAAATTAGTCAACTTCGTGTGGCAGTTTTCCTAAGTTTGCCTACTTTAATAAAAAAAGCGTAATTTCCCCTTACACCTCATGAATGAGGTATGGGATAGCTGTCGCGTTGTTGTGAATTAACACGCCTTTTCTTTTTAGATTCACAACTAACGGCACCTACTTGTTTATCGACGAATGCGAACGTCACTGTTTGAGAAGCTCTTATTAGACAGGCCGATTGACTCGACACTAATACTGCACTAATACTAATACTGCTGCGAAGTTCTTTTAAGATGACTGAAGCCAGGAGTAGAACCTGTGATCTCCCGCATGGTAGTCGCGTGTTCTAACCACTATGCCACGGCCGGTCCCTGCTAACTGGCAAAGATTAACATTCAGCAGCTTCCCGCGTTAAAAGTCATGAAAGACATTTTTGGATAGTGGGATAGACTAGGACTAGTACCAAATATCTTAATTTAAGTTTAACTATTCCTTTTTCGTCTTTTCTTCAATTAGCTTAAAAATTGCACCGGTTGAAAGTGTGCCTGTCCACTCAGCTGTCTTTCAACTATCGTTCGTTTAGACACAAACCAGCATGTTGTCAAATGAATTCTTTTTTTTAACAACAAAGGCAATTTTTTTTTATAATAAAAAGTATAAATAGATTGCTTGTATATATATTAGTACTTCCCTACAAACTAAATGCCTACAAAGATATTTTACCATATGTATTTGTGCGATTTAGCTAAAACTAAACATAGTGCATATTTCACTTCAAAGAACTCGTTTTGCTCTTTACAATGCGCAGAATACAATTTCCCATTCACATGCAAAGTCAGCAAAAAAAAAAACACACATATATTCATTTCATTCATGACAAGCAAACTGTGCAACATATTCGGTTAAATGTAGGCATTTCACATCGTTAGCACACAATACCGACAACGGCTGTTGGCCAAATTTTAAATTGTTGCAGCATGTGCATATTGTGTGCTGCTGCAACAACAGACGTGCGCGTGTATACTCTAATATGTTAAAAGCTCAAATATTTATATCTTAGTTGGCTATAACTCAAGCAGGCAGGGCAGTAGGCTACACCAGATATTTAATTAAAAATTCCTGGGATGTAGTGAGCGGCTATAGAGAAATATTAATAAAAAATAAAAGGTGCATGGAAATAACGTATGAAAGTGGTGTGCTATTCAAAGTCTGAATCACAAAAAATCATGTTAACTTTAAATAATGAAGAAAAAACCCACAAAATACCTTCCATGTACACAGTGTCTATTTCAGAATAATACATCGATCAAATACTCAAAAAACTTAGAGCCCTTTTTAAACTTAAATCCACAAATAAAAAATGTCACTTAACTCTCATTAGCTTATTTCTTTATTTTTCTATATATGCCAAATGGAGTCAACATTAGTTGTTGGAATTTGCGGCATTCGTATTTATATTATTAAAAGTGGGTGCAATTTCCGTTGGCAAACGGCTCGCTCTGCTTGTAGAATATCTGATGATATTGTCATAAATTATTATCTTCTTAACACGGTGAATCACAATATAAAATGCGTCTCTCGTTATTTCCTCCAAAGTCTGGGTCAATATTTGAATTTTTTATATGTAAATGACATTTATGGCGGCAAATCTGATAACATGCAAGTTTTTTCATCATTTAAATTACTGCTTTAAGTGCATGCCAATCCTTTATGGCCATAAAGCTTAATATACGGTTATTTTTAAGTAAACGGGGTGGTAATTTATAACAGCGATATTTATATGTAGTAGTAAGAATAAAAAGAATTATACAAAGTATCTTCTTTGTGGAAAAAAAACTCAATGTTCACTAGTGAACCCTGGAATAAATTGGCTATAAGTAAGAGACCCACAACAGTTGTCTGATTTTAATTATTTTTTAACATTAACAGCATAGCGGCGAAAAACATCTCAAAAGTCACTTTTTGCAAAATCTCTAGCATGTCTCAAACACCAAATCAACCGAATTTATGCATGTTATCGCCCTCTGCACTTAAACTGCACTTAGAAAGTGTTAGTCAGTGAAAGAACGTTGTATGTTATTAACAAAATTGCAGAATGTTATCCTTCAAAAACGATAAGTTTTAGCAGATTTTGGAATAACCAAAGTTTGAGCACTATTGCACTATGTTAACAGTGCCACTTGGGCCTATAGTTACGTATGGGAGACATAACTCAAGAACGACTAGTCCAATTTTGGTAAAATAAAAATCCGAAATTCAAGAATTAAAATTCATTTATTCTGTTCGTATATAATTTTTCTGCATAATTTCGGTACAATAGAAGTACATTTTGGTACAATTACAATACTTTTTGGCGTAATCAATAACTTTCTAGAACAATTAAATTTTAATATGGTAGAATAAAAGCTCTTTTTGCAACAAGTCAATTACTTTTCGGCGCTAATAAGTAATTTTTGTTACAAAAAATGTACAACATAAGTGATTTTTAGTACAACATGAAACACATACGACAGACGGTGTCTATTAAAGGAATACTCAATCCAAATAATACTTACTTACTTACTTACTTAGCTGGCACTTATTTGCAATCCCACTGGATTATATACCGCACGTAGAATAATATTATAAACGCTTCGATCTTCTGCGTTTCTTTTTCAGTTAGTCACACCAAGTCGTCCATGCGTACAACATGACCTAGCCCCGGCAACCGCTGCACAGTTCGTACAGTTCACGATTCATACGACGAACTGATTCATCCGCTTGTGTCATATCTAGGGCGACCCATTTTCAGCACGAAAAAAAAACGGTTTTCAATACTTAAAAAAGCATGAAAACCCCTTGAAATAAGCACGATAGATTTTATTTTCAGCATTTATTATTTTTTTTGATTTATTGAAAAACAAACAAAAAATAATTTCACTTCTATTAAAAAGGAAATTAAAAACAATAAGTAAATTAACAAAATTATTCAGTCGGGTATTCATATATAGAATGTAATTTTCAAACCGAAAAAAATATCAAAGTGAGGATTATACCTTAGACAATATCGCGATTACAATTAAGCACTAATTGCATTTTTAAGTTTTTTAAGGTACAATTTTTACGCTGGTTTGTAGAAAAATTTCCATATATAGAAAAGACACGTCACACGATGAAACGGGAGCGTATTTAAAAAGTGTTAATTTAGCACACGAAAACTTTCCGATAAACGCACTTGTTGTTTTGGAATTTTTAAAACTAATATCGTTAATTTTAGTTATTTTCACTTTTTTTAAATAATTTTTATCAGATAGTTTTTCTTTGGCATGTTGAATTGATTGTATTGTTTTCAAGCTTTCATGCTCTTAAAGTTAGTTTTTATGAAGGACAAGTCGGATTTCAAATTTTCACTAGAAGAACATCTTTGCTTTGTCGCAATGTCTTCCAAACTATTTAAATAGGGGCAAAAACAGCATAAAATGCACAAAGTATGTAAATAAGCAAGATCGCATGAAATCATTAAATTAAGCAGCATCAGCAATATTCAGCATATGCTGAAAATTGGTCGCCCCAGTCATATTCAAGGATTGTGAACCATACATCAAGACAGGTAGAACCAGTATCTGGAGTAGCTTTTTTTTGTTAATGGCTGAGCTTAGGTAGATTATAGTGGCGGATCTTAGGTTTATTATATATGTCAACGTTCACGCAGCTTCCCAAACGAGTAGATTATTTGTTCGTTGAAACAAATAACTTGGTTTTGTCCTCGTTCACCATTAGACCCATTTTCGCTGATTCCTTTGTTATACTTGAAAAGGCTACAGTTACATCCCGCAGTTTTCGAACGACGATGTCTACGATGATTTTTGTTGAATATCGTGCCACTCGTGTTTCCTGCAGCTTTCCTCCTTATCATCTCGTCTCGTAAAGAATGACTCCGTAGGAGCATTGCCGATCTTCATTGAAGACTTCGTGTTAGTAAGCGTCATTCCGCAAACACACACACACTTGGATCACCTTTTTTCAGCACAGGACATAATACACTTAAATTCCAATCGTCGGGCATGCACTCTTTAAGCCAAACCGTGCATAGGGGCTGGTGCATACTCGTTATCAGCTCCTCACCACCGGACTTGAAGAGCTCTGCCGGAAGTCCGTTATTGTTTTTCAGCCGCGATATTGCTCTTTCTACCTCGGCTTGACTTGGTGGTGGGCAATCTAAACCGTCGTCGACAATTGGCGTGAAGCTTTCACGTGCGCTGCCTTCTGGAACCAGGAGTTGCTGGAAGTGTTCTCTCTCTCCTGTCCTTACAATAGGGGAGCCTATTACCGTAGCCTTTTGCTCTTACTTTCTGGTAAAATTTTCGGGTCTCACCTCTATCCCTGTATCGCTCTATATCCTCATTGTCCCGTTCCTTCATCTGATGTTTTTTTTCGCTTAAATAGCTGCCTGTTTTACTTTCTTCTTGTGCCGTTCGCTAACAGCACGGGTTACAATTGACTGTAGCGTTGCCCTATAAGCAGCATCCTGTTCCTCAGACGCTATGCGACATTCTTCAACGTACCAGGATTCGTCTGAGCGCCGTTTTTCATATCCTAGCACGGTTGTTGCGGAGGTTGCTATGGATTGCGTAATTTGCTGCCACTGTGTATCGGGAACGTCAGAAGTAGAGGCGTTGTGTCGTAGAAGTTGGGAGAGCTGGTTGGAGTACGCAGTAGCTATCTCTGGGGTTTGCAGCTTCGCGATGTCCAGCTTTCTTTGTGTTTGGTTACGTGCGTTGTTCGCTCTGCTCAATCTTGTGCGCACCTTGGCTGCAACCAGGTAATGATCCGAGCTATTATTAGCACCACTGTTCAAACGCACGCACATGCATGCCTACCATCAATTACCACATGATTAATTTGATTTTTGGTGTTTTGATCGGGGCATAGCCAAGTTGCCTTGTGGAAATCTTTGTGCCGGAACTGGTTTCATTCACTACCATGTTCCTTCGCGCTTCGAAGATAACCAGCCTAAACCCGTTGTCTGATGTGTCGGTATGCAGGCTGAATTTACCGATCGATGGACCAAGAACATCTTCCCTTCCTATGATTCCATTAAAGTCTCTCAGAACAATTTCAAAGTCTTGGCCAGGGCAGCGGTCGTATGTTTCCTCGTAAAATGCTTCTTTAGTCTCATCGTCTTTATCATGAACACAAATCAGCGTGATGTATGCGATCACTCACAGGATTGAATCGCGAGACAAGATGTCTGAGTCTACAAATCCACATCCAAATTCGTGCTTTTCGGCATGACAGCTGTAATAGATGTCCCAATTTTTACGTCGCGAGCATTCTTGTCCTGTCCATCTCATCTCCTGGATGTCGGTGATGTCAGCCTTGTATTATTAGAGGACATCCGCCAGTCCCACTATCTATAGAGAGTCCAGACGTTCCAGGTGCATGTCCTTAAATCGTGGTCCTTATTTCGTTTGTTTGTTTCGTTTATTTCCGTATGATACATTTTGTTTGTCATGTTTTCATAGTCAGTAAAGAATCTGAAGGCGGGTGGCTAGCCCAACAATCAGGGTTCGTCGCTCACTATTAGCCACCACGAAGTAGGTTGTGAGTCGGCTTGAGCTGCAAGATTTACTTTACATCCCCAGCGGCACCCAATTACAAACAATTTTAAAAATTTTGTATGAAAAGCGTAATTCTCTTCAAAGTCTGAGCAGTGAGTAATCGATAGAGCAATCAATTTAAATAAGAACCGACCGTTACATGATGTTTAGAACTTAAAAAAAAACCTACTTTCCCATTACAGACCATAAATGAGGTATGTGATAATATCTCACGTTGTTGTGAGTTAACACGTTTTATATTTTTAGATTCCCAACTAACGGCACTTATTTGTTTATCGTCGAATTCGAACGTCATTGTTTGATAAGCTTTTTACTAGACATGGCTATTGACTAGACACTATAGATACTGCAAAGTTGCTGTCGACAACATCGAGGGGGCCGGCAATGAAAGAATAATTTAGATGACTGGAGACAGAAATGGAACCGCCTGATGGTCGCGTGTCCTAACCACTATGTCTCGGCCGGTTCCATCCAGCTTCAGCTATTGTATGGTAGGGTCGGGTCTCTCATTTACATTTTTTTGAACAATGGGTCAAAACGTCAGGCAATGTTTTGGCATTCAAATGGTTTAAGAGAACATGGTCTGCCACAAATGATACCCCAATATTGATTCCCTTAAGGCTGCTTTGATGAAAGCTGTAGCCAATTTTGCAATGGACGCAGTGTGTGCTGCTATTGATGGCTGGTATGTGGATCTTAAGGCGTGCATGAATGACAGAGACGAATATTTTGAATAAGTAATAGTTTTTTGTATACAATTTATATCAATAAATAAATAAATATGATAAATTTGATCAAAAACATTTTATAGATAAATATGTATGTAACACTACTTATGTCCCTACTAACTATAGTACCGTTATATTAAAAATTCCCTTTTTCACCAACAACCGAATTTTTTTTTTTAGTAAAAACCTTGAGCGGACTTTTTTTAAACAAATTCTTATCAGTTGTTTCTTGAAATGTTCTACATTTCCTCGAGAATATTTTCAATTCTTTGTGACATGTTCGTTAAGCTTTGTAAAGAATGCGGTGTATACATTATATAATCCAGACTCTATGTTCAATTTCAAGTAAAGAGACTAAATTGTTCACTTACAGCTGCTCTTATACGATCTATGTTTTAGGGATCCAGTAAAGTTCTAAGATTATCATTGTTGGTTCATTACCCTGTCAGCACAAACTTCTGCGCTTATTTTTTTATCAATGGGATCGATGGAGTTTCATTTCTATGCTATATGTTGTAATGGGAGCAATGCTATCTTATCGCTATAGTCAACAAATTCTTGATTTAAAAAAAACTAGTGAACGGACTTTTGATCATCTCTGTATTTAGCTAACGTGACAAAAAATTGCATTTTGCCTATGTTTTTTAATGCAATTACACGTCTAAACCATTCTTTTAATTCTGTTGCTTTGATCACAATCTTTTATATACATAGTACAATTTTTATACTATAGATGGCGACGAGCAGATTTCTGGCCAATAATTATGTGTGATCCACTTGCTTATTTAATTCGTTTTAGATATAAAAATATTTTTATTTTGATTGAAATTATTATAAATATTATCAAAGGACGATTCCTGACATTATTTATATTATCTTTATTTTCAGGTGGTCTGTCTCTCGATATCGCTGTATGATGCTCATTGGCTGATTGGTGTTTAAACTATCGTCGAAGATTTCTAATAAAGCAAGACATTATTCGATAATTTTGCTATACAGCTAACAGTAAATACCAACATTCAAACTGATTAGGCACCCTAAAGACGAAGAAAAATTACAAATTCTTATGTTAGCCTTTTTTTATAATATTAGCGCAAAAGCTACCAAAGTTCTACAAGGACTTTATGGCCAGCAATGACATACCAAAGTTAAACTTTCGATACTTTCTACGAAATATGTTAAGGGTTTAATCGGTATCCTTCGTTGTCCAACATAAACTATTATAAAACAAGCATTTAATTAACTGCTCCTTGTCCCTTTTTTGAAGGCTCAAAAATCTCTAATCAAAAATTCGTAATAAATATCCCCCCTCTATCCAACATAAATCTCATCTTTATTTTCGACAAAAATTCAATTATTAAACAAAAAACGCCCTTTACCGCTTTGTCGAAGTTATCAAAATTAACGCAATTTTTTTCTTTTGTTTACTCGGTTTTAAAACATTTTCACGTATTCTTTCCTCCGCGCAATCTTGTTTATGTCCTGTTTAAAAGTTAATCCCGCGTTTAATGCGTCATGACATCAACGTAAAATTTACCGTTTAACATCTACGACATTGCCGCTTTTATGATTTTTAGGTTTTATCGTCGTTGTTTTATGGTCGATTCCATGTGGGATCATGACTTTAATGAAAGAAAAGACCAACAGCAGCCATAGCAGTGTATCAAACAGCAGCAACAGCAACAATAATAGTGACATATACCTTAACAACAACAACATCAGCAACAGCAGCAATAAAAACTCCAACAGCAGCCGAAACACCAGTAGCAACAGCAATAGCAACACCAGCAGCAACATAACCAACGCCAACATTACCAGCAAAGGCAGTAGTAGTGACAGCCATCAGAATCATAGTCTAAGCAACGTGATTGTAAAGGATATGCGCAAAAACGTTTCGGTACAGGTTGATAGTGATTTTGCTTTACTTTTACCCAGTGGAGTCTATGAAATAAAGAAAATGGAACCCCGATCCAAGATACGAACAATTATCGTGTTCTGTCTATTTTTGGCGATAGCTGGCATCATTGGATTTGGATACTTTTGTCAAGATCAGGTAGGTGGAAAAGAAATTATTTAGAAATAATAAAAAAAAACATTGGGATATAATTTTAAGTAAAATTTTAAGTCATTAACATTTTAACGGTCACAAAATCATAAAAAAATTTTAGTCATCAAATTTTTTATAAACAAATTTTTATCATATGCATTTTAAAGATCTAACATTTCTATGTATTACTTTTCTGACGTCAATGTGTAGGCGTCAGTATACTATTAAACTACATTTGAATATCTCCATATAAATTATATTTTTTTCGTACGTCTCTTCCTCCTCAACTGTTATATAATCTTAAGGTGTCATAATGACACAACAAAGTTGATCTCATAAATCAGTTAGGAGGTGCAAGCAAACCTATTGAACAGCTTCGTTTTATGGTTTTCTTCACAAAATCATTTAATTAATGCTCTCCAATCTATTGTTTTGTGGTCTATACAAATAGTAATTGCTAGATTTGGTTTTGTGATTGGAACCACAAACTGTTCGTTTTTCTACCTACCCAACTTGATATGGTGTAAACTGAAATGTGAATTTGTGGTTTTTAATTTAAATTTGAATGGTGGCATAGTACAGCGAATGGTTTTTGTGCTGTGTGTGTTTGTTGGATATCTGATATTCTGAGTGCGAGAGAAGAAATCAAATCTTTCAAACGTACATATGTGATAGAATCAAAGCGTTGAAGGCCGTTGCTGTAATAGTGTAGCAATCTAAGATTAATTTACATTTTAAGTTTTGATTTGATGATGTAGTTTAAGTTTTACTGATACAATATAGGGGCAGTGGTGCTGCTTCATCATAACATAGTATTGTGTAAAATATATAAAAAAGGGGGAGGAATAATTAAATTTTATATTATTTATAAACCATAGTTAAGTGTTCATGCCTTAGGTCAAAAAATTTAGATTTCCCACGAAATCTTTGACTTTTAGACTTCCCCTTTTTGTGTTATCAACTAAATTCGGAAATATATATTTCATTGTATATTAATGTATATGTTATGTCATAAGTGTATGGCTTGAATACGTCACAAGTGTATAAATTAAATAATAATTATAAACACTTGAAGATTCTTGCTAAATGTGATAATGAGCGCGGGGCCAAATACGTGTCAATCTAATTCTGCTTAAACTGGTATTATTGCTGTGGGCTGCAAAGTGAACCACAAAATTGTTCGTATAATTTTAATTATATTTATTTTGTTTATTAGCACGTTATCTAGGAAATTTCACTATCATTCATCGGAATCTGGTAATATGTCTATTTATCATTTAGCACTTGCGCGTTTGATTTTGCAATTATTTACAATGCGTGAGCTTTAAATCGTATCTATCACATATTTCAAACGAGATGATGGAAGGGTACACAAAACAATAGTTTTGGGGGACTGGGGGAGGTTGAACTACGCTATCGACTAGAGGTGTACTTCGTTAGTTAATGGGTTGGGAGGTGGTGTATGACATATAGTTTGTTTATGTAATGTGTAATTTTTTTGTATAATTTTTGGAATTATATAATTTTCTTCCTTTTGTTTAGTTGAGGTAAATGTAGTCGATATGGTTGGGAAGAAATTAAACTGTTGTTGGTGATACAAATTTTAAAAGAATATGTTGCACTTTTGTAGAATGACATTTTAAATTGCTGCGTTTTAATATTATATAAAAAAAATAAATTAAAAAACATCACAACTAACGGCACCTACTGTTTATCGACGAATACGAACGTCACTGTTTGAGAAGATTTTACTAGGCATGCCGATTGACTCGACACTTATACTGCGAAGTTGTGCCGACAACATCGAGGGGGTCGGCAATGAAAGAAAAATGTAGATCACAGGAGTCGAACCTGGAATCTCCCGCATGGTAGTCGCATGTTCTAACAATCATGCCACGAGGGCGGGGCCACGCCCACTTGATCTATTAAAAAATGAAAATACCCTATTTTCACCCACGACATCTCAGCTACATTCTGTGAAATTTTCACATAGATCGGTCAAGCCATTTCGAGTCTATATGGTACTATAAATTGCAAACAAACAAAGGAAAACTCATTTTCACATATATATATTTATATATAGATTTGACTTTTGACCTCTTTGGGACACAGCTTCGAGCTGTCCGATTTTGCTCAAAGTTTGACCATAGCGGTTTTATAATAACTGACACAATATTCCGCTGCCACCCTAATGGCCATAGAGGTGCCTTTAACAATATGGAACCCCGCTGCATTATGATAGTGTTCAACAGCCTACAAATCAACTCATAACATGTATAAGCAAACTGAATCGTAACATGCTACAGAAAAAAACTGTTACCTCAAAGCTAGGAAATCACACTCTCACTAGGAGGCTGACTAGAGGCAAACCACAAGGCGGAGTATTGTCGCTGCTACTGTGGAATCAAGCTGTCAACAGCGTTCACAAATAGCTGGAGTCGGAAAACTTCACGATAATAGCGTACTCGTCGTCTCGAGGATAACTATATTAGACCAGGAAACCGACCCCATATACAATTTTTTTCCAAAGGCGAAAGCAAATATTAAAGATCACCTCGAGATAACTTAAAAAAAAACATTTTCCTATCCCTCCCCCTAAAATACAGCCAAAATGGGTTTTTATCGATCCTTCTTTGTTTGTGCCTTAATTGTAACACACAAGATATCGTTGTATAGGTCACGACGATTATTAAATATGTCCTCTAGACGCATGGCATCATTTTCTAATGAGGTTTTCATACAAATTAGTTTCTACCCCTAAAATACAAAAATATTTTTTGCACGATTAAAGCCCTTTAAAAACCCAGAAAATTTTGCTTTACAAGTATAGAGTTTTATTCAAAAACAAGAAAGTTACGTATTTTGTTTGCATTATTATCGCAAATTACTGCATACCTCGACTAGAAGGACAATATCCTGACAAATTGAAGCGCCATCAGGAGACATAGCGCGAACCCTAATAAAACAGAGTAAGTACTGTTCAGTCGGAAATCGCCAACAGCATCCATTTGGAAAATAAACAACACAACCTCTCCGAAACGTCGAACTACCGTGGCTCATTTTGGACAGGAAGCTAAAATGGAGACAGATCATAAAAAGAAGATTCAACAAGGCACTCATAGCTTTATGCACATGCTTCCGCCTGAGAACTTAAATCCAAGGTTACACTTTGGATTTACAACGCTTTAGTGAAGCAAATACTACAAAATGGCTCGTTAGTTTGCTGATAGGTGAATTCGGCAAATGGATCATGTTCAACGTTCTTCTTGTCTCCTAATATCCCAATGCTAGATAACGACCCCCTCTAATGTACTACCACCTTATCTGAGCTGCAAATGTTCCGCCCTCAAAGCAGCCATTCGACTAATCAAGATAGAAAATTTTCATCCCTCTATCAGACAATCAAGGATCCTGAACCGGATCAATATCTCACTTGAAACTGACTACTTGCTTTGTGCACATTCCCTATGAAACCAGAACGACCTCAAGAAAGAAGAGGACAGATAACACAAGGGAACAAGGTATTTGTTGTTAAAGAACTGAATACTGGTTTAAAGGTAATTTTGGACGCTGAATCCAAATCTGCACTTGGTTTTTTTGTATCAGCTCGACTTTTCGCGATATACCGTTATGTCCAAAACTAAGGCACTTCCACTACAAATATTTAAATAACTTGAAAACGGTTCACCATATTCAATTAAAAAAAAAATGAAACTCGTCGACAAAATTATCTTTAATCCGTGCTTACATTGTTTTTAATTTGGCCTAGTAGTTTCAGAGATATCGTTGTAGTTTGAAAAATGTTTTTTAAAAATTCATAAAAAAAATAATGCAACAAAAATCACAGTGTTGGTCTTAAAACATTTAGTTTAATATAGTTTGAATCAAATGAGCTATATTTTATTGAAATCTGTGCACAACTTTTGATTTTGTCAACAATTTACTGAGATAACTAAATTTACATAAATCGCGATTTCCATACAGAAATAACATTTATTAATATGTTTGTGAATGTATAACTCGAGCAAACCTTAACGGATCGTTATAAAGTATTTATATTTTTTTTAACGAACTTATGGAGGCAAAACTATAAATAAATTTTAAAATTTGTCATGATTTTTAAAAATACAAAATTTTAATTTTTTTTTGGGTAGAAACAAGAAAATACGAAAAATCTGTTATCACCGAACTTTGCATAACTCATTCAATTTTCAATCGATTATTATGTACATACATGTTATAGAAAGCTATTTTAATATGATATTCAATAAAGCTAATAAAAACAACAATTTGCCCCCAACCGATTAACTTTCAGCTTTTTTGAATAAAACAGCCGTTGCTCAGTCATTTTTTTTGTGATATTAAAAAATTTGATTTTTTTCAAAGGTAACAATGATATCTTTAAAAAAAAAACAAAATTTTAAAATCCGGCTTATGAAAAAAAAATTATGATTTTTTGAACTATAATTTTTTGGAAAAAAGTCGAAAATACGATTAGTACCTGTAACTTAAAAATTCGAGCTGATGGAGAAAAATGGAGATTAGATTTGAAATCAGCGACCTCAAATTAGTAAAAAACTGCTATAGAATTCCAAAAAACACTCAAAAAGTTCAATTTTGTTCCCTTGTGTAATAATAACGCTATATATGGACCACTAACATCTTTATTGATGGGTTCAAACTGGATGACAAGGTCGGCAGCGGTATGTACTCCGCGACTCTAAGCCTGCGTATAAGATCAATAATTCCAGATTACTACAGCGTGATTAACAAGAGAAAAGGAATACAGGAGAATTTTCTCCTTTTCACGGAGAGTCTAGCTGCGGTAAACTCACTGAATTCATGCAACACCATATAAATAGTGGTCAGTGCTCGCCTGAAATCTCTTAACGAGATATCTAGAACTAACAGAGTTCTGTTTACGTGAATACCTGGTACCACAGGCGGATATTCTCCATTTCACGGACAGTCTAGCGGCGGTAAACTTACTGAAGTCCTGCAACACCATATTAATTGTGGTCAATGCCTGCCTGGAATCTCTTAACGAGATATCCAGGAGTAACAGAGTTCTGGTACCGTGGATACCGGATGAAGAGTCCCAACAGGGCTCAGCCCTGCAGGAAAGCGACGTTAAACATGTAGCACCTTGCCCTAAAGCTACGGGTAAGAGTATTATCTGAAATTCAATGTTAAAAACTGCAAACGACGGATTGAAGAATGGGGAAAACTGTAGGAAAGACGTGTATAAGGAAAGGGACCATATTAGGAACATTTTTAACTACCTAACGGGATTCGCATCGAAAAGCGAGTGCATCTACTGTGGGAATAAAAGCAGTGAACCATCTACCGACCATATTATATCGTCAGCAGAAATGCAAAAGGGCCTTGCAATAAAAAGTACGATTTTGTCTTGTTTTTTCTGCCATATATATATAAATTAGAACCTCCATCAGCATCAATCTTTCACACATATATATTTTCCAAATGTAGGTCATTTATGGGAGGTACCAGATGGGTTGGTTCTGGAAAATATTATTGCTAGTAAACTTTCATAGAGGTCAGTGAAGGTTTATTTGAGTTATGTTACCCACCCGCCATCTAGACAGATGGACATGTCTCAATCGTCATAAAAGTCCTAAAACGAATATATATATACTCACCCCATGGGTGACGATATGAAAAGGTTAAGAGATGACCTTAAGGTAAGATAAGGGCTTATATATATTAATAGCGAATATTATAATTGAATAAAACCAACTGACAGTTTCTGTATAGAAAGTGTGGGTGTATGAGATATATACTAAAGGTGGGGTGACCACACCCATTTTTGCAAATATCAAATCTGGCTATAGACTATATTTGGGAAATTTTGTTGCTATGTCATCATTCGTATTGGAATGGTGAATTTTGGCTTCTTTAAGGTAAAGAAGGTCACACAGTGTGGCGGTAGAATTGGGGTATGGCTCTGGCTAAACGACCCAAGCAAGGATTATGCAATTTGGTGTAGATTTCCCCCTTGCGAATACCATATTCCGACATTACTAGAATTGCCATTGAATGGAATCCTTAGGGCAGTCGCAGAAGAGGACGTTCAAATCACACTTGCCGACGGCTGCTGATTTAAACAAATCTTGGAACGAGCTGAAAACTTTTGCATCAGACAAACAGGAATGGAACGCAATCGTTGAGACCCTATGCTACTTATAGGAACAACAGGAATTTATATATTCCCTCTAATGAAGTAGACTTTGGCAAATAAGGGATTTTGAATACTCAAATTGGAGGCAGAAAAATTGGGCGTGACACTGAAACAGATTAATAAGCATTCTGACAAACCGACTGGTGCTAGGATCACGAAATTTAGTGTGTATGTTTCTACTATAGCGTACCCATAAATATGGTTTCGATATTAGGTGGTTATTGGCTGATTGACTTAACATCGCTCATCATATACCGTTCGCTAAAATGGGACTTTTTTGAAATTCCTACGGAAAGGGGAAAAAACGGGAATATCTGTCTCTGCCAAATATCTTTTGTTAGAAAGCTGCAATTTTCAATACGAAGTTTCGGGCTATTAAGCTTGTAGAATTTGTGGTCTCATGTAAAAAAATGTGTCTTATGCTAAATTTTGTTTCTTTTATAAGACACGATTTTCGTTTCATTAAAGTTGGTGGCCAATAAGCTGTTGTTAGAGGTTATTAATTTGTTTCATTTATTTGATTTTTTTAAATGCAATCGCCAAATGTTATCCTTATACGTGTATACCGTTGTACTTTTTTCATTGTATTTAATTCGTAATCGTTTTTAAGCGTAAGGTTTTATATTGTTCTGCTAAGGTCTGAAGTTCATTGAAATATCCATATCATCCGCAAGCTGTAAATCATTTTCTGACTTTGTTCATTTGCATAACTCACAACAAAGGTGAAAGGTTCTAATTAAACGCTTAAGTCTCTGAATTGAATTCAAACCAGTTGATATTACAGTTACTGTCTTTCGTGTGGAAGCATCTGATATAATACTTGAATTTGTATAATCAAATACTGCTGTTGAAAAAGTTTATGAATATAATACATACAATTTTATGTGCTTTTGTTGACGATCGGTTTATATTTCGTGATATAAAAAACGTATTTGACATTATGCTTTGTGGTATTGGGTTTACACAAATTTTAATAAAAGTTCCTTTTTTAATAACCTTTTGCATAGGAATGGTGGTGCTTTTAACCGCATGTCTACGACTGTAACTCAATTCTGCCACAATAATAAACTATAACATATAATAAATACTCTAGCATAGCTCACTTTTAAACAATATCAGTTGTAATATAACAAAACAGGTTATAGATAAAATAACGATTAACGATTGTAAATTATCAAACAAACATCAATTAAATCATACTGAAAAAAAATCACCACAAATCACTTGAAAAACCACAATTGGGTCAATAAGTTCTAGAAGCAACTGCACATATTTCCTGGCGCCAATATACAAGTTATTTAGATGTAAACAACAACAAAATGTTGGCTGTTTACTTTTGTTGTTTGTATATTTTTGGCACATAGTAAATCCCTGCTTGCATATATCCATAAAAAGGTGCGTACACCATATATATCTATAAATAACTTGTGATAGTTTAAAACCAAAACTGCCAAAACGACTTGCTCGCAACCTCTCACTCTGGTGGCTGCAGAGTTCTTTTTTTAGGTCATTCCGTAAATACCCGAAATAGTTCAACAAATAGTTTACTCTGTGCCAGTGGGAGATGCTGGCTGAGCCATTTGTTTCCAGTTCTGAATAAACATTTGAAATGTAAACAAATTGTTGTTGTTGTTAACAGAGGAGTACACAAAATAAACATACAAATATCTCGTAACTTGTGTACTGTACAACAATAAGCAGCAAAAACAATTCTAAAGTTTATTCAACTGTATCGAATATCGAGTTTAAATAAATGCGCGCAAGATTTATGGTAATTGCTAATTTTGGCAAATTTCTTTGTTTTTCGTTGTATCAATATACACGTTTTTCTTATTGGGTTAAATGTATTGAGTATTTTGTGCACAAAATTTATTTGTAATGAAGAAGAAACCATGATGAGTTTGACGGCGCTTTCGCAATCTTCGTCACGTGCTCTGCAATTATTTGCTTTGACACGACCCATCTGTTGTATGAGTGCCCTTAATCTGAAGTGTCCTGTCTGAATGCCAACCAATGTGCTCAGTTCGGACTTGCTCAGTTTCTCGTCTTGGTTGCTTCGTATTTTTTCCGTAATTTTGGGAGAGTTTTGTTCACTCGGACTGAGGAGAGAGGTTTTTGGTCTTTTATACAACATTCCACTAAGTGTCTTAGCCTCCTTCGGCCTAGAGCGGCACAGTTATAAAGAAGATATTGTACCGTCTCGGACTCCACCCCGTTCTCACACAAACACATCAGAAGTCCGGTACTGGGTCTAACCGTGTCGTAAGTTAAGGCCTTAATTGCCCTTCGGTAATTTCATCTTCGGCTATGCTGAAGCTCAGATTATGCTCATAAATAAAGCGAAATACAATCAAAGTACACAAGACAGAGCAAATTATAACAAGAAAACAAACTAATGCCCAGAAGTTGCAATATACGATCATAGAACTGAAACTCCTCTTGCAAGCACAACCAACAAGACATTGAACTTAAATGAAACTAACAACTACAACAAAAAAGCCAACTCATTATGCATCTACAAAATAGAATGATAATGATAAAAATCTTCTATTACGCCAAAACGAAATGTAATAACTTCATACAATAATTCCAATACCATCCTCCAATCAACAACAACAATGGTTGCCCATTGTAAGCTACTGGTTAATGTCCGAACTTGGCAATTGATTCCCCTACACAAAGAAGAGCGACAACAACTCAACAATAATCAAAGGAATTCACTAATCTCCCCATGTTGCCGTCTGTTTGTCTGTCTGTGTTAGTCTCCCATCCATTTGCAGAGCTCGTCCTTCTAATTGAGCGGCTTAGTTTTTGAACTCTAAAGTTTTGTCCATTTACTTCAATCTCCCCGGTCGTTTTGTGCTGCTGCGTAAGCGAAATATTTATTTACAAATCTGATAAACTTAAAAGAGATTATGAAGAGCAGTGCCGGGAGGGGAGGGAGTGAAAATAAAGGAAAAAAATATTGTTGTTTATAATCTTTGAATGGAACATTTAATTGAGCCTTAAACAGGAGGACAAAGGGAGGAGACGACAACGACAACAAGAAAGAGGATTTCATTTAATATATAAAGCAAAAAAAAAAAAACTGCTGTGCTTAAATGAAATTGGTTTAAGAAGACAAATCAGACAACACAACGAAATGATATTAAGGCATAAGTTAGCTATAACAAATATTGCTAGAGTAGTGAACGACGTTGCATGAATTAAATGTCGCAGAAGTTGTGAACAAATATCATAATGACTGTAAAAACTTGTCCAGAAGGCTTTTAAAGTAGAACTTAAAAAAAAGAAACGCATTTTGGTGTTAGAGATGCTTTTGGCATACGAAGAGTATTGCTGATGGCAGTTAAAGTTTGAACCATTGCTAAAAGGGATTTTATTGGAGTTATAATCGGTGCGACAAATAAGAACATAACTATAAATCATGTAGTTAGCATTTGCTTCAATTGACTTTTTAGTGACAATTAAGTTAATATTGGTAAAAAAAGAATGTTTGTAACTAATTGGACAATGTAGTTTTATGCAAATTGACATTTCCATAGACTGGTTTGTTAATTTTTTATTCCAAGTCTGTCAACATGGTAACAGATGGAGAAATACTTAAATATAAAATGGTTTAAAGAAATATGTAAGATGTAGGTATAAATAAATTTCCAGTCCCAAGTTAAGTAATATTTTTGGCATTATCGCTTCATCTTTTGCTTAAGTGTTTAATTACTTACATCCAAATTAACCAGAAACACTATATGAAATGCAAAGAGCTTCTGCCTTTTGTTAGTTAGTTAGGTGTTGATAGATCTCTTTCATCTGGTCCATCCAGCGAAGCTTTGGTCGCCCACACCTGCGACACCCAGTTTGTTGCCAAAGACTTTTCGAGCTGAAACACTTTCATCCAATCGTTCGACCAGATGGTGGGCTCCACCTAGAGTATACAAACATTCGACTTTTTCGAAAAACCGGTTCCGGTTATATTCAAAGTTAACATTATTTCAAAAACTCGGTTTTCGAATACCTAATTAAGAAAATTCGATGTCAGATGTCTTCAATGAAATTTAACGATGATTTTTGTTGTGGAACATTTACAACCTTCTATTTGGACTGCTTACGTGTCATTTTCGTCCTTATTTAAAGAAAAGTCAGAAAAGTGTCGTAAAATGGGACTTTGGAACATTACAATTTTCTACAAAGATGTTGCTTACAAAAATTTTGTGGGGCTGTTCTAAGGTAAAAATCGATATCTTCAACTTTTCATGATTTTGGAAAACCGACCTTTAAAAAACCGGTTATCCGAAAATCGATATTTTGTAAAAACCTTGTTCGCCGTAAGCGAAATAATGAAAAGAAAAAGAGGGGAAATAAAACACGATAGTTTTAATAAATATACAAAAGCCAATTGCTTTATTGTTGGTAACAATTTTACCTTAGTTAATTACACAATTTGTAATTATGGTTGCATCGATATGCAGGGGATGCTGTCGATAGCGATCGATAGAGGAGCAAGTTAACTTGAAGAGTCAACAAGAGATACCAGATGAAGTAAGGTGGCGGCGACTTTAAGCATTCGTTAAGTTACTCGTTAGAATCTGTAAACACTTACAAGGGTGTATTAACTAGGAGTAGACAGATTCTAACGAGAATGTAAGGCAGGGATGGGAGTTCGAAACCCATTAATTTAATTACCACGGAAATTACGAAAGTAATGTTTTGTAATTAAACAAACCTGCTGACGGTTCTCAACAAAAAACCCGGTTTGCCGGTTTCCGGTTTTGTATACTCTAGCTCAACCCCACTTGAGTATACTACAATGCCTTAGCTGCGGCATTATTGTCATCGCTTTGAATAATTTGAGGTTTATTTGGACACATGCATCAACAACAGAACTATTGCCTGGAATGTAGGTGGAATTTCTCAACAATAGTTCTCTACCCAATTATCGAGAGAAATTTTGACATCTTTCAGCTAGGAACAAAGTTTCCCATCCGCTGGCTTCATCCATCACAAAAATCTGCTCCGAACTTTACTCACGCTAATATATTCTACAGTAATTGCAACGATAAATGTCTTTGGACAGTAGTCCTCCGAACCGTACCAGGTTCGAAGACCTAGCCGAGGCCATGCATCAAGCATTTAAAGTCGATCATAAAAACAATTCTGTAGAAACAACAACTACTGGTTCACAAACAACACGTCGTCATTGCGATCGTAAGCTTAAGTTTGAGCCAACCGTAATTATATCGGTCGAAGCTATTTACTCTCCCAAATATTGGTTAACACAAAACGATACTTTATATGCACGTGAGAAATCTGGTCTGGTCCTGGATTTTCCATTAAGATCTAATCAGCTTCTTTTGAATGGGCTTTAGTCTTGGTGCATGAACGTTGCCAGCTCATCTTCCACACAAACCAGATTTCCACACAAAGATGTCCACTATGCAATGTAGATATTACACTGCTTAAAATACAATAAACTTAATAGATCAGATGATAATCCATGGAAGACACATCTAAAGGGTTATGGAAATTGCGTGATGCGCCATGCAAATATATACCTTTTGCAGTCAAGATTCTCAGGTTGCACACCCACGCGATAGCCAATGCCTATTTCAATTACGATTTCAAACTCTGGTAACAAAATATCCTCACTCAGCGGCTTCATATTGCGCAGCTTAAGAACACTGCTGCAACGTCGATTCTTAAGTATGAAAATTCATGCTCAGACAAGACAATACTGCATCCAAAAATAATACGTTCTGTGATGAGACGATATAAGGCGAAGAAGCAGAGATAAAACAACTCTTCATTCAACTTCTATTGAGAAAAAGATAGATTGAAGATATTAACAAGTATATAAAAAAAGTGAATCGCTACATGTTTATCAAAAGGTACAATTTGGCTTTGGATTAGCGATCCATACGGATTAGAATTAGGGCCACGGACACGCAAATGGTGTTGATAATATATAGACTAAATTTTTGTACTCATTTTTGTACCTTTTGCGAAGAGCAAAGAGTTAAGCGGAAAAGGAGAAAAAATCCACGACTGACCAGATAATCACTTCACAAAATTTTAACGATGACCCATGAACTGTAGACCGACACTACTAACTTAAAGTCATGACATTGACCGACACGAAGTCTTCAGTGAAAATAGGCAAATATTTGATGAAGCCATTTTTAACCAAGCGTGGCTTTGCACAGGACGTTACTCTTTCAAGCAATATTTTCAACATCTTAATGGATATGTTCATGCGGTAAGCTGCAGTAAATACGGCTGGTATCTTCTTAAAAAAAAGTCATATACGTCGATGATATTGATATCATAGACCAGTGGATGCGGGATGTTACTTCGGCCTTTTTAAACATTAATGAGCTACTCAAAGAAGTGGGTCTGGCTTTAAACGAGTACAAACTAAGTTATTTGATTCCAAGAACAAAGAGTCTACTCCTTTGTAAAAGGAAGAAAAAAATAAGGAAATTGGGTCAAACAAAATG
This sequence comes from Muscina levida, assembly GCA_964034835.1. NCBI lineage: Eukaryota > Metazoa > Arthropoda > Insecta > Diptera > Muscidae > Muscina > Muscina levida. Next base: position 31,450,424 of record OZ035880.1, on the reverse strand, counting down.
TATCTGTAAACCAAAGTTTTACTAACACCCTCAAAATCTTGACTTACTTATCAAAAATCAAAAATCAACTAAAATCAAGCAGTCGACCTGACCTGCACCATACACTAGGTCACTCCCCACGTTCCAAATGTATGTAACACCGTGTACTTATAACTTTGAAGCAGTATGTGGGTTTATTTCCATTTGATACGTGGTATACACACATAATATTAGCCAGGAAATCCAGACACGTACGTTGATCGAAAAAGCATTAAAATGAAATAACTGTGTTTCGTCGGCGCTGAAATTTGGTAAATAAAAAAAGTGGTTGAATCTATTATGGGAGTCTTCGACAGAGAAACTTAAAACTTAATTTCCCTTTGCACCCCATGAATGAGGTATGGGATAGCTTCTCGCGTTGTTGTGAATTAACACGCTTTCTATTTTTAGATTCACAACTAACGGCACCTACTTGTTTATCGACGAATGCGAACGTCACTGTTTACTAGACACGACGATTGAATCGACGCTTAATACTGCGAAGTTGCTGTCAACAACATTCGAGGGGAGCCGACAATGAAAGAAAATTTTACTTATTTTTTTTTTTTAAGATGACTGGATCCAGGTTTGAACCTGCGATCTCCCGCATGGTAGTCGCGTGTTCTAACCACTATGCCACGGCCGGTCCCTTACAGAGAACTACAGCGAAAATTATTTCAACCCGATATCATTAACGGAGAATACCGTCATCGTTTGAGCCATGGACTTAATAACATCAAATAATCAAGGTCGTCTTAATAAAACGAATGAGATGGCTGTGACTGGTTGTCCGAATGGATAAAATTGCTCCAGCTCTGATAGTCTTTTACAATATGCTTGATCTGAGGCTCGGGACAATGGCGAACAAAACTTCGTTGCATGGGTCAGATTAAGGAACTGTTATCTAAACTTGGTAACACGAAGCTTCGTAACCATTCCATGCGTTTTTGCTTGTCTCAACGGACTGTAGATATGAATTTTTACCGAACAATCATCTTTATTGACATTATCGACACTTCGTCGAGTAGAACCCGATGCATCATTAACCCCTGGCCAAAGGAGAAGAAACCATGATCACGGGGTAATCGATGGAAGGCATGTCTTAAGTGTTATGGACGTTCGTGTGATGAGCGGTGCAAATACCGATTTAGTAGTGCTTAAAACGCTCCTAACCAAACGCAAAAGAATGCTTTACATTACAAAGCTGCATATTACCAAGATAGCCAATACCTACTCCAACCAACTCTCTCAATTACCGCAAACAAACACTTTTCATTCTGATGTTCCCGACATACAGTCAAGCCCTGGTACGATGTGGAATGTCACATAATGTCTCACGAAATGGCCGCTGTAACCCAATGGTAACCTGTCCTGTGATGGAACGGTATAATGAGAAGGGGAGAGAAATGAAACGCCTCTTCAGATGGAAAAAGTGCCTATGGAAGAAAAGAGAGTGCCATAATGAAGCCGAATTTTGATATGATGAAATCATATGCCAATGATGCTATGATCAGCGATGTTTTATTTCCAAAAGTTGAAAATGATAACATGGAAGACTTATGGTTCCAACAGAACGGTGCTTTCATTTACAATTCTGAATGACGGGATTTAACAATCTATATATATAAAAGGCTTGGGTGACTGACTGATCACTCCCCAGCCCAAACGGCTAAAGCTAGAACCGTGAAATTTAGAATGTAGGTTTATTTTATGACGTAGACGCGCACTAAGAAGGGATTTTTGGAAATTCGGACTGCAAGGGGGTAAAATGGGCGTGGCACCGCCCCATACAACTGGAATTTTAAAATGGCTGTATCTTTTAAACCATTATAGGTAAGAAGTCGAGATTTGGTACGTATATCGGTCGTATAAGAAAAAACATATTGTTTGTGGAAAGTGGGCGATGCCACGCCTCTTTTGAAAAAATAGTTATCTGGGCGAAATAAATGGACCGATTTTAAAGAAATTTTCGCTGTGTAGCACTATCTGTAGGGCCTCTATCATAGGCTACATGAAAACATAATTGGACAAAGGGGCGTGGCACCGCCCACACAAACCAAAATTTCAATCGGTCATATTTCAAAAGTTATTCGAGTTATAAATATGAGATTTGATATATATGTTACTGATACAAAGAGGAATACGCCTCGCTGAAAAATGGGCGGTGCCATGCCCCTTTTGAAAAATCCTTATCTGGGCGAAATAAATGGACCGATTGCAATGAAATTTTTACTGTGTAGTACTATCCGTAGGGCCTCTATCATAGGCTACATGAAAACATAATTATATTATCAATCGGTCATATTTCACGAGCTATTAAAGGTATGAGGATGAGATTTACTACATATGTAAATGGTACATAAGGGATGACGTCTCGCTGGGAAATGGGTGGCGCCACGCCCCATTTGAAAAAAATTGTTATGTCGGTCATATTAATAGTGCGATTGTAATAAAATTTGTATAATATATATAGAAAAAACTGCTTGATTAACTGATTGGGTAAAATGGCTGTAGATAGGATGACGAAATTTGGGGTGGTTGTTCCCCTTTTCGTGTAAACGTCAACTAAGAATGGATTTTTGGAAATTCGTATTTTTAGGTGTAAAAATTACCAATAAGGGATAAAACATGTACCATCACCCAGACCAATCGGCTTAAGCTTTAATCGCGAAAATTGATATCGGCATGCTCACTATCAATGAATATTTTGAATATTTTAGTTGTGCAGTTCTTTATGTGGAAAAATACCAGGTCGTTTTAGTTGTGCGATACAAATGTATCTTTTGAAATTCAAAATTTTAGGGAATAAAGCGGTTCAATCACTCAGACCAATGGGATAAAGCTAAAATCACATTAATGTGTATCCTTTCGTCTTATGAAGCGTTTGCATTTTATCTGTGTTGATTAAATTCTAAAGAAGATTCATTGTAAGTACGGGTGGAGCAACGCAAGCCGGGAAAGCTAGTATTTCATAAAGCGAAAATAAATTCCAAATTTTACAACGGCCACCTTATACAATGGAATATTTTTTAACAAAGCTTTATATGTTTTTCAAAATCCCAGACGTTGAGTAATATTTCAACGAAGGTTTGAAATGAAATTATTCGCAAAACTTTATCATTAATATAAGTGGATGAATGTTGTTTATATTTGTAATACCCCCTCTCCCCCCAACCTCACTGCTAGAGATCGTAAAAAGCAAAACATTAGAATTTTCACATTTTGTTTTGTGAAGATAAATAACAAACAACACTTTTATATTTTCATTAAAACATAATTGCTTTACATGCTCGACAGTAACCACATAAAACAGCCAAGTCATTAGAGTTTTCCTGGTAGCTCACGCGTTACCACTCAACTAGCGCCTCGACACGTTTCTCTACGCCTCTTCTACTCCCTTTCCTCATTTCCCGTCAACATCCTCAATTTCCTGTCTCTAGCAAACCACCCCAGTTTTTTTTTATTGTTTCTGCGAAAGAAACACATCTTAATTAAATATTCCATTTATTTTAACGAATTTTAACGTTACGACGCTAAAAATAAGAAGAACAAAAAATTAAAACCACCTGTAACAAAACATTGTTGACGACGACGACAATGGCCGCCATCCGTAGCTGACAGGCGACAGTAGAATTGAATTAGTTAAAATCAAAACGATTCAATGGAAACAATTCAAATATTCACTGAACATATTATTTCTAATCAAATGGAAATTTATACAATACACAAAGTGGCACGAACCATACGACGACAATTTCTTAGTTACACCGGACAAATAGGAAAATATTTAAATGAAAACGGAAAGAAATCTTTTGTGCATAATTTAGTGAAACACATACCAAAAGGAGTGAGAGAGAGAGGAGAGAGGGGACTCTGGGGTAGCATAAATTCATTCACCATAAACCTTAACCTGTTGAGAATTCAGAATAAATCAAAATGTAAAAACATTTTAATTTCTGGCTAAATAAAACACATACAAACAAACACACGCGCAAACAGTGCACTGCGTGACATGAACGTGTGCCGCCAGCCTTTTTCTCATGATAGCCACAAATTTTTGGTTGGGAAAAAAGGTAAATTTATGATGCCTTTGTGGTTGTTTTCCGGGTTGTCACACCGAAAATGAATTTGTTGTATTACAAAAAACAAAAAAAACAAAACACACACACAACACTTCACATCACGCGGTAAGTCTCCTTGCTCAGCGACAACGTAAAACACTTAACGTAACAGGCAGACAGACAGACAGCTCGCTAGTAAGGAATTTTAAAATACTGAGTGCCATAAATTCTTCACTGGTACTCCACACCAGCAGCAGCAGTAACAACAACCACAACCACAACTGCTTAAGGAAACCACTTACCACTTGTACATAGTAGTTCCTCAGCATTAAAGAAGGCAGGAGACAAGGAATCAAGCACCAACGCATACACTTTAACACAAAAACACGAGCGTGTTCCCTTTAAGACAGCTCAATACCAGCAATTTTCTTTCCTTGCAACACATCATCATATCCTTATGCTGATGTCGGCAAAAGCAAGCAAGCAAGCAAAGGAAGGAAGGAAGGAAGACAGACATATTTTGACGGAAGATATTTTCAATTCATCTCATTTGGGCAACCACAAAAAAAAAACACATAAAGAAATTTTTTGAAATTACTACCACGATATTTGATGGCGCAATACTTCAACTAAAGTGAAAAATAAGTCGTCAATTTTTCACTTTGTCTAGACCACAAGGGGGGGGGGGGGGGGGGGGTAGTAGGTGGTGGTGGTGGTGGTTAGTGCTGAGTTGAGCGGTCGTCCGATGAATTATGATGTGATTTTTTGTTGATGTCACTCTTGTGCGGAAAATGTGTTAAAATTGTTGACGGTCTAGAAAAATCAACAGTGTAATGGTATAGAAAAATCGACATAGTCAATAGGGGATTAGTAACAGGTCTATCAGTTTAGGTGGTTTGTAAATTCTAGGGATGATTGCTGAGAGTCACATAGATTACATTGTAAGATTACAAATGTTTTTATGATATTAAAATGTACCAAATAATTATATTACTCAATCAATTGCAATAACATACATTATTACTAATTGCAGAATGTCCTTGTCGAGCTAATAACGTTATTTGTTACAACAATTTTTCAACCCATTTCAAATTTGTTGATTTTAGCGTGCGTCAATAATCAGTTTTCAACTAGAATTAAATTGTTGCACACTAGAGTCGCTTACATAACAGTCCAAGCCTTACCTGCATTCCAAAGGATTCGATTCATAATCAGTAACGGTTGATTCATTTAGAAGTTGATTTATTTATTTATAAAAAAACACTTGAAATTGAACTAGATATCTGCATGATGGTGTGAACATGCGACTACCATGCGGGATATCATAGGTTTAGCTCCTGGCTCAGGTCATCTTACAAAAAAAGGAAAAAAAATCTTTCATTGTCGGCTCCCCTCGAATGTTGTCGACAGCAACTTCGCAGTATCAGTGTCGAGTCTATCGGCATGTCTAGTAAGAGCTTCTCAAACAGTGACGTTCGCATTCGTCGATAAACAAGTAGGTGCCGTTTGTTGTGAATCTATAATAGAAAGCGTGTTAATTCACATGGGGTGTAAAGGGAAATTAAGTTAAAGTTTATCTGAGTCCTTATTATGTCGACTTATCAAACAAGTCTTCTGACCATATCAGAAATGTACGTCAATTCAAAAATTCTTCAATTCTTGAAAGAAATGGTTTGCGCATGTTACAAAAACAAATATTCTGCATTAAATTTTCCCAATTTGTTGCATACGACAGGTCAGAAAATGCTGTGTACGTCACTGAAAAGATTTTTCACGATATTCCATCACACTATCCGCTACAGCCGCAATTATTCTTCTTCTTATTTAGCAGCAACAACAGAAATTCATCGATTAGTAACTGCACGTAGAAAAAAATTCCAAGCGCTTCGGTCATTTGAGCTCTGTAGATAGATCGTCACACCAAGTTAAGGTAACAGCTCTTTCACCTGGGCAATCCAACTAAGTTTTGGTCGCCCGCTCCTGCCCCCCCATCAGTTCCATAGAGGCTTTTGCCGAAGACTTTTTGAGCTAGAGCATTTTCGTCCATTCGTTCCACGTGTCCAAGACAGCGCATTCGGTATATTTGAACGCGCTTAACTACGTCGATGTCGTTGTACAGCACATACAACTCATGGTTCATTCGATGGCGGCACTTGCCGCCACAGGTATAAATCTCTGAAAGACTCACCAGGATTCTGCGCTGTAGAGCAAGACAGATAGCATCACTGTCTGGTATAGTTGGATCTTTGTTCTTCGAGAGAGCGCTTTATCATTAAATTACTTGCAGTGCACGGTCAATTGTATCTATATCATCAACATAGGCCAATCCTGTTTACTGTACCCGTCCGCATAATCATCTCTATTATGATGTTAAAGAGATCGCATGACAGACCTCGCTTGGTAGAAAATGGATCTGTCAGATTTTTGTCTATATGCAATAGAATAAATACGCTTTTGTCATTTTGTCTGGTACAGATATTTGTTCTTCGAAAGAGCGCTTTGTCATTAAATCGCTTGCTTAGCGCTTAGTAGCAGCGGTAAGCGATTTATGCTCGTCTCTTGATTTCCAGGCTGGCATTATTTTTTTTTGTTTTCGGCGGAGCAAATCTTGTACCACTTCAAAGTTTTAGTTCTCATCGTCCATGCAGCGTTCTAAGCGAGTAGACTTTTTGTTCGTCTCTTGATTTTCAGGCTTATTATTTTTTTGTTTACGACGGAGCCAAGGTGGACAAAATCATCTACCACTTCAAAGTTATAGTTGTCAACGTTCACGCAACGCCCTAAACGACTCTTTGTTCGTTGAAACCAATAACTTGGTTTTGTCCTAATTTATCACCAGACCCACTAATGCCGACTGCCTATTATATTTGAAAAGGCCGCAGTAACATTGCGCAGTCTACGGCCAATGATATCTATGTCATCGGCATACTTCAGCAGCATGTGACTTTTGTTAAAGATGTTACCATTTCTGTTTACTGCAGCCTTCCGCATGATCATCTCCATTATGATTTTAAAAGGATCGCAGGACAGACTATCGCCTTATCTAAAGCCTGGCTTGGTAGAAAATGGCTGTCAGATTTTTTTCTATTTTTACTGAAGACTTTGTGTCGGTCAGTATCATCCCACAATGTCTTATTAGCGTCGAGGTGATACCAAACTCAGCCCTAGCATCTAATTATTTTTATCGTTTTGGACTGTCGACGGTAGCTTTGTAATTGATAGATGGTAAGTGTGGATCTGCATTTCTTGCATCTTCTCCAGAATTTGTCGTATTATGAATTTTTGGTTGCTCGTGGATTTACCAGGTCTAAAGCCACAATGGTAAGGTCCAATCAGGTTCGCCAGAATGGGCTTTACTCTTTCACATAACACACTAGACAGGACCTTGTGTGCGATGGGTAAAAGGCTAATAATCGCGATAGTAGATTCCAATCATCAGGCATGCACTTCCAGAGCCAAATCGTGTTTATGAGCTGGTGCATGCATGTTACGCCGCCGGCTTTTAAAAGCTTTGCCGGCAGTCCAGCGACTCCCGCAGCTTTTTTTATTTTTAAGCCGTGCATTAGTCGAGCTGATCTCGTTGTGGCTTAATGGTGGACAATCTACTCCGTCGTCGATGTTTAACGTGATTTGGTCACTTATGCTACCTGTCTGCGCGTACGGTCGTTGCGGCAGTGGTCTTAGAATTCGCACTATGCTGCCACTGTGTGTGGGGATAATCAGAATAAAGGGTGTTTGTTAACAATCGCCTATGTCCTGACAATCGCATTTTTATAAAATTTCCGATTGTGATTTCAAATCGCAAAATTGGTGTCACAGAGATCGCAATCGCATAAAATTTGGCGATTGCCAATCAACTGCATCCAACCTGGTGAACTCATATTTTTTGCCTAGAATTTAAAAAAAAAACACAAAAAAACGATTCACCTATACAATCTAACATGTTTTCTTTCTAATTGATAACAACAAAATATATGTTTCTAAACAAATTTTTATAAAAAATGCGTATTTGAAAAATGTTTAATGTTTTCGTCAAATTTTTGGTGCAAATGCTCTTTTTCTTTTTTTAAAAGTTGCGATTCAATAGTTTACAACTAACTTGCAAATCTTCGAAAAATGTGTGCTGACACACATACATGAGTTTTGACCCTGCCTAGGTCCTCCTGCCTAGAATGGACTACAGGCGACCATTCTGTGTCCGACTTTGATTGCTCTTTCCACAGTTAGCCGTGCTCTAACGGATGTCATAATCAACGTTCTTAGCCGTCACCACGTGTAGGTACTCTGTCCGCAGTAGTACGACAAACACGGAGCTCTGTGAGTAGACTTCAAGTGTAACTGACATGGATCACCTTAGGTTTACCAAATTAAACCGATCAGAAGCGTTACTTTGCAACCCTTGCAACGCACTCCCTACGCCCATCAACAGTTATACCAACCTTAAAAGGATGGGCAATGTCGATGATATCATAGATGTTTTTTAAATTTTAATAAAATTTTAATAAAATTTTAATTGTGTTTACCCCTCAAATGTAGGAAAAGTTTTGCTTACCAACTTACTTTAAATAAGGTCAATGTTCTCTATTTATTTAAAAGTTACCTATATTTAAAAAGTGAAATGGATTATGCTGACATGCGTTCTTCGTTGATGCTATCTTCGCACCGGTGTGTTTTGGCTTCTCGATTCTTTCGTGGAGCTTATAACACTTAAGGGGTAATGTTTGTGATGATAGTTTAGAAGATACATCAAAAGGATGCTGATGAGATAGAAATATTCCATTTCACACAACTCTTGTAAAACAAATTCTATTAGCAATAATAGAATAGATCTTAAACGGAAGAATGAAAACAAATTCATAATTCAAATATAGAGATCAGCTATACAAAACAAGAAGTAAGTGGAATATTTTTATCTGGCAAAGTTACATAGGGTGTTTTTTTGTAAGAAGAGTAATCGAGTCGCAATACACAATAAACAACCCTCGTATATTACACTACAACTTAATATCATATAATTAATTTTTTTTCATATCGCATCAGGTTTCTGGCGTATAGTTTACTAAATACTTTTCATTTCGACTGGAATAAATTAGTTTCCACCTTTGCTACCCTTCCCCCACCGCCCCAGTCCACAGTTTCGTAAGATTTGTTAATGTTGATCAAAATAAAAAGGGACCGGCCGTGGCATAGTGGTTAGAACACGCGACTACCATGCGGGAGATCGCAGGTTCAAACCTGGCTCCAGTCATCTTAAAAGAAAATTTTCTTTCATTGTCGGTTCCCCTCGAATGTTGTTGACAGCAACTTCGCAGTATTAAGCGTCGATTCAATCGCCGTGTCTAGTAAGAGCTTCTCAAACAGTGACGTTCGCATTCGTCGATAAAACAAGTAGGTGCCGTTAGTTGTGAATCTAAAAATAGAAAGCGTGTTAATACACAACAACGCGAGAAGCTATCCCATACCTCATTCATGGGGTGTAAAGGGAAATTAAGTTAAGTAAGATCAAAATAAAAACAAAATCTCTCTGAGAAGCGTAACACTTGACGGTTCAGCATCACACAATTTACAGTGGCGTCTTCCGCTTCATACACATACCTACAAACATACTTCATTCCCTGTTTTATTAGTCCATTAAATTCAATTCAAAACAGAAAAAAAACACGACGCTATTAAATCTCCAAATTTACGCTCATTTTACTTTGATCCCAGCCGATATCTCGTATGTAGTCAAGATTGAGCGTTTAGGTAATTGCTAAAGCTATAAGGCAAAGACAAAAAAAAAAAAATACACAAGAAAGGAGATTGAGGAAGGGGATTTCCATAAAACATAATTTAAACTTAAAATCCGAAAAAAAAACACGGACCCAAACAACTTTTTTGTTTGTGGTCGATGTTGTTTTATTTTCTTAATTCCCTTTGAACAAAAGAATATCTAACCTTAAGCATGGTCCATCAATTTATGTAGATCACTCTAAAGCTGTTTTTTTAAACATTGCCCTGACTACGACAGCGACGGCGGTGGCAGCATCATCACCACCACCACCACCACCACCAACCAACCGTCATCATCAACGAAATTTTTGTGCCCGTCATTTATAACACCATATTTGAGCTAAACGTTCGCGCGCATATTCATTGTGCCATCTTAGATTAGTTGAAATATAACATCATACGTATGTTGTTATTGTGATATTCTTGACATTCGTCTCTGCCCCAATTGGGATTAGTTTACTTTGGCGGTAGTGTTTCAGTTTATACCAGACACTAGTTGTAGTTGTCCTCCTCTGCTCTAAGTCCATACAGAAAATACAGAAAAAGAATAACAAGAACAACAAAAACTGCACACAACATACCACTCAGTCAGTCTGTTGGGCAGGCAGACAGGCAATCAGTAAAACGGCAGTTGTGTGTCTGTCGGCATTTTTAGTGCGTTGGTTGGCATTATGGCTGGTATAACCACATGAAAGTGAAACCGCAATAACTGAAAGTCATAAAAGGCACTTAAATTAGCCACATCACCTAAACACACACGCAAACACATGCACGTACACAGGAGATGAACAGGTCATGAACGATATCGGAAATACGGTACAAAAGGGGCTGTAGCTTATATAGGTACTAACCTACTATTTAAATGAAAGGGACAGCAAAGAAGGTTTAAGGTGTAGATGGATTTCATTTTGAATAAACAAAATCTAAATATATCTGGTGTTTCTAGTACGTAGAAATTCTTTTCCTTTGGCGGTTTATATTAATAACTGTTGACACGGTTTAATTGAAGCTGCCTAGGAAAGAGACTTTTTAAAGGAAAAGTCAAACAACTACTTTTCAATTATGTTCTTAATACTTTTTACTACTTCGAACCACATCTTTGCTTAACCTTAAGAAAAGCTAAAAATAAAAAAAGTTGGGACCATCCCACGTAGGGCCATTGACGACCTAAATGAAAGCCCAATTGGACGCATTGTAATCAGCTATTTTGAGGTACCAGAACGATTTCCGGTTTAATTTCATATAAGAAGTTAAAAATACAATTTAAGTTTAATTTTGATTTACCCTAACGCATGACATTTTACAAATAAAATAGCCTTATCTCTTCTGTAGAGAAATATTGATATTTTAAACCAAAAACCTATATGACATTCTACCACCGATGTGTCTTAGGATGTAGGTAAGTGAAGCTACAGAAGCTCAACACAGAGGCTCTCTTAGCGGCGAAATTAGCATCGGCTTTGGAGGCCTAATGCCACTCTTCTTACATAAAACTATAGACTATTTCGAAATGAAAAGACAACAACCTCCCCAATTTCGAAGGACCACGTAGACGTTATAAGGACCATGGTTAAAGGATGTGTACCTGAAATGTCCGAACTCTCTATCCGGATGCTGCCTTTATCCAATTAGCGGATGTTCTCGACAAATACAAGGCTAACATCACAGCCATTAAGGAAATGCAATGGACGAGATGGGATGCATACGACGAAAAAACTGTGACATCTTTCCACTGTGACATCTTTTCACATCTATCCACAGGGCAATCTGGATATAGCCTGACCAATAGACAAGAAACTAGATTGATCACTTGGTAATCGATGGAAGGTTCGTCTTAAGCGTTATGGACGTGCGTGTAATGCGCGGTGCAAATATTAGCTTGGCTCACCAGCTAGTTGCAGCCAAGATAAGCAAGCGATTAAGTAGTGCAAAAACGTTCTCAACCACTCGCAAAGAAAGCTGGACACCAGAAAGCTGCATAACACCGAGATAGCCAATGCGTCTCTCAATAACGTCAAATATAACCCTCTAACTCTGATGTTCCCAACAGCAGTGACAGCATATTTGCTAATTCCATGACCACCACCGCAACGACCGTACTGGGTTATAAAAATCAAACTCACAGAAGCCATGGCACGAAGAGGAATGTCGAGTAATGTCTGGAGAAATGAAAACTGCAGACAAGGTAAAACTGCAGCTAAAGGCAAAGCATTATAATGAGAAGAGGAGAGAGATGACACGACTCTTCAGGCGGAAAAAGCGTTTGTGGAAGTAAAGAGAGAGCCAAGATATCGAAAACTATAGGGATAGAGGTGATGCCCGAAAGTTCTACCAGAAGGTAAGGACAGAGGCGGAAATCTCGTCACGGACACTCAGAGTGTGCTGCAAATATGAAGGGAACCCTTTTGATTCCCACTCGTTCCCGAAGGCAGCATAAGTGACGAAATCACACCAATCATAAATGACGGAGTAGATTGTCAACCTCCGAAACAAAAAGAGATCAGAACCGCGATCGCAAGGCTTGAAAATAATAAAGCTACGGGAGCCGATGGACTGCCGGCAGAGCTTTTGAAAGCCGGCGGCTATGGACTGGCAACATGCATGCACCAGCTCATAAACATGATTTGGTTCAGGGAATGCATGCCTGATAATTGAAATCTGAGTTTTCTATAACCTGTGCTTAAGAAAGGCGATCCAAGTGTATGTACCAACTATCGCGGGATCAGTGTTTTACCTATCGCATACAAGGTCCTGTCTAATGTGTTATGTGAAAGACTAAAGCCCATTTTAGCGAACCTGATTGGACCTTATCAGCGTGGCTTAAGAACCGGGTAAATTCACGACCGGCCAGAAATTCACACTAAGACAAATCGTAGAGAAGACCCAAGAAATGCAGAACGACACCTACCATCTGTTCATCGACTACAAAGCTGCATTCGACAGTCCGATACGACAGAAATTGTTAGATGGCTGAGTTTGATATCCCCGCGAAACTAATACGACTTTGCGGGATGACACTGACTGACACGAAGTCTTAAGCGCACAAATCTAATAGAGCCATTTTCTACCAAGCGAGCCTTTAGACAAGGCGATAGTCTGTCTTGCGATCTCTTTAACATCGTTATGGAGATGATCATGCAGAAGGTCGCAGTAAACAGGAATGCTACTATCTTCAACAAAAGTTACGCCTTTAGACAAGGCGATAGTCTATCTTGCGATCTCTTCAACATCTTAATGGAGATGATCATGCAGAAGGCCGCAGTAAACAGGAACGCTACCATCTTCAACAAAAGTCACATGCTGCTCGCGATAGATATTATTGTCCGTGGATTGCGGTATGTTTTCGAGCATTGAAAAGCAGTCGGCAGAAGTGGGTCTGGTGAAAAATGTGATAAAACCAAGTTAATTGTTTCAACGAACAAAGAGTCCACTCGTCTGGGAAGCTGTGTGAACGTTGACAACTATAACTTGCTACTATTTGCTAAGCAAGCGATTTAATAACAAAGCGCTCTCTCGAAGAATCTCTGCAGAATCCTGGGATCAATATATTCTGGGAGTCTTCGCAAAATATTTGGACTCATCATCGTTAACGGCGAGTATAGTCGTTGAATGAACTACGAGCTGTATGAGCTGTACAACGAAATTGACGTAGTCAAGCGCTTTGAAATAGACCGAATGCACTGACTTGGACACGTTGTACGAATGGATGAAAATGTTGCAGCTCGAAAGGTCTTCGTCAAAAAAATGGATGGGCGGCGCAGGAGGGGGCGACCAAAACTTTGTTGAATGGACCAGATGAAAGAGCTGTTATCTACACTTGGTGTGACGAACTATCTAGGGAGCGCATAAGACTGAAGCGCTTGGAATACTTGTCAACATGCGGCTACTAATAGATGCATTTCTGTTGATGCTGCCTATTAAAAAGAAGAAAAATTCCACCAGACTATGAAGCCATATTGAAGTATTGGCTTCACAATAGCGTTGTACATCCAAAGAGCCATCTTGGGTTTGAGTTCCCAGGTTTTCCCAATAGCTTTCCTGCAAGTGTATAAAGTTCTGAGTGCCATGTTGGATCTGCTTTCTATATTTTATCTCCAGTTGAAATTCCTGTCCAAGAGGAGGCTGTTTCAGTAAAATTAAGTTATTTGTTGCCCAGATGGATATTGGATATAGTGGGCGATTTTTGTTTCCGTCTGAACAGTTCTATCTGTTTTATCAGGGTTTGCATTAGATGCTTTGCTAAAGCACTAGCCTGCTAAGGTATTGACTGAGTCCCATATCTTCCGTTCGAGGTATAGTAGTTTCTTATCCGAGACGCAAAGTGTTATGTCATCCAAGTACGCTACCATCGTGTACTCCTCTGACTCTAGTTGTTTAGCACATTGTTGACTGCAAGGTATCAGAGTAGTGCCGATAATACTCCTTGTGCGGTACCTCTTGTTGTCCTTTTAGTGAGGGAGGTAATAGTTCTCTTTAGCAGCATTCCGACAAACCGTGTGGCGAGGGGTGATTCGCTAACGATTCGTTGGCAATTCGCTAAAGCGATTCGTAAAAAGAGATTATAAAATAAATTCGAAAATGATCTCATTATAGAATCAATGGTGAACATTCGCAAACGAATCGTAAAAACAAACTATGATCCTCTCGAGAGTTTTTTAGAATGAATGATGTTAAACTTATTGAATGATGTTCGGGATGAAGACCACCTTAACCGTTCTACATCTTATTGGTAGGTAGGTAGTTTCATACAGCCGTTAAAGCTAGCCCTCAGCCAAGATAGCCTGAGGATTCTAAATCATTCTCTATGAACTCTCTTATCTAACATATCATCTACCCAAACTAACAACACCATATGCCTCATGGTAGCGCCTTCAAGATTACCATGCAGTCATTATGAATAAAGACACGCGTCAGGTATCAAGCGAAGGATTTTACTAAACATGATATGTTGCTGTGCTGTTAGTTTGAATCATAGTTTTTTTTTTTATTTTTGGTTATAGTTTTTGCTGGAGACCCTAAATTTTGTGTCAAGAGGTATTATGTTCAAAGTTTGTTGATATCTTTCTTAAGTTATTTTTTTTTCTTGTTGTCTCTTTAGTTTATTTATAATTAATTTAAAGTTATGTTAAACGTTTTACAGTCAGCGTTGACATCTGATCTTTTTGTTGTCCAAAGTCATTGACTGTGATGATGAGTAGTTTAATTTCAAATGTTTGAACTAATTAAGAAATGTGGGGATGTAAAGTGAGACAAGAGAGAGAGGGTAGTAAGTAAATCATTAATAATGTTGCAGACTAAGTCAATTTGGCTGACGTCAATGACACATTAAAATTTGTAGAAGATTTTGAAAATAGTTGAGCAATGACAAGTAGATTAGTCAGTAGAAGAGTTACCATCCATACACAGAACGCTTATTTCTAACAAATTGTTAACATTACAAATTGCCGAACAATAATAAGTACAAATTAGGTGACAGCCCGTCAAAACACATACAAGGCTGTTACAAAAAATTAGCAAATTAAAACAGCCTCTAAACGAATCACATTATTTTTTGTCTTTTCTAAATAAAATTTTGCCACTTTTAAAAAATATCTGTCTATCTTTGGTATGCAGAATACAGATGATTTTGAAAATTGTTTAGCACTGACAAGTCAATGAGTTAGTAACTGATCGAACGGTCTTCTTCTTTACTTATCTTTTCACAGAACGCTTATTTTCATAATACAACTCATCGCTAATGCGATCTTAGTAATAAGATAATTGTTAAATAGTTCTGAATACAAATAAGATATCAGATAGAAAAAGCAACGATTGGGCATTAAAAAAAAATCAACAAATTAAAAAAAGCCTTTAAATGAATAACAACATTATTTCCGGTCTTTATGCTGAACACAATTTCGCCCCTATCAAAAATTTCCTCATTTTTGTGCTGTATCGCTCTGGTATTTAAAATTAAAGCACATCGTTGCTTAAAGTTATCATCCCATCACATTTGAATGAAACCGAAAACTCCAAAGTTATACGGTGCCCGGACATAACCCCCACGGACATAATCCCCAACACGATTTTGGGGCTTATGTCCGCCACGCTCTGCGGACATAACCCCCAATTTGCATTTGGGATTATGTCCGTGGGGCATAACGGACATAAGCCCCAACAAATATAACGGACATAACACCCATACTAATTTTACGACTAAAAGTAATGAAAAAGATTGATGAAGTTGATGAAATGGGGGTGGGCGGACGCCCACCCCCTAAAAAAAAGAGTGACTTTTTAAGTAACTAACAAACTACGACGTATGCGGCGGGGGGCGTGCCCCCCACCGCATTCGTCTCGTGCTACAGTGAGACAGATTAAGTACGCAACGAGACTAACTACGGCGTATGCGGCGGGGGGCGTGCCCCCCACCGCATTCGTCTCGTGCTGCAGTGAGACAGATTAAGTATGCAACGAGACTAGCTACGGCGGATGCGGTGGGGGGCGTGCCCCCCAGCGCATTCGTCCCTCGCTACAATAGCAATATTTAAAATTGTTCTCTTCATATGTTGAAATACTAAAAACAACAACAAATTCGGTCATAATCCCCATTGGGGCTTATGTCCGCAGATTAGTGTCGGACATAATCCCCAATGAAATTGGGGGTTATGTCCGCCAAGTTGTCCGGACATAAGCCCCAAAATCGTTTTGGGGATTATGTCCGTGTGGGGTTATGTCACGGCACCAGTTATACATATATCTCATTTCTGTAATAATTGACTGGCTTTGGCATATTTGAATGTAATATAATGAAGCTGCCTGCTATTTACCTAAAATGCCTGTGTCAACTTAATAAATCAAGAAATTCGTATAGAAAAACCAAAAACAGTGTAAACATAATATATTTCATATCAAGCTATCCAAAAGAATTTTTGGGACAAATTACAGGAATTCACATTTTAATTTTTAAATTTATATGTTGCTGCTGCTTCTCGACTGTCGTTCCATCGTTTTGGACCCACTCAAATGTAACAGACAATTTGTATAGTATTTGAACAAGTTTTCCACAGTCGTTAGCACGTAAAGTTGTTGCATGTTAAATATTTGTGAACATAAAAGCAAATTTAACAACATAATGAACATATTTTATTAAATATTTACAAGCTGTATATTTATCTGTGTGTATGTGTGTGTGTTTTTCTCTCGAGCCACATCATAAATTATGGATGGGCAAGTGAGTGAGTGAATGAGTGCGACATTATTAAAAGCAGCAGCAGCAGCGGCGGCAATACGATAGGCCACCTCATTATTATCAGCAGCACCGACCAACCAACCGACATTGTTACCATTGTCTGTCATCTGTTTTGAGCGTGCAGCACCGGGTGGGTTTCCCTCAACATCAGGGAATGCTCTTTATTGTGGGTCAACCTTTGAGAGCATATTTACTTGCATCATAAATTATTCGTGGCATCATTATCAGCACCATAGTGAGTGGATGGATGGATGGTTGCCAGCACCAACATCACATCAGATGAAGTTCTTCTGAATATTTGCTTATGCGCTATAGTAACAATATTTGTTTATGCTTTAAATCATGTGTTAAATCAGCAGCCATATCTTTACATCTTTGATAAAAAAAGGTTTCATTGTGAGCCACTAGTTTGGGGTGGAGGGCACATAAGGTATTATGACCCAATTGTATATTAGGGTTATGCAGTGTTTGCTTACTACCTTGTAAGCTTAGGTAACCATCTAAATATAACGACTAATAAATCTGAGCTACACCAATTGAATAAAAGATGCGTGCAGATTTAGACTCAATGAATCCATCAGAAGCACTTGTTGTATTGCTAACAAGAGAAAAAAGTCACAACGGCGAAACGTAGAACTTTGTGATCTATGATCCTCCATTAGGCGACTTACCAATCGAAACCAACAACAATCAAAGCGATTATGCCATTTATAAAACTAGACTTAATCTGGGTAAGGGTGAAGTAAGTGAGTCTAAGTCAAGGCGAAACTTCTGTGAATCCAATCGAAGAGTTTGGGACATTTATAAAACTAGTTATAATCTATACAAGGGTGAAATAAGGGAGTAAAAGTAAAAGTCATGGCAAAATTTCTAAAACCCACGAGGGCGACAAAAGTGCAAGCTCAGGTACTTACTTTCTAAAGACTCAACGTTTGCGGGATTTTTAATGAAAGTGTAAGGAACATGAACCTTTTCATCCAACGACACTCCTGGACACTCCCTTTTCCAGCAATGACTTGAACACTTTTCATTAGCCAATAAAGTGAGTTGGAAGTTTGCCAAGATTAAATACAATTCGCCCGATAGTGAGCAGGAAGAATCTTCAGGGGTTACCTCATGCTGCGAGTCATTCCCAACATTTGGAAACAAACCAAAGTGGTTCTCATCCTAAAAGCTGACAAATGTTCTCATGTCAAACCAAAAGACATTCGACCAATCAGTCTCTCATCTTTTGTTCTTAAAACATTTGAGAGTTTATTAGAAATTCATGTTCGAAGTAATCTTCACCAAAATTTAGTATCCAATTCTCAGTATCTTCGTGCCGCACTTAGAAATAGAGAGTGCGTCACACCAAATCTAGATAACAACTCTTTTACTTGGTCCATTCAACGAAGATTTGTTCGCCCCTCCTACTCGGCCATTGAGTTCATCATCTTCTTCTTATAGGGTAGCAACAACTGAAATTCATCCATCAGTAGCAGCAAGTGAAAATATATTGAAGCACTTTGGTATTTTACGATCCGTAGCTGGTTCGTCACACAGCTTTTTCAACTGATCCATTAAACAAAGTTTTGATCAACCCCTCCTGAATTGCCCATCAAGCTGGAGCATTGTCATCATTCGTACAATGTATCCAAGACAGCGCAATCGCCCTTGACTACGTCAATGTCGTTATACAGCTCATGATTCACACGCCGACGGTACTCGTCGTTAACGATAATGGGTAGAAATATTTTGCAAAAAATTTTTTTCCCTCGAACACTTTCAGAATAGTCTTAACCACTTATGTCTTTACCAAGGATTCTGCACTGTACAGCAAAACATGAAGGATCAGTATAGTAAAGTCGAGTTCGATCCTTATTCGTCGAGAGAGGACTTTGTCATTAAATCACTTGCTTAGCGCATAATGGCGTTTGTTGTGAATCTAAATAAAAAGCTAGTTAATTCACAACAACGCGACATGCTACCTATGCCACATTCATGTGGTGTAGAAGGAAATAATGTTGAGTTAAGTATGTCCTAATTTATAACCAGACCTATTTCCGCCCACTACCTTTCAATGCAGTCCCCGTCTAAAGATATCTATGTGACTTTTATTAGAGATGGTACCAATCGTATTTACTGCAGCCTTCCGCAAATTCATCTTCATTATGATGATAAAGATATCGCATGACAGATCTTAGTCTCGCTTAGTAGAAGATGGGTCTGTCTAATTTTGGCTATTTTCACTGAAGACTTCGTGTCTGTCAGTGCCATCCTGGAAAGCCGTATCATCTTCGAGGGGATACCAAACTCAGCCATAGCATCTAAAAATTGTTGTCGTATCGGACTGTCTAATGCAGCTTTGTAGTCGATGAACATATGGTAGGTGTCCATCTGCATTTCTGGGTCTTCTCCAAGATTTGTCGTATGGATATCTGGTGGATCCTGGATTTACCAGATCTAAAGCTACACTGAAAAAGTCCAATTTTAGTTTCGTTAAAATGAGCTTTAGTCTATCACATAACACACTAGACAGGTCCTTGTATGAGATAGGTGAAAGGCTGATCCCGCAATAGTTGGTACACACACTTGGATCGTCCTTCTTAGACACATGATATATAACACTCACATTCCAATTATCACTTTGGTATACCTTCAGCCAAATCTTCTTTAAGAGCTGATGCATAATCATTGCTAGCTCATCGGCGCCAGCCTTAAAAAGCTCTACCTGCTGTCTTTCGTCTCCCGCAGCTTTATTGTTTTTATGTCGTGCAATTGGCATGTGGTTATCGCTAACTCTCTCTAGTGGACAATCCACTCTGTCGTCGATGATTGGCATGATTGGGTCACTTATGCCTTCGGGAACGAGCGGAGTGCGAAAGTGTTATCTCCATATTTGGAGGATACTCTTCGTGTCCGTGACCAGATTTCCATCTCTGTCCTTACAGGTGGGGATCCCTGTGTCAAAACCTTTGCTCTTTAGTTTGTAGTAGAACCTTCAGACTTCACCACTATCCCTGTAATTTTCGATATCCTGACTCTTTCTTTCTTTTCTTCCACAGACGTTCTTCCACAGACGTTTTTTTCCGCCTGAAGAGGGAGTTTCATTTCCCTTTTCTTCTCATTATATCGTTCCGTCCCCGCATTCGTTGCCATCGGCTTCAGTTTTGCCTTGTATGCCGCATTCATTTTGTAAGACATTGCGCGACATTTCTTGTCTGAGGGTGGTTTCTCATAACCAGTACGGGTGTTGCGGCAGTTACCATCGAATTTGCCTTACGTTGCCACCTGTGTCCCAAACATCAGAATAAGGGGGTTTGCTTGTAGTAATTGGCAGAGTTGGTTGGAGTAGGCATTGGCTATGTCGGTGGTATGGAGGTGTGTGATGTCTAGCTTCCTTTGCATTTGGTGATCTGAGCCAATAACACTATGCGGAAATCTGGTTTCATTCACTACCATGTTACCTGCCAACGTAAAGCTGGTCAGTCTGAATATGTTCTCGGAGGTGTTGTTGTGTAGACTGAATATTCCAACTTATAAACCTGGAGCATCATTCCTTCCCATATTATCACTAAAATCTCACAGAACACTTCTTATGTCATGTCTATCGCGGTGAATGCAGCTTTGCTGTTGTTGTTGTTGTAACATCCGGAGGAAGTAGTTGATAATTCTTTATACCGATTTTCAATTTACCAGCACTCGACCGGGCATGCTATCCGTCTTTCTGTAAGGCAGCTGTAAAAAATGTCACAGTCTTTTCGTCGTGCGCATCCCTACCCAGTCCATCGCATTTTCCATATGGCGGTGATGTCAACATTGTAGTTGTCGAGGACATCCGCCAATTAGATAGAGGTACCATCTCTATAGAGAGTTCGGAAATTCCAGGTCCCTATCCTAAATCATTGTCTTTATAACATTTGCGAGAGTTGTTCACATTTGGGGAGAGTTCTTGTCTTTTTATTTTCTTTGTGTAGTAAAAATAGTTGTTTTACTTAAGGAGAGTGACTTATTAGGCCACTGCGCCCGATCCTAGTTTCTAGGGGCTACCAAGGCCACTAAGAGAGCCATTGTGTTGAGCTTCAGTAACTTCTGTTAGCTACTCTCTAAGATTGGTAGCATGGCAATGAACATGGCCCAATATTTATCATCTAACATAGTTATCATTGACCGGATGTCTAGTGGCAATCCCCGGGGAACTTCTGATCTATCAGGCGTTGTGAGGCGCTTGAGGAACTCCACAGAGAGAAATTACTTATCATAAATTTCTAAAATTTACGTTTATCCTGAATGGGTGATAGTAAAAAAGTACGATAAGTTTTTCAAGACCACAATTAAAAACCAAAAGTAAGCGTTTATGGACGAAATTTGTTTTTTGACTTTTTAAATCGATTGAGTTTATTTAACAAACTGTTTGATCATTTCAAATAAAAATAATTGCCCCAATCAATTTAAAATTTTTTCTTCAATCACAAGTTCTTTATGCTCTAAGATATCATATATGAATTAATTTACAATGCGGAAAATAATTCATATTCCGGCATTGCAATCCGCCACTTTATTTATTCCCTTTCATATCTGGCTTCAAATTCGCGCACGCATTTTATGCGAAAAATTATTTCTTTTCTATTATCGCATAAAATATTGCAAAATCACGTCTCTCTCTATATTCGGTTGCTTTACCCACACGCTCAACTTAATGTCAGTCGGTTCGGACCGGACCGTTTATGGCACAAACGGCCATTTCGACTGGCTGGCTGACCATTGAATGAAACTGAGCGCAAATAGAAGTGAAATCCACACTCAGAGGGATTTATGGCAATTTCATATGAATGAATACAATATCGAAATCGTGGCGAGGAATGAATTAGAATGAAATTTAAGAATTATTCGACGAGTGTTTTAGCTAAATATCATTTTGTGTGTTAGATATGGGCAAAAAGCATAAAACTGTACGAATTTGGGGTGGGAAAAATTATACAAGTAGAGTTTATTATTGTGTGTGTTGGTGAATTACTCAAACACAAGATAATGGTGATAAGTAGGAGGATATACATAGTTTTCAATTATCGAATGTTGGTCGTTATTTTTATTGCAAGTTCGAATATTTGCGTCTTAAACGTTGGAAAAAAATGCATGTTGTTGTTTTACCAGGTCTACAGCCACACTGATGAGGCCTGATTAGGCGGGATAACACTGGAATCAGCCTGTCACATAGCGCACTCGACAGAACGGTATATGTATCCGATGGGTAAAATGCTAATCCCGCGTAAGTTGGACCCCACATTCGGATCACCATTTTTCAGCTATATACATAGGAAACACGAGAAAGAAAAAGTAACAATCGGAACCCCCAAATGTTGACGACAGCCGCAAACGAAATAAGGACCATGATTAAAGTATATGCACCTGGAACGTCCGGACTCTCTATAGAGAAGGTGCCACTATCCGACTGGTGGATGTCCTCAAAAAATATAAGGCTGGCATCACCGCCATCCAGGAGATGAGGCGGCCAGGACAAGGATGCTTGCGACGTTAAAATTGCGACATGTGTTACAGCTGCCATGCCCAAAAGCACGAATTTGAATGTGGATTTGTATTTGGCGAGAGACTCAGCCATCTTGTCTCGCGATTCAATCCTGTAAGTGATCGAAAAGCAGCTATCCGCATCAAGGCGAAATATTTCTACATCACGCTGATTTGTGCTCATGCCCCGACGAACCGCTGCCCTGGCCACCACATTAAAATTGTTCTGGAAGACTTTAATGCAAAAATAGGAAGGGAAGATGTTCGTGGTGCATCGGTCGGTCAATTCAGCCTGCATACCGACACGTCAGATAACGGGTTGAGGCTGGTTAGCTTCGCACCGGGAAGCAAAATGGTAGTGAGTGGAACCAGATTCCAGCACAAGAATATCCATAAGGCATTTTGGCTATCCCCTGATCAAAACACCAAAAATCAAATTGATCATGTGGTAATTGATAGCAGGCATGCATCTAGTGTCATGGACGTACGTGTGATCCGTGGTGCTAATATTGGTTCGGATCATTACCTGGTTACAGCCAAGGTGCGCGATTGAGCAGAGCGAAAAACGTACGTAATCAAACACAAAGCTGGACATCGCGAAGCTGCAAACCCCAGAGATAGGTACTGCCTACTCCAACCAGCTCTCCCAACTTTTACGACACAACGCCTCTACTCCTGACGTTCCCGATACACAGTGGCAGCATATTGGGCATTCCATAGCAACAGCCGCGTCTGACGAACAGGATGCCGCTTATAGGGCAAATCTACAGCAAATTGTAACCTGGACTGTTAGGGAACGGCACAAGCGAGACAGCTATTTAAGCGAAAAAAGCGTCAGATGAAGGAACGGGAGAACTAGGATATATAGCGATACAGAGATAGAGGGGAGGCCCGAAAATTTTACCAGAATTTAAATGGAAGGGCTCTCCTCCTGTAAGGACAAGAATGGAATTCTGATCACAGATACGCAGAGTGTGCTGCATATATGGAGAGAACACTTCCAGCAACTACTGGTTCCAGAAGGCAGCGCACGTGAAGGTATCACGCCAATTGTCGATGACGGCTTAGCATTCTCACCATCAAGTCCACCCGAGGTAAGAAGAGCAATATCGCGGCTCAAACATAACAAAGCAGTAGGTGCCGACGGTCTTTTGGCAGAGCTGTTCAAGTGAGGAGCTGATAACGAGCATGCACCAGCTCCTACGCACGGTTTGGCTTAAAGAGTGCATGCCCGACGATGGAAACCTAAGCGTATTATGTCCTCTGCTGCAAAAAGGTGATCCAAGTGTGTGCTCCAACTACCGCGGGATCAGCCTTCTACCCATTTTACCCATGTGAAGACTTAAGCCAGTGTTATCCAAACTGATCGGGCCATATCAATGTGGCTTTAGACCTGGAATATCAACAACTGACCAGATATTCACACTTCGGCAAATCCTGGAAAAGACTCAGAGAAACAGACCGACACGTTCCATCTTTTCGTCGACTATATAGCTGCCTTCGACGGCCTGACACGGCAGAAATAAGTCAAAGCCATGGCTGAGTTTGGTATTCCAGCGAAGCTGATACGCCTTTGCGAAATGACGCTGACTGACACGAAGTCTTCAGTGAAGATTGGCAACGACCTAACGGAGCCATTATATACCAGACGAGGCCTAAAACACGGCGACGGCCTATCATGTGACCTCTTCAACATAGTGGTGAAGATCAGAATGAGGAAAGCTACAGTATACACAAGTGGCACGATATTCAACAAAAGCCACATGCTACTCGCGCAGGTTGATGACGTAGACATTATCGGTCGAAATCTGCCGGATTGTGACTGCAGTCTTCACAGGTATAGAGAAGAATCAGCGAAAATGGGTCAAACGGTGAACGAGGACAAAACGAAGTTATTATTTTCAATGAACAAAGAATCTACACATTTGGGAAACTGCGTGAACGTTGACAACTATAATTTCAAGGTGGTAGATAATTTTATCTACCTAGGCTACGCCATCCACAACACAAATATTGTTATCCTCGATATTCGGAGAAGAATCCTGCTTGCTAATAAATGCTACTATGGACTAAACAAGCGATTCAATGACAGAGACCTCTCTCGACGAACAAAAATCCAGCTATACCAGATATTGGTTCTACCTGTCTTGATGTACGTTTCATAAATGGCACAAACGAATGAATAGGTTGTGGCAGTATTCGAGAGGAAAATACTCCGTAAAATATATGGGCCCATCATTTTTAACGGATATTACCGTCGTCGTATGAATCATGAGCTATACACTGACATTGATGTGGTCAGACGCATTAAGGTGCAGCGGTTGCGTTGGCTAGGTCATGTTATACGCATGGACGAAAATGCTCCAGCTCGAAAAGTCTTCGACAATGAACTCAATGGATGGCGCAGAAGAGGGCGACCAGGCTACTGAGAACCTTACAGAACTTGATGTGACTAACTGAAGAAGAAGCGCTGAAGATTGAAGCGCTTATAATATTTTTCTTCGTGTTGTAAATAATCCAAGGGTATTGTAAAGAAGTGCCAGCTAAGTAAGTAATTATGTATATATAGATTTGACCTTTGACCTCTTTGGGGTACGGCTTAAAGTTATCCGACTTTGCTCAAATTTTGAACATAATTAACTGACACAATATGACGCTCGAACATTACCAACAATTTTAATTTTCGCTGCCACTCTCATGTCAGTGTAGTAAAACCCTTGATAAAAAATAGTTGGAAATTGCAGGGTTTGAAACCAGGTCTTCTGCCTATTACTATCTCCCTCAATATAATCTGGTCTTCAAAAACCTTTGTTTATTTGTAGACGATCTCGTTGTCATTGTTTTCTTATCAAAAACTTTGCTCCGAAACAACCTTAGCATAAATAGATTCCTTTGCAGCGCTTTCAGAACATCACAAATTTTTTTAACACCCTGTTAACAGTAGTAAGGACTTTTCTACTCTTCCCTCATTTGTCAAGATATAAGTTACAATTACGATATATGGTTCTTATATGTCTAACGTTTTTCTATTAAGGCCTTCTATAAAGAATTCGAACCCTACGCCTTTGGACCGCTTCGACATGTAATTATTAGACAAATCACGAATATCATTTACAAGCGATTTATTTCACTTACGTGTGAGTCTCATTATGAATACAACAATTTCTTATAATTTCATATCTAAGATCATTTACAAATTTGGGTATGTCATTAACCGAATTTAGATCTTATTACAGATAACAACGTCGAACTCCACGACTCAGGAATAAATCATTGTTAACCAAATTAAGGGTGCCTAAGCAAAGCAGGCAACTATCCAATTGAATCCAATATTCGACAGAAACATTATGATTTATACAATGTCATTTAAAACTGTTCATAAAATTTCAAATGCCTCAACGTGCCCCAAGACTTCAATAAGGCCCAAGACATCAACATTTTAGAAAACTAATTAATCATGATGAAATGAGGCGAAAATGGGGCGAAAAGAAACTTCCAAAATTAAACGAAACCAAATAATATTTATAGATTACGCATAAATTCAAAATGTATTTGAAATCTCAAACGTTTGTGGATAAAACAGTAGCAGACCGCCAACAAATAACCTTTCCCGTCGCTGTGGAGACATTAATTATATTAATTATGGACTACTGGGAAACGCACCGAAGCGACCAACTCCATGTGCTATGTGTGTAGAATGATGCATGATGCATCCCCAACAGCATGAACCCGATGATTAAATGTCATCCGACACATTTGTAGCCAGTCACTACGAAAGGGCTTCTTCTTACAGCAGTGTCACGCCTTCGCCCTCCTTCTCTTCCTCTCGTCAGCGCATGAATGCTGTGATGTTGTGTTGGGTCTAGATTTGGGTGGATGATGGCATGGCATTTGTTGTGTTGTGTTCTGTTGTGTTTATTTAAATTACTTTACAAATCTGTTTGCTGCTGCTGTTGTCCCTATTCTTGACGCTGTCGATGGTAATGAACCATATGGGCACAAGCGGAACAAAAAGGGAGTTGCATGAGAGAATGCCACTTAACATAGAAAAACAAAAATAGAAATACAGTGGTATGGAAGAAACTTCGCATACAGATATATGTGGTGTCTGAAAATAAATTCTTTATATGAAAGTCATCCATTTATTTAACTTTCTTTACGTAAACAGTTTCCTTCCTTACACAAGACAACTTCCTCGATATGGGAAATTTAGTTCCATTTCATTCCATTTTATTAATTTTCATTCATGTTTACCGTATGACAAAATTCTATCCAAACACTTTTCTTTATAAAGGACCTTATCATAAAGTTGGCATAACAAAATTTGATTATGAAGACTTGTGTTCCCAGGAAAATGTCTAGTATAAACAGTTTCTTATAGACAAAGATATCTGAATATACAGATTATTTATGTATTTGTAGTCAGTGTAGTGTAGTCAATTGTTTTACCTCCATATTTGCGTTACTATTACCCCTTGAGATGGTATTTTTTTCTCATCGCTATAATGTTTTTTTCTTTTTATAATGAAATTTCAATTGCCTCAATATGTTACTCACCCATGCATTACATTACAGGGTAGCCCGTGTAATGTGTAATTAAATGTTCTTTCAACATGCATCACTGCACATTGACAAAGTGAATCAGAGGCAGTGAATCGTGCATATTTCTTCAATTGTTGTGTTCTAAAAATGTTTAACATTCATAGACATCCCGTATTTATTTTAAAACAGGAATTTCAAATAATTTGGCACAAATACCATTTATTATTGTTCTTGTCTTCTTTGTGATTAGGGGAACATTTTACTTTGTAAGCACAGACAAAATCTAAGCACAATCGATTGAAAGTACTATTGCATAGAAAGGCCGTAGTCAGAAATGTCTTGGTAGTGGTAGTAATTATCTTTGAAAAACGTAGACATTGTAATTTGTCCTTACATGTAAGTGTTTGTACATAAAAATGGGAGTTTCCAGCTCTATGGATGAAGGGAATTTGTTTTTTTTATATATTGTCTCATAAAGTGAACATACATATTTAACATAAAAATTGTTTCTCTTCTAACCCTTTTATGGCGAGAGGGAAATAATGCGAATTTTTTAAAGATTTTGTCAGTACTACATATTATATAAATTAGATAAAAAACGAATTTTACATAAAAAAGTAAGACGAAAAATTTACTGATGTTATGACGACTGTGACCATATGGTAACAGCTTTAAAACAGGTAAAAAAGGGAACTAAGATTAAAATAATTCATGCAATATGTTTTTATGATATTTGATATTTTTCTCAAATAACAAAAACTAAAAGTCTTTAATATATCAGCCTTTAAACAACCAAAAAATATTCTTAATATGGAATGACTTTTTATAGCCCTCCATATTGCTGTTTTGCGCTCATGTGAAAAACACCTATTTTAAATGATCCCCCACGGTAGATCAAGAATAAAAGATCAAAGCATGCATTGATGAAATTAAAACAGGAAATTTTTGACATTTATTCTTGTGATTATTTTATTGCGTGCAATATCTAAAGCTGTCAACGTTACCATATGGTAACAGTCGTCTCTATTGGGCTAACATATTAAAATTTTTATTTTTTAAATAATAATTTTTGCGTGTCCATTAATTTTTAATTATTTATTCTCTTTTCTTTCTAGGTATGTTACACAGTTTGTTTGTATTAATGAACCAGTAAATAAGGTAATATTATATTAAAAAGTTTTAAAAATTTTTTTTGGTTGTTATTACTTATACAATATATCCCTTACTTACTTACTTAGCTGGCACTTCTTTGCAATCCTATTGGATTATATACCGCACGTAGAAAAATATTATAAGCGCTTCGATCTTCTGCGCTTCTTCCCCAGTCAGTCACACCAAGTTCTGTAAGGTTCTCTGTAACCTGGACGTTTCGAGCTGGAGCATTTTCGTCCATACGTACAACATGACATAGACAACGCAAACGCTGCACCCTAATACATCTGACCACGTCAATGTCAGTGTACAACTCATGATTCATTCGACGTCAATACTCTCCATTAACGATGATGATCCCATATATTTTACGGAGTATTTGTCTCTCGAATACTGCCAGAACTTATTTATCCGCTTGTGACATAACCCAGGATTCTGAACCATACATCCATACAGGTAAAACCAGTATCTGGTATAGCAGGATTTTGTCCGTAGATAGAGCGGCTCTGTCATTAAATCGCTTGCTTAGTCCGAAATAGCTTTTATTATCAAGCAGGATTCTTCTCCCAATTTCGAGGTTGACAATTATTACAATTACAATTATTTACCACCTTGGAATTATAGGTGTCAACGTTCACGCAGTCTCCCAAACGAGTAGATTCATTGTTCGTTAAAACTAATAAAGTCTTCGTTCACCATTAGATCCATTTTTGCTTATTCCTTCTCTACCTGAGAAGGCTGCAGTCAAATCCCGAAGTTTTCGACCAATAATGTCCGCGTCATCAGCGTACGCGAGTAGCATGTGGCTTTTGTTGAATATCGTGCCACTCGTGTTTACATCAGCTTTCCTCTTTATCATCTCCATCACTATGTTGAAGTGGTCACACGATAGGCCGTTGCCTTGCTTTAGGCCTCGTCTGGTATAGAATGGCTCCGTAAGGTCCTTGCCATTCTTCCCTGAAGACTTCGTGTCAGTCAGCGTCATTTCAAAGGCGTAGTAGATTAGCTGGAATACCAAACCCAGCCATGGTTTCTGCCTAATTTCTGCCTTATTGGGCTGCAGAAGGCAGCTTTATAGTCGACGAAAAGATGGA
This sequence comes from Muscina levida, assembly GCA_964034835.1. NCBI lineage: Eukaryota > Metazoa > Arthropoda > Insecta > Diptera > Muscidae > Muscina > Muscina levida. The sequence goes on along the minus strand of OZ035880.1, from coordinate 31,421,049 downwards.
ACGTGTCGATCTGGTTCTCTTGAGTGTTTTCCAGGATTTGTTGATGCGTGAGTATCTGGTCAGTTGTTGATTTAGCAGTTCTAAAGCCACACTGATAAGGTCCGATCAGGTTGGATAACACTGGCTTTAGTCTTTCACATAGCACACTAGACAGGACCTTATATGCGATGGGTAAAAGGCTTATACCGCGGTAGTTGGAGCACACACTTTGATCACCTTTTTTCGGCACAGGACATAATACGCATACATTCCAATCGTCGGACATGCACTCTTTAAGCCAAACCGTGCGCAGGAGCTGGTGCATGCTCGTTATCAGCTCCTCACCACCAGACTTGAAAAGCTCTGACGGAAGTCCGTCGGCATCGGCTGCTTTATTATTTTTCAGCCGCGATATTGCTCTTAACTCGGCTTGACTTGGTGGTAGGCAATCTAAGGAGTCGTCGACAATTGCGTGATACTTTCACGTGCGCTGCCTTCTGAAACCAGCAGTTGCTGGAAGAGTTCTCTTCACATATGCAGCACACTCTGCGTGCCCGTAACCAGATTTCCATCTTTGTCCTTATAGGGCAGGAGCCTATTACCGTAGCCATTTGCTTTTACTTTTTGGTAAAATTTTCTGGCCTTACCTCTATCCCTGTATCGCTCTATATTCTCGTTCTCTCGTTCCTTCATCTGACGTTTTTTTTTCGCTTAAATAGCCTATTTTACTGTCTCTTTTTGCCGTTTCCTAACATCCCAGGTTACAATTGGCTGTAGAGATGCCGTATAAGCGGCATCCTGTTCCTCTGACGCTATGCGACATTCTTCATCGTACCAGGATTCGTCTGAGCACCGTTTTTCGTATGCTAGGACGGTTCTGCGGCGGTTTCCATGGAATGCGCAATATGCTGCCCCTGTGTATCGGGAACGTTAGAAGTAGAGGCGTTTTGTCGTAGAAGTTGGGAGAGCTGATTGGAGTAGGCAGTGGCTATCTCTTGGGTTTGCAGCTTCGCCATGTCAAGCTTTCTATGTGTTTGGTTACGTGCATTTTTCGCTCTGCTCAATCTTGTGCGTACCTTCGCTCCAACCAGGAAATGATCTGAGCTAATATTAGCATCACGGATCACACGCCCGTCCATGACACTGATTGCATGCTTACCATCAATTGCCACATGATCAATGTGATTTTTGGTGTTTTGATCTGGGGATAGCAAAGCTGCAATGTGGTTATCTTTGTGCTGGAATCTAATTCCACTCACTACCATGTTCCTTCCCGCTGCGAAGCGACCCGGACTAAACCCATTGTCTGAGGTGTCGGTATGCAGGCTAAATTTACCGATCGATGGACCAAGAACATCTTCCCTTCCTTTTTTTGCATTAAAGTCTCCCAGAACAATTTTAATGTTGTGGCCAGGACAGCAGTTTATGCGCTCGTAAAATGCATCTTTAATCTCATCGTGGTTATCTTCTGTCGGGTGCAGGAGCACACATCAGCGAGATGTGGAAATATTTCGCTTTGACTCTGATTATTGCTATTCGATCACTAACAGGATGGAATTGCAAGACAAGATGTCTAAGTCTCTCACCAACTACATATTCACATTCAAATTCGTATTTTTTGGCATGGCAGCTGTAATAGATGTCGCAATATTTACGTCGCGAGCATCCTTGTCCTGTCCATCTCATCTCCTGGATGACGGTGATGTCAGCCTTTTATTGTTTGAGGACATCCACCAGTCGGATAGTGGCACCTTCTCTATAGAGAGTCCAGACGTTCCAGGTGCATATCCTTAAATCATGGTCCTTATTACTTTTTCGGGGGTCGTCAACATTTAGGGCTTCCGTTTCTTACATTTTCTTCTCGTGTTTTCTTAGCCAGTAAAGAACTTGAACGCGGGTGGTAATGATAGAACATTTCCGGGGTAAAGTTGGAAATATCATTAACTTAGGTTAGGTTAATTTGACAGCCGCCTTCAGCAAAGCTCACTATGGTCCTAGTATAGGTCCCGTTCTGATACCATTTCCATATTTTCGCACCAATTAAACCTACTCTATTTGGTCAGCGTCGCTCACAAGTCATTTCGTTACTCTGATGATGGCACGGATGTTCCTACTGATAGACAGAAATTGTAAACAAGTGTTTGATGACAAACTTTCTCAGTTCACCAAAAGAAGATGCTCCGTGGTCTCCTCTTTATACTCGTCATTGCAGCTTCTACAAAAATCGTTGTAGAGAAGGTTCATTATCTTAGCGTGTTATCCACCAGTCCAGTGACCGGTTATTATAGCTATGATGTTTCTTAGAAGGATTCTTTAGACAGGTTCAGCGGAAATCGTGTCCTCTGTATATCCATGGAAGACCAAATCTGCTAGGTCGCTATCCAAGAGGGTTCCCTCACCCAACTTTTATTAGCAATGAGGTTCAGTTCATCCGCAATAAGATGTTTCCACCAATGTGCCAGCAAACCAATGTAACGGCTCTTAGTTATAAATGTCCCCATGTCCTGGAACGCTTGTGCATGACCATCGAATATCTCGCTATTTCCTCTAGAGACGAACGGCATCCTCGAACGTTTCTCGAAGTGGCGTCCACGTTCTCCAGGGATATGATAGCCGCTTTACTATCAATAAGTAGATAAAGTTTACCGCCCAATTAGCCACTATACTGAAATTTCTATGCGGCTTTTGGAGTATTTCGGCTAGGAGTATACTACTACCTGATCGGTAATTGTAAATTGAGTTCCCCCGAAAATATTCCACAGCCCGCTATTTTTCTAAATTTCTAACCATCCATGAAAACTATGATGACATGCTATAGGGCATGTATAGGGCATTATCATAGTATAATCTATCCGGGATGTTGCTTATAAAACCCGGATCGAAAACGGGTAATGGTACAATGTAATGCGTATGACATAGTTATAGTACATCCATGCTCTTGTGGTATGGACCAGTTTTTCAGTATTTAGTTTTTTTCAGTTTATAATCATGATTGCCACCAGTTCCTTAATGAGTTCGTATTTCAGTATTTAGACAGCTCTGTCCTTTACCGGCTTCCAAAATGCTGATCTGTAAAATAACATTGGTTTAATAACAAAGTCATATAACCAGTTTAATTTTTGCGGCTTATTCCCCAGTTAAGTCCGATTGCCCTATTGTAGTAGTATAGAGCCGTTGCCGTTTTGCTAGTTCTGCCCTATGCGACCTGCCCAATATAAGCTTAAGGTATTTGGCACCATTAGGAAGTGTAAGTGCGACTCCATTTAACTTGGGTTTTCAAATTAAGGAATTTGATTTCTCCTAGTAAATAGCACCAGTGGGGTTTACACTCAGTTCACAGTTATACCACCATTAGCAGAAGTTTTAGCGCGGATTCCATAAGCTCAGAGAGTAATTGAGGATCCTTGCCGGTAACTATTAGTGCCACGCCATCCGCATATGCGAAGTGTACTGATGTTGATATTCCATAGTAGTGGAGAAAGTACTCCTCCTTGTGGATCACCACAAACCTCCTCCTCGGTACATTTGAACGCGCTTGACTACGTCGATGTCATTATACAGCTCATGGTTCATTTGACGACGGCATTCGCGGTTATCGATAATGGGTCCAAATATTTTGCTAAGTATATTTCTCTCGAGTTTCTGTGCTGTAGAACAAATTTTGTATGATCAGGAATCTGCTAAAGTTGGATCTTTGTTCACCGAGAAAGGGCATTGTCACTAAATCGTTTGGTTAGCGCATAGTAGCAACGGTTTGCAATTAATACTCGTCTTTTGATTTTCAGAAGGATATTATTATATATGGTCACCGCGGAGCCAAGATAGACAACATCATTTACCACTTTGAAGTGATGGTTGGCAACTTTCACGCAGCCCCTGAAACGTGAAGGCTCTTTTTACTTTGAAAAAAAAAAACTTAATTTTGTCATCATTTATCGACATACCCACTTCTGACGAGTGCTTCTCAATGCTTGAAAAGGCCGCAGTGCTCTCCCGCAGTCCTAGCAAATGACTCTTGTTTATTATGGTACCAGTCGTGCTTACGCACCTAAATGGCCTATTTTATTGTGTAATATATGATATCACTCTATCACCATGACTTTGTTAGCCCAAGTCCCACCTTGGCATTATTTGCAATAGTAAAATTACCCCGTTTCCATTTAACTAAATGTATTATTGTTGTGTCCCAGTTATGGAAACTATAAATTGTTCCCGCCCCTTGAGATATTATTAAGAAATACCATAACATTTTAAATTTGTTTTGATAACTCCATCACTTATATGAAAGCAGCCACTGAAACATTTTCACAAAATAATCTGATATTCTATTGGGCCATATTTATTTTTCATCAGCATCCCACATCACTTTTCGCTACCCAAAAAAAAAGAATTCTTTAATAACCATAAAATTATACTATTGCTTCCTCCGCCTCCTCCACCCCCACCCATTTCTCTCCATCAATTGTCCATGGTATATGCCGGAACATATTGACGATACGGATTTTGTATGAATGTATTTTGATCGCTTCATTTGATCTCATGAGGTTTGTTTGTTCAACTTTAACATCAGAAGCGATGGAGTATAGACGGATTGCGTGTGTGTGTTTACTTGTGCTGGGTGTGAATTTTTAATGGGGTGTGATGCACATCTGCACTTTGGCTGCACAGACAACACGTTATGCCCACTCCAATCATTCGCTAGTGTTGTCTTCTTTCTTTCATTCCTTTGGTACTCTATATGGCAGTGCACCTTAGTGTTGATGGAGGAGGGTTGGATGATTTGTCCAAAGCTACTCTAATAGTGTTTTAGTTTCGATAACCAATAAAGTGTTTTTCTTTCATGTTGGTCATTTAACAAATTAACATGTTTTAGATAAGGGACGGTGAAGAAATGGAGCAGAAGTTAGGTTGACTAAATAGGGGGAGGAAGGAAATGTGTGGGAATATGTTTTGGTTGCATCGTAAATGTTTTAAAGGTACAAAGAGATTGGGGGGGGGAGGGGGGGGTGGCTCGAAAATTACTATATTTACATAGCATAACTAAGTGGGAGACGTAGTGACCGAAGAAAGAGTGAATTGTAGGCGTTGCAAATGTGGAGTGATGCAGTCAAGCAAGTGGGAAAGTAGGAATTATTAGTGTTGTATGTGTTAATTTCGGACAAGTCGGGAGATATATTTAGTAACAATTGTTACTGTGGGTTAATGAGCAATTTAAAATTGAAAATTTTAGTTATTATTGTTATAATTCGGTTGAATATAAAAAATAAATAATTGCCAATACATTTTGTTTACAAGAGTTGTATGAAATGGAATATGTGATATCCAGCAGGGCTGATATGTGTTATGAAAGCAATACAACACACGCTTGTTTCTCATTCAACACAAAAATAGACACAAGTACAGAGAGAGAAACAATCTTCAACGATTGTTGGGAGAGCATTATAGCACGAATGGTGGTAGAGCATAAAAGGACGATTGTTGGGAGGGCACAACATTTTCACCGTGTGCAATTCGACAGCGCTGACGCTTCTTGTGTGACCGCACGTTAATATACCATATTGTTGTGTGTGTGCGTTCGGTTATGGCTACTACTGAACAAAAACCTCTGGTTGTCAGCCTCTGTCGAGGAGAATGTACTGTGCCTTATCTTGACTCTCTGATAGATATTCACCCGACCGTATGTTAACATGTTCCATGTAGAAAACAGTCAGCAGACATCGGATCTCTAGAACCGATTGTAGAACCGTTGGTTCACTGACACCCGAGTATAGCAAATCCCTATCGAAATATAAGTAGTAGCTTTTTAGGTGTTTACGAGATTTCTACCACAACTTAACCGCGTGCGTACGTTGACACTGCAACTAGGTGATGATTCGAGTCAATGTTTTTAAGGCGCATCACACGATTCACCACATTATATGTCTGGTTTCTTGTCTTTTGATCAGGGAATATCCAGATTGCCTTGTGAATAGCTTTATGCGCGAATCCACTCACTAATATGTTTCTTGCCGACCGCAAACTTAGCAATCCGAATCCGTTATCGTTATGTAGACTGATCTTTTCGACCTGCTGAACCTAGCCGGATGCGAATATTGGCTATTCGATCACTTACAGGGTTAAATCGCGAAACCAGTTGTCGATATCTCTTGTCGGCTATAAATCTACATCCAAATTCATGTATTTTTGAATGGCACTGAATCAGCCCTATACTTGTCGAGGACATCCGCCAATTGGATAGAGGCATCATATCTGTATAGAGTTCGGATATTTTAGGCGAAAATACTTAAATCATGGTCCTTATAACGTTTGCGGTGGTCGTCAACATTTTAGGAGGGGGGTTCTTGTGTTTTTTTTTTCTTCTTGTTATCATAATAATTGTTTAAGGCTTATAAGGCCACCTCGCCTGATCCTAGTTTCTTAGACAGCCTTTGTGTTGAGCTTCAGTAACTTCAGTTACCTACTTCCTTAGACGCAACGGAGGTAGCATCCCATTAGAAAATCCCCTTTGAGATAGAACCAATGGGATAGAAGCATACCGGACTACTGGCGCGTACTTGATGACGAGGGGCAGTCCGAGACAAAGGACCATCTTGTTTGTAACTGTTGTTGTTGTTGTAACAGCTGGAGGAAGTAGATGGGACGATAATTCTTTATTCCGATTTTCAATTTATCGGCACTCGATCTACATGCCCGATCCGATTATCATACGATTATTGTTTCGTTCCTTCATAGATTAACAAGGTTTGTGTCAAGGGTTTGTTAGATGTTGTTGTGAGTTTTAATCGCAAAATACCTCCAAAGATGGCTTCAGCTGGTTTTGTTGATTTATATCGCAATGTTGATAAATCATTTCCTTTTTCCTTGCCCAATCTGGATTTTTGTAGTGGAAGCATCTATGATGAGTAATGTTGGCTAGAGAACTCGAAAGTATTTGGCCAATGTCCCGGCCGGGAATCGAACCTGACACTTTTGGATTGCTAATCTACGTCGCTTCCACTAAGCTATCGAAGACCACGTTTGTAAATGTCCCGCTCTATCTCGTAGGAGAGTTATAATTTTAGGGCAAGGTTATATAGACCGGCCGTGGCATAGTGGTTAGAATACGCGATTACCATGCGGGAGATCCCGGGTTCGATTTCCGCCTCGATAAACAAGTAGGTGCCGTTAGTTGTGAATCTAAAAATAAAAAGCGTGTTAATTCACAACAACGCGAGAAGCCATCCCATACCTCATTCATGGGGTGTAAAGTAAAGTAAGTAAGGTTATATAGAGGATCTAAAGTCTCTCTCCTGAGTCGGAGTAATTAACTTAATAGGTTTCATGCGGTGCCTTATATTCTTAACTGGGACAATATGATTGACTTAGATACATCTTGTAATGGTTCTCTACGATCTTCTCTTCTTTCATTAAGCTAGACGATTTTATTTGTATACTCCTTGGATTATTTTCCTTTTTCCTATTCACCCTTCTTATCGGACAAACATAATGGATCAATATATCACTAAGAATAGTCCTTAACCTTACCTTACCTAACATCAGCTAAAAGAAGTTTGTGGAAAAAGTTCGTGAGACTGAGAACGGACAACACTCATGGCTCCTGTCTTCGTACAGTGCGGACAGACAAGAATGTGGCTGCTGTAGCCGAGGGTGTGTGACTCAATTCACGAACATTAACTCGGCACAAAAATCTCAGGTTATTCGCTTACATTGTCCAAATGAATCAGCAATTGAAGGATCACGACAGTTCGGTCCTAAGAGCGGCTTGAATCCAAGAACGGTTTTGGGCGAAAAATCATCTTTTCTTACAAGGCGTATTTTCTTCTCGGTGGATACGTTAACAATCAAAATTGCCGCATCTGGACCATTCATCTTCGAAAATGAGGCTGTGAAGAACGCTTCGGCCAACCCAAGACATAGATTTGATCTTTTGCACACCAAATTCCCATATCGTGTTATAAGCCGTTTAAGCGATGTCAATTAGCCGCCTCGGAGCTGCGATTTGACCCCTTTGGACTTTTTTGTGGGAAACTGTGAAGTACCGATGTTATCCCAACAATCCACCTAATTTGAACATTTAAGGCCAATATCATTTAGGCAAACCGTGAGCTACAACCTGAAACCGTCACAAGGACTTGGAAAATCAGACTGACAGAGTGCGCTACTGCGAAGACAGCTTAAACAGCCACTTGACCGAAGTTGTATTCCATAAATAATGAGAATGGTTATTCTCAGTCATAAACCCATAAAACATGACAAAAAAATAAGTTTATTAATTTCATTGCACTTTTCAAAAAAACTTGTATTTGGTCCACCCTGTACATGTATGAAATTGTTTTAATTACATTTTCTAATTTATTTACAAAAATCGGAGTTACATACGATTTAAATGCGTTGTTGCAGTGTTTTTATGACTACCCATTGCCAATATAGAAAATCCAACAGTCCAGTGATTCATCATCCGAAACAAGTGGATGGACCATAGTGTAACATTCTCCTTTAGCTTTCAATCTGCAAGCAATAGACTCTAACCATCACACAACAACATTGTCTAATTCTATAACTGGCCATTGACCTTTTTATGATTAGCTTAACACGCATATTTTATTTTTTATTTGTTACTCGTTTAAACATTTATCACTTTCTTACTAACAATTTAAGTATTATTTGTTGTTGTTGTTGGTGTTTTTTAAGACTATAAATAAGACCACAAAGAACACAATTGTCCATTCGCATAATGGCGGAGTAATAAAAATTTATGTTAGCATTTATTGCTATATTATTGGCGAGAGAGCGAACAGCAGCTGCCGCACGACCATTCATACATTTGTCCGTCCATCCATCCATCCATCTATTCAACCTTTATACACTGCTGGTGGCAATCGTAAACAAATTGTACACCCATTAATTGGACACTTTAAGTCGTCGTCGTCGATTGCCAGCCAATTCTATAAAGTTTTACACACCGTATGGCCGTATTCATAAAATGCCACTTGAACCTATTTTGGAAGACTTTAAAAAATTGACCACTCTGTCCGTTTGCATGCATCCGGGTTTCATGGTCCCTTATCCACTGAAGCATAGCTAAAACGTTGACAATACTTCAAAAGATGCTTGACTTGTTATCCGTGACATTTTATGCCAATTGTCGTTGGTTGATCGAATAGTACAAGACAATTATTTGCCCCCGCCCTATGTTATTGTAATGGTACAAGTATGCGAGTAGGGTAGAGAAGAGGGAGGTACAAGGAGACACAAAACTCAACAATCATTCAAAATGAAAGACTTGATGGCAGCTACATTGTACGCAGTATTTGAATTCGCATTTGACCATTTTGCAGTTGTTATTGTTGTTATTGAATTCATTGCTGCTTGTATTTATCAATTTCCGCGTATTCGCTTTTCATTTCGTTTTTTTTTTGTTGTTCTTGTCTCCTTAACGTAGATTTTTTTTACTGTAGCGGTCGTTGTTGTGTACGTCAAGTTCCAGGGGTGTTTAGCATTCATTCCCAGCATTTGTTAGAGTTGTGGGCTTATCGTTTTGTGGTACTATCCCGGTATGTGCCCACTTTTTATTATATATTGGATATGCGTATCGCAAACGTGGTATAAAGGGAACGACAATTTTGGAGTGATTAATATTAGAGATTTATGTGAAACCTTAAAAAATAGTCGATTAAGATAGAATTCATGGAAAATAGTCAGCGGACGTTGGGTTTTCAGTATCGACTGCATAACTATATAGATCGCTGTTACCCAAATACAGCAGATTCCGATCGGCTTACATGGTTGGTTTGTTCAGGAGTGATCTGAGACTGGCCTGTGGAATTCTAACAGGTCATTGTAATATCAGCCACCTGACAGGCAAATGCGATAGATCCATACCGGACTACTGTCGTATGTGTAAGGACGAGAAGGAGTCCGGGACGGTGGAACATCTTCCTTGTAGCTGCCCATCTTAAGCCCGTAGGAGGCTAAATTACATAGAGAAAAGTAATATAGAAGACCAAGAGTCTCACTTCTCAGTCCGTCACAAAAAAAAAACTTAATTTTACTTTACACATCATGAATGACGTATGGGATAACTTCTCGCGTTGTTTGAGAAGCATTTTACTAGGCATGTCGATTGACTCGGCACTACTGCAAAGCTGATGTCGAAAACATCGATGAAGCCGGCAATGAAAGGAAAATGTAAATAACTGGAAGCGGGAATCGAACCAGGGGAAAAATTTAAACCGACCCCAATGGGATTTGAACCCGCAACCTTACGACCGCCAGTCCGATGCTCTCCCACTAGGCTGTCGCGACACATAAAATAGCACCACACAACGGCATCATCGGTCAGCAGCACAAAGATTCTTTTATATTGCGGCGTTTAGTGCAAACTACTACTTCATAATTCACATTTGGTCCATAGCACCCATAATATAAGAAGACGAAATTTTTCCACAACGATCGTCGGTGACTCCTCCAAGACGAAGTTTATTGCAAAGTCAAGGAATATTATCAGATCTCCTTGATCGTTTGGAATTGTACGAAAAAAAAAATATCTTTGTTAATCGGACAATAAGTCTGTACAACCGGGCTATAGGCCTGTTCAATCGGACCTCGAATCTGTACAATCGGACAATAAATCCGTATTACCGGGCTACGATCCTGTAAAATCGGGCAATAGGCCTGTACAATCGGACAATAAATCTGTACAATCTTACTATAAGCCTGTACAATTGGACTTTGAGTCTGTACAATCGGATCTACGAGTCAGTACAATCATTCAATAGGTCTGTACAATCAGACCTTGAGTCTGTACAATCGGATCAACGAGTCAGTACAATCGTTCAATAGGCCTGTACAATCAGATCTACAAGTCTGTACAATCGGGCAATAGGCCTGTACAATCGGACCTTGAGTCTGTACAATCAGACAATAAGTCTGTAGAACTTTGAGACTGTACAATCGGACAATAAGTCTGTACAATCGGGCAATAGGAATGTACAATTGAGTATGTACAATCAGGCTTTAAGCCTGTACAATCGGACAAAAAGTCTGTACAATCGAATCTTGAGTCTGTACAATCTGACCTACGAGTCTGTACAATTGGAAATTGAGACTGTTCAATCGGACAATTAGTCTGTACAATCGGGCAATAGGCCTGTACAATCGGACCTTGAGTCTGTACAATCGGACCTACGAGTCTGTACAATCGGACTATAAGTCGGTACAATCGGACAATAAGTCTGTATAATCGGGCAATAGGCCTGTACAATCGGACCTTCAGTACGATGGACACTTAGCAAATCTCACCGAGGTACAGCCTAGTTTACCTGTGAGTCCTCCACGTCCGACGAATTACTGCAACCCGTCCTGTTTCCAATCACCGAATTGCCGCCGCGTCAAACCTTCCTGTTTCCCGTCACCGAATTACCGCCGCTCGTCTAAGGACCACTTCTTCGTACAAAGAACAATAACCCCAGGCACCGCAATACCTCACACCAGACACCATCAACGATACGAGGCCATCGACATCATTACCCGCCATAAAACATATTAAGGATATCAGGCCAGTAGTTTCACTTTAGCTCAAGAATCCGAAGAGTTTTGTTCTATTTGAATTTTGAGGATTATAAAATAAGGAAGGAAATATATATAATATCTTGCCCTAGTCAAGGAAAATTCACTCTTTTAAATCGTAAGGTTTTGAGGGTCCTTGCGAAGATCCTGGAGGCAGTTGAGTTACCTTAGCCTAAGATAAAACCCCCGTTATATGTTGTCTCTTCTCTCACCTTCGCTTGTTCAAGAGTGGACTTTTTTGTAGATTATCGTTTGTGTGTGTGTGGGACAAGGACAGTGTAACAAATTTGAAACGCACGCGAGTGTATGATCCTGAACCCAGTTTCGTAGTGATCGTACCAGCAAAACTAATGAAAAACGAGTATAAAACGTGACAAATTCTCCTATACGATACTTGCTAACTTCAAATCGATATTAAATTATTATGGCATGTAACTTTGCAAAAACGAATGATGCTGAACTTCTTCTTTTTGGGGCTACTTTCACGTGCAGTTCTCAGAATTGAGTCCCAAATCAATGAGCTGAAAAATGTTGTACTGTGTAATGTTTGACAATGTTCAATCATAATCCAAAAGATTTCTTGCACCGTAGGCTAAACATGGATCAATCACAACCCACCACAATACATTGCACACAGATTTGTAGATCTTTTATCTCTCCGCAGGATCACATCCTTTTGCTGCCAACAAGCTTTCATTTAATAAAATCTTGTTCCACCGCCATGTTCCTATATTTTTATTGGATTGTTGGTTGTGTGTTTTGCTGCGTTGCTTGGCGTTGTTTTACCCCAATCGTGTTGGCTGTATATCTTTGTCACGTCTGTTGTTATTTCGCTGTATGGATTTTGTTGTTGTTGTTACCGCTGTCTGTGTTCACTTCATTCTACTTGTATTGCTCATTCATTCTTTATTTATTAAAATAAAAGTTTGTACACGCCGCCGGTTTGTTGCGCTTTTCATTGTCACTCCACGGCAGTGTGGCAATGACTGTGGTAGTACTGCGCTGCTGCCTCGCTTCTTTGGCTTCCTCTGGAGGTGACATCAGGAGCTCGCCAGCTATGGCACAGAGTGGAAGCCAGGAATGAACAGTTTGTTATTTTCTTGTTGTTATTGTTGTATAGTTCTCTTCTTTAATAAATTCTCAAGATTTATTACTCGTCAACACATATAAATACATTTTTATTATTATTCAACATTAGTTTGAATGTAAGAATTTGCAAGTGGAGTAGGAGGAGGAGGTGGATGAGGATGAGGCTACAGATCCACGCAGTCATACGCCATACTTAGCAGCAGTAATATCACTCGCTTTGTATCTGTACAGATGAAACGATACGCTCGAGTTAGGCAGCGTTGCGGCTGTACTGTCATCTTGAAGTGTTGTTTTATTAAGTGATAAATTGTCATTAACCAAAGCTAGTTTTTGCTAATGCGCAGAGAATACAAAGAACGGCGGTTAGACGTGTTAGGAGCAATGGGAGATAATTCTAAAAGTAGGAATAAAAAGTTTTATCTTTTTTATTGGTTTTTAGTTGATTTGTTTAATTAACGTGATGCCGCTTGTTTGTAATCCATTTTCAGCAAGATATCATTTATTAAATTTACTGAAGGGTTATTCATTTAGAACTTTTTTCTTTAATTTTGAATATAATATTTCAAATAGTATTGGCAATATTGGTGACAATACACCAATATCTCGCGAATTACTGCTAATTCCGGCTTCTAAGTCTTGAATCGTAGTTGTTTCCTCGATCTAGACCTTTAATTTCACATAAACCTATTGAATGTTATGTTTAGTCAAATATGATCCCACTAACCCATAACCCACACCAAACGTTGCAATTTGGTGGGGTTAGTAAAGAGGCTATAGGCAGCCACGGAGTACTGTCTTCAAAGCTCTCTATGTGATTTTATACAGCAATACTAAGACCAATACTTTTCTATGGTATCGTAGTTTGGTGGAGGTAGCTTCATAAGAAATACGTTCTGAATTCAATAGCAATTCAAAGATCAATATCGATTAGTGTTAGCGGTGCACAACGAACATTACTTCAGTTATAGTACTAACAGCAATTCTAAACATCTGGACTCCTGATATCATTGCAGAATCGGCTGCCGCTGCATCTCTGATGAGAATCAGAGAATGTGGCGTTAAGCTATCGGAGCATTCTAAACATGCTAAACTACTCCACCGGATCAATTCAAAAACGGACTACTGTATACCATACATATTACCAGTGACTAACCCAAGGACTTTTATCCCGGTAAGGAATACCTGAAAAAATCACTGGAGGGGGATACCAATTACTGGATATATCAATGTTGGACGCGGAACATGCTATGACATTCATTCTCCTTCAACATAAACATCTCCTACAAGCCAGACCATTGTAGCGTGGGTACCGGAGAGGGTGTCCTGGGACACATCGAAATTCCGGAGAAGGGTGAAGTTTCTATAACCAAATCGATGGTAATGTTTTCCAACTAATAGATTATCCGCTAAATAATTGACAGAAATGTCGCTGTGTCCCAGTGTTTAAACACTCTTCGATTGCCCAGCATAAGCTGGACTAAAAGCTAGGGCATACAGAAACCATACAGTAAACAACGATGCCTTGCAGGAAACACCTGTAGGACTTATCAGCAACTACGTAGAAAAGGCGATGTGACAAAATATCTAGTCAGTATTTCTTCTTCTTAAGAGGCCAATTACAATTTACGAAACGTAGTTCATAAATTTGAGGCCTGAAGTAACAAAGAATTCCACACGCTTCGGTCTTCTGCGTGTGTTCTCCAGTTAGTCCTACCAGATGATGGCACGTCGCCTACCACTTGGTCCTTCCAACGGAGTTTGGGTCTCCCTGCTCTGCGACGTCCTTCAGGTTCGCCTTCAAACGCCTTTCTTGATGGAGCATTTACATCCATCCTTTCAACATGTCCCAGCCATCGAAGCCAGCCTGGTATAGCTGTTTCTTAGTATTCCGAGATAAGGTGGTGTTACTAAAGTGCTGCCAAAGTCCGTAGAAACATCTATTGGATAGTTCCTAGTCAGTATTTACTATAGCAGAAATTACAAGTACCACAATGGCCTCCATTAGCATAAGTGTGCCAGACAATGGGCTGTATTGCAATGCTATCTAACATAACCTAAATCGTATTCTTGCTGATCAGTTCAAAAGCGTAAATTTTATAGATTGTCTTATCCATTGTGTCAAAAATGTACCATGTTGCTGATTCAAAGTCTGTTGGTAAACAGTGGATCTTCTTTAGCTATTGCAGATTTCATTGAGTGAAAAGAATCGTCGATTTAAAGCTTACGTACTTACTTACTTAGCCGACAATTCCTTACAATCGTAGATTTTGCCTGTATGCCGCACTTAGAAAAGTATTATATACGATTTGGCTCAAGGAATGCATGCCCAAAGATTGGAATCTGAGTGTTCTATGTCCTGTGCTTAAGAAAGGCGATACAAGTAGGTGTACCAACTATCACAGGATCAGCCTTTTACCCATCGCATTCCTGCCTGATGTATTATGTGAAAGACTAAAACCCATCTTACTGAACCTAATTTGACCTTATTAGTGTGGCTTCAGACCTGGTAAATCCATGACCGGCCAGATATTTACAATACGGCAAATCCTGAAAGAAATGCAGATCGACACCTATCATCTGTTTATCGATTACAAAGCTGCATTCGACAGTCCGATACGACATAAACTATTATATGCTATGGCTGAGTTTGGCATCCCTTGGCATCCCCACGAAGCTGATACTACTTTGCGGGATGCCACTGACTGACACGAAGTCTTCAGTAAAAATGGGCACAAATCTAGCATAGCCATTTTTACCAAGCGAGGCCGTAGACAAGGCAATAGTCTGTCCTGCGATCTCTTTAGCATCTTAATGGAGATGATCATGCGGAAGTCAGCAGTAAACACGACTGGCACCATCTTTAACTAAAGCCACATGCTGCTAGCATATGCCGAAAACTGCGAGATGTTACTGCGGCTTTTTCGAGCATTATGAAGCTGTCGGCACAAGTGAGTCTGGTGATTAATGAGGACAAAATGAAGTTATTTGTTTCAATGAATAAAGAGTCTACTCCTCGTTTGGGTTCAAATATGATGGGTCCAAATATTTTGCGAAGTATTTTTCTCTCAAAAACTCTCAGATTAGATTCATCCCTTAACGACATTACCTAGGTTTCTGAGCTGTAGAGCAAGACAGAAAGGATCCGTGTTTGGCACAGTGGGATCTTCGTTAGCCGTTAGAGGGCTTTATCATTTAAACCCCTGCACAACGCAAAGTAGTAGCGGTTTGCGATTAATACTCGTCTTTTGATTTCCAGGTTGACATTATTATTTTTGTTTATGGCGGAACCTATGTAGATAAAATTATCTACCACTTCAAAGTTATAGTTGTCAACGTCCACGCAACGTCCCAAAACGATTGGATGCTTTGTTCGGTGAAATTTAAAACTTTCTATTGTCCTCGGTCAGCGTTAGAACCGTTGGTGCTGATTCCTTCTGTATACCTGAGAAGGCTGCAGTCACATCCCGCAGTTAACCTTATAAGCCTACGAAAGTAACATGTGGCTTTTGTTGAATATCGTGCCATACGTGTTTACTGCAGCTTTCCTCATTATCATTTTCATCACTATGTTAAATGTCATTTCGCAAAGACGTATCAGCGTCGTTGGAATGCCAAACTCATGCCTTGGCTTTGATTAATTTCTGCCGTATCGGATTGTCTAAGGCAGCTTCTAAAGGATAAACCGTCTATAGGATGATACGTGTCGATCTCTTTCTCTAGGTACTTTTCCAGGATTTGCCGTAGTGTACTTATATGCGATGGGTAATAGGCTAATCCCGCTGTAGCTGAAGCGCACACATGGATGACCTTTTTTCAACACAGGACATAATACTCTTAGTTTCCATATCCTCGCTACCGGACTTAAAAAGCTCCGCTGGAAGTCCGTCGGTACCGGTTGCTTTATTATTTTTCAGGTGCGATATTGCTCTTTCTACCTAGTTTTGACTTGGTGGGGGGCAATCTAAGCCGTCGTCGACAATTGGCGTGATACTTTCACCTGTGACGCCTTCCGAAAACAGTAATTGCTGAATGTGTTATCTCTCTATATATGCAGCATACTCTGCGTATCTGTAACCAGATTTCCATCCTTCTTCTTACAGGAGTAGAGCCCAGTACCGTAACCTTCTGCTTTTCTGTTAGAATTTACGGATCTCACCTCTATCCCTACACGTTCTCATGTACCTTCACATGATATTTTTTTCCGCTTCAATACTTGGATTCGCCTGTTTTACCGTCTCTTGCCTGTAGCGTTGCCAAGTAAGCAGCATCCTGTTCCCCAGACGCTATGCGACATTCTTCATTATACCAGGATTCGACTGTGCGTTGTTTTTCATATTCAAGCACGGTTGTTGTGGCGGTTGCCTTGGAATGCGCAATTTGCTGCCACTGTGTGTCGGGAACGTCAGAAGTAGAGGCATTGTGTCGTAGTGGTTTGGGTAGGCAGTGCCTATCTCTGGGGTTTACAGCTTTGCGAAGTCCAGCTTTCTTTGTGATTGGTTACTTGCGTTTTTTGCTGTGCTAAGTCTTCTGCGCATCTAAGCTGCCATCGTACCAGGATTCGTCTGAGCGCCGTTTTTCATATCAAAGCACTGTGGTTGCATTGGTTGCCATGGAATGCGCAATATGCTTCTACTGTGTATCGGGAACGTCCGAAGTAGAGGCATTGTGTGGTAGTAGTTAGGAGAGCTGGTTGGAGTAGGCAGTGGCTATCTCTGGGGTTTACAGCTTTGCGATGTCCAGCATTCTTCGGAAGATCATACGCGTTTTTCGCTATGCTAATGCTTGTGCGCATCTATGCTGTCGTTGTTCCAGGATTTATCTGAGCGTCGTTTTTCATATCCAAACTCGATTGTTGCGGCGGTTGTCATGGTATGCGCAATATGCTTCCAATGTGTATCGGGAATGTCAGAAGTAGAGGCGTTGTGTCTTAGCAGCGGGGAGAGATAGTTGGTATAGGCAGTGGCTATCTCTGCGGTTTGCCTGTCCAGCTTTCTTTGTGTGTGATTACCTGCGTCCAAGCTAATGTTGGCAGCTCGCATCACGCGCACGTCCAGCGCAATTCCATCAATTACCCCATGATCAAATTGATTTGTGGTGTTTTGATCGGGGTATGGCCAAGTTGGGTTCTGTGAATATCTTTATATATTTTTGTTACCACGCCTTTTTTACTATAACATTATCTTAATGATGATCTTTTCATGATTCCAGTGCTCACGCCCTGTGACGTTAAGTGTATTATTTTACAAAACTGAACAGTTGTTGGAAAAAATCTCATGGAACTTATCACCAATGCTAGACACATATTTTCCAAAATTATATTTAACCATTATTAAGATTTATGCTGGTTTTGTAGACTACATTACAACCTACAACGTGTTTATTATCGCTTCCATGCAAACTTGATTAAAATAATTTCATATTTTCCCACGTCCGCTTGCAAATTGCAATCAATCAATGACTGTCTGAGAGGAAATCCAGACCATCATAATTATATTATTATTTATATTAAAATACTTTCATATCAACCCTCGCTATAACTTTACAGTTTTTTTTGCTTAGTTTCTAATGTTTACTCAAATATTGTCCACCGAAGTCATGTGGTAAAATGTCATTTACACAAAAAAAACACAACAGCACTGTGATTGTCAGCTTAGCCTGATGACATTGTGAAACTGACAATGTGAATGATGATAATCATTGTGATGATGATGACTATGATGGCTAAGACGGCAGCAACAACAACGAACTCTGTGATGTTGATGATGATGATGATGATGATGACGACGATGGCAATGACAACAATGACTCTGACGCTGACGATGAGACGTCGTCTACATTGAGGTAGAAAATGACGATGACGATGATGACAATAACATTGCTGACACTTTGAATTAAATGACATTTTATACGAGAAGAGGAAGCAACAAAACATTTTATACAAGTGTCTTCTACTGCCGGCGATAGACTTAAAACCCGCCCGCATTTACTTACCTTACTTCGTACGCTGATTGGAAACGGCAATAAAATTACAAAATTTTATTGACTTTATACAAACGATCAAATAAACTTAGTAGACATAAACATAGTTTTTAATTTCTACACACGTAAGTTGCGTTATCTTAGCCTTTATAGATATGCAAACGGTTTTACTCAACTGCTGTCAGAGAAAAGGGAAACCGGTATTAAATAACATTCATTCATTTATTGATTAGACTTGAACATTCGTTTTCAATATTCTAATATTAATTTCAAAATGTTTTCACACAGTTCCCTCGTGGGTTTGTAATGTGTAAAGATTTCAAATTCATTGTGTAGTTTACATATTGCTCTTAGTCTTTTACCCTGCAGGCAGGCATCAAGTAGTTGAAAGAGTGACGAAGGAAGGGGTTTAATTGAATTATATTAAACCAAACAAATCGCATTGTGTTCATTTACACTTCATTTGTTATTAGTTCTTTTTAATTAAATAAACATTTACACATGTAATTACTTATTAAACATTGACCATTTCCTTCTCCCCTTAACCAGCCAGTGTGGATCCGATTGTAGCTACATAGAATGTTAATTGTGTTGTTAATGTTGTAGTTGTTGTTTACACATGACTACAACATTAAAGTGCCAAAGACACTTTGAATTTTGTACATAGCTCACAGCGCGATAAAGGGAAACTAATTGCTATGTATTGGAGGAGGAGAAAGACATTGCTGCAGCAGTACTTTGATCGTAGCTAAGTTGACAAGAGTTCACGCTTTGGTCATTAGAAATTCTCAAATAAAGTTGTGCGCTGTATCGACGGAATTTGTTAACTAAGCTCAACTATGGTTTGGGTTGATGAACGAACTCTTGTCAAACTCGTGGTGTAATTACATGGATTGTGGGGAAGTTGGATTTTTATGTTGACGATAAAGTTGTGAATTGATTAAGCTATTGATGAAGTTTGTTGCAAAAGTTGTATGACAGTCTTAACGATAGCTGGATTAGGAGAAACTGGAAAACCAATAAGAGAAATTTCAATCATACTAAAACCATAAACAAAATTGGAATTAGTGCGCAATTTAGTTTTGCACAATAAATAAATATTAATCAACGATTTAAGTGCAAACGGGATTCATATTTTACTGCAGTCTTAGCACATTTAAACTTGGATAATCATATGGTTGAGTAACCTAATCGGCATGCTACCACCAATGCGTCTTAGGAAGTAGGTAACAGAAGTTACTAAAGCTCAAAACAGGCTCTCCTAGTGACTTTGGCAGCCCCAAGAAACTAGGATCGGGAGCGGTGGCCTTATAAGCCACTCTCCTTAAAGAGAATAAATAAAACAAGAACCCCCCCAAATGTTGACGACCCCTGCAAACGATATAAGGACCATGATTTAAGGATATGCACCTGGAATGTCCGAACTCTTTACAGAGATGGTGCCTCTATCCAACTGGCGGATGTCCTCGACAAATCCAAGGCTGACATCACCGCCATACAGGAAATGAGATGGACCGGACAGGGATGCACACGACGAAAGAACTGTGACACCTTGTACATCTGCCATGCAGAAAGACACGAAGACCGAATAGCCACCATTCGCATCAGGGCGAAATATGTTTACATCACGCTGATTTGTGTACACGCCCCGACGGAAGATAAAGACTATGAGATTAAAGATGCATTTTCCTGGCCACGACATTAAAATGCAAAAATAGAGACTTTAATGCAAAAATAGGAAGGGAAGATGTTCTTGGTCCATCGATCGGTAAATTCAGCCTGCATACCGACACGTCAGACAACAGGCTTAGGCTGGTTAGCTTCGCAGCGGGAAGGAACATGGTAGTGAGTGGAACCAGATTCAAGCACAAAGATATCCACAAGGCAACTTGGCTATCCCCCGATCAAAACACCAAAAATCAAATTGATCATGTGGTAATTGATGGCAGGCATGCATCTAGTGTCATGGACGTGCGTGTGATCCGTGGTGCTAATATTGGCTCGGATCATTACCTGGTTGCAGGCAAGGTGCGCACAAGATTGAGCAGAGCGAAAAACGCACGTAACCAAACAAAGAAAGCTGGACATAGCGAAGCTGCAAACCCCAGAGATAGCTTCTGCCTACTCCAACCAGCTCTCCCAACTTTTACGACACAACGCCTCTACTTTTGACGTTCCTGATACACAGTGGCAGCATATTGTGCATTCAATGGCAACCGCCGCAACAACCGTGTTAGGATATGAAAAGCGGCGCTCAGCCGAATCCTGGTACGATGAAGAATGTCGCATATCGTCTGAGGAACAGGATGCTGCTTGCAGGGAAACGCTACAGCCAATTGTAACCCGCGCTGTTAGGGAACGGCATAAGGAGAAAGCAAAACAGGCGAGACAGCTATTTAGGCGAAAAAAAAGTCAGATGAAGGAACGGGAGAACGAGGATATAGAGCGATACAGGGATAGAGGTGAGGCCCGAAAAATTTACCAGTAAGTAAATTCAAAAGGTAACGGTAATGGGCTCCCCTCCTGTAAAAACAAGGATGAAAATCTGGTTACAGATACGCAGAGTGTGATGCATATATGTCGACAACGGCTTAGATTGCCCACTACCAAGTCATGCCGAGGGAAGATGAGAAATATCGGGGCTTTAAAATAATAAAGCAGCCAGTGTCGACGGACTTCCTGCAGATCTCTTCAAGTCCGGTGACCAGGAGCTGATAACGAACTGGCACCAGCGATAGCATGCCCGAAGATTGGAATTTAAGCGTATTATGTCCTGTGCTGAAAGAAGGTGATCCAAGTATGTGCCCCAACTACCGAGGGATCAGCCTCTATATGTAAGGTCATGTCGAGTGTGCTATGTGAAAGACTAAAGCCAGTGTTATCCAACCTGATGGGGCCTTATCAATGTAGCTTTAGACCTGGTAAAGCAACTACTGACGAGATATTCGCACTTCAGCAAATCCTGAAAAAGATCCAAGAGAAACAGATCGACACGTATCACCTTTTCGTCGTCTATAAAGCTGCCTTCGACAGCTCGATAGGGCATAAATTACTCGAAGCCATGACTGAGTTTGGTATACCAGCGAGCTGATACGCCTTTGCGGAATGACGCTGACTGACACGAAGACTTCAGTGAAGATTGGCAATGACCTTACGGAGCCATTCCATATCAGACGGGGCATAAAACAAGGCGACGGCCTATTGTGTGACCTCTTCAACATAGTGATGTAGATGATAATGAGGAAAGCTGCAGTAAACACAAGTGGCACGATATTCAATAAAAGCCACATGCTACTTGCGTACGCTGACGACGTAGACATCATCAGTCTAAAACTGCGGGACGTGACTGAAGCCTTCTTAGGTATACAGAAGGAATCAGCAAAATAAAGTCTAATGGCAAACGAAGACAAAACGAAGTTATTATTATTATTCAACGAGCAAAGGATCTATTCGTTTGGGAAACTGCTTGAAAGTTGACAACCATAATTTCAAGGTGGTAGACAATTTTATCTACCTAGGCTCCGCCATCAACAAAGCAAATAATGTTAGCCTCGAAATCCGGAGAAGTGTCCTGCTTGGTAATAAATGCTACTACGGACTAAGCAAGCAATTTAATGACAGAGACCTCTGTCGTCGAACAAAAATCCAGATATAGCAGATACAGGTTCTACCTGTCTTGATTTATGGTTTAGAATCCTGGGTTATGACACAAGCGGATGAATCAGTTCTGGCAGTATTCGAGAGAAAAATACTCCGGGCACATCATCATTAACGGAGGGTATCGGCGTCGTATGAATCAAGAGACACATTAATGTGCAGCGGTTGCGTTGGCTAGGTCATCTTGTACGCATGGACGAAAATGCTCCAGCTCGAAAAGTCTTCGACAATGAACTCGATGAACGCCGCAGAAGAGGACGACTAAAACTCCGAGTGGCCTTCGATAGCTCAGTGGAAGCGGCGTAGATTTGCTATCCGAAGATCCTGGGTTCGATTCCTGGCCTGGGCACTGGCATCAGCATCGACGAAAAATTACTTTTCAAATACTTTTGTTGCACAATAGTATAAGACTGTATCTCTCTAGGACAGATTAACAGTTTAGCCATGCCCAATCCGCCCAATGATTCAAAATTAAAACTTTGTCGGCATATTCAAATTCGTATTGTGTACAAATTTTTATAAGTCTAGCTCAAAAGAAAATTTTTGCCACGGCCACTTTTAATTAAATAGATTCGCAATAGAGATGTTCGTAAGATGTTCAATGTTGAATTGTTGGACTTGACGACGAGTCGAGGTTAACGGCTCTTCTGCCACACTATTGCGAACAACATCATTGTCTTCCGCAGAACGAATTGGGCGAGCATACATAGGTGATTTCACATCTCCTAAGTAACCTACAATTGCGGCACTTATACTCAACTACAATAATAAAAAAACCTTATATCTACCACAATTCAATGTTAATTGTATCTTAATTTTCTCTATCTCATCTTCTTCACGTGTTCAACATACGAATTAGGATAGTCTCGAAAACACCACAATGCTCCTACACTTTACACGCTGTGTGGTTCTGGGACCATCATCAATTTTCAAAATCAGCGACTTAATTTTTGGTTGAATGAAATCAACACGAAATGCCATCACAATCGCAATCGTCTGGGGAACTATTAATTAAAATATTTTGCATACGTCTGCGAAATTATTGTTTATTATTGTGGTATTCTCTCTGTGCACTAACATTTGGATGCTTCA
Organism: Muscina levida; assembly: GCA_964034835.1. Classification (NCBI taxonomy): domain Eukaryota; kingdom Metazoa; phylum Arthropoda; class Insecta; order Diptera; family Muscidae; genus Muscina; species Muscina levida. The sequence goes on along the minus strand of OZ035880.1, from coordinate 31,397,685 downwards.
TAAAATTCACAGATTTTAGTGGCGCTTATAGTCTCGTATTCTTACACATACCGCTATGTACAGTATTTCATAAACTGGCACATTTTGGCTCAGCATCTTTTCCTCTCTGTCTCTGTGTGTGTGTATGTGAGAGAATTGGGCGCTGATATCCCTAGTTTATGTCTCGATAGCCAGTAATCAAATGTCTGGTTGATGCGCTGGCGCCTTCATAAATTATGAGAAATAAAAATAGTTAAATTTTTTGTTTTTTGGTAAACTTATGATGACGTTGACAAAGTACACAATTAATGCTGATACACTCGGAGAAACTGTTCTGTAGAAGACTACGGAATTTAAATATGCTTTAATGGCCAAACTTTTTATATGCGTATGATTAATATAAAATCCACATATAATTAATATTACTCATTCGTTGTACATCCATACATACATATGTAGAGAGTACAATGTGCAAACTCGCTACATATATACAGTACAGTAATTGGTTCAGGGTCGTCATGCAATATCATCAACAATGACCAGTTTTTTACTTATCACTGATGATACAGCCTATATTTGTCTGACTTCACCCCCCAGATTGGGTGTTGCACTGTATAACCAAGAATGCATACTATTTCAGCATCGTGTAATTTTATTATGTTAAATTACAAATGGTCTTTGTGTGATCCCAATTTATCGTAGTCAATTACATATTTCAAATAATCTAAATAAATCTACAGCTCCAATCTAACTTTCAGCTCTCAAAAACTATCCCATTCATTATCCCAACATCCATAACTTTTTGTTAGACAACAACATCCTAAATGTTGTTACAAAATTGGATTGGAAAATTTACACATTAACTCAGCTATAACTTTTGTTAACGGTTACCATATCTGGGTGGTGGTAGTGGTGTTGGTACAATTTCATTACCTTCACCAACTCTCTGTTGGAGCGACGTTGCCTAGATATTTAGCATACAGTCAATTAAATTCTGCTTTTGCTACAAATTAGGTTATCCTCAGCAGTGAATTAGCATAATATGCTAATGCGTTCGTTCATTCTATGTTCGGTTTACATTGAATTTAAATTTTGTAGACCAAATATGTTAAGCCAATTGCGATACGACGTACGTATACTTAATAGCAAACAAAGCCTGTTAGGGACGGCGGCAGCAGGGTGGTATGAAATTAATTAAATTGTTGTAAGCAGACTAATTAAGTGAGCGATGAACAAGTGTGCGAGTGAGTGACTGAGCCAGTAAATAAGCGATTGAGGGATGGGGAGAGGTATATATTTATGTGTGTGCGTTTGAGTATGTTTGTGTTTGCAGAAAAGTATGTTGAGTGGCTTCTTCTTTATATTTGTGGTATGTAGTATGTTGTCATCACCTGCTGCTAATCGCTTGTAGTCATACACGCTCAGCTTACAAGCACCCACTTATTTATGCGTTCGCATTCTCAATGAAGTCGCTAAGGCGCTAAGCTGTCAAAGTTTACACACAGTTACAACGAAAAGCTCAAAATAACAGATTGTCACCAGCTACATCATCAACTTTACCGTCATCGTCATCATAATCATTGTCATCGTCGTCGTCGTCGTTGTCATCTTCATAACACCACTTGCCTCGCTTACACACTTTCTTTATTTACTCCGCTTATTGTTTAAGTAGACAAAAAGTACACAAAAAGAAGCCTTTTGTTTACTGTACTTAGCATTTAAGCAGATTTTTCATGTTGCGATTTTGTCGCTTGTTACAACTTACGACAAACGCTTGTGCGGAAACATTGAAAACTGTCAATAATCGTTTTTTGTGCGAGAGACTTCCTTAAACATAACAACTTTCTAATGATATGGCTTAGACTCTTTGGAAGGAGGGGAGTCTTTAGTTAATCGAAGCTTTTCAAGTTATCCGGCCATTGGGAATGGCGTTTCGAAGTATCTTTAAAATGTTTATTGTAATAAATAACAGATTGTCAACTAGGCGTAGTAACAGATCATAGCAATGGTGTCGCAGCTTTTATATATGTATTACATTTTGAAAAGTTTTTACAAAAAAAACATTATCAGCATAATGTGTAATACTCACTCGGAAAAAAGAGGTGCATGGTGTTGATGGTACTGTTTTTAACTGTTCCAAAAACAACATATATACAAATTCATAAGGAGTATAGTACTTCTTCTTCATATTAGATGGACGAAACAGATTTGTTTTCATCAATTGTCGAATGTAGTAAGGTATTCTAATCTTTGCAAGTTTTTATAGCTACACCTTAAGATGGTCCATTTAGGAACTTTTGGTCGCCTCCTTTTGTGTCTTCTAGCGACCTTTTAACCGAATATTTTTTGAGTTTAAGCCTTTTCACATAGTGGCTCAGCCTGCGCACTAGGTATAGTTAGGTTGCGCTTGACTACGGCGATGTTGTTATATAGCTCATGAATCTAACTCTTCGCTAACGACGATAAGACTAAACATTTTTAGGAGTGTTTTTGTTTCGGATCATTATCGAGGTTTTTACGCCATATTGTAAGCTGGGTAGTATTAGTACCCGACGTTACATCAACCAAAAGTATACATTTTGCACAATAAGAAATGCAAATCTCTCGGGTTTAACAAAAACCAGTTAGTGGTTCCAAAGAAGTGCATCAGGTAGGGTAGTAGGAAACTAACCTTGGTACCCTGGAAACCCATATTACCATCCTTACATTTTTGGGTCTGAGTGGTTCTGTCGCGTACGAACCCCCTGAGGGCAAATGCATCGGTAAATTGAGTAACACTTGACACCGAGAAATGTGTAGTGCATTAAAGGAACACATTTAGACCTTATGTTATAAGCTGTTTTTTATCGGGTGGTTGAAATTTAATCTCAGCTGGGGTCTGTAGAACATGTTCTTGATCCGCTTGCAGGTTGGGATAGCACTTGTATATGTTCTACAACTATACTTATAATCTACCTTGCGTGAGGCCCGGCCGTAGCATCATAATTAGAACTAGCGATTCCTGTTCTATTCCTGGTTCGATTCCTGTCACCAGTCATTTACATTTTTCTTTCAATGTCGGCCCCCTCGATGTTGTCGACAGCAACTTCGCAGTATAGTGTCGAGTATAGTTCTTGGAAAAAAATAGAAGGAGTGGTCGTACAGCAATGAAATTTTGCAAAAACACTTCTCTGGGCTAAATTAAGAAATTTTGAAAAAATCTTGGAAAACCGCCTACTGCCACACCCACCTCCCATATAACTGCACTTGCCAAAATTTTTATTTTTGGACCTAGGGACTCGAAATTCGGGACACTTCTTAATTGAGTTCTCCTTATGAAAAAAATTAAACATATTGGGGATGACACGCCTACTTTAGATATTACGCCCATGGAAAGTTGTATATTTAAGGTATTTTTTCTTCCCTGTCTAGAATCATATGAAAATTTCATATAAGTTAAAAAATGTTAATTTTTATTCAAAAGTTAAACATGTGTTGTCCCATACAAAAGAAGAGAATATCCCCAACAACCCTCCGCGAAAGATATTACCCTTCAAATACACCGAAAATATCGCACAAATGCATGCATTAAAATCGATGTTACTAAAAGGGACGGTATTTGGCGGCTAATTTTTTTTTTCTTAATTCAAAGTACACCCTTGGACCTTTCATTTTTTTATAGTTAGAGGGCTAAGCAAGGCAAAGCACATAAAGTTTTTTTTCCATCAAAAAGTGAAAAATTGATATTTTTTAGTATAATTTTTGATAAATTATAATAATTAGTTTACTTGTCCAATTTCAATAATTTTTTTTCGTATAAAAGAGTAAGTGCTATATTTTCACTAAAAAATTAAACAAAAGCCATAGCTATAAACTTACACACACACAAAGTTCTTTATTTGGACAGAAATTTTAATCTAATTTCATTGCATAAATTTCCTTTGACTTCTGTTAGTTTTTTTAACTACAAAATTTCACATTTAATAAAAAACCTTGTGGAATTTTTCTTATCCAAATACTTCTTTACAAAACCATATCATTAAAATTTTAATATTGGAATGTTGAAAACCCCTATTTTTTCCGTCGAAATGTCACTGTGGGCCGTAAGGTGCATGGATTTGATGACCTCAAAAAGTCTTCAAATAAACTACAAAACTGGGGCGAGAAAACATAAACTTTTTTTTTCGCCATATAAGCCGACCCTATCTAGGGTACATACGACATAAATCCCTGTGAAATACAGACAACCGAAATCATAGTGGGGTGAAGGCGACATATATCCGTAAGGTCTAGAGATCGAAGTCCCTGTGCGATACAGATGACCGAAGTCTCTATGGCGTAAAGAAAACCAAAGTCCTAGTGGGGTACAGTCAACAGAAATCCCTGTAAGGTCTAGAGACCGAAGTGCCTGTGGGTCAAAGGTGGCCAAAGTTCCCGAAGTCCTTGAAGGGTACAGATGACAATAAAACACTGTAAGGTAGAAATATTAAAAAAAAACTGTGTAATACAGACGACCGATGCCCCTGTGGCATACATATGATCAAAGTCGCTGTGGGGTAAAGAAGACCAAAGTCCCTGTAGGATACAGGCGACCAAAGTCCCTTTAGAGTAAAACGACAGAAGTCCCTGTAGGATACACTTGACCAAATTTCCTATGGGGTAAAGTCGACAAAAGTCGCTTTAAGGGAACAGACGACCGAAACGTCTGTGGGAATGGACAAGGACTACTATTTATATTTCAAGCCAAGCAATAAAATAAACAGTCTTTTATTAATGGAAGTGGTTTTATTGTTTTCCAAAATATTTCCCACGGAGATCAAAACACTTTTGCACTCCGATTGAGACACCCCCGCAACGCTTTAACAGCTGCTTCAGGCGTCGAAAACGTTGAGTACACAGTTTATTCTTGATGTTAGGAAATAAAAAAAAGAGATTGGTTACCAAATCAGGGCTGTACGATGACCGTTTAATTCGACATATTGATACTAAAATAGCCCATTGTTTCAGCTGATGTGTTAAAGCTCGCATTGTCTTGATCCTTGTTGTTTTCTTTATTTCATCGAACATTGGTGGTAGACTGATGGTGATATACCACTCAGAATTGAACGTCCTACGTTCATCTAAAACAGTCAACGGCGTAAGGTAGCCCATGGGCGCGAGAGACACACAGGCATTCGCTCACACATTGAACGAAAACAAACAAATGTATTCAGTCTCGCTTGAGCATTGTTAAGCATTTTGGTAAAAAAAAATGAATTCAAATATCTTAATGTACCTTGCGATGCGCACTGCAGTAATATTTGTCAATTACACCAGTTTACAAATCTTTATTTTTTGTCAGCTGCAGAGTGCTCACTAATTTTTTTCTATAGATTTAAGTCTCCTAAACACGAATAAGAGATTTAAAAAATTTTCCTCTAATTAGTTTTCAAGATATGAATTTTTGAATTATTTTGAAAATTGTTTATGAGATGCATCAGATTATTGGAGAATATATCGTAAACGCGTGCAACGATTTGAACAAGAGTGGTCTCCAATTAACGGTAATGTGCTCCCCTAAAACTTTTCTATACAAGCTTTTAATATTTGTTGGATAGTTTTGATGGTAGAAGCATTTAATGTTTAAAAAATAATTTTTTTCCGCAAAAATCATGGTTTAAATTTAAAAAACAAAATTATAAAAAATATTAATCGAAAAGATTGGTCTTCCCCGAGCAAAACAAGCCATCCTTTATAAAAATTGGGTGATAAGAGGGAGAGTTACACGTTTTTTAAGAGGACACTACAAATGGTAAATTTTTTGATTTTAAGCACTTCACGGTAGGCTTAAAGCTAAACTTTACGTTGCATGAAAATGATGATTAAAAGTGGAAATGCCACTGTATTCTGGGTTGATCATACATCGCAAAAATGTTTAAATTAAACCTTTTAGAAAATATCGATATTTTTTATTTCTGCCGACTGGACCAAAAGTCTTTTCACTTTTTGAACGATAACAGTAAAAAACTGGACAAATGAGATTAAAACTGTTAATTTATTATAAAAGTACACAAACAGGGATTCATGCATGATCATTGATTTTTTTGACAGTGCTGCATTTTTGAAAAATATCGATATTTTTAATTTTTAAACCATATTTATATATGCATATATTGCATTTAATAAATATTTCACTTTTCTGGACTTTTAAGGACTAAAACTACTGTACCGTAACTATAATTTTTTTGCAAGATGTCGTTCAAGACTGAATTCATAGTGTCCTTCAAGGTGTCAATTGACACTTTGGCGGACAACACCGTACAAAACGTACCCATTCTCTTGATACAAAAGTTCTGGAACAAGAACCGGAAACGATCCCGTGACCAGTGCTGCACCGGCTCAGTTTACCGAAGGTTTACTTCAGTTTTTATATATATTTCATATTCTTAAGTCGGTAAACTAATTAAAAGTTAAATTTTTCTATATACATAAATAGTTTTAGAGTATTTTTTTTTTGAATATCAAGACGACATAAGAAAGTTCTACCATAAAATTGTGTTGAACTATTGCAACTTCTTGTATTTTTTTCCGCCATCTCTTAAAATTTTATTTGATTTTCACACACCTGTTAATGAAATCCGAAACCATGTGTTTTTAATTCTCCGATAACAATAGCTACAAAATGCCACTTAACATGAATAACACAAATATTTCACCTCTCGGGGCAATTGCCTAGCCATCGCAATAACTTTATTGCCCACAATATGAATATTAACCAATTCTATTTGATTTGTATGTTATTTTCACACTTGACTGCTTTTTTATTGCATTGCATCGAATTTTAATTATACATCAGCAGCAGACAGTTCAATATGGTAAACAATACTCTTCATCCTCCCTAGTTATGATAATATTGCATTATGATTCTCAGATATTTTCAATTACTTTCGTACGAATAACAACGAATCATTTATTGTCCGTAATTTCCCTATTAAGTTGTCATTATGTGTAATTAAAAAAAACAAATCTGATAGCAGCCGACGCCACCATCACCTCCACAATTATCACAGCTACCACTTGGAATCATCGAACATTGCGCTTGATTTCACAGTAATACTCTGTCTCTCTCATAGAATTCTCAGTACCACACACAAAACAATTGCAATAAATAATCGAATAACGAGAAAATTGTGAAAATATAATTAAATTGAATTGTATTGTATTAAACCACACAACATTGTGGTATAATTAGTTCATTCAGTCAATTTATACAAATATCGTTCGATTATAGATGAAGTTCTATTGGCACACTTTGCATGTAAGTAAATAGGAATAAGTGTGATCTAAAGGTTGAATGTGAACGGGCGGGCATATCGATAGCTGGCATTCCAGTGAGCTGTGATTATTTCTTATAATTTTCAATCAAACGAACGTTCAAAGTTGCATCACAATTCAAGCCATTAGCTTAGGTCTGGAGTTGTAATTGTAACATTGCCCTCTGTACTACTACTTAATTTCCCCTTGCACTCCATGTATGAGGCATAGGATAGCTTATTGCGTTTTTGTGAATTAACACTCTTTCTATTTTTAGCTTCACAACTAACGGCACCTACTTGTTGATCGATGAATTCTAACATCACTGTTTGAGAACCTTTTACTAGTCATGCCGATTTACCCGACAACATCAAGGGGGCCGGCAATGAAAGCAAAATGTGGATGACTGGAGCCAGGAATCGAACCATGATCCCCCTCCTTACTCCTTAATAATTTGAACAATTTATATTATTTACCCTAAAACATTATACCATTAATCTTCATAAAGAACAAACACCCAAAACAAAACCTTAATTTCATTCAAATTTCCAACTCTAAGGATCTGTGAAAACAACATCGAAAAAAGTTAAAAACCACAGAGGGAAATTATATTCACATTTTATGAACTTCTCTTGAGACACTTTGTTATTTCAATTAATTTAGCAAACTTTGTTGTTATTCCTACCACAGCTGAGAAAAAAGCACTGCGTGCAAAACTTTTTTTTCGTCACCTCTTTTGTTGCCTGCCCTTGCAACTGTTATCCTTAATATCGCTGCGGTTGATCCTTAATACGAAATAAAACGGTAAGACACAACGACAGTCCTGTTCTGCCACGAATGTCCAATTGTGGTTGAGCAATCGGACCAGGCAATGCCAAACCGATGCCTTTACTGATGGTTAGGTTACCATATCAACCATTTGCAGTTTTTTCTCTTCTCCTTTTACGCTTGACCTATTTTATGGCCTATGCACAGGACATCAGTCATCAGATTTCATTGTGTGTCTACATTTTTTCTCTCCCTTTTCTGCTTGCAAATCGTAATCATTTCCTTAAACCTTGCTGACAACACTGTCGACGACGAGAGCATTATCGACAGAGAAACTAATATCTTGAAGAGTGGTCAGTCAGCTTCCTTCCCCAAAACCCAGCAGTTGGCAATAAAGTTTGTTGTAAAATTCCTGGTGGTTGGTTGACTTGTGCAAATAATAATTTAAAGGGTTTTAGGTGAAGGGTTGGTGAAAAGGCCACAGGGTTTTGTGTAAGATTAATGTAAATGAAATTATTATTTTCAATAAAGGATGACCAGCAGTAAGGAAATATTGTGACATTACGTGAATTACAAGTAATATGAATCGTTTGCAAAATTGTGTAAGGATATAGGATTTGTTTGATTCCCAAAGGTCCATTTGTGTGCAGCTTCGTGTTGGATAACGTTAAAATATGTACTAAAATATGTAAAAAAAAGGCTCTACAAGTTTGTCATATTTAGGATATCTTTGTGAAGAGAGTTCATTAAAGTAATTTCAAATTCGCTTCAAAATTTCGACTTTCTACAGGATAAAGTTTACCTAAACATGTTGAGGTCAATATTGTTAACTCAAGCTGCTATAACGGGTTTTACCTAAGGACAAATGATAATATCAGCCAAATGACAAAAACGATATCAGCCTGATAATCATGAGATGAGTAGTGATCGATCTTATGGATGCCCCTCCTCTTGATCTTGAGTGTATTCGCCTCGATGTCTAGCGGTTTGACCTTGCAGTCCGGAGATTGGTTGCATGATACACCAATCAGTAGTGTTAGCCAGTGTTAAGGGCTCATGATTGTCTGCGGCAACTTCAGGGGGCAATCTCGATAAGGCTGACGTCCCAATGGGCGTACGAAGTATCGGTTTATACCGGATGTCAAGTTTGTCAGTGAATATCCGTACTTTGATTTCGGTCTTAGTGCGGTTTGTATACTGACAGGTCATGGGTCATTGAATGCAGAAGACTCGCTATACGTTTGTTATATATTCCCGTTGTAACAGGATATCAGAGATTTGGCTAGCATGGGCATTATTAACGCCCTAGAAGAATTTAGAGTAGGAGGAGTGCTTATAACGCCTGATTCGCTATGTAGATTAAATATGTTTGCTAGACAGTCTTCCGACGTAGATATGCCCTTGCTTTGCGGTGATGTTAAGTTGTATGGACATTGTGGTCGCGTGGAAGGAGGTCAAACACCTTTGTATTTATTTCTCATTAGTTTGCGCTGTGAAGGCTGAGCCAACAATTTTGTTCAGCTTGCCAAAGGGGCGACAAAACTTGACCAGTGGTTTATCTGGTACCACTGGTGGCTGGAAGTTCCGAGGTCAGGTTTGCAGATTCCGCCTAGTCATCACTGATCCTCAGATCTTAGTGATGGTGCGGACTCGCCTAGCCTTAAAGGAGTTTGGAGCTCTTCAACCGGTGAGGGTGCTGCATGCCTGTAGTGTAGTACCAAGCCCCTTCCATCTATCCGTGGTATTGGTATGCAAATATCGGTGCCTGCCGATATGTAAAAATACCATGTCTGCTTCCAGCGAAAGGCGACCACTCCTGTGAAGTATGGTTCATTAAATCACAACATGGTAGTAGCTTCACTACAAAAATACAACCGGTGAGTGTGACCGGTACTGTGGGGATAAGGAGCCCAGGGACATAGTCTCCCGCCTGATCGTTGGTGGATGATATGTTTGATTAGCGTGTAGTGATATGATATCTGGTGATTTGGTGACGGGTGCAGGTCGATTTTTACGCCTCGCCTATTATTCATGCTTCGAAGGTAGAAGAAATCGATGATTCAGGACGTGTCGTGTGCGCGAAGGATTTAAATATCAAATAGGTAGCTAGTTCGATGAAACCTGGTGGTAAAGTGCGAATGAATTTCTAGGCACCAGTATGTTGCCGTACAAGTTCAAGGACTGCTTGAACAGACTCAAGGTTCATTGTACAGGGTTATAGCCCACTGTACAAGCACTGAAGGGCTCGTTGTACACGCCGAGCTAAGTTATACAGGATCAAAACTCGTTGGACAGGCCCGAGAAACCGTTGTCCAGCCTTAGTGCTCGTTTTACAGGCTTCTAACCCGTTGTACAAGTTCAAGGACTCGATTTACTGACTCATTGTCTGTTCCATAAGCTTATAGCCCGTTGTGAGGGGGCCAGAACTCCTTATACATAATCCATTAGACAAGCTTACAATACAGATCCGAAAAACCGTTGTACAGCTTTATTGCCCAATGTACAAGTGCAAGGACTCGTTTTACAGTCTTATTGTTCGGTTTACATGCTTATAGCCCTTTGTACTAGTGCAAAGACTCGTTGTACATACACTAGGTCAGTACAGCCTGTTATACACGAGCAAGAAGGGACTCGTTACATATACTCATGGTTCACTCTTCAGGATTATAGTTCATTGTACAGGTCCGGAGATACCAATGTCCAGTCGTAGTGTCCATTTTGCCGGCTTCTTACCTCTTGTACAAGTACAAGGAATGCGAGCCCCCAACAGCATTCGTCTTTTAATAATGTCAGAGAATTAATGAAATAAAGTCCCAAAAAAATGAAATAACACCGCAAATTTCACTGTTGTTGTTTTCTGAACAAATTTTTAGGGCTTTATTTCATTTTTGTTTTGGGGCCTTATTTCATAGAGCCCTCGTTGCACACACTTGTCCGTTTAGCAGGATTATAATCCGTTGTACAATTGCAAGAAGTCATTAAACAGACGGGCTGTTTAATGATCAAGAAAGAAGTTCAAGGAGTTCCGATATCCTTCACTTGAAATTAACTTCGTTTTTGGAGTTGCCACCGACAACCGTAGCAGCGAATTGTCGTCTACTTATACCAAATTTGATATGAAACAAATAAGAATTATTATCCTGAATCTTGTTTAGGGTTGCACTGAATGCCGCGATATGTTGAAAACCTGCCTGTTGTATGGTGGTGTGATATGTGTGATGTTGGAGCTAACATCATAATAAATTGAATTGGTGTAGACGGAACACACCAAACGGGCAATCGACAGGTTGCTTGTTCGAGCTCAGTGGAGCTGCATCGGTAAGTCCGTTGAGACAGTCCTGCCTGACTTGGTCGGATTCAAAGTGCAAACTATTGTAGCCTTTCTAGATATAGAAAGTCCGTAGCTGCCGATACAATATATATGGCACTATCAAACCTGGAGGTAGACGTCAGTATTAGAAAGATTTTGTACGATCTTCTTACAATGAAACGAATCAGCACCAAATTTGGGTCTACAAACTTAAATAAATTAGTCGAAGGGCGTACAGCCCAAGATAGTGTTCTATCCCCTCTACTATGGAAGATCGCTATGAACGGTGTATTCTGTTTTCCGTAGAGGAGGTTAATGTCAAAGTTATCGCATAGTAGGGGGATGTGGCAATATCAGTTAGGGGGAGTACGCTTAAAAAAATCCTTCTAAGAGCCCTTCTGACTATGGCGAAAACGGTTTCGGAGTAAATAAATACTAGCCCGAAATAGTTCTGTTCACTAGGAGGTCTATGATTCCATCCGTGGAACCTATATCCTTGGGGAAAACTGGAAATCCTTTAGTGGACTGGGCAAAAAACCTCGGCGTTATATTATACAAGAAACTGAACTATGGTAGTAAGACTAAGAGTGCTGTGGCAATGGTGGAACAATAGTTATGGTCACAATGTAATCCTTGACATGTTGCCTGATGCTACAGGCATCGTTGTCTACGCTCAGACTGAAACACTGTTCGACAAGAAACACCATTCACTAATACCAGAAAGAGAGGCGTAGAAATTACATTAAACAATCAAGTAGGTTTCGGGGTCTATTCTAAAGACCTGGGGCTAAATATAACACCAATACCACATGATCTCTGTAGTCTACAGCAGCTCAAATTTTAGCAATTAGAGAAGTGCCAGAACGTCTGAGACATATCGTCCTTACCTTAGTGGGTAGGGACGTTACTCGACAATCAAGTTTTCATAAAATTTCTGGACTCTGTCTTTCTGAACTCAACATAAGCCCTAGATTGCCGCAGAACTAAGAGTTTCAGCATTCATCTTAAGTGGGTGCTACGGGTATATACCAGGCAACTGCAGAGCAGACAAGCGTGCAAAATTTGGGACTGGTTCCTGACGAACTGCAATCTGTTGGTCTGCTTCCTACTACTTGCAAGCTTTTCCTGCGTTGTAGAGCATTTTGAACAGCAAACGTTAGGTATCCATAGAATACCTTATCTGCACTTGACCTATCCTGGCAAACAGACAGGGTGGTTAAATGGGAGAAACCAGAGATCTACGTTAGTCTCCGTGGTATCACAATTAACATTACAGTCTATTCAGCTTGCCACATTAACTGAACCTAATCTAAATTAAAACTACATACTGTATGATATTATATTAAATGGAATTATATTAAATTTAATGTTATTATATTATGTACATTAATTGGATGAAATATTAATATTTGGTGACGTTGCTATGACTTAAATGATTCGAATTTTAAGGCGAATGTATGCCGCAATTAGACGTGTTATGTAACCCACATGAAATAATGCCGCAGATTTTAATGTTTCTCCCTAAAATTAATTCAAAACCAATCAAGTCACAAACAAATGACTATCTAATGTTATAATTTAAATTTTTACATTAGGGTTTTCATGTCTATATATGAACAAATGATATTTTTAACATAACGTGCTTTGTTTGTATCACTTTGCGCGCGAAGCCATTAATATCACTTATATTTACTGCCACAGAATTGAGGCGGCCCAAGAGAAAAAAAGAAAAGAAACAAAACAAAACAAAAAATCCACTTAATAGGCTTATAGAATATCCGTGTAAAAGTATCTTGTCTATGTGCAGTACTTTTGTTTTTTCTTTTCCCTCACATACTCTTGTGTATCCTTGTAGGTTCTGTTGCCTACATTTAGGGGGCTACATTTTATTACACCGCATAGCATAAAACAGTGCGATAAGATGAGTGTGTTTCTGTGTGTGTGAAGAACTCACCTAAAAGTATGTTAAGGTTTCTCCTAACAATGTAAACGTATACTAGTACTGAAACTTATACAATAACACAAACATGTACATGTGTGCGTACATTTTGTGCTGGCACTTGTAGTAGGATGTCTTATGTTTAAGGATATGTACAGAGCAAGGCGTTTTCATTCAACACATGTTGAATGGCCTCTCGAAAGTAGAGAGAAATCACGCCCCATTTTTTTTTTTTTTGGTTATTTTTTACATTGCAGCTAGTAGAAGGCTTTCTACTATTTGTTTTCCATTGCTGTTGTATTGTGTTGTGTTTTTTGGAATATGTTTTGGGTATGTTTTTATAAAAAAAAATGCTTGTTTTAACGCCTTTGTATATGCAGCAAACCTTAATTTCAACATTTTTTCCTCATCTTTAAAAATTTAGTTACATAAATTAAAAACTTTCCATTACTAAAAATATACGTATGTTTTTTGTTTCTCTTTCTAGGTAAGTTGGAGCATTTTCCAAATGGTTCACGGCTTCATAGTCTTTACATGGGTATGAAGGGTAAAAGGTCTGGTGTGACGAACCCGCTGTATGGTATGCTATTCATTATCTTGTGTTATTATCCTCATTTATATGCTATATGTTTTGGGAAAAATGTATTTCTACTGTGACTCAAATGGAAGTTTTCGGGCTGTAATACTAGTTTGTAGCGACCGTATAATTATATGTATATTAAAAGACTATGAACTACTTTTTAGATTATTATTAACAAACGTAAAGATATGAAATTACTTTAATTCAATATTTTATTTTATCGAGTACCTGATAGATTGTAGCTCTAATGTAAATGTTTCGTTTCAAATTGTAAATGTTTCAATTCTATATTTTACTTCAATACTAGACGACTTTAAGGATTTTACTTGGTCAAACTTTTGTAACAAATGTATCAGTCGTAAATTAGTCAGCGAGGAATAAAGTTAACTAAAACTTGAACCTTCTTGTCTTTCAAGGCTGATGTTACTCTGAGACCGTATACTGACTTGTTTGTCTTATTTCAGTCCATTGAATAAATATACAAAATTAACGAAACCCATAATAACTATCCCAGTTATTACAAGTTTAAATTTTCCAGAAACACAATTTTTTACAATATAAGCGATTTCACAAATAAGTCTGATGGTCGATAGGGTAAATCTAGTTTGACAATTTAGCGCTACATTTCCAAAACAAAATTATGTATATATAGACGATTTTTCTTTAAAACATTAAATTTTGTTTTTCTGATCGAACTCTAGTCTCCCGCACCCCCCTTGGAGGGTGAATATAGGGGGTAGGTATGTAAGAGACCTATGTTATAAGATAAATACTTGTGGGAGTCGGTCATACATTTTACTCCTCTAGGAGCTCCTATGGGGCAGTTAGGAGCAAATGTGATAAAAATTTGATTTTCTATAAGAACCTCTTTAGAGTGAAGATGGAGGGAGGTGTGTTTGGGAAAAACTACTAGGGTCGCTCAAACATTTGAACACTCTATAGGCGATTCCGGGGCAGTTGCGTATTTTCCCAATACGAAATGTTTCTCGTTAAAAATAGGGGCTGTATTTGGATTTTAGACCCATGGGTTTCTTGGCAAATTTTCTAAGACTTCATCGTAGATTACGAATTTCACAACCGCTTGGTGCATTTGTTTACTCCATACAAATTGACCCACTTTACTGCATATCTCTTGAAAATATTTTTGTATGTCAATCTGGCCTTCGACCTTAGAATTTATCAGATTCACATGAAGTATCGAGTACTATACGATATACACTAAATAAGTTTAGTTGTATCTTCTGAAGTCAGTGCTATTAATAATTCTATATACGTGATAAAGTAGAACAAGTGTCGCCCACACATTTGTATGCACTTTCTATACTCAACAATAGTTTGTATAAAAAATATATATAAATTAATGGAAAAACAAAATCATTTGCCTATATTGATGGAGGTTTTTTCTATTTGTCCATTATTTTATTTATAGCTCTACAATAGAATTGGTGGTCGGTTTTTTAATTTAATTTTAAAGTGGATTTGTATTTGATATGTTAGCGGCAGAATAAAAATCCAGATGTTGCCCTAATTGATAACACAAAAGCGGCCATTTATTGGCAAATATAGTTTTAATAATATTTAAATTTGTTTTTGTTTTTTACATGTAGCAATGAGCAGTTTTTTCATACTATACTGACAAATGATTTCTCAACATATAGATGGTCTTGATTACGGTTATTTAGTACAATTTATTGACTATAGAGGGCACGTTTGAAATACGTACTTGTATTTTGCATGTAATAAAATAAAAGTCCGGCATACAAAATGTGTGCCCTTTTGTTTGAAGAGTTTTATGTAAGGTTTTTATATAAAAGCATGCTGCTCTCAGCTGGCATAGCAATTAGTGATAATTTAAAGAAAAGAACATCTATGGCATAGTGTAATATTGCCTCTTATTTTCGAGAAAACAACTTATCTTTCCCCTTCTCAATAAGTTTAAAACTAAGTAATTACTTAAGGTAAAAATCTTATAATATTATCTTCTACTTCTCCCTTGCAATATGCAATCGACATCAAATGCATCATTCTAAGAATACATCCTTCTGTCCATCGGTACCCTCTCTGTATTTATCCCTTTTTCTGAGCTTTCTTTTCGTTCCCCTTTAGGTATATGTATAAGTGTGTGTGTGTTTTTCAACCCTTTTTCCTTGTAAGTCAACGACTTTTGTAGATTACTTGCCATTTATCCTTAAGGTATGCAACATCTTTTATTGCGGGGGTGCGTTACGCAAATAACTCCGGTGTTTCTTAGTAATGCGATGCAACGGCAATGGTTAGATAAATAACCTGCCAAACGATATCTATCAAATGTCAATGACTTTTCGTACAGAGTTTAGTTGAAATGCCCAAGAGATTTCTGTGTTTGCTAGATTAACTTGGGCAAAGGGAAGAAATGTAATTTAAAAGTTTTCTAGTAATAGGGGAAGCTTATCTAAGTGTGGAAATTTCATCTTAACAATATTCAACATTTTGTGTAAGTATGATGAAGCAACTTGTGGTTTAAAGAAGTTCCAAATATAGAAGATGTGAATATAGCATGATTCATTTAGAAGTTATGTTATTTAATTTTATATAAAATGATTACAGTAAAATTCGATGTCTACATTTTTATTATGATATGAAAATACAATGTCATGGCCGCTACTGCGCCGTAAGTGGCCATTTCGATGGCGACTTCTTCGCGTGTAGAAAAAAATTCCAAGCGCTTCGATCTATTGTGCTTCGTTGACAGTTAGTCACACCAAGCTTGGACAACAGCTCTTTCACCTGGTATATCCAATGAAGTTTTGGTCGCCCCTACCTGCGCCGCCATCAAATTTATTGCCAAAGACTTTTTGAGCCGGAGCATTTTCATCCATTTGTACAATGTGGCAAAGCCAGCGCATTCGTTCTATTTGATTTTCAGGCTTATGTTATTATTATCATTTTTGTGTATGGCGGAGCCAAGGTAGACAAAAATCATCTACCACAACAAAGTTGTTAACTTTCACGCAGCGTCGTTGTTCATTGAAACAAATAACTTGGTTTTGTCTTCACTTATTATGACACTATCACCTTATCCAAAACCTTTCTTGCTAGAAGATTGCGCGATCAGATTTTTGCCTATTTCAATTGAACTTCGTGTCAGTCAGTGTTATCCCGCAAAGTATCAGCTTCGAGGGGATACCAAACTCAGCCATAGTTTTTAATAATTTCTGCCGAACGCAGCTTTGTAATCAATAATCAGGTGGTAGGTATCAATCTACATTTTTGAGGTCTTCCCTAGGATTTGTCATAGTGTGAATATCTGGTCGTGAACTTGACAGGTCTATAGCCACACTGATAAGTTCCAACCAGATTTGCTACGGTGTTCATTAACACACGAGACAGTACAGTTCTGCACAGGACATAGAAAACTCAGATTACAATCATCGAGTGTGCATTCCTTGAGCCAAAACGAGCTGGTGCATGCATGTTGCCAACCTATCGCCGCCGGCTTTAAAAAGCTCAGCCGGCTGTTCATCGGCTCACGCAGCTTTATTATTTTTAAGTCATGCTAATGCCGTACAGATCTCGTTTTGGCTCGGTGGAGGACAATATACTCCGTCGTCGATGATTGGTGTGATTTCGTCACTTGTGCTGCCTACGGAAACGAGAAGAAAAGGAAAGTGTTCCCTCCATACTTGCAGCACACTCTAAGTATCCGTGACTAGATTTCTGTGTTTGTTCATACAGGTGGGGATCTCTGTTCCAAAACTTAAGATTTTTACCTTTTGGTAGAACTTTCGGGCTTCACCTCTATCCCTTTAATTTTTGATATTCGGGCTCTCTCTTCTGAAGAGGCGTCTGATCTCCTTTTTCTACTCATTATAACGCTCCGACACTGCACGTGTGCCGTTGGCAGCAGTTTTGTCCTGATTACAGCATTCTTTTCCTCAGACAGTGTGCTTTCATAACTCAGTACGGTCATTGCGTCAGTGGTCATAGAATTCGCAATATGCACTGGGTGTCAGAAACATCCGAAATGGAGTATGCACTGGCTATCTCGGTGGTATATAGCTTTGTGATGTCTTGCTTCCTTTGCGTTCGATTACGATCGTTTTTTACACTACCTAATCGCGTGCCTACCTTGGCTGCAACTAGGTGGTGGTCCCAGTCAATATTTGCATCGCGCATCACATGTACGTCCATAACGCTTGAAAAGTGAATTACGATTAGAAACAATCAGAGATAAACATTGTACCCCTTGCCCCAAAAATTCATTCAAATCGAATATAAAAAAAACTGTTATTTACGAGCAACAATTTTTGGAAGCATCACCTATACAAAAATGCTATCCTCCTACAAACTGCTGCTCTGCACTCATGTGCATTCGCACGTGTGCCGCCTACGTCATATGCCATTCAAATTCATTAAACTTGAAATATGCTAACAAATTGAAAAATTTAAAAACTAAATAACAAAAAAAATCATATCACAAAAAAAAGATATTGGCAACACGCCAAAAACATAAAGTTTACCAACACGTATGAAACGACACAGAGATATGACGGCCATCATATGTTTTTTCGCCACATTACTACCAGCTCATGTCGACCAGACTGTTATGCCGGAATAGCACTCCGCAGTCGTATTATACGTATCATACTGCCTTTCATGTCTTTCAGACATGTTGCGTTTATGTTACTATGGTTTCTAAATTAAAACTTAAATATAAAAAATAATAAAATCAAGAAACAACGGAAAAAAGAAATTACACTCCCATTTAGGTAGAAAAACCAAAACAAAATCATGTGGAAAACAAGAAAAACCCGCAAGTAAACTTTTTTGCCCTTTTACAACGAAAAAATGGACGTGACTTTTGATTGTGGTAATGCCAGAAATAAATAAATAGTTTTTTCACAACAATTTCTTATGAGTTTTTAGTTCTAATAATAATTGCACAACTTTATTATAGGTAATTAAATAGTAAATATGAAATTATGTATGTCAGACATGTGTTTAATAGATGTTGTCGTTGTGGTGATGGTGAATACAACTGAAGCATGGCAAACTTGGGCTAAGCACTGTAGTAAAGTGTAGACATGTAAACAGAATTACGATGCCCAGTATAGTGTACACATATACACAGAACGGTAAGAGTAGTTTACACTTTGTGCACAGGTGAACTTTACTATAATAATTGTCTTCTCTTCTACAAAGTGGGAAACTGTGAGATAACTTGAAACAAATATGGGATCGACCATGACAGACCTACTGGCCAGAACACAATACTATGAATTTAGTGAATCGTGATATTCAGAAACTTTGCTTAACTGTAGGCATTAGGCCCGTATAAGTGTAATATTACAATATTGTTAACTTACTCAAATGCGAGAAGCTCTTCAATATTTCATTCAGGGGATGCAAGGCGGCAATAAGTTCCGAAACATTTTTTCTTTTAAGCTAATTTGATTGCTTTGCAGCTTGTTATTGCTTAGCCAGTTTCATTAATAGCTTTATAATTATGTAGATAGGATTTATTTTCATTTTTTTTTCAGTTTATCCAATAAATTTGCACAGTTTGTTTAAATATTGCTGATGGCTTAGCACAACGAGCATATTGTTATTAAGTTTATTGTAATTAATTAATGAATTTGTTTTTTATTAATTTTGCAGTCTGCTATGTTAAGCTTAGAATTATAATTAGTTTTTAATTGACACAAGTTTAGCTACGTTGTATGTTAATGTATATTGCATTAAATATTAAACTGCTACACCGGAAGAAACATGTTCGAAGAAGTAATAAACGTGTGCTTTAAGTTTTTATGGTAGTCAACGTTCATGCAACGTCACAGAAGAGTAATATTTTTAGTTGCTAAAAATATAACTTGGTTTTGTCATCATTTATCACAGATTCACTTTTGCCGATTATTTCTTAATGCTTGAAAAGGCCGCAGTAACATCCCGCTGTCTTGATATGATATCTATATCATTGGCGTACGCGAAATGCATGTTAAATTTTTTAACAATTTAAATGTTAAAGTAATCGCATGAGTACCCTCTTTTTGCCTATCTTTACTGAGAAGTCCGTGTCAGTTAGTTTTATCCCGCGCAGTCGTATCTGCTTCACAGGGATACCAAACTCAATAATGCATCCTATTAGTCATGGATTCCCAGTTTTAAAGGCACAGTTTTGCATAAGTAAAAGAATGATTCCGCGGAAGTTGGTGCACACACTTGGATCAGCATTTAATAGCTAATGGAACACTGTGATTCATCAGTCATGGACTACTTTAGTCAAATCGAAATACGGGCAAAAGCTGTAAAGAGACAAATTATATAAATAGAATTTACTGATACATTAACTCATATAAAACTCATAAGCAACTGTCGTCACTCTTTGTATAATATAAGCACTCAGTGTGAGCAAATCACAGTGTGATCATTGGAATTCTCATTCACTTAGGGCGCTACATTGTATAAGTATACAGTCATGAATATCAGTAGTCGTCAATCGCTAACTGAACTTGGACCAGTGCAAACCATAACCCATAAGTTCTTTTCAGAACTTGTGACTACCTTTTTTAACACTGCCTTTTCCTTCTCATCGGGTGATAATACATACTTACATCGGCTTCGATTGTCTGTTTCCCCACAGCGGCTTCGGCTGCCTGTTCCGCCACAGCAACTTCGGTTGTCTGTTTCCGCATAGTCACGTCTGTTGTCTGCTCCCCCACACAGCAACTTCGGTTGTCTGTTCCACTACAGCGGCTTCGGCTGTCTGTTTCCCTACAGCGACTTCGTTTATCTGTATCCTCACAGCGACTTCGGTTTTCTATTCCCCCACCACGGTTTCGGTTGTCTGTTCCCCCACAGAGGCTTGGGATGTCTCTTCCCACACAGTGACTTCGGTTGTCTGTTCCCCCACAGTGAGTTCGGTTGTCTGTTTCCCTACAGCGACTTCGGATGTCAGTTTCCTCACAGAGATTTGGGATGTCTTTTTTCCCACAGCGGCTTCGGCTGTCTGTTCCCCCACAGCGTCTTCGGTTTTCATTCTAAGCAGAGCTTATACTACAACCTGAAAGCTGATTCTGAAATCCGAACCTGCTAATCGTAGCCGATCCCGAGATTACTGCTGGATTCCGAACCTGTTATTCGTATCTAATACCCGAGCTGGTCCTACGAATTTGGCATCTGAACCCGAAACACGGACCTTAAAACCGAAGCATGAAATCCGAAACCCAAAACCGGACCTTATGCCAGAATTCCATTAACCGTACCATTACTGTGTTAATTATATAGTTCTTGATTATCTGCAAATCGACATTGTTAGCGACTCGCAAGTGTATCCAGTGCAGATATTTGGAGTTGTTTGTTGCCGTAAACCAATTAGAATTTAAGAAAATCAAACCATAATAATCACTATTAACGAACCCTATTTAGGGAAATCTCGTGTGTTCTTATTTCGTAAGGTTGGTGAGTCCTTATGCAGATCCAGGACGAGATTAAGTGTGCCCCAGCCAAAGAAAACCCCTTGTTACAAAGCATGCAAGTAACCAACTTATCGCAGCCGGTATCGAAAACCTGGTTGCTTGTTTCAACCATCATACTAAGAAGTCAGAGGAGGCTTCACTCCCATTCCTAGTCTGCCGTCGATGATTGACTTGATTCCTTAACTGTCTTTGTGAGCTACCAAAGTACAGAATTATTGCATCCATGTCATCCAGATCATACAATAATGTCAGTATGCTGTAGATAAAATAATATTGAGGGCTTCCTCCATATCTAAGAAAGTCCAAGGAGTTCTCGAACTATCTCAGTTTACCTTTTTTTAGTGCACACATTGTGAGATTTTAATAATATAATCCGTGGAAAATTACTTTAAACATAGAAAAAGTTCAAGTTTTCAGGACTGAAGATGAGATACTGATCAGTCGAAATTCTTTTGGTTTGACATTGGAGCATTGCCCGCTTTCGGGATAAAATCCACTGTGGTTTGCTTTCTTATGTTAGGAATGACTCCCAGCATGAGGCAGCCTATGCAAATTACTTATTGCAAATCACAAGATAGTCATAAGGCCTCCTGCAATTGCGCTGAAATTATTCCATCAGATCCGGCTGATTTATAGGGCTTAAAGCATTTGATGGCCCATTACGGTTAGTATTACATTAATTCACAAAAAAATTCCATGCAACATTACCTCTCCTCTTAACTATAAAAACGTTGTCAAAAAACAACTCCATATCCTTACACTTAAGAGTTAATAATCATAAAAACTACGAAAACGCTTAGTAAAAACCTCCTAGTATGCTACAACTTTTTGTACAGCTGACTATGCTCCTAAATGTAGGCTATAAATATCTTGTCATTACAACATACAAAAGTCCTCATGTACCCAACAGCACACAATTTATAGTTTAGTTTGATAATTACTAAAAATTATGATAATTTAAGTGTTGGGCGTCGTCGTTCAAATGTGCAATTACCAAAACTATCGCACCACACTTTGGGCTGATGCTGCTGCTGCTGCATATGCGAGCCACATAGACATGTTACATATGCAGCCAGCACGTAAGTGTGTGTTTGGTAAAGTTGTTGCACACATGCCTTGTGGCTGTAAGT
Source organism: Muscina levida (assembly GCA_964034835.1). Lineage (NCBI taxonomy): Eukaryota > Metazoa > Arthropoda > Insecta > Diptera > Muscidae > Muscina > Muscina levida. The sequence continues at coordinate 31,375,253 of OZ035880.1, read as the reverse complement.
ATATCTGTTGCTTATGTTTAACAACATTGCTCTTATTTTGGGCCAAAACTATGCTATGTGCAAATGCCACATCATCGCTTGTTGTAAGTAAATTTGTGCGCTTCCATGTGATGTTACTCCGTTTGGTTGTTCATTTAGCTTAACAGCAGCTACCACACCCGACTACTGTCGCTGTCAACCGCCAGAGATTTTTGCAACGCCAAAGGAAATCATCATAGCGTGAGTGCGCTAACACACACACACGCACACTCGTCACTCCCACTTGAAGCAGGAATAATGCAAAAGTTTACCATACTGACAGCAGCAGTATTATATATATACATATGAATATGCAATGACGCCGATGTTGATGATGACGATGGTGATCATCTGCAGTATCAAAAATAGCACTAGCAGTAGCACAAGCATCATCGCCCGCGTCATCAGCATGTAAATTGTCACTGTGCCCTGCACCCCTATGACTATAATCATCCTCGAAGTCGTCACCGTCGTCATCGTCATCATCCTTATCCTGCCCCAATGGCATCATGTGGATTGTGTCATCGCAAACTTTAACGTCATTGGTTCATACACATATTAGTCCAGGGAAATTTGAGGAAATACAAATGTGTTCCTCTAACTCCTGTACACTATCATGTCGCCAATGTCATCATCATCAGCCTCATTTGTGTGATGGGTAGGGAATAAAAACAAAAACACATCACATTTTGCAACATGTTTTCTGTTGCGAGGATAAAGATGTTGGTTTTTTTTTAGTAGAGACCACATTTGTTGTATTTTATCAATAAAAAAACCAAATGCAAATAAAAAATCATCTAAACTGTAATGTAAACGGCTTAAGGTAATATAATGTTTAGAAAAGCTGTGAGGCCTGAAAGTATTCAAATAGAGGTTGTTAAAAAAGTGTTGCCAGCTTTTAGGCGGTTTGATTTGAAATACACTGCGGCAAGTGGGTATAATAGCTTATACAATATAGGGGCTTGGGAATGTTTAGATTATGGCAAGTGGTGGTAATGACTTTTGCAATATACGAGCTTGGGAATGTTTAGATTATAACTATACACAAAATAATTGTGTGGTTGGGAACAATATAACGGAGAGAAGCAGATGAAAAGTGATAGTTAGATGATGATATAGTTAAATGTTTCTTGAAATATGTAGAACACTATATGTAAAGTAAAATATGTAAGCTTACTGTCGAAAGCTGCACAATAAGCAATTAAAAATAAGTATTGTTGTCACTATAGAGAGACAACTCTGCCACATAGATCCATCTGAATTTGAGCGATGGCCTGGGTTATGTAGACTTCGAGACCATTACGGTTTACTAGAATAGACTTGCGATTAGAGAAAAAATCACTACATGACGTCCATGTCCATATCGTTGAATTTGGACCGAAATCGTGTAGCGGAGTTAGTATGGCAGGCCTCACTTTAGCCAATGACGGATAAGTCCCTCGACAGATCCGGCAGTTTTGGTAGCTTGCTATCAAAATTGTTCACTCCTATGCATAGATAGTTCAAGTTTACTTGGTTATCCCTGCAAGAGCTGGCGTTATAATGTACCCAGTGACTTTAGCGCACCATGGGTAAGGCCTTTGACATCGAGACTAATGCAAAACTGGACGTGGACCGCTCGCTTTCGATTACACAGTATAACATTTTTCAGCCCCTTGATTTGGGACTCAATCCTGAGAACTGCAAGTAAAAGTAGCCCCAAAAAGAAGAAGTTCTCCATCATTCGTTTTGTCAAGTTACATGTCATAATAATTTAATATCGATTTGAAGTTATTAAGTATCGTATAAGGGAATATGCCACGTTTTAGGCTCATTTGTGTGACATAACATTCCTGTGCCATTCCTGTTCCAATTACGTTTTAAGCGAGCTTGATAACATGCTTGATTACGAAGTAAGTGACGATGTCAGTAGGTGCCATTTCAATAGCATAGTAATCGGAGTTATAATGAGCGGACGAAATTTTTAATTACAGACGCATGGCATTCTAAGTACTTAGATCCTCTCTTTCAATGCCATACAGATGTCATGGATTACTAATAAGCTACTTCGTTTCACTTGCCGCTGGGATGTTAGGGAGAATACTGGGTTTCTTTGTCTATGGTTTCAGTTACCGAGGTATAGGCCACTCAATACCTTTTTGGATAAGAGAGTTGTTACTGTTCGTAACGGGGACAACAGTCGCTAAAATGCAAGAAATTAAGTCAGAGATTAATTCGACAACAATGTCTCACTCGATGTAATTTTGAGGTACCGTGTGTGGCAGTGATCCTTACGGACAATGTTTCTAGTTAGACTTTCGTACGTTATCACTGACGTCAGCTTTATTTTGTAGCAATCATGTTTCCCTCCCGTATAATACCCCTTAAATTAAGAAAAGGAGTGTCATAGGTCGCTAAATCGGTGCACTCCCGCTTACAAAGAAGCGACGAAGTCAGTAAGTGCCACTTTAGTTCCAATTACGTTATACGCGGAGTTTTAAGCGAGCTTGATAACATCCTTGATTACAAAGTAAGTGTTGATAAAATGTTTGATTACTTTGTCAGTAGATGTCAGTAGGTGCCATTTCTATAGCATTGTAATCGGAGTTATAATAGGTGGACGATATTTTTTACATTACACACGCATAACATTCTACGTACTTAGATCCTCTCTTACAATGCCAAACTGATGTCATGGATTACTAATTAGCTACTTCGTTTCACTTGTCGCTGGGATGTTAGGGAGAACACTGAGTTTCTTCGTCTATGGTTTCAGTTACCGGGGTATAGGCCACTCAATACTTTTCTGCATAAGACAGCCTTGTGCGATCGCGTTTCGGGTGCTACAATCTTGTTCAGTCTAATGACTTTAGTTTCTGCTCTTTACGTGGGAAACACTCGCTGAACTGAATTAAATGAGAGACTAATACGACAACAATGTCTCACTCGATGTCATTTTGAGGTACCGTGTGTGGCAGGGATCCTTACGGACAATGTTTATAGTTCGGCTTTGTTGATCAATATATAATTGATCTCACTTCGGATCAGGCAGACCTATGCTGAAATACATGGCTGCCATTTACCGTCGTTGGACGGGAAGGGTTTGGAATTTCATCCGTCTTGCACTGGTGAGGGTACTCGATCATTGCAATGTAGTGCCGATCGTGCCATCTGCCTAGGGTATTGATATGAAAGCCTTGGTGCAATGTATATGTATGTTTTAGTTTGCCCTCATTTCGGAAAGACGATCAATCCTGTAAAGTTCATCTTATCCTCATATGACAGCAACAACATAAATTCATCCATCACAAGCCTCTTGTAGAAAGGAATTCCAAGCACTTAGGTCTTTTGTGCTTCTTCGAGTTTATAGCCGAAGACAGAGCATTTTCATCCATTTGTCCAGCGTGTCCAAGCCAGCGTATACGGTTTATTAGAACGCGCTTGACTACGTCGATGTCGTTGTGCAACTCATGGTTTATTCGACGACGGTACTCGCAGTTAGGAACGGTGAGTCCACATATTTTCCGAAGTATTTTTCTTTCGAAAACTGCCAGACTACCGCAGACCGGTTCAGTGTTTTGTATATTTGGATCTTTGTTCTTCTGAAGAGGGCTTTGACATTAAATCACTCGCTTCGCGTATAGTAGCGGCGATTAGCGATCAATACTCGTTTCTTGATTTTCAGGCTGATATTATTTTTTTAGTTTACTGCAGTGCTATCTACCACTTCAATGTTATAGTTGTCAACGTCCACGCAGCGTCACAAACGCAATTCGTGGAAACAAATAATTTGTTCTTGTCCTTAATTATCAACAGACCCATTTCCGCCGACTGCTTCTCAATGCTCGTTAAGGCCGTAGTAACATTCCGGTATCCACGTAATATCTATATCATCGGCATACGCTAGCATCATGTGACTTTTGGTCAAGATGCTATCAGTCCTGTTTACTACAGCCTTCTCCATTATGATGTTAATGAGATCGCATGACAGACTATCGCCTTGACAAAATTCTCATTTGGTAGAAAATGGCTCAGTCAGATTTTGCCTCTTTTCACTAAAGACTTTGTGTCAATGTCATGCCGCAAAGTTGTATAACCGTCGAGGGGTTACCAAACTCAGCCATAGCATTTAATAATTTCTGTCGTATCGGACTATCGACCGCAGTTTGAAAATGGATAAACCGATGTTAGCTGCCGATCTGCATTTCATGGGTCTTCTCCAGAATTTCTCGTAGTGTGAATATCTGGTCGGTCGTGGATTCTCTAGTTCTAAAGCTACACTGATAAGGTCCAATTAGGTTCGCTAGGATGGGCTTTAGTATTTCACATAACACACTAGACAGGACCTTGTATGCGATGGGTAAAAGGCTGATCCCGCGATAGTTGTTACAGACGCGGCTTGCCTTTCTTAAGCAAAGGACATAGAACACTCAAATTCGAATCATCGCGCCTGCATTCCTTGAGTCAAATGTTTTATGAACTGATGCACGCAAGTGGCCAGCTCGTCGTCGCCGGATTTAAAAAGCTCTGTCGGCAGTCCATCGACTCTCGCAGCGGTGGTGGTCAATCTTCTCCAACGTCTATGATTTGCATGATTTCGTCACTTCGGGAAGAAGAAGTGAACGAAACTGTTCCCTCCATATTTGCAGCTTATTCTGAATGTCCCTGTGATTCCGTAAATCAAAATTAAGTAGCAATTTTACTCCGCAGATACTACCGGTGAGTGTGGAGGGAATATAGGTTAGACAGACACCGTCATCTTTTTGCTATTAATATTGAAAAATTAATGTAGTCGCACTAGTGACCGACAACACCATCCTTAAAATATCGCAACAACAACGCTGTCCAACTTCTTTTGCTGTGTATTACAATATTTTTTACTTAATTTAATGTTGCCTACTTTTAGGTTAAATAAATTTTAATATATTATTGTATACTCGTAGGAGCTAGCTGCTGGCAATATTGTACTTGTGCTTGTATTATATTTGTGGGTTCTTCTTTTTCGTTGAAGGTATAACCCAAATTGTAGTTGGCACGCAACTTGGCTTCCCATAAAGGCCATAAATTGTTATATGTACAACATTGATCTGGGGCACGCTACGCTAAACTAAGCCAGCTTTTAAACAAACATCGAAATCGATAGTAATCACTGGGTTTGCCTACGTTAATGTATAGTTTTTTTATATATGCCTTAAAGTTAAATGGTAAATATCTTTTCAGGTTGTGATAGTAATTTACTGGGAACAGAAAGCAATAAAATTGTTAACGCTTCCGCTGGTTTGAAGAATAATTATCTGATTGTCGGCCAGATGATAACCAAAATCAGGTAGAATGATTGCAGCTTTGTCTTCTTTTAATACTGATTGATTGTTTGTAAAATCTTCGAAATTCGAATTCACAAGAATGCCACATGGTTTTGTAATTTAAATTCTTGTGATTGCTTCAAAAAATACACATACATATCTCCTTAATTTTCTCCTAATTTGTTGCATACTTACCATAGAAGTCTTTCATGTAATATATACTGCAAACATTGAGGATATTTATTATGCCACAAGTAATCTCATACAAAAATACTTTGTAATGTAATATTTTTTAGGTTTTGTCTACATTATGTCTAAACAGATAATATATATAATACATTTGAAACTTACTCCTAAATTGGAAAAAGAAATGCGGCCACAGACAACAGATGTTGCTGGCATTTGAAAAGAGGCAAAATGTCTCTAATTCAAAAAAATATTGCTACTCCTTTCTATTTTCTTTTTCCACTATACATTTTAATTACTACAACATTTAATTTTGTGTTTCCCCTAAACGATTTTACAATTGAAAGGCGTTCCAAAAAAAAAAGGAAAATGTCTGCAAAATTTTGTACAAAATATAAGATGCAGTTATTGTATGATATCTTCTGTCCTAAGAAAAGTGGTGTTGGTTTAGATGTCTGCTCTTTTAGTTTGTTATATACGTTTTTCAAAAGAATCTGTTTATATTTTTAGAACTTTCATATTTGCAATTTTTCAGCAGATGAGTGCCATACTCTAGCCGAATTACATGGCTGGCTGAACACCCATTCCTGATGTTTTTTTTTACAGCGAGATGTGTAACATACCATGGAGTCTTGTGTGTTTAAATGTATATGTTTTTTTTGTGAATTGTGATGATAGAGTAATGTTTTATGGCAGTCGAGTGACAATTCACTTAAAATTTTCCAAAAATGAATGCAATTTAAAAACAACCATATGTCTTCTTAGTTATGTCTGCAACGATGTAACAGCAGCAACATTTTGTAAGATGACATTACAAGATTTTTGGACGACATTTTTTGCTTCACATTTTTGGATGTGAAGTTATGATATGTCTGTTGGATTGAATGATATTTTCGTGCGTTAAGGAAGCTGGAATTTCTAATTGTACTATTTAGCATACGAGGGCTGGCTAGTAATTTGTTAAGAAAGCAACTACTATCTAATCTATTTTGTTGTATATGCATAGAAATTTGTCACTACATCTACAACAATCTAGTGTTACTTTGTCGTACTAGTTTAGTTGGTATGTTATTTTAAGATCTTTATTGTTGTTTTTTGAACACTAAATTGAGAAATTACAACGTCTCACATAACTAATTTATAAAGCCCGATATTGAAAGACTTAGTATTGACATCGCCATAGTTTCTGACCTAAACTTCTGCTTACATGTTTCACTTCTGTTACACTTTTGAAGCCTTCCTATGTCAAAGGATTTTTAGTGCATCGTGTATTACAAATCCTTCTTCTACTTCCTAGCACCAAAAGTTGACCCATTTTCCTAGCACCATATTACATTGACCCTTTTTATTAATAATGAGTTGACATTTTCTCTTATAATTGAAGCATTTGGGATGTGCCATTGTCAATTTGGTAACACATCATTTGTGTTCATTAATTAAATTCATAACATATCCAAAAGGGATGACCATATATTATATACAATTGCATACTTTATGGCAAACATTAAGATTGAGATAAATACAACTGTACATTGTTGTAAAATTTCATGTCAAATGTTGCTATAATAATAATGTCATAGCAAATATTTAGTAAAACATTACATTCTTAGGGCAATTTTAAAGTAGTACCACGCCCTCATAAACTGCATATATACTTTATATTGCCCGAAATTTAATCCCTCTCAGTATTGATATCGCCATAGTTTCCGTCCTAAATTTATGTTAAATTATAGCTTGACACCATCATTTGTCCAAGAATCCTTATTGCAGCTTGTATTAAAATCCTTTTTCTACTTCCTAGCACCAAAAGCTCACCCATATTGTGACATTTGTATCGTTTAGTAAACTCTTGTTACCCTTTTCATTGATAATAAGTTAACATTTTTCTAATAATTGAAACATTGCAGATGTGCCATAGCTAATTTGGTATCACATCATATGTGTTCATTCATTAAATTCAAAACATATCCTAAAGTGGTGACCATCTGACATATACAATTGCATACTTTAGGGCAAACATTTTGCAATATAAAGATAGATAGATAGTTTTTGTTGTATAATGCTGCTATAATAATAATGACATAACATTTTGCAAAATAAGGATAGATAGATATTGTTGTATAATTTCATCTCAAATGTTGCTATAATTATAATGTCATAACAAAAAATCGCTTACTTACCTAAGAGGCCCATAACAATTTACGAACGTGGTTCATAAATTTGAGGCCTGAAGTATTAAAGAATTCCACACGTTTTCGGTCTTAAGCGTGTGTACCTTACTTAGTCCTACCAGATGGTGACACTTCGCTTACCAATTGGTCCTTCCAACGAAGATTGGGTTGTTGATGTAACAGCTGGTGGTAGCTGGGGTGATAATCCTTTATACCGATTTTTAATTTATCGGCACTCGATCGGGCATATAATCCGATTATCATACGATCATAACTGGCAACTCTGTTTCGTTTCTTTGTAGATAAAAAGGTTTGTGTCAAGGATTGTTAGGTGTTGTTGTTGAGAATTTTAACTGCCAAATTCCACCAAAGATGGCGCCAGATGGCTTGTTGATTTATATGCGATGTTGATACATCATTTTCCCTGATCCTTGCGCAATCTGGATTTTTGTAGTGGAAGTATCTAGGATTTTGTTGGCTGGAGAACTCGAAAGTATTTGAAAAGTAATTTTTCATCGATGTTGATTTCGCCAGTGCCCCGGCCGGGAATCGAACGGATTGCTAGTCTACGTCGCTTCCACTGAACTATCGAAGGCCACACTTCGTAGTTTGAAACGAAGTTTTGGTCCACCTGCTTTGTGTCGTCCTTAAGATTCGTCTTCAAACACCTTTCTCTCTGAAGCATTCACATCCATCCTGGCATCATGTCCCAGCCATCGAAGTCGTTGTATTTTGAATCATTTAGCTACGTCGATGTCGTTGTAAAGCTCATACACCTCATTGTTCATCCGATGGCGAAACTCGCCTTCGACACAGATAGGTCCATACTTTTCTCTCGAATACTCCCAGGTTTTGTATGTCCGTTGTAGTAAGCACCTATGATTCGCCAGCACATAACAGAACAGGTAAAATTTACACCTAGTACAGCTGTTTCTTCGTATCTCGAGATAAGGTGGTGTTATTAAAGTGTTGTCACAGTCCATAAAAACATCTATTGGCTAGCACTATTCTCAGCTTAATTTCTTGGCTGACATTATTTTTCTTGTTGACGGAAGATCCGGGATGAATTCACATCTACTACCTTAAAAAAATAATTGTCAACGTTCACGGTGCGTCCTCCTTGAGATTACTTTTTGTTCGTCGAAAGCATTATTTTTGTTTTTGCTAACTCCTTTTCTAGTGCTGAGAAAACGGCAGTAACATCCCGCCGATTTCGACCAATGTTGTATATATCATCGGCATAGGCTAGTGGCATATGGCTCTTGTGGAATATGGAGCCAGACATGTTGACACCAGCCTTTCTCATAACCTACTCCGACTCTATATTAAATAGTGTAAAGGACAAGCTATCACCCGGCCTGAGACCTCTTTTCGTGTAGAATGGTCCAGGGTGATTCTCACCAATTTTAACCGAAGATTTGGTGTTTCCAAGCTACATTTGCAAAGTCGGAGGAATACCACACTCAGAAATGGCTTCATATAGCCTACTCCTTGTCGAAGACAGCTTTGAAGTCGACAAAGAGGTGATAGGTGTCGATCTGCTTTGCATGAGTATTTTTCAGGAATTGTCGTAAGGTGAATATTTAATTCGTCGTAGATTTAACAGGTCAAAAGCCGCATTAATATGTTCCAATTAGTTTTTCTACAATTGGCTTAAGACGTTCACACAATATGCTCGAAAGGACCTTGTAGGCAATTGGTAATAGGCTTACTGAACGGTAATTTTTACTTTACGATATCCTTTCTTTTATATGTGACATAACAGACTGTGACTCTAATCCCCGGGCATGCTCTCCTCTAGCCAGATGTTCTCCATGAGCTGAAGCATGTTCCTATTATCCTATATTTTCATATGCAAAATGACCCAAATTTGCAGGTATGAAAAATATCCCAATTTTTTTCCATATAATAAAAAATAAAAAAAGGATAGTGCAGATGATAATGAATTGGGGGGGGGGGGGGCGTGCCTCCCACCGCATTCGTTTTTTAATAATGCCGAAGAGAGAGTATAGAAACTGATAACGACGTATGCGGCGGGGGGCCGCATATTAGAAGAATATTTTTTGGGGTATTTTTCATAAATTTTGTGGGGTATTTTTCATAATTTTTGGAGAAAATTTCGTTCTTGAGTTTTGGGTCATTTTTCATTTTTTTTCGCCCAATTTTATTTTGTGTAATTTTTCGTTTTTTTTTTTTGGGCATTTTGCATTTGGGGCATTTTTCATAGAGCCTTTTCCGTCTAAAGAGACGAGTTTCCCCTCGTCTCTTCTTCCTGTGCCGTTCAAGAACAGCTCCTTTGCCATTGGCTGCTGTTTCGCCCCTGTATACAGCATCCGTCTCTCTCTCGTGGCATTGCGACATTCATCATCGTACCAGGCATCTTCTTGAGACGCCTTTGAGTACCTAAGTACACTTCTCGCAATCTGTGCCATGGAGTTGGCTATATATTGCCACTGCAGGGTAATATTATCAGGGGTTGGAGCATACCGTAGCAATTGAGTTAGGTGGTTGGAGTAGGCGTCTGCTACCTCTGTGGTCCGCAGTTTACAGATGTCCAGCTTTCGTTGTGCCTGATTACGTACTGTTTTCGCCATGCTTAGCCTTGTACGTCCTTAACTGCGCTCAGGAATTGATCGGAGTCAATGTTCGCACTCCTGATCACTCGTACGTCCAGAACACTCAGTGCGTGCCTTCCATCGACTAAAACATTAGCTCTCTGAATCCTCGTCAATTGATCAGAAGATAACCATGTTGCCTTATAAATATTTTAATTTTAGCATTAAAATCGCCTAGTACAATTTTGATGTCATGGCTGGGGCTACGGTCATATACATTTTCTAGTCTCTAGTAGAACTCGTCTCTGTCCTCATCGCTTTTCTCTTCTGTCGGAGCATGGGCATATATATAAGTGTTATGTGGAAAAACTTTGTTTTGACTCTTATGGTGGCTATACGTTCACACAACGGGTTGAACCTTGAGACTAGGTGTCGCAGTCTCTTGCCAACCACAAATCCACAACCAAACTCGTGCTTGTCTGCATGGCCACTTTAGTAGATGCCGCACGTCTTTATGCTCGAGCACCCGTGTCCCGTCCACCGTATTTCCTGTAAAGCGGTTATGACAGCCTTATATTCTTCGAGGACTTCTGCGACTTGGATGGTGGTACCTGGTCTATACAGTGTTCAAACATTCCAGGTGAATACCCTGAAATCATTGTCCTTAATCTGTTTACGGTGGTCGTCAACAATTTGGGGGGTTCGTTTTATTATTTTCTTACTTCTTTTCATTGCAATAGTTGAAACATCAGTGGCGGACTGCAAGCCCAGCGCACCATGTGGCAGTTTTCTCCTCCTGTCAGGATGTTGTTACAGCCGCCCATTCTGGGTCAGACACTGAACAGGATAACGCTCACCCGAAGCCGACGTGCTTGGGTTTTAGGTTTCGCCCTTCACAGTTAGCCTTGCTGTGGCAGGTGTCAAAGACACGTTTCCAGGCGTCACCAAGTGGAGGTACTCCGTCCCGAGCTCTGTGAGTAGACTTGAAGTGCAATTGGCGAGGATCACTCTGGGTTTGTCAATTTTAACCGATCAGAAGCTTTACCTTGGCATCACACTCCCAACGAAATATGAAATACTAGCTTTCCCGGCTCGCGTTGCTTCACCCGTCCAGGTAAAGTGCCAACGCTTTATAAGACGAACGAATATCCCATTTATATGATTGTAGCTTTATCCCATTGGTCTGAGTGATTGTACCGCTTTAGTCCCTTTTTTCCCTAAAAGTACGAATTTTAAAAGATATATTCTTATCCCACAGCAAAAATGGACCGGTACTCCCTCTAACTCGTAAGGAAACATGCCCACATACCATTATAACCGTTTGGTCTATTTACCCTAAGTGTTTGAATTTTGAAAAACATACATACTCTACCTTAAAGTATTTGATCTGGATGATATCATTAGTTTTATCCCGTTTTCGGTATTTTTACAACTTAAGAACGTATTTAAAAATTACTTCATATCGCACAACTTTTGAGCCGTTTATTGCCAGTTGTATCCCTTTCCAGTCCTTTTTACCCCTAAAAGGCAAGAATTTCGAAAAGCCTTATTGCTTCGTTCTAATTTCATAGGGAGCAACCCTATATAACTTATCATGTCAACATCATTAACCGTTTGGTCATTCCCAGCTAGACGAAATCCCCCATGTACCATTTACATATGTAGCAAATCTCATCTTCATATCTATAATGGCTCTTGTGATATGACCGATTTGAAGTTCGGTATGTGTGGGCGATGCCACTCCCCATTATCTAATTATGTTTTCCTGTAGGCTATGATAGAGACCATATGGATAGTGAAACACAGTGAAAATTGCATTGCAATCGGTCGCCCTCCTAAACTGCTTTCCATTAAAACTGAAAGATATATAATTTTCTTTCTTCGATTTTTTTATATGATATGCCAAATTCTAGTTCAAGTTGGGTTAGCCAACTTATGCTCATCCAATATATAATTTCTGCCCCTCGTTTTCTAGTTTTCCTACGAACAACAACTTTTGTAAAGAGTACATCTACTGCCCAATTAAACTAAATACGTCGCAAGGGATACTTAATTATGTCCATCTATACCCAACTTACCGTTCACACTAAATTTGCAAGCAAAAACATCCTCATGGCATTGCTGCCATGCACAACTTTTCATACTTCCCAAAATTTGTCCCAATTTCCGCCACTTGCCATTGGCCAAATTGTAACTACTCCGACTCCGTCCAATACTCCACTCATAATAGCTTTTGACATTTCTCCATCTACCAAAACATTTTCAAATTATCATTGAAAAATTGCATTACATTTCAATTTCACCATTCATTTTTATCATAGCTTACTCTTTTAGAGTGGCCACTTAACAACTATCATTGCATATTTTAGAGCATTCTTTATGTCCAATCTTTAAAATGGAAAAATCAAACTAATGTAAATGTGTTACACTCACTCACTCTCATTTCTTGCCAATATACAAGATGTTATCTTGAATTTTATAGAAACTCCAACACAAACGGTAAAGGCTGAGAATAGCATATTTGCAATATAGTTTTTGATAAGGGTACAACACCTAAGGTTAGGCAACATTTTCAGGTGTTTCCTACTTACCATAAAATATCAATTTATTTGCGAATTTTTAATGGGCTCTTATATTATGGTTGCTGTTTAGCAAACTTCACGTGAAACCCAGGGAGAGAAAGAGTCCGAGAGGGACAAAGAGAGAGAGAGCTCGCAAGTTAGTCGAGGGTAACATACATATATAAAATATTGGTTGCATAAAATGAACTAACATTTTACAGTCGGTTAGATAAAAAGGTAATGTGCCTTGAAATATTATCACAATTCCTCAGAAGAATAATATTAAATCAGAGTTTATCAACGATATAATCACAATAAAATATAAAACAATATTGTACAAAACCCTTCTACATGTCCTTCTACCCCATCCGTATTGTCCTGCTACGCTATACAGCCTGTCTTTTGCATTTAACTGTATGTGTTTCGTTGTTTTCCCTGTTCCTTTTAAACTTTTTAGACCATCATATAACATTTTACCTAACATCTAAACAATATTTCAAATTGCAAATCTATGTTTGTAACTGCAAAGAAAACATATCACACACAGACTCCCAACCCGTGGTTTGGGATGGGGGGCTACGGTTAAGTTATGTGTACAGCAAGGGGTACGACATCCAATACAACTACTCTAACGACTCCTTTAAGTGCTTAGAAGAAAATATTGCATTACCTTTAATTCCCTCCCACATTCTCTCCGCTCCCGCTTTCTTCCTATCTCTGTCCATGCCACAGACTTGTATATTCCATTCACTTTACATTTGGTAATGTCAGAGATTTCGGTTGTTCGGTATTGTACGTGGTGGTAATGTTTTGGATGTTGCACTTACGACAAACATTAGCTAAGCCTTGTTGGCCTAGAAAGCGTCGTCATCACGATCATCATCGTCGTCGTCGTTGACGTCATAATCATCATCATCCTCTCATAGCAGCTATCTAAAGTTTTGTTTGGCGCACAAACTTTGTATACGACCTCCTAGAGTTTTTTTTTCTATCCCCAAACCCCACTCGCTTCCAGCAGCTAGCATCATCACTTGCAACTACAGCTACAACTACAACAATCTCTAACAATAGGAACATGGCAAATAGTTTTAATGGCCCAGGAACTGTGTTTTATAGATGAACGTGCTAGAAATATTTACCTTTTAAGTATTTTTATGAGTTTTTGTGTGTTCGATTGAAGTTGGAATGCAACCAGCTGTTGGCTTGAATAGCTGGACTTTTCTTTTTGTGTTTGTGCTATTTTCGGGCGGATTGTTACGACTGAATACCAAGTTTGGAGATGCAATAACGGAATGTCTGGCGGCCGCCTTGGAATAATTCCCTCTTATTTCTTTTTGCCTTTGTTATAGGCGAGAATAACGAACTTTTTTTCTTTTTCATGCTTTCATTTTGTGTTCGTGTTTGTGCTAAGGTCCTTTGCTAGTTGGCATTTGCTTTAGAGGATAAATAAGTTCGTTGTCATGATTTTTTATTCCTTTGTTTTTTTTGTTTGGTTTATTTGGGTTATTTTTATTTATAGGAAATGTAACGGTGGGCTGAGTGTGATTTGCAGCATGGCATCGAAGTATTTTCATGTACCGGTGGGATTTTTGGTTTGCAATCTACTTTTATCTAGTATGTATCTTTGGTTGTATACATATAGGAGCATTTACAAATATTTTGGAATTGCATACTTTATGGAGCTGTCAAGTAGTTGTAGGGTAATAAGACAAGGTTTGCCTTTGGTTTTCGGACGGAGAACTTAAAAAGAAACCAAATTTTCTTTGATTCGTTTTCGTAAAATCAAGTGAGGTGGCAATAGGTTGGTGGCTGTTATACAGTCAACCTTTCATTAGGGTTTTTTTTTACCAAATTTCATTACTACTGTTTACTAATAACTGCTGATGCTGATCTCTCTATTATACCGTTTTAACCTAATACCATTTTGAATTCCTCTTGGTAAATAAATTCCTCTTGGTAAATTCCTCTTGGTAAATATAACTTCAAAAATATATAAGCATTGTGTTTTTATATGTGATGTAATATTTTACATATGAAAATAATGATAAAGATAGCAATTAACCGGACATTTCATTAGGCCGCAACATTACGTAAGGCTGTCCTAATAAATGTACTGGCCTACCAATAATGGATAAACAAAAAGTAAGGGTGTGGTGGTACTTTAGAAATTTTTAATGATACAATTTTGTATTACGTATTTCCTTACATAGTTGGAATTTTTTATTTTAATCGTGATTTACCGATTATATACCTGACTATTCAGTTCCTTTCAGTTATTCGTACCATGTTATGCAATATTCTGAGTTACCTTGTCCCTACCGTACCATCTCCACCGTCTGTCTGTCCCTACGATAACATCCGTAGTTTACGAGCTATCGAGTTGAGATTTGATATGCAAATGTAAACATATTTCCACCTCCCATAAAAACAATGCAATACAATAGTAAAATCCCAATATTGGATAGGGAGGGGCGAAAAAATATAGAGAAAAATAGAAAGAAGGGGTAGGAAAGTGAAAGAAGAGAGAAAATTGTCAGAACCCCAATCCTCATCTTGGACAAGTTAGCCATGGAAGGCACCGAATACTACTCGACTTTTCAAGGTCTTCTATGTAACTTTTCCCTAAGTATCTTAGCCTCTTACGGGCTAGAGGAGGGTCAGCTACAAAGAAGGTATTTCATCATTTCGAACTCCTTCTCGACCTCACACACACGGCATTAGTCCAGTATGGATATAACTACCTATCTCATTTACCTGTTATGTGGCAGTAAAAAAACTTAATTTCCCTTTGCACCCCATGAATGAGGTATGGGATAGCTTCTCGCGTTGTTGTGAATTAACACGCTTTCTATTTTTAGATTCACAACTAACGGCACCTACTTGTTTATCGACGAATGCGAATGTCACTGTTTGAGAAGCTCTTACTAGACACGCCGATTGAATCGACGCTTAATACTGCGAAGTTGTTGTCAACAACATTCGAGGGGAGCCGACAATGAAAGAATTTTTTTTTTTTTTGTAAGATGACTGGAGCCAGGTTTGAACCTGCGATCTCCCGCATGGTAGTCGCGTGTTCTAACCACTATGCCACGGCCGGTCCCGTTATTTGGCAGTAGCCTATTAGAATTCCACTGGCCAGTCTTAGATGATCCCTGCACAGGCCAACCATGGACGCCGTTCGGGATCTGCTGTATTCGGGCCACAGCGATCTAGCAATTATACAGTCGGTTCTAGAATAGCAACGTCCGCAGACTCTTTTCCTCATTCACTCATCCACTTAGCCAACAATATCTTCCAGAGAGTAATGATCAGACATTGTACAACCTCCACTGACCAATAAGTCTGCTGATTCATTAAAGGGAATCTCGCAATGTCTTGGCAGCCAACAGTGGCTGACATCCAGAGGCGTTAGTCCATCTAACTTCTCTTGACAGTTTCTCATCAACTTTTATTTACATTATGTAGAATTGATAATTTTTATTGCAGCCTGTCTATGCACCAGATGGTTATCAGTCTGCAAGTATCAATTCCAGTTAATACAAAAATGGAGTCATCATAAATAGTCCATCCGTCATACCTTTTCAATTTTTTAAGGAAGTAGCTGGGGTGATAATTCTTTATACCGATTTTCAATTTATGAGCACTCGATCGGGCATGTAATCCGATTATCATACGATCATTGTTAACAACTCTGTTTAGTTCCTTTGTAGATAACGAGGTTTGTGTCAAGGATTGCCAGTTGTTGTTGTTTTTGAGTTTAACCACTGTTTTCCTCCAAGAGATGGCGCCAGCTGGTTTTATTGATTTATTTTTAAGATGTTGATAAATCTTTTCCTTTTGTCCTTGGTCCTTGCTTAATCTGGATTATTTGTAGTAGAAAAATCTAGAATGAGTTTTGTTGGCTGTAGAACTCGAAACTATCTGAAAAGTAATTTTTTATCCATGTTGATGAAGGGCCCGACCGGTTATCGACCCCGGCACATTTGGATTGCAAATCTACATCGCTTCCACTGAGCTATCGAAGGCCATCTGTACGAGGTGGCAGATGCAAATATACGCCATTACCCAAAATCCGGAGGATCTCAGCATGACCATGTATGGTTTGAAGGCAATAGCGAGCTTCCTTCACTCGATAGCGCCTCGGGGTGCAATAGCCATGGGCGGAATGACCAAAAAGATGTGTAAAATCTGATCAAAACTACTCTCACTTCCCATACAAACTTTTTGGTGGTTAAAAATTCCCAGCTTATACAAACAATTTAAGCTCAGTATTTGACATTTTAGCAAGACATAGTACACCAAGATAGCAATGATAGGTCATATATTACATCGTAATCGTGTTTTGATTCATATTAGCGCGGGTCCTGAAATTTTTATTTTTTAATTTATCAACATTTTCGTAAATTTTTCTAAATTATTCGATTTTCACCATCAATGGGCTCTGGTAAGACATAGTCACATATCGATCAAATTTTTCACTTGTACTTTGGACATGTGTACACATTTTTTAAGACATATTGGTGTCTCAAATTCGAAAAAAAGTATTAAACGGCCCGTCCCAGTGGACATTCTACTCCTTTATCCGTCATGATTACCATGTCTAGTAAAAGTTTCTAAGATAGTGACGTCGCTATCTAATCCATGTCCACACTACAGTCATTTTTCGTAATTCGCGCTCTTATTCGTAATTCAACCCCAAATTACATGGCGAATTACGTAATTCTCCATAGAAAATTTTGAGAGCGAATTTATCTGGGTGGTATGCAACTTTGTGATGTCTAACGTCTATCTTCCTTTGTTTTTGGTTAGAGGCATTTTTATGGCTACTTAATGGCGGGCGTACCTTTGCTGCAACTAGGTGGTGATCCGAGTCAATGTTTGCACCGCGCATCACACGCAAGTCCATAACGCTTGAGACATGCCTTCCATCAATAACCACGTGATCAAAGTGGTTTCATGTCTTTTGATCAGGGGATATCCTGAATGCCTTGTGGATATCATTATGCGGGAATTTTATTTCACTCACTACCATGTTTCTTGCCGAGACGAGGCTATACAGTCTGAATCCATTATCGGAGGTGTTGTTGTGTAGACTGAACTTTCCGACTTCTGAGCCAACAGCATCTTTCATTCTTATCTAAGCATTCTAATTTACCAGTAAATTTTAAAGTCATGGATAGGCCAGCGATCATATATAAGTATTTGTTTATGTTTATCGACTTATAGTATACAAGTTTAGTGTCCTCATCTATGTCTTCTATCAGGGCGTGTACACAAATCAGCTTGTCGTAAAAATATTTCGCTATGCTGCGGTATTAGCTATTCAGTCACTTACAGGATTAATCGGAGGGAATAGGTGTCTATAGTAAAAGATGTCACTAGAGTTGGACTTTCTAGTTCCTTTTGGTGAATCGTTCCATTCTGTTCCGTTCACCAAAAGGAACTAGTTCGTTCCTTTTGATCCTTTCGTTCCTTTTGATCTTTTCGTTCACTTATTCATTTTCACCACTTCGTTCATTCGTTCACTATGTTTTGATTGTTTTTAGTCTTTTTCGGATTATGAAGTGAACGATTTGCAAACAAACATATTAAAAATGTCAGAGCTGCTTAAAAGTTTATAAAGTATTTTTAAATTGTTTAAATAGTGTGTTTAGAAAAATAGTTTTCAAAGGCTTTGTTTAGAGGACTTATAAATCATTTTTCATATCAAAATACAAAAAAAATGTCTGCTGTTTTTGTTGTGGTGATGCCACCACTTTAGAATTTTTACGTATGCAAGTGAACGAATGACCGAAAATGACAAAAGAACGAAATAAGCAAAAAGGAACGAAAAGATCAGAAGGAACGAAAAGATCTGAAGGAACGAAAAGAGCAGAAGGAACTAAAAAGCAAAAGGAACGAAAAGAGCGGAATATGTGGAACTAGTTCCAACCGTTCACTACATGGAATCGTCCATTGGAACTAGTTCGTTCCGGAACTAAACAAGTCTAGATGTCACAGTCCTTTCACGATCATCGTATTTCCTGTATGGCGGTAATGTCAGCTTTATGTTTATCCGTCAATTGCAAAGACTCACTTTTTTGTGGAGAGTTCGGACATTTCAGGTGTAAATACTTAAAACATGGATCAACAAATGAGTCGATTCTTGTATTCTAAATTTCTTTGTGTTTTCAATTGAAAAGAGATTTAAGTAAATAGCTTCCCAGCGGTAAATGAACGGAAATAACTATTTAGTAAATAACTATTTAGCATCTGTATGGCATTATAAGCGAGCGATCTAAGTACTTTGAATGCCATTCGTTAGTAATTTTAGTACAACTCCAAAGTGAAATAGCACCTACTGACATCGTCACTTACTTCGTAATCAAGCATGTTATCAAGCTCGCTTAAAACTCCGCTTATTGCGTAATTGCATCTGAAATTGGACTTACTGAAATCGTCGCTTACTTTGTAATCGAGAGCGGACCGTTAAGACAGCCTATGACACTCCTATGCTAAATTTAAGAAGAAATATAAGCGAGACAGTCATCACTGATTGCTACTAAATATAGCTGACAGCAGCGATTAAGTAATGGTTTTTTTCCGCTGAGTTATTATGCCACAGCAATCCTGGCTTTGTGTGGGGTTACCAGTGTCACTAAGGGAACAGTTGTGTTCATCTTTATTAACATTTATAACCTTCCAGCGGCAAAAAATACCCCTTAAGTAATCGCTGATGTCAGCCACATTTAGTAACAATCAGTGGTGATTCTCTAGCTTATATTCCTCCTTAAATTTGGCATAGAAGTGTCATTGATAGTTAAATCGATGCGATCTCACTTAAAAAGTAAACGAAGATGTTAGTTAGGGCCATTTCACGCTTGATTACGAAGTAAGTTACGATGTCAGTAGGTGTTATTTCAATTGGAGTTATAATGATTGGACGATATTTTTACAATACACACGCATGACATTCTAAGTACTTACATCGCTCGCTGGATTACTGAAAAGTTACTTCGTTGCATTGGCCGCTGGGGTACTCACTCAGGCGCATCAGTGGTATCATACCAGTTAGGTTACTCAACAATGCGGCTCTTACATTTATTTACTTTGACTGATGTCCTGTGAAATTTTCGGCAACTACGAAGATTGACATGTGACATTTTCCCAAGATATGATATGAGAGTTACGCAATTAAAAATAAGGAGGTTAAGGGAGTGGGGATGTGTTACCAAACACACAAGTCTTATTAAAACATATATTACATAAATATTCTTTTACAGGATATAGAAAAATCAAGATCCTCTTTCTTAATCACAAATATGAGAAAAATACTGAAGAAAAACTCAACTGGTTGTTTAAGGCATGGCTTAAACACACATCACAAAGTGTCAGTAAGGTGTCAATTGACGCTTTAAAGGCCAGAACGTAACGGTTATCCCGCGACAAGTACTGTATTTTTTCCACCTGGGAACGGTCTCGACAATCTTTAGCAGCAGCTTTTAACGGATGGCTATGTGTTAAATTTCACCTACGAAATTTTCTCATTAAGGACGATTACTTTTGTATGTCGTCTCCTACATTTTAACACTAATAGCAAATAATTGCAATTTTGTGACGAAATCAACTTTCCGGTAATTTCACAAATTGCTATAAAATTGTTTCTCCTGCGCTTCCACTGTACCTGAACAATTAGCATTTGTAAAAACTCGCTCCCACACTTTTCGGGCAGTGTAACAGTTTTCCTCTTACAAAGGTTAAATGCAGCCCTCACTTTTCTTTGCCCCCCCCCTCACTCACCATTTTGGCTAAGTGGTAGGGAAAGTGTTAGCATTAGCAAAATGAAATGGCAAATTCTAATAACGAACTTAATTGCCAACAAATAACTAAAATCATAATTTTTTTTTACTTTGTGCCCGAGAATTCATTAGATATTTGTCACAATTATGTAGAAAATGCAAAGCGTGAAATTATTCTGAACATCAACAATTCCATTGATTAGCAATGGTTGGTGAGCTAAATGTAAGCTAGCAACAAAGACTTGTCGGCCCTAAATATGAGACGGGCAGGTAGGTGTTAAAATAACTAATTGTTGCTATAATAACAAATTCAAATGCTTATTAGGTTTTGTTATACGAAAAGACAGTTGCTAGAATAATGGCTGCCATGGCTGAGCAAAGTGATTAACTTAAAGGCTACTAGTGTTAGTTTATACAAAATTTAAAATGTAATTAACAGCAGCTGCTAGGCTCATTTTAATTTGCATTAAATGCGACTACCTTAAATTATTTAAATTTAAATTTCGCGTATCTTCTCTATGTATGTTTCAAACGTATTTTTTTGAGCTTCCTACTTTGAAAGCCTTTTCTGCTGCACTTAAGTGCACTTTAATGCCCCTATCTCGTTATGATGGTCCTGCCGGTTGTTGTTTGCGCGCCGTTTCTCTATGGCTCTGTCCCCTTCCTTTCTCTCTCTCTCTCTCTCTCTCTCTGTTGTCTTGTGCAACTTTTATGTTTTGTTGTATTCTTGCTCTTGTGCCCCAGATGAAAGTGCAAAGTGAAATTGTTCTATTTGAAAATAAATATTTAATGCCTTCGTGTACAGCATATGGGGAGCAAAAGTCACCGATGCAAGGATGAAGTTAGGCGGCTGCTTAGAGCGGCGTGGTGGGTGTTGCAGAGAAGCTTTAAATAATGGTAATTTTCTCTAAAGATTTTCAAAAAGTCAGAACATTCTTAATTAGTCAAAGGAAAGAAAATACAAAGAAGGATATGGTAGCTGGCAACTACACTGATGAAGACGACAACGACGTAGATGCTGATGTTGATGATAGATAGTAAGTGGTTAGTTTGTTATTGCAATGGGGAGTTATTTTATGTAAGACGTTTGTGTTGTGTAGTGCAAGAAAAGAAGCTGTAATTGAGCTGAAAATAAAGAAATTTACCACAGGAACTTGTTATTATTTTAGTGAAATTGTATAGAAAATTCGATATATTCCTTATGGATGATGATGTATCTCTGGGTAATATTGTTGATGTCTGAAGTTTTATGCATATTCTTGGAATTTGGTCATTGAACTTAACTGCTGCCGATCCTACAACGTTAAAATAATGAATACTGAATATGCAGCTGGAATGTCCGAAATCTCTACGAAATGGTGTCTCTATTCAATGGCCGAATGTACTCGACAAATACAAGGCTAACATTACCGCCATAAAGAACTGCGATGGGCGGCACAGGGACGCACACGACGTAAGAGCTTTCAGCTTTTGCTTTGTGGATTCAAAGTTGGTAGGAGTGACCAAGTATCCACGAACCGCAACAAGGCGAAATCTTTTCACATGACGCTAATTTGTTTACACGCTCCGACGACACTAAAGGTGTATTCGATGATTGCCATGAGGAAATATACGGTCGCAACTCTGCCAATGACAATGAAGTTGGTATTGGACATTTTAATGCTAAAAGATTAATCGTTTGCAAGAAACAAGGTAGTGACTGGAACCACATTTCAACACAAAGATATCCACAAGGCAATCTTTATATTCCCTATCCAATAGACAAGATACTACACTGATGACGTGGTAAAGCATGTTGCACGGGTAATGGACGTAAGATGCGTGATAGAAATGTAGACGGGGAGCACCACCTAGACGCAGCCTCGTAACCAAATGCCACAAACGCTAGACATCGCAAAGCTGCATACCACCGAGATATCCAATGCTATACCAGCCAATTCTCGCAATTACTGCAAACAAACTCACCTATTATTCATGTTCCTGACATAAATTGGCATCATATTGCACTTTTAATGATTATTGCCGCAACGGCCGTACTTTGGTTTAAAAAATCACACACAGACAATTCCATGTACAGCAAAAAAAAAAAAAAATATCCGGTATTACCTGATAAAAGGATGCTGTATACAAGACAAAACTGCAGCTAATGATAACGCGTTTAGTGATAAAATGATATAATGAAAAGAGAAAGGAGATTAACCACCTATTCAGGCGGAAAAAGCATCTTTGGGAAAAGGAGACAGACAGATTATTGACAATTACAGCAATAGAGGTAAAGGCCGAAGGTTATTCCAATATGTAAAAATTAAAGGTTTAGGAACGGAGATCCCCACCTGTAAGGACGGAGACGGAAATCTGTTCACTGACATTCTGAGTGAGTGAACACTTTCGATCTCTACTCGTTCTCGAAGGCAGCATAAGTGACGAAATCCCACCAATCATTGGCGATGGACTACCGGCAGAGCTTTTTAGAGCAGGCGGCGATGAGTTGGCAACGTACATGCACCATCTTAAAGAGGCGATCCAAGTGTGTGTACCAACTATAAGAGGAATCTGCCTCTTACCCATCGCTTCCAAGGTCCTGTCTAGTGTGTTATGTGAAAGATTAAAGTCCAAAATAGAGAACCTGATTGGACCTTAGCAGTGGTAAATCTCTGGTAAATCCACGACCGACCAGATATTCACACTACGACAAATCATGGAGAAGACCCAAGTCCGATACGACAGAAATCATTAGATGCTACGGCTGAGTTTGGTATCCACGCGAAGTTGATAAGACTTTGTGGTTTGACACTGACTGACACGAAGTCTAGTTCAGTGAAAATAGTCAAAACTCAAACAGAGCCGTTATCCACCAAGCGAGGCTTTGACAGGGCGAAAGTCTATCATGCAATCTCTTTAACATTTAAATAGAGATGATCATGCGGAGCGCTGCAGTAAACACGACTAATACCATCTTTAACAAAACGAAGTTATATACTCGTTTAGGTCGCTGTGTGATGATGTTGTCTTCGCTCTATTTGGAGGTCTTTGAGAGAAAAATAACTTAACTTAATTTTCCTTTACCCCCTATGAATGAGGTATGTCATAGCTTCTCGCGATGTTGTTAACACGCTTTCCATTTAAGATTCGCAACAAACGGCACCTACTGTTTACCGAAGAATGCGAACGTCACTGTTTGAGAAACTTTTACTAGACATGCCAATTGATTTGACATTACACTGCGAAGTTGCTGCCGACAACATCGAGGTGGTCGGTAATGAAAAAAACATGTAAATGACTGGAGGTGGGGAATCGAACCCGGAATCTCCCGCATGACAGTCGCGTTTTCGTGCCATCATGTCACGGCCGACCCCTAAAGTAATATACTTTGCTAAATATTTGTACCCATTATCCATAACGGCAAGTTCAGTCGTCGTATGAATCATGAGCTGCATGTGATGTATATCGAGATCGACGCTGTCAACAGCGTTTAATTAGACCGTATGCACTGGCTGGGAGATGTGGTACAAATAGCTGAAAATTACTCAGCTTGAAAAGTCTTCGGCAATAACCAAAAATTTGCTTAGTTTGACGATTTATATACGGAGTGCAAGTGATCAAAGCGTTTGAAATTTTTTTCTTCGTGCGACATTTTATGGATAATTTTCTGTTGTTTCTGCTAAATAATAACAAGAAGAGAAAGAATTAGCCATTACACACAGTTTTTCATAAATATTTTCGCAAATTACACAGCCACAAAAAATGTGTTGGGGTTGAGGGATCAATGTGAATCTGAAGTCAATTTGATTCCTGCACGTCCAAATTATTTCCTAACCTCAAAAACGGATTTTTGAAGTTATGTAAAAAACCTGACGTGAATTAAAGAACTGAAACATCCAAATAACACTGTGCGAAAAATGGTAGGGATCAGTGATCGGCGGGTGTTCTGACTTCCGGGAAAAGAAATTGTGTATAAAAAAATGGTATAGGTTTCCAGGCGTTTCGCAAAAAATATATCATTCTTTTCATCTTGGTCCCCAAACATCGGAAAGGGAGCTCAAAGTTGGTGCTGAGGACCGTGGGGCCCTGGAAGGGGGCCCTTAGGTTCTACGATGACCCAATATGTGGGGAAACCATAAAAGCAACAATATACTAAATCTGTGGGAAAGTATCACATTAACATCTATCCGCTGCAGTAAAGAGCCTGACAGGACAATATACATGCGCACAACCCAATATCCCAATATATTTATTTTTGTAATGAATTTTTAATTTTTATATGAATTGTAAACTTTTTGTAATTTATATTAAATGTCCGCCATAACAATTTGTTTATCCAAATTGTTGTTATGAATTTTCATCTCATTAAGGCGTGTATTTTTTTCTTCTTCAATATAAATTGGCAAGTACATCAAGCATTAGTATAGATTTTCTTAAATTTCCGCATTTAGGCACCCAAGCAAGTTATTGCTAAATCAATACCCGTCAATCGTATACATCCTAAAAGTAAATAAGAAAACCAAATATTATATAGCTTTTAACACTTTTCTACAAACTGTTCCCTTCGTTACAAATCTTCATCTACTTGAGATAGCATCAAATTCATTTACATACGAATACTAAGAAAATTACGTATTTTGTAAGTCTAAGGACCATAACAAGCGATTCTTATGCAAATCTCTTACTATTATACTCGTTACAATATACACTTCTCTGTAACAACAACAACCACTAAAAATAATCTTTTAATGTGTGCTGCTTGTTAACGTTGTTATCAAACAACAGTTATTGCCTACTTTTAGGAACTATAGCACACCCACACTCGTACACACACACACCCAACCTGCTAAATGCCAAATTTGCCTTTACCGGCACGAAAATATAAAAAGGTTTATTTCCGTTTCTTTTTTGCTATGCAAAAGCCACGACTACATGTGTAATCCGTAACACTTTCGATAAACTCAGGCTATTGCGCGCCGAACCTTGGTGTTGTTGTTGTTGCTATTGTTGCTGTATTCATAAAAGTTATATTAAATATTTCATAGCATTTCATTTGTACTTACCCAGTTTCTTTGTTTGTTATACGTTTAAGCGTTTGAGCGGGGAGGGTGGGGGAGGAGAGGAACACCGAAAATAACGGCATATAACCTAACTGAGTAATAAAGAGGAAGGAAAGCAAAAAAAAAAGACTAAAACAGAAATGCCGCAAAAGTTGAACAAAGTCACGTTTATAAATGTCAGAGTTTGCGAATTTGATCTTGGTGTGTTAACGAAGTAGTGAGTGTGTATGTGTGTGCGTGTGAGTATGTGATTCAACATCTTTATATGTGTTTATGAATTTCTCGTATGTGGGTATGCCATTATGCGGGCGTGTATGTGTAATGGGGCAAAAAGCGTTCCAAGAAACACTGACTGTACGAGGTGTATGTCATAAGTT
Source organism: Muscina levida (assembly GCA_964034835.1). Lineage (NCBI taxonomy): Eukaryota > Metazoa > Arthropoda > Insecta > Diptera > Muscidae > Muscina > Muscina levida. The sequence goes on along the minus strand of OZ035880.1, from coordinate 31,349,283 downwards.
TACAATAATAAGTCGCAACAATTTGAATAGCAGGGAAATAGTGCGTAAGTAGGCGGTATATAACCCACACTAAAGTGTATTTTTTTTTATTATTTTGTTGTTCCAAGAAAAAGTTTTTCTTCGTCTTGGCCCCCAAACGGGTCAAAGAAGGCGCCGGGGACAATGAGACCCTGGGCGGTCAAAAAAAAGGCCCCTTGGGTTCTATGATGACTCCATATGTGAAACATATGAAACATACATATTTTTCTGTGGAAATCGGCAGGGGTTCTGGTTACCGGGATAAGTTATATCGGTCAAAAAAAGTTTCACGTGTCTCGGCGTTTCCCGGGATAGGTCCGGGAAAACCTGTAATACCGTTTCCCGGGATCACCTTATGGGTTTAAAAAAATGTTCTGTATGGGAGGAAGGTGAAGATGGTGAGTAGGTATGTTTGGGTAGAATATTAGGAACGAAAAATTACTGGATGTCGGTCATACATTTTTCCCCAATACGAAAAGTTTCTCGGTAAAATCCGGGGCAAGGGGCGATTCCGGGGCAGTTGTGAGCATTGTTGTGAATTTTTCCACATTCCATCATCTTTCATTACATATTACGTACACGGAGCGTGCAGTCTCAATGTTGCCATCTATGAATTCACAGAAGTTTCGCCAAGACTTCCGCTTAGCATTCCTTACTTCAACATCATATAAATAAATACCAGTTTTCTAAAGTTCCAACCTCTCTGATTGTTGCCAGCTGTGAATTTGTTATGGAGGATCATAGATCCTGAAGTTACGAGTACCACGATTGTGGCTATTTATTTTATTTCGTAGCTGTACGCTAAGCGCTTTTGCAGGATTCACTCAGTATGATTCTGCGTGCATTTGTGAATCCGCTAACTAAGTCTTTCAGCTCAGATTTATTAGTCGGAGTATTCGGATGATAACCTAAGTGCTCTTTTAGGCGCATGCGATATGTCCGTTCACTCGTCCTCATTTTTCAAAGGTTCTATATCTATGTGGGACTGTTAATACCTATGATCAAAAAACAAGTGATCAGACAGCACGTTTAAATCAGAGACATTTATATTGCTGTTGTTAAGAAATAAAGTAAGGTCTAGGACCTCCCTCCTAACCGATGTTATGAATGTGGGTACCTCGCTTCAGTTACAGATTGTCACTGATTCACTTACAATTAAATTATATCATATAATTCATTCGTAGAATGCAAAGGTAAAATTGTAAAGTTAGTTATGTAACTGTAACTGGAAAATACTGTTACCTTCTATTGTACCGCTCAAATATAAAATAACCTTCCCCTCTAAACATACTTCAGCTTACCGTACTGGATATTGAACAAGATCTTTATCATAGATGTAGTTGCCAATAGATTGAACATAAACAAATACACATGAAGCATCGCTTTGTCTGGTTGCTATATAAAATGTGTGTCTGTGTGTTACATGCGTACTTCAATGCTGTCCATCTGATTTGGTTGAAAATTTGCCTATTTGGTCTATAACAGATAGGAATTGTTTCAATTGCGTCGAGCAAAAATATGTTCCATAAATGCAAAGTATCGTATATGACACAGATGCTATAATAATATTTGATATATTACTTGTCTGGGATAAATAATATTTGCCTAATACGAAGTAGCCAGTCCCACCTACAATCTATAAACCAAGTTAGTAATCGCTGTTACTTTTTTTAAGTATATAAACTAACACCTTTTCACCCCATCTCTCGTTGAACGCATCACCATGTATTTTGATTGCATTGATAACGTGATATTACTCTCTTCGGCAGTAAGTGTTTTTTGCATGTGCACCTATTACACTCAATAAACTTTTAATGGAGAAAATCTACCGAAAAGTTATTGTTAGTCGAACAAATGCCAGTGCGTGTACGTACGTGATCCTTTCCCTTAACGCATTGTTACCGAGTCGGTAAAACGCCACCAATGCCAATCAAATATCTCCCAATTATAGTTTCGCCGAGTGCATATCGATTCCACTAAAAATGAGGCAATGGAAGGATGTATTGCCACCGAATTGCAGCTGCTAAAGTACGCGGTACGCAGTATTTATATTCATATTATGGCAATCATGACGTGAATGGGGGCAGAAAGATTTTCATATTCTTTTGCATTTTTGCCAACCAACAACGATAACAGTGAACCCATTACATTTCTGCGGCTGCTGCTGCTGCAGGTGGTAGGTAGGTAGGTGTGACCTACATACGATTTTTAGTTGGGTTCTCTTATGCATAAACTTTTGGCATGCATCCGTTTAATGCGCCTTATAGCACTCACACACAGCAGCTCTGGAAAAACTGTGAACTTTTCGGGAAAAGTCACGCAAACTTTCGTCTCTATAATCACATGTGCTGGTGTTTGTAGCTGTGTTTGTGTGTGTGTGTGCACGCGTGCTGGTAGGGTAAATATACCTTTATAGTGAAACGGGTTGACATTTTGACTGAAACTTTAGCAGTTTTTCGTTGTACTCATACGTGAATGAATGTTCATGGCTATGTGAGTGCTATGATGCCTCTGATGGAGATCATGATGAGTTTATATCACAGTTTTTTTCCCACGTACTTGTGATATTCAAATGTTAATGAAACAAACACCAAAAAGTGTTGAAGTACTTGACAGGAAATTTAATATTGAGTTTTCTTTTTTTGTTAGCGGTTTTTTCCATACATTTTTGTTGCATAAGTTTAAGGAACCTGTTTGTGCGATAAGTGTAGCATATTTTAGGGATTTGAAAGTTTTGTTTTGTTTAGTTTTAGATAAGTTTTAGTAAAATCGTAGTATTTTGGTTAAAGTGCTAAGAATTAATGTTCTCAATTTATGGTTGGATTAATCTTGCATCCAGGCTGTTTCTAGGCAAACTTCTAGCATATTTTTAGGTCTTTGTCAATTATTTAGTCCCAACATTTTTCTCAATATTAACATTTATTAAAAACTGCATCCAAACTAAAATTCTCTCCAACTTATTCTTCACTATTTTGCACAATGGGTAAATGCTGACGCCTTTCTTAAGCCTTTGTTAGCCCCTGTCTGTCTACAGCGGACTTAAATATTTCATCAAATTCTACTGGTTTGTATTTGACATTTAGTTTTATATATATTGTCTTGTGCTCTCGGTTGATGTTTAATTTAGCAGAAAACCTTTGCGCCAGAGACGACAAAGACAAAAACAATGGTGTTTTGATGATGAAAGCAAAAAATGCAGCATACTTTAAGGCGTATATACTCTGCAGTTGCACAACAAATTTAGTGTCAGGCTTAAGGGGTATTTTGGCTGAGAACTAAATTGATGTCTATGTTGGCTTTGTTTTTTTTGCTTTTGTTTGTTTTATTTGGTTTTGTTTATCCATTCCCTGATTGTGCATTTCTTTAGACAAATGAGTCTGCAATATTATGGAATATAAAGGATCAGACGGATCTAAATTGCTTACATAGTTTAGGGAAAAAGTGAGAAAGGAGTTTGTCGGCCGGTAGTATGAATTTAAGAATTTTATTATTTTTTTTTTATTTCCCTACAATTTGGGAACTTTAGAAATCTCTCTTATTGATTTGACTACCGTTTAACTAATGTCCTGTTGGTGGTGAAAACAGTTCGAGATAAATGGCACAATTACATAACAAGAGTCACTTTCTTACAATAACACATGGTTAATACTATCGCTTTGGTGTTCTTTCAACTCTGTTTTATAGTTTCTTGTTTTCTGTTTTATTTATTTTTTTTGAACTGTTTATTTTACCATTCAATTGGCCGCGACACCGAAAGGACCACTTCCAGAACGTAGGGAGGAGATTATTGCAGATAAAATGAAGAGAGACTCCGATTTGAGGCCGATACGAGGTTATCGGGAACTATAAACCATATTTCCGAAACTGTAGATGCCAAATATGTCAGGATCGTTTCGGTTCTTAGGAACGTGATGATTAGGGTAATTTCGGTCATTCAGGTTCATACCTGCTGTTTGGCAGCGTATTGATGATTCGGGTTCGCCGGTGATTAAGGTTAATATTAGCAATCATCAGCAATTGATGATTAATGAATCGGCATTGTCGGTGACTCGGGTTAGTGGGTGGTTCAAGTTTAAATCAGCCATACAAGGTCGTCTTGATGATTCCGGTTGTGTTGCTGATTCTGGTTAAATTAGCGTTTGGTATCCGCAACTCAGCATCGTGTTGGTAGCTCGCGCTTTTCCGCAGGCTGGTTCCTGCAGCTCGGGGCTGTATCTATGAGTCATAAATCAGATGCGCAGCTCAGCATCGCATTGATTTGACTTTCGCATTGATTTGATAGTACACGACGGAGTTTTAGTGCCTAAATGCTACGGTACTTATTTCTCATCTAATGCCGACCAAAATCTGTTCAACCAGACCGAAGTCCGATTCAACTGACCGAAATCGAATTAAACCAAAAGTTAGGTTCATGCCGAAATTCGATCCAAAGGTTAAAATTAACAGACCGAAGTCCGATTCAACAGACTGTAGTCCGATTTAACCGACCCAAATCGAGTTAAACCAAATGTTGGGTATAACAGACCGAAGTCCGATTTAAACCAAATATTAGGTTTAACAGACCGAAGTCTGATATATCCGAGCGAAATCAATTTAAATTCAAAAGACCGAAGTCCGATTCAACCGACCGAAATCGAGGTTAACCAAAGGTTTGGTTCAATGGACCGAAGTCAAATTTAACAGACCGAAGTCCGATTTAATCGACCGAAATCGAGTTAAACCAAATGTTAGGTTCAACAGACCGAAGTCCGAATTAAACCATATGTTAGGTTCAACAGACCGAAGTCTGATTTATCCGAGCGGAATCAACCGACCCAAATCGAGTTAAACCAAATGTTATGTTATGTTCAACTGACCAAAGTCAAGTTAGGTTCAACAGACCGAAGTCCGATTCAGCCGACCGAAATCAAATTAAATCCGATTCAACAGACCGAAGTCCGATTTTACCTCACGAAACCGAGTTAAACCAAAGATTAAGTTCAACAGACCGAAGTCCGATTTAACCGAACGAAATCGAGTTGAACCAAATGTTAGGTTCAACAGATTTAAGTCCGATTTAAACCAAATGTTTGGTTCAACAGACGGAAGTCTGATTTATCCGAGCGAAATCAACTTAACCAAAAATTTGATTCAAAAGGCCGAAGTCCGATTCAATAGACTGAAATCTAGTTAAACCAAAAGTTAGGTACAACAGACCGAAATCCGTTTCAATGACCGAAGTCCGATTTAATCGACCGAAATCGAGTTAAACCAAAGGTTTGGTTCAACAGGCCGAAATAACCAAATGTTAAGTTCAATTGACCGATGTCCGATTCAAGCGACCGAAATCGAATTATACCAAAAGTTAGGTTCAACAGACTGAAGTCCGATTCAACCAACCGAAATTGAGTAAAACCAAAATAAGGTTCAACAGACCGAAATGCGACCCAAAAGACCACCGATTAAACCGACCGAAAGCGCGTTACACCAAATGTTTGGTTAAACAGACCGAAATCGAGTTAAAGCAATTGCTGCGTTTAACCAGACTTCGATTTAACCGGACTTCGAGTTAAACAAACATAGGTAGGTTCATCATCAACTTAGGAACAAAATTCGCTATAGATGCAACTGACAATCTACCATGCAAAATGCTTAACGATTTAAGTAGGTGCAGCTTTCGATGTAATGAGAATTACATCGCACCATACTTTTTAGTATACATCAATATAAATATCTTCTTTTTAAAATTGTATTTTTTATCGAGGATTGTTTATGTATTTTGACAATATTTCCTGATAGAAAAATACACACATATCCAAAAGACCTTCTTTGAATATAACCGAAAGATAGTTGAATTTATGGTACTTACATTTACACCGAGCTAGCCAATGCCTACTCCAACCAACTCTCTGAATTACTTCAAACAAACCTCGACGTAGTCAGGCACGTTGAAATCGACAGAATGCGCTGGCTCGTACAAGTTGCACGAATTGATGATTCTAGCTCGAAAGGATTTTGTCAATAAACTCGATGGGCGGCACAGGAGAGGGCGACCAAAACATAATTGGATGGACCAGGTGAAAGGTCTGTAATCTACACCTGGTGCGACTAATTATCTACGGAGCGCAAAAGACCGAACGCTTGGAATTCTTTTCTACGTGCGGCTACTGATAGATGAATTCCTGTTGCTGTTGCTAATTAAAAAGAAAAACATGTAAAAATAGTCATAACTTCTACATTTATCTATGAATTTTCCTTAGTTACACAATACTTTCACTTAATTAGAATACAGGCTATAAGAAAAAATTACATTATAAAATTGTGCCTGTGTTTTCCTTTAATTTTTAATAGTCTTAGTGTTCGTGACCAGATTTCTATCTATTTTTCTTGTGTTTCTTGAGTATAGCCTTTCCATTGCTCTTTGACGTGTATTTTGTATCTCAATACTTCACAAATATTGTATGTATATTTTTTTGTGCTGCATCGCTTTTACCGTCTTGAATCGAGCGCCACCTATAGTGCAATCTTGACGTTTTTGCATTTAATCAGAAATTCATCAGTTTTCTATTTTATACTAGCGGTAAGTGTATTTTAAGCCTTCAAATTTGATTGGTGTTGTTTCCCAAACAACATAGTGGTTAGAACACGCGACTACCATGCGGGAGATCGCAGGTTCAAACCTGGCTCCAGTCATCTTAAAAGAAAAAAATAAATAAAATTTTCTTTCATTGTCGGCTCCCCTCGAATGTTGTTTGACAGCAACTTCGCAGTATTAAACGTCGATTCAATCGTCGTGTCTAGTAAGAGCTTCTCAAACAGTGACGTTCGCATTCGTCGATAAACAAGTAGGTGCCGTTAGTTGTGAATCTAAAAATAGTAAGCGTGTTAATTCACAACAACGCGAGAAGCTATCCCATACCTCATTCATGGGGTGCAAAGGGAAATTACGTTTTTTTAAGTTTAAGTTGTTTCCCAAAAACCAAATACCTTACTATTCGCAAGCGGAAAAATTTGTGAAAAACTTAGTAAGAATGTTTTCTTTGGTCTGGCAGATTAGTACACGTTTTCAGCTACCACTGCCTCATACAATGTATTCTGCCATCTCCTGCCATTTTCCCTTAAATCGAACATCATTAACTAAAAAAAAATTATATTTAAAAAAAAAAATGTTTTTTGAAATTCTAATTTTATAATGTTGTGGCATAGTGGTTAGAACACGCGACTACCATGTGGGAGATCACAGGTTCAACTCCTGGCTTCAGTCATCTTACACAACAAAGCGAGAAGCTATCCCATACCTCAGTCATGGGGTGTAAAAGGAAATTAAGTTTTATTTTATAATGCTCCAAACAACAATAATGTTACATTAATTTTAATAATTCTTCTTAGGTCTTCCATCATAGAACACATACCCAGCTACCATTGCCTTATATAAGTTTGTCTTTTACGTCCAGCCATTTTCACGGTTATCGTAAACTGTTGAGTAACCAAAAAACATTGAGTACATCAGCATTTGTCTAGTGTGTTTATTAAACAATTATTTTCTCCTTTACGCCCCATGAATGATGTGATAGCTTCTCGCATGTTTCAATACTTAGACTCACACAAACTGAACCTTAGTTTTATAGACCAATCTCAACTTCAGCTGTTTGAGAAGCATTTACTAGAATTTTACTGCGAACTGTTCACAAAATCGAGGCTGAGGCAGGAATCGAACCCTGGTCTCCCGCATGAGAGTATCGTGTTATAACCATCATGTGGATGACTGGATTTTTGCATGATAGTCTCGGCAGACCGTATCATGATGGTTAGATGGTTGTAAGATTTATTGAAAGCTGGCATACGGATTCGTAAGTAAATTGTAGATCCCGTTTGTTTTTAAAAATAGCAGCGTGTTACCTCATTATAATTCGAGGAACGCTTTTATCTCGCATTCTTGGCGAGTAAAGGCAAACAAAGTAACTTATAGGGTAATTTGAGTAATCGATGATGTCCTCCCTTTACAAACACCAACAGGACTCTAACTCATCTCTGAAATGACTGAGTCATAACATCTCATAATACGTTATAAAAAGTCGAACAACTTCTTATAATTGAAGTCGCTATAAGGTGTTATTTATAAACATGATGCAGCAGGTTCTGATGACAGTACTAAAACTTCATAACATGACATTGCGAAGATGGTTACATGAGAAAGTCGGCGCTTTGCTGTTTTTGTAATATTGAACATGGCTCGTCTCTATATTTTATCTGCTCAAGTGTTTATTCAACTCACCCAATACTATTGGTAATGGCATCTCTACAATGTTCTTAAGCCAGGTACCTGTTAAATGAATTGTACCAAAATACAGCAGCTATAAGTTCTTATCTATCTATCCATTTCACCTTAACACCATATAATGGCATTCCCCTAATGTCCTTTCATCCTGCTGCTACTGCTGCTGCTGCATGCAATTCATTCATTCCACAACATTTGTATGGATGACCCAAAAGGGACTCATCAACAATGTTTTAAAACAGAGCGAGAGAAAGAGAAACATCATTCGTTCCAGAAGAAAAACTTTAAAGTACCATTAATACTTTACATTGTCTGCTGCTGGAATCAGGAATAGATTTTATGATGCCCTTTCTTGTAGCAGATTTTCTTCCCTCATCGCATTGAGCTCTTTTATTTTCTAAAATTGTTTGCTGTAGTGCTTGTATGTATGTATGTATGTGTGCAAAAATGACATAAATATGCAAATGAATTGCAATTTTATGTAAACGACTGCAACATCTCCAAGAGGGGGGAGAGAAAGGCACAAAAGAGGTCATAGTACATTGCTTGAGAATACTAAATAGAAATTTCAGAATGCTAGATAGCATTCTATCTTCGATTTGTGCATTCAATAAATTTGTAAGCACCTAAATATAGGCACACAATTTGTTTGCCTTTTGCTGGTATGCAATGGACAATTAAATATATAGAATGCCTAACTTTAGGCAGCATTTTCAAGTGGATTGTAGAAATCCTTAAAAGTATTCACATGATGCTAATGGAATATACATTACGTTTATTAAAATTTATGGAAGAAAAGATATATGTATATTGGGGAAAAAAATATTCCACTTGAGTATTCTATAAATTTTTTGGTTGAATCTGTAATGTAGACACATGATTGGTTTTCTTATGACTACATGCAATGGTCAATTACATACATGGAGTCCTAAATTTGTGGTGTGTTTCAAGTAAAAAAACTGCAACACCTTAAGGTATGCAGTAGTTTTGTGAAATTGAGGAAATAAAAGAGATTTACAGCGTACAATGGTGATAAAAAGTGATTCATTTACAACTTTTTTTATATTAAATAAAACACTAAAAATAGAATTGGCTGTCAGAAACTGTATTATGGACCGAAAAAACAGTCAATGCAATTTGCTTTTTAAATTTAATTTTATTCAAATATATCCGGGACTACCCCGCAGGTGGTCTATTGGGTAGGCCCAACTTTCGATCCGGTATCTCGCGAGTAACGCGAACTATGTCGGCTTCCAAGATTGGCATAGTAACTGGCTTATCGACTTTTGACTTTATATAACTCCAAAGACCCCAGATGTATCCTATAGATAGTCTAGGCTACCAGAAAACACATCCAAAACGTGATATTAGGTGCTCACCAAAAAAATGCCTGTATGTGGCTGCCAATGCTCTAAGATAGCAATAACTTTCAAATATCATTGTTATCATTAATTTTGTAGCGCAATTTTTCAGAATTCATCGTATTCATTCAATCATTCGTGGCCATTCCTCTACAATTTTACAACGAACTGATTATAAGTAATTATGACAGCCCATACATAGGCAACATTTTGTGGACGCCTAAACATAGGCACCGCAACTGCTACCTCTTTAAAAAGAATCACTTTACCACAACTTACAAAAGCAATGGATTGTTCATAATACAAACAAAGACCAGCTCAAATTCCTTTGAAATTAATTTAAAACACTATAGTTTAAACCATTTCCATTGCCGTATTTGGCTCGACAATTGGCAACATGACAAACCAGCTGAGACAATTGCCCACAACATCAACAACAATAACAGCAGCAGCAATTAAATGCAGACATAGACATTTAACAATTTCCGTTTTTCTAAATGTGTGCCACACTCACTCTCTGTCGCACACTTATATACACACAGAACGTCCATTACCATCAGCACTTTGGACACAATGAGAGAAACCTTCGTCCTGCTGTCACTTTGTGTTTACAGCGAACGATGTCCTTCTTTCCATTTTACGGTCTTGTGTTGTAATTACAATGTATTTTCTTATGCAGTGTGTGTGTGTGTTTCTCTTAAAAGTGTAACACAATTATTGTGAACAAAGAAATAATAATTAGTTTAAAGCGAAACCTCTTCAAGTAAATGTGTATGCGATTAAAATTATTCTCAAAAGGGTTTCCATATTTCATGTTCACAGCTGGTTGAATAAAAAACTAAAGTCTGTGTAGTGTTGGAGCTAATTAACATCGCCAGGGAACAGGCGTTGCCTTTTTTTTTGGATTGAAAAAGAAAGTATTCAGTTGGTGTAGGGTAATTTATGGATATGAAGAATGTGAAACTAAGTGATCAATGTTAGGGGTCTTAACGCACGCAATTAAGTAGTGCTTTAAACGCTCACAACCAAACGCTTAAGAAAATAGACATCAAAACGCTGCATAACACTGAGGTAGCCAATGCCTACTTCAACCAACTCTCTCAACTGCTACAAACAAACCCCCCACATTCTGTTTCCGACACACAGTGGCAGCAGAATTCTATGGCCACTGCCGCTACGACCGTATTGGGTTATAAAAAACCACTCTCATACAAGCCCTGGATGCTGAATGACGCGCAATGTCGGCGGAAAATGATGATGCATACAAGGCAAAACTGCAGCCCCTAGCAACGCGTGTAGTGAAGAGGAGGGAGATGAAACCCCTCTTCCGGTGGAAAAAGCGCCTATGGAAGAGAACAGAGAGCCAGGATATCGAAAATTACAGGGGTAAAGGTGAAACCGCAAAGTTTTACCAAAAGCTACAAAGCAAAGGTTTTGGAACAGGGATAGTCATCTTTTTCATCATCGGCAGTCTGAAATAACAGAAACATTTGTATGCTATGGCTGGATTTGGCATCCCCGTAAAGCTGAAACGACTTTGCGAGTTGACACTGACTGACACGAAGTCTTCAGTGACAATAGGCACAAATATATTAGAGCAATTAGTCTGTCATGCGATCTCTTTAATATCATAATATCATAATGTCAGCCTGGAAATCTAGAGACTAGTATTGATTGCAAACCGCTGCTGTTATGCGCTGTGCTAGCGATTAAATAACAAAACACTCTCGCGACAATCAAAGATCTAACTCTTCCAGACACTAGGATCAGTGTCTGTCTTGCTCTTCGGTGCAGAATCCTGGGTAATAACACAAGCGGATCAATCTAGCATGGGAGTCTTAGTTCGATATTTGAATCGTTAACGGCGAGTGTTATCGTCGAATGAATTATGATCTAAGCTTGGTGTGACAGACTGTCTAGCAAAGAGCTTGGAATTCGCTTCTACGTTTGGCAACTGATGGATGAATTTCTGTTGCTGCTGCCAAATAAGAAAAAGCAGAAGTCTGCTGCGCTTAAATCTGTTTTTTTTCAACATCAGCCTATATTTTGGGTTTTTACGGCTCGCCACTTTCCTTTATTTGTGGGGGCGACCGTGGTATGATGGTAGGAACACGCAACTATCATGTGGGAGAACAGGATGCGTCTACATTTCCTTTATCGGCGGTCCCCTCGATGTCGACATTAAATTTAAAAACATTTCATAAACATCTGACAATCAGATTCGTCGATAAACTGTAGGTTCCGCTTTATGAGCTTGTATTTTGCCTCGCCTGTGTATCTGACACTAATTACAGCTTCTATGCAAATATATCCGCAGTATGTCTGGTCGAGGAAGTAATCCATGAGCCGTCTCTGAAGTCACTTATAACTTAATTCGAGAAAATATTTTGGTACTTAAAATTTTATCTGCTAGTCTCCGAGCACGTTTAGCCAAGTGAGGCTTTCAAAATAGATTGCCAGTACCTGTGTGGGTAATAGTATAGGTTGATGACATTTTTCACTACGGATGGCCTCCCCGGTCTACATACGTATTGTCTATCCGAGAGTCTCCCACTGGAATTTATGGCATCTCTTAGACTGGAGTCCTTTCTTAAATCTTTTCTACAGAATCAAGCCTACAGAGTGGCCGGTAAGCTGATGGTGAGTACGGATCACGCAACTACCATACGCAACTACCATACGGGAGATCCGTGGTTTGTTTCCCGGCTCCAGTCATCTACTTTTTTCTTTCATTGCCGGCCCCCTCGATATTTTCGACAGCAACTTCGCAATATATTGTCGATTGCTTCGGCATGTCTAGTAAAAGCTTCTCAGAAAGTGACGTTCGCATTAGTCGATAAACAAGTAGGTGCCGTTAGTTGTGAATGTAAAATAGATAGATAGAAATAATTCGCAACAGCGCGAGAAGCTGTCCCATACCTCATTCAAAGGGTGTAAAGGGAAATAATATTTTTTTCTAACTATCCCATGGGTATGTATGTCAGTAGCGCTTCCCATAGTTTTTTTTTACTTTTGTATACTTTTCTTTTTAGTTGTTATTTCTCGTCTTTGGACTCCTTTTTTCGATTTCGGCATTGTAACTTCGCCTGGCTCTTGTCGTCCAGCCTCTTCATGAATATTTTATAACTTGTAACTGAAGTGGTCCTATCCTGCAACGTTCTATTTATATAACCTTGTTTTTCTTCCGTAAATTTTTAATTTATATTGGCTCATAGGGCTTTGTACTCTCATTTTTCGGTATGTTTATCTCCTCATAGCTTTAAAGCAATCGCGTCCTGCCTTGTACTGCAATGACTTTTGAATTTTTTACTCCGCTTGCTCGCCTTAATCCTTTTAACTAACTTTTTTGTGTTATTTTCGTCAAAATTTCTGCGGTTATGGAGTCATTCGCTGCTTCTGGGACCTAACTCAGCCCCTTGCTATTTACTTATTTAGTACCATTGAGTTAAATTTCTCTGATGCACTGAAAAAAACCTTTGCATCAAATCGATGATTAATGTTCATTAAACCGGGTCCCCATATACATTTTTTCCCAAAGTCGATGGCAGATATTGTAGATCACCTCGAGACAACTTCACAAAAAATTTCGTACATCAGCGACATCTATAGGAAAAATGAAATATTCGTCGAGATCTATACATCAATGTCGTGTTTATTACGATTGAGCCACATACAAAAAGCAGTAAGAAAAAACGATTTTGGCTGTTTTTCGGGGGGCGGGGGAGGAAAAAAGTCATAGTATGGTGCCCTCACATCTTCTGGCCTGTTCTGGCTGTTATTTCGGTTAACGTTCGGCCTCGTGAATTTTTTAATTGCATTCTCTAGTTTACGGCTCTGGTATTGAGGTGGCCTGCTACTACTTTAAAGTCTCATCGAGTCTCTCGTACATAATCCTCTATCTCATCTAGTTTCTCTTGGATTTTCTTTATGTTGTCACTTGCTACACCCATGTAAAGCAATTTTTCTTCCCGGTTCAGTCTGGTGCATGTCTGCTCAGATATTCGTTTTGCCGCAAGCCGATGTCGTCATCGGTTCAGAAGGCACTTTTTTCTGCTATGTTCTTCAATCGTTAAGGCTATGTCTGCTGAAGGACCTTTACTTCTGTCTAGTGACACTGCAGCTTCCCTATTACCTTTAGTAGTCCACAAGAGGTTTTGCCTTCTTCTGTACATGTGAAGCATTTCGGTGAGTTATTGTATTGCTTCAAAGAGTGGGCTCTACTGCCACCATTGATACATGTATTTTTACCTCTCCTTACTATATCTTTTATTTGCGTTGAAAGTGTCGAGAATTATTTTAGGACTATGTTGTGGAACAAATTGTCTTTTTGCCAAAAGAAAAAACTTTCATTCTATAAATCAGTTACTGATCTAACAGCCCTCGCTTATATCAAATATCTTCAATCTTTCTCTCCTATGTGAACATATTTCTTTCTCTCTGTCAACATTGCCCACATCTCATGGGATCTTTGTCGCCGTCATTCCGCAGTATCTTTTTCCCACATTCCATATACTATGACAACATTGTGTCCGTCCAGAAAACCTAGTGACATTTAAATTGCGCGAACTTTTGTCTGCGCTCGACAATTTGTAGAAAGTGGCCGTACAAAGTTGGACACGTTGGATCCATATCCACGTCCACGTTGCCCATTACCCAACTCCCATGACGTCGCTGTATAAGATTTTCCTGGCATCTTTGACAGCCACACAAATTGAATGTGAAATCGCAAAATGTGGAATAATTTGAAATATGTTAAACGGTTGACATTTTAAACAAGCGCTCCGATTCTAGCTGGCGCTTGTCTTTTAACGCTTTGACGCTATAGTCGCCTTACAGACTGTCCCTGGCCTGCCACACAAACAAAAAAAGAAAAAGGTGAATGTAACTTGAAATATTTATCATTATAGTCATCTCGTTTGTGTTCGGTGCGCTTTGCATCATCATTAAAATGTTAATGAAAATGTAAATGTAAATGATTATGTTGATTTACCCGGTCATAACTATTGGAAGTTGCCACGTAAAAACCAACTTTCTATCTATCATTCTGTATGCCATTCCATGATTTTCACTACTTTTCATAGGATTTTAATGAAAACATCATGAATAATGAATGTAATCTACTTAAGGGTGGGTGTCACGTCGCCGTACTTCTCTACATGACATGCAGTGTAGCACCAATGGCCTCCTAGGGAATAGCAGACTACCCATACATGGGGTATGGTGGCCCACATCCAGCCAGTCAGCCGTGTAGCTTGAATAAAGAGCAGGCAGGCAGGCTGGCTGGCAGGAAGGCTGGGTTGTCATCAAATGCTATTCAAACATAGGACCACAACAACGTAAATATTTATCTTTAAGTTAACTTTTATCAGTGCTGCTTTTGTGTGTGTGTGTGTTTAGGGAGGACAGCAGTGGGCATTCGAGGGGATGTATTTATTATGATGCAATAGAAAGAGGTGACTGCTGCCAGTGAACGACGTTATCCATCTCCTCGGCCGCCATTGACAGCCAGCATTTCGCATAGCAAATATTTTAATGCATTGGGTTGTCACTGACAAACTGAATGTCAACATTGACAATTGATTGAACAATGTAAAACGAAAGGGAAACTGAGGAAAATCGTAATGCCTTTTCACGGAAATCCCTTCCCTCACACCTACATTGTCCTCTTTACGTTGCGGATATTTTTCATTAAATAATGTTTACATAATTTCGAGTTGCGTTAAAGTGGCGAGAACGACAACGTTGTCGGCGCAGAGTTAAAGGATAAAACTGTCACATCACAGCAGACCGAGGCCAGATGACAACAAAAGACATTGTCAGTGTTTAAGTTGGAAATCTGTGACCCTTTTAAAATTGTAAATGAACTTTTTGAATAATTGACAGCAGGGTAGGGTTTATTGTCCTTAAATCTTGAAAGCGGGGGAGTGAAACGTTTAAAAGTGGGTATGAGACAGAAACAAACCATTGAGTTTATTTATTCTTACTACCGAGGCCGATCAGATTGAATGGTCATTATTGCTTAAACAATGATTTGCCCCTTTATATTGTTTATGTTCCTTCGAAAGGCACTATAAATTATAACCTTCCTTGTAACAACACTGAGGGCCAAACTAACACAGTACAACATTTTCAAGTTCATTGACTTGGGACTCAATTCTGAGAACTGCACGTGAAAGTAACCCAAAAAAGAGAAGTTCTGCATCATTCGATTTATCAAGTTACATGCTATAATAATTAAATATCGATTTGAAGTTGGTTATTATCGTATAAGGGAATTTGTCACATTTTGGGCTGTTTTGTTTGACATAACTCAAGAACCACTAGCCCGATTTAGCTGAAACAAATTTAAAAAAAAATTAAGAATTACAATTCCTTTAATCATATAGGTTAGGTTAGGTTGAGGACAAGTAATGGCACAGCACAGTACCATGCCGTTACAACACTCGGAGACCCTTATGGTCCATTGTGATTGTCCTAATTTAAATAGAAGAAATATAAGGGGGAAGAATGTTTAACAATAAAAATACAAAAGTAATAAGTTCAGAAAATAAGGTCAGAAAAAATAAATAGTGGAAAGAGATAAAAAAGTGCTAAAAAGATAATTCCGATGAGCTCTCTCCTTCAACTATATATATATACGTATATGCAAGTAGTGAGATTGCGTGCGAACACTATGGTCCTTTGCCCTTAAGCCAGATCAAGCCATCAGTGAACTTCACCAGATTCTCCATGTTACAAGACGACAGTTCAGTGAGACTATCGAAGAACCATTTTCCGAGGAATTGTTTCCTTCTTCTATGAAGAGCAGGACAATGGCATAACAAATGCTCAACGGTCTCAATTTCCTCCTCATCGTCGCAAAGCCTACAGTAATCCTCCTGTGTCGTCTCCCAGTTAGATGTGAATGCTCTGACGTCGCAGTGTCCCGTGATTACTCCAATTAGTCGTCTAACGGACCTCCTATCTAGCTCCAACAGTGATCTGGTTCGTCTTGCATCCAGCCTTGGCCAAATATCCCGTGACACCACACAGTCGGTGCGATGTTCCCAGAACGTATTTGCCAGCCGTTCAATGTGACGGGTCACAATTCCGTATACGTGACACATTGGTGGTTGCACTGATCCATCCGATAGGTCGGGTTCCAGTGCTGAACCTTTCCGCGCCAGTTCATCCGCTTCCTCGTTTCCTGATATGTCACTGTGTCCGGGGACCCAGCAAAACCGAACACTATTTTCCGGCAGTTCTGAGAGCGCTGTCCTACACCTATGCACTAATCTCGACTTTATAGCCTTCGATGCCAAGGCTTTTAAGGCCGCTTGACTGTCCACATAAATTGTGACGATCTCCTCCAGATTACTTGCCAGTATTTGCTCCACAGCAAATACCTACATAAGCAACAGTATTTCCATTCATCAAAAGATTTTGAACTGGGTTTATTGTGTAGCAGTTACAATAAAACTGTTGTACTGAGTGGCGTATGATTTACGTGGAATATTACTTATGATAATCATACGCCACCATACTTACTAACTATACTTACTAACTTCAAATTGATATTCAATTATTATGGCATGTAACTTGACAAAACGAATGATGCAGAACTTCTTCTTTTTGGGGCTACTTTCACGTGCAGTTCTTAGAATTGATTCCCAAAATCATACGGAAAGTAAACGCTGAACAACTGTCTTTGTCAATTTTACATTGAGATTTTTAAGCGGCCTTCTTACTTAAGTCATTTTAAAGCTCTATAGATATCGAGAAGGAATTAGAATCCAAGCTCATATCCTCTAAGCGGAGGTTAAGTTCTAAGATGAACAAAAATCGGTCAAAAAAACTACTTCCACCTCCCATACAAACTCACCCTTGTTGGGGTCTGTATCTGCTCTCTAATTTAAGAGCTATCGAGCTGAAATTATGTACGCCAGCTTCTATCCCCTAAGCAGAGGTTGCGTTTTGGGATGAGGAAGATAGGTCCACAACTACTCCCAACTCCCATACAAATTGTCGCTTTTTGGGGTCTGTCCCCGCGATTACAACCTCCAATCCTCTAAACGGAGGTTCATTTCTAAGATGAACAATATCGGACAAAAACTACTTCCACTTCTCATACAAACTCCCTTTTTTGGGGTGTTTCTTTCTATCTGCCCCCAGCGATTACAGCCGTAATTTAAGAAATACTTACTTACATACTTACTTACTTAGCTGGTACTTCTATGCAGTCCCAGTGGATTATATACCGCACGTAGAAAAATATTATAAGCGCCTCGATCTTCTGCGGTTCTTCTCCAGTTAGTCACACCGAGTTCTGTAAGGTTCTCAGTAACCTGGTCTTTCCAACGGAGTGTTGGTCGCCCTCTTCTGCGCCGTCCATCGAGTTCATTGTCGAAGACTTTTCGAGCTGGAGCATTTTCGTCCATGCGTACAACATGACCTAGCCAACGCAACCGTTGCACCTTAATGCGTTTGACCACGTCAATGTCAGTGTACAGCTCGTACAGCTCATGATTCATACGACGCCGATACTCTCCGTTAACGATGGTGGGCCCATATATTTTACGGAGTTTTTTCTCTCGAATACCGCCAGAACCGATTCATCCGCTTGTGTCATAACCCAGGATTCTGAGCCATACATTAAGACAGGTAGAACCAGTATCTGGTATAGCTGGAGTTTTGTTCGTCGAGAGAGGGCTCTGTCATTGAATCGCTTGCTTAGTCCGTAGTAGCATTTATTTGCAAGCAGGATTCTTCTCCGGATTTCTAGGCTGACATTATTTGCTTTGTTGATGGCGGAGCCTAGGTAGACAAAATTATCTACCACCTCGAAATTATTGTTGTCAACGTTCACGCAGTTTCCCAAACGAGTAGATTCTTTGTTCGTTGAAACTAATAACTTCGTTTTGTCCTCGTTCACCGTTAGGCCCATTTTCGCTGATTCCTTCTGAATACCTGAGAAGGCTGCAGTCACATCCCGCAGTTTTCGACCGGAAATTTAAGAAATATCAAGCTTAAATTTGGTATGCAGGATTCTATCCTCCAAATGAAGGTTAATTTCTAAGATAAGCAAGATCAGACTACTTCCACCTTACATATAAACTTTCCCTTTTTGGGTGTGTTGGTCTATCTGCCCCCGCGATTACAGCCGTAGTTTAGGAAATATCCAGCTAAAATTTGATATGCAAGCTTTCATCCTCTAAGGAGAGGTTATGTTTCAAGATGAGCAACGTCAGACAAAAACTTCTTGCACCTTCCATACAAACTGCCCCTTGTGGGGGTTCCTTGTCTCTAACTGCGATTACATCGTAGTTTAAGAAATATCGAGTTAAAATTTAATATGCAAGCTTTCACCCTCTATGGAAAGGTTATGTTTTAAGATGAGCAAGATCAGACAAAAACTACTTGCACCTTCCATACAAACTCTCCCTTGTGGGGGTTTCCTGTCTCTACCCCCGATTACATCGTAGTTTAAGAGCTGTAGAGGTGAATTTTGGTACACGAACTTCTTTCCCCTAAGTGGAGCTTAAGTTCTACGATAAGCAAAATGGGACCAAACCCTTTTCTACCTTCCATACAAAACTTTCCCTTTTTTGGTGATGTCCTTCAGTCTCTACTCCTGATAACAGCTGTTTAGATATACAAACTTCCATCTTCTAAGAGAAGGTACGATTCTAAGATGAGCAAGATCAGATAAAAACCACTCCCCCCAATTCAAACTCCCCCTTTTTAGGGGGTGCCCGTCCGTCGCTACCGCTGATTACAGCCGTAGTTTAAGAGCTGTAGAGGTAAATTTTGGTATACGAACTTCTATCCTCTAAACGGAGGTTAAGTTAAGTTCCTCTCCTACCTCCCATACAAAACTCTCTCTTTTTTGGGGTTTAAAAATGCATAACAATATTCTCAGGTCATGTAAAAAATTCAATCACAGTATTTGACATTTCAATAAAAAAATTATTGATGTGAGCTAAAAGTAACGTCCACCTCTCAAAGAAACCCCATTTTTTGTTGCACAAATTTTATTAAATGTTAGCGAATTTAAACAGTTTTGTCACCCTTTTTATAAAAGTTGAAGGTTACCTGAGCTTCAGCATAGACGAAATTAATTACCTTACTAATTTTCTATTGATATTGAATATTCCATCTTTCTGTTTCTGTAAAACCGAAATTGCTTAACTTATACACGTTCGCCGTCATCCTAAAAGTATGCACTATACTCATAATTCCTAACTCCTAATACATATGCAACCATTTAAGTCTATTTATTATTACAGCAACAGCATGTAGCAGCACAATCTACCAGATTTTGTTAACACATTAGCAACTCATTGAGCATAAGCTCTTTAGTATTTAATGGTCTTTTATTTTTAAAGCTGATACGAACAATATCAGCTGCTGCTATCAAATGACCATAATGTTCATTAAAATATTTATGAATGTAAATAAAGCATCTGGTGAAGTAACAACAGCACCACAATTTGTACATTATCAACAAGGCGGCGATGACCAGACAGACAACCCAGTGCCCAGTCAGATATTCAAATGTGTGGTCCTTTTTTGGTAGGACCAGACGCATATATACAATCCGCTTGTGGTTAGGTCTGTTATGTGATGTTAATGTTAATCATACGGTCAATCGGCCACAGCCTGGCATAGCCATTGTAATTAAGAGGTCACATATTGTTAATATTGCGCTGTATTTAAAGTACATCATTGCCAGATGTTACTTTGCTGCTGTAAAAAAGTGTCATGCAGGGATATGAAAATGTCACGAGGCAAGAAATTTAAAAATTTATAATACATTACAAAATAAATATTAAATTTACATTAAAAAATACAAAATAAAGCTGAAAATATCAACGGATTCCGTAAAATTTCTTTATATATCATGATTTCTTCTATATAATTTCTATGCCTGATTAATACTGCTTAGAGCTTTGTATACACTTTTGTTTCACAAAATATTTTTTCTTATTTTATCTTAGCATTTAATCTTTTCTTTGTATAACATCTATCCATTTTGTATGTATATCCTTTAACAGTTAGCAAAGTTATTACATTTTCTTATGGCCAATTACTTTAGAGTCTTGCGGTCGTTTGTTTTTAAGAAAGTTTTCCCCAGTGGCAGAACTTAATTTAAATTTATTTAGTCTTGAACAAACAATCTGATTTATTTGTTTACTTTGGAGGTTTTGCTTGGTTGGTCTTTGACTTTGCGATTGGAGACTATAACCACGAGATAATACAATGCGACATTAAGCGTCAAATAATTTTGTAATGCAAATGGTTTAGTCTCGGCTTCAACCTTTTTTGTGTCTTTTCCTAAATCGTAGATATACTTTTTGCGTTATTATACACTAAGAAAAACCAAATAATGAAATACACTTGAAAAATATTTAATAGGATGGGTTTCTTTTGGAAATCTCTTTGAATTAGTTTAACGTTGTGGTTTGAAACATACTTCCAATTACTTTCAAAGTATATCTTGGAACGTGTAAGTTATATTTTGTACAAACATATATTTTCCATCTTTATATGGCTTTATACAAAATATATTCGTTTTGAAGCGCCTGAAGGAAAGCATGAAGTTTATTTCACTGTAATAATTAAAGTATAATCCTTTTTCATATACATTAGCGCTGTAGCAGTGATATGGGGAAAACAAATTTAAAAATTTTGTCAGAATTTTATCACCTCCCCTCCACAAGTTTTTGCAGATTTTACGATAGCCAAAGGTTTAGCACGATTGGAGTAAGTTGTTGATAAATTTACTTATATCTGCGAAACTGCCGATTATACGGAGAAATGATATATGAAAAGATTAAAGATGTTTAAGCAAAATTGAGTTAGTCGTTATTGAAGCCACTCAAACGTGGCTGCTGGAGCTTTAAAACTTTAAGCCCCCTGTGACACGGGTTAACATACTCCAATCGTGCTCAAACTTTGGCTATCGTAAAATCTGCAAAGACTTGTCATTCTATGGGGTATCACTGACACAAATTCAACATCGATTTTCGACCACCCTAGTATACCCACTAGAATTGCGAAGTTCAGTTCACTATCTAAAGCATCCTAAAATAGTTTTCTTGTACAAATATTATATTTTTGAATGTTATGTCTAATAAATATTTTTCTTCTCATTCTCTTTACAGGTTCGTAACATATAAGATGAGATGATATTTGACATGACCGGGAATATAGAGTAAGATACATATTTTATTCATAAGATATTGAAAACTATGTACTATAAATTAAAAAAGTGTGGTTTTACACAATAAGTGATTTATGAATGTAAATGCATTTTAATGAATTTAAACGTGGCCGTACATCCATTTAAATGCACCATACAGAGGTGGTTTACAACGATGGGCATATTTAATAAAGTCCTAGCAAATATTTTGAATGATTGATGAATCAAAGTGGTGACACAATTATAGGTGTCACGTCACTCACGTTGAATAGTTCAACCGTGCGTTCTGCGTACTATGGAAACAGCACTACTTCTTATATTGTGGAAATTCAAACTGTAATCTCATGACAAAACACGGCATAGGAATGAAGATCCAAGATTAACACCGAATCATGAGCGGCATTCAGTGTTTTAGGCAAATGGTCTTGCAAAAGTGCAAATGCAAAATACTGTAACTTCTGTTTGTAATCCAACAACAAAATATACAGAATTGCAATTGTCACACCATTGCTTTTGCGCAACACCAACACTGTATAGTTTTTTTTTGCTACAAGTATTGCGTTTACATCACTGATACTGGGTCAGCTGAAATTTGTAAACAATAATTTAGAACCGTCAAACTAAATTCAAGATATGGAGGCGACAACTCTATATAAAAAATTAAAAAAAGAAAACCCCAAAATTGGAAAGTTGCTTAAAATACCGCTCACTGTCAATGATAAAATTATTGCACTACCAAACCGTTGCAACCTAAGCGCATCAAACACTGAATACTGCTATAGTGACACTAATTCACATGTATCACAAGCGCCCTACATTTACCCAAGTTTAATGTATAGGTAGCTTTGTCAGCCAAAGCCATTATTGGTTCATACTTTTATGAACACCTTGGTATTACAGTGATTACAGATTATTATACTGCCATGCTACTTTTTTGCTCTAGAGCTAAAAGGTTTCGAAGTTTTTAAGTCACATTAACTGGCCACACCGTCGCTCATACCTGTCCCCAACGGATTTTTTTACCCTCACCATACGGGTAGGAGAGTATATATCATTGTATACGACCCAAAAGTGTAACACATAGAAGGAGTCACTTTAGACCCTGGGTTTCTTTGAACCAAATTCGATTCATGACTTTTTAAGTCGTTTGAACAATGTCCGCCTGTCTGTTTGTCTGGCTGTGCGGCTGGTAAACACGATAACTTTCGAAAGACGCAAACAAATGTTTTGAAATTTTGTACGAGTAAATATTTCCCCAAAACTACTTACGGTATTGTAAATAGGCTACATGGCCCGGCCCCTTCTGGTAGCTCCCATACAAATACATCATTCCGCCCACTTTTAAAATCGTATAATAATATCAATGCACCCAACGGGATCGTACCCAAATTCTTTATTTATTAAAGCTATAAGTAAAGCTATAACTGGATAAAGTTTTGGAAAAACAAATTAGAAGTCTAGCCACGCCACTTCTGGTACCTCCCATAAAAATTTAACATTCCGCACACTAAAGAGATGGAGCAATAATATCAATACACCCAACGCCATCTTGGGAGTGTGTATATGGGGAGGGGTGTGTGTGAGTAGTTTTGTCTGATCTTGCTCATTTTACCACTTAATCTCCGCTTAGAGGACAGAAACTTAAATACCAAACTTCAGCACGAAAGCTCATAAAGTACGACTGTAATCACGGGGACAGACAGCCGGACACCTCCAAAAAGAGGAAAGTTGTATGGAGAGTGGGATTAGTAGTTATCCGATCTTTCTCATCTCAGAACGCAATTTCCCAAACATCAGCTCGATAGCTCTTAAACTACGGCTGCAATCACGGGAACAGAATTCTGTATGTGTTTTACATCTGACCTGATGGTGGACTCAGCCCCACTAGAACATACTACAATACCGCTGTTAAGGTCTGCATTCTTGTCCTCGCTTATGAATAATAAGAGCTTTATAAGGGCACATTTATCACCAACAGAACAATTGCCTCGACTGTAGATACAAACGGCAACAAAAATTTTTATTCCATCACAACAATAGCTGTCTATCCATCTACCGAGGGAGAGTGCTAATTAACAATTCCGCCATCATCCAGCTAGGAAAAAAAGTTACCCATCAGACTGGCTTCATTCACATTTGTTTCAACAAATTTCGATCAATTTACGTTTAGCAACGCCTTTGGACTCAACTCCTCTGAACAATACTCCCGTCAATATCATCTGCAGTAATAACGAATTTTAAAACGTCTTTGGACTCTACTTCTTCAAACATTTATCGATTTTTTCCGATTCGATCATAAGAAACGATTCTGTAGAAATAACTACAAATTTAAATTCACTTTTTCCGATTTATAAACAATACCTCGCCTTGGCTACCTAGTTCCAATTACCACTATCGGTCAATAACCAAAGTTCCCCGTCAGGCTTAACAGTGTAATGTTTTGTATAACATTTTGATTCCAAATTCTCAGAAAAGTGCGCTATAAACTATACATATACAGGGTGGAGTGCGGTAATTTGCCTGTTTGCAGGCTGTGGCGGAACTGTTGGTCGAAGTGAGTGGAGAGTGTGCGTGGCTAATAGTGGCTGAAGGGAGATTTGTATTCGTCTGCCAGACATGCATTGTACACTTGAGGAGAGGTCATTTTGTGTTGAAGCGTATTATTCAAATGCGCACACGTTCATTGCAGTGCAGCGTGCTTTTCGATTTACGATTCGCCGTTCTGGTATTGGAGTGAAACAAACCCCAGAGAACTTCACCAGAGACCTCCGCATTTGGCCCGCCTCACTGTGTGGTGCGTCATTTCACGAGTAGGCATCATTGGCCCTTACTTTTTCCAGGAAAACCGTCTTGCCGTAACTGTGAACTCCGAACGGTACTTGACTATGATACAGGATTAGCCCCATGCGATTTTTTCATTTGGGGTTACCTAAAGTTGAAGGTGTTTATCAACCGTCTCAACACTTGGAAGACCTAATTAACAATATCAAGGCTGAAATTGGCAGAATACCAGTCTACAAGCTTATTAGAGTTCAAGAAACCTGCAGAAAACGTATGCAGAAGTGTGTGGATAGCGAAGGTCGACATTTGCCAGATACAGTATTTAAAACCATGTAATTTAAAAATTCCCTTACTGTTCAATATAATTAAAACATAAAATAATTTTTTCATAGGTTCATACTTTTTTATTTCATTCCCAAATAAGCAAATTACAGCGCTCCACCCTGTACAGTAAGACCTAGGGTATAATTTAACTAACTCTATAATGATTAGCCTAAAAGTAGGCACTGCAAACTCATGTTAACAAGTCAACCTTAAAAACAATATACACCCTTATATTCTTATTGAAAACATTAGGTAGACTGATTTTTACTGCACATCTCTAGGCTTCCTTCTTTGCTACACTATTTGTTTACCTTGAGAAACATTTTCTTTTACTAGTGGTTTATAAATCCACCTAGAACATATATTTTCTCCTATCATTTAATTTACGAAATAATTGTTGGCAAACTTTTATGCTATTCATATTTGTTTTGATATTTTTTGTTTTTTTCTTCTTCATATTTAAGTTTAAGTTTTTTGTTTTCCCAATTGTTGATGATATTTTGCTCTATACATTCTTAATGCAAAAACTTTTCCAATGTCTAACAGCATTAATCTCAACACAACAACAACAACAAGGAGTAGTAAACAAAGTAGAAGAGATGAAACTTTTATGCAAACATTTACAAATATTTTGGCATCTGACATATGGAAAAACATAAATTTAATATTAAAAAAAAAATCAGAAATGGCAAAATAAAATCCAAAGAATACAATGGCAAGGCAAACAAATTTCGAACAGGAGAAAAAGATGAAAAAAACATAAACAGACCAAAGAACAGAAAATAAATGTCCTTTTATGTATAATTTGACAGTTTGTTTTGTTGTATTATTCCATTTATTTTGTATAAGTTTGTGTACAACAGCAGTGGTTTGTGAAAGCAGCGGTACAATAGAATAAATTATGTTTCAATTATAAAGATTTTTTATTATATTTTTTATCGGAAGTAAAATAAATGGGAAGCAACCTAAATGGCATGCTACCACCGATGCGTCTTAGGAAGTAGGTGAAACTCAACACAAAGGGTATCCTAGTGGCTTGGTAGTCCCATTAAACTATAATGAAGCGGAGTGGCCAATAACCCACTCTCCATAAATACAAAAAAAAAACAATATGGAGACGCAAAGAAAAGAAACAACAAAAACACCTGCAATAGTTATAAGATATGCATCTGGATTGTCCGAATTTTCTATAGAGATGATACCTCTATCCAATTGTCGGATGTCCTCGACAAATACAAAGCTGACATCACCGCCACACAGGAAATGCGATGGACGGGACAGAGATGCTTACGACGAAAGAACTTTGACATATTTTACAGCTGCCATCCAGAAAGCCACGAATCTGGATGTAGATTCATAGTCGGAAAAAGATTCTGACATCAGGTCTCGAGGTTTAAACCTGTAAGTGACCGAATAGCCACTATGCGGAAGACAAAGATGATGCATTATATGCTCATGACATTAAAACTATTCTGGGTGATTTCAATGCCAAAATAGGAAGGGAGGACGCTTTTGGTTTAGCAGTCGGAAAACTTAAACTACACAACAGCATCTCTGAGAACGGTTTCACACTGGTTAGCTTCGCATCGGCAAGAAACATGATAGTGAATGGAGCTAGATTCTCGCATAAAGATATCTGCAAGTAATCTGGATATCATTTAATCGAAAGACAAGAAACCAGATTGAGAACGTGGTAATCGATGGAAGACATGTCTCAAGCATTGCAAAATACTCATCACCATCTAGTTGTAGGCAAGGTACGCACGCGATGAAGTAGTTTTAAATTCCCTCGTTACCAAACGCAAAGGAATCTAGACATCACAAAGTTGCATACCACCGAAACAGCCAGTGCCTACTCCAACCATCTCTCTCAATTACTTCAAACAAAATCCCCTAATTCTGATGTAAACGACAAACTGTGGCGAATTTTATGACAACTGCCGAAACGACCGTACTAGGTAATTAACAACTACGCTCGGACCAGGTCTGGAACGATGATGGATGTCGCGTTATATATGATGAAATAGACGCTGCATACAAAGCTAAACTACAGCCAATGGTAACGCGTGCTGTGCTGAAAGGATATACTGAGAAGTGAAAGGAGATGACACGCCTCTTCAGACGTAAAAGCGTAAATGGATGGAAAGACAGAGCCAGGATATCGAAAATTAGAGGGATTGTAGTAAAGCCTGAAAGTTCTAGCAAAAGGTAAAAAGCAAAGGTTTTGGAACAGGGATCCTCACCTGTAAGTACAGAGATGGAAATCTAATCACGGACACTCAGAGTGTGCTACAAATATGGAGGACTTATTTCTGTGCTCCTCACCGAAGGCAGCAAAAGTGACGAAATCACTCCAATCATCAACGACAATGTAGGTTGTATATAGGGTTGCCAGACGATCTTGATTTTTCTTGATTTACAAGAATTTTTAATGCTCGTCAAGAATCAAGAAAAAATAAGTTTTATCAAGATTTTTACAGACCAACCGAAAAATAACTCAAATATTTTTGTTTTTTTTTTTTTTTAATGAAATGATCAGTTCATAGAAATATAATTGTGAAAAGTTTTCGTTAGTGATCAAAGATCGTTCAAAGATCTATCATCACTTATTTTCGCATCCCTATTGAACACTAATAACACTATGCAACAAACTTTTTGTAAAATACAAGAAGTTGGCAATATAGGCGTCCCTTGGAAAACATGAGTGACTTAACTATTTGTTAACCGATCTTTACAAACAAGTATGAGTTTAACTCGAGCACTTTCTGAATAAAATAGTGAAAATAAGGTTGTCCTTATAAAATAGTGGCTACAAACTTCTTCAAACTTAAAATTTTTTAAATAAATCACAAAAGTTTGAAATTTCGATGCAAAAAACAGACATATATGACAAGCAATCAATATAACTATATATATAGTTGGAAAGGCCGCAGTGTCTTCTTTCAAAATCCGCTGAGAAACTTAAAATCGGTTGATATTCAACACGTAACAGGCTTACACGTGCGTAATGGTACGAAAAACCGGTATCATAGTGGATTTTATGAGCTATTACGGTTGCTTAGACACGTTCAGATTGTATTGATATGTTCACGAAAGATCTTCAACTTTACCATGGCTACAATTTTGCCGAACATTGTTAGTGAAAAATTTGGACTCCCTCAAAGTAATATTCAAAAAAATGCAAAATAAGAATTTCTTCTTAAATTTTTTTTTTGGGAAAGGGCAGGAATAACCAACATTTGCGACATAAATATTTAATAAAGTTAGTGCCCATAAATGACATTATTGCCGAATATAGTTTAGCGCTATCACGAAGTGTGCGTTAGCTGTTGGACAATAACTGATTATAAAATCGAACCTATACTGTCAAGTTCTTTTTCACTTTTTTCACTGTTGTACGTGTTATTTGACAACATTAAACAGTTAAACAGCCAATATCAAGCTCCGGTCGTATAAACCCAAATTTTAGATTAATCGGCTAAAGATCGCCGCCGTCATGTTTTTGCAAAGAAAATACTTAATGGTTTTAGAAAGCCTTAGGGAAACAATGTCAGGTCAGCGACGTAATGTCAAATCGTAATTTTTCTCATTTTATGCTTCGAAGTATTAAATTAACCAATAACACTAAGTCGTAAAAAAAAAAAAACTAAACATCATTGTTTCCACTATATTTTTGTATCGAAAGGTTTTGCCACATTCCTTTTGGTACCTCCCATACATATCATTTTGTTAATACACTGAATTTAAACATGTAATAAAAATTGGACCCCGGAATGAATATGGACTATATCGGCCGACCCCTGATTACTCCCAATGAAAATTACCTATTTTTGAAATATTGATATTTCTTACATTAAATTCAAACCGACAATTTGAGAATGCTTATATTTGGTCAGTTTAAAAAAAACCTTGGGAAATTTAAACGGTTGTCACTCCCTCTGTATTATCTGCGTAAAAGACTCTTTCGGTAACCCCACATGAAATTACAATATGTCCAGAAATATGGAATAAAAATTCTACATTTGTTGGCAATTTCACTAACACTTTTTGCACTGTAACTCTTGAAACTGTGTAACAACATGTCAGTAAAAGTCTGGTCATACGACCGAGAGTCCTATCTCCAAACGTTTACGCTACACAAGCTGAAAAATTTTAATACATAAGTAATCTATATATATAAAACAGGATGTGTGTATGTATGTAACGTAAGAACTCGAAAACGGCTGGACCGATTTTGATGAAATTTTCAGGGAATCTTCCGAATAACCCCTCGAGTAACATAGGCTACATATTGTTTGGATTTTTCTACATTTAGGGGGTGAAAATGGCAATATTCGATAATATGCAATAGCGAAGCATTGCCGGGCCCACTAGTTTCATTTAAAAATCGTTTAGTTTCAATAACTCGAGACTTAAGTAATATCATACATAAGGTAAGGGTGAAAAAAAATGAAACTGAAATATGTAAAACATCTAACGTATGAGCGTTTTTATTTGTCAAGATTTTTTTTCACAATCAAGAAAATTTTTGGTGAATGTCAAGAATTTTACAATTTTAAATATGGCAAGCCTAGTTGTATACCACGAAGCCAATACGAGATCATCACGGCAATTGCATGGCATGAATACAATAAAGCTCCTGGTGCCGATGGACTGTCCGCAGATCTTTTTAAGACCGTCGGCGATGAGCTGGCAACGATCATGCACCAGCTCATAAGCACATTATGGCTTATGGAATGCATGCCCATTAATTCGAAAGCCCATCCTAACGAAGCTGACTAGACCTTATGAGTGTGGCTTTAGACATGGTAAATCCACGAACGACCAGATATTGTGAAAAAGCCCCAAGAAATGCAGATCGACACCTACCCTATGTTCATCGACAACAAAGCTGCATTCGACAGTCCGATACGACAGAAACTATTAGATCCTATGGCTGAGTTTGGTATCCCTTCGAAGCTGATAAGACGTTTTGGGAGGACACTGACCGACACGAAGTCTTCAGTGAAAATTGGGAAAAGGAAAAGGAAATGGTCTGTCATGCGATCTCTTTAATATCATAATGGAGATGATCAACTGGAAGGCTGCAGTACACACGACTTGTACCATATATAACAGAAGTCACATGCTGCTCGCGTATGCCGAGGATATAGATATCATTGGCCTTGGTCAGCAGGATGGTACTGCGACCTTATTAAGCATTAAAAAGCAATAGGCAGAAGTGGGTCAGGTGATAAATGAGAACAAAACCAAATTATTTGTTTCAACGAAAAAAGAGTCTTATCGTATGGTACGCTTAGTAAACGTTGTTGACTATAACTTTGTAGTTTGTAGTGGTAGATGCTGTAGAAGACTAGTATTGATCGCAAACTGCTGCTACTATGCTACTCTTGCTCTATAGAGCAGAATCCTGGGTAATGACACGGGTCAATCTGTCCTTCGAGAGTAAAATATTTCGCAAAATATTGGGACCCAGCACGTGTACACATTTTACGAATGGATGAAAATGCTCAAAAGGTCTTCCGCAATATTCTAGTTTGGCGGGGCAGAAGGGGCGACCAAAGCTTCGTTGGATGGACCAGGTGAAAGAGCTGTTATCTGAATATAATAAACTGTCTACGGAGTGTAAATGATCTCAGCTTAGAATCATTTTCTACGTGCGGCTACTGATTACTGTATTTCTGTTGCTACTGCCAAATGAGAAAAACGATTTTAACTGTGCAAGGATGGACAAGACGTAAAAATTGCCACAGAGAAAAGATTTTATTTGGAAGCTTATATATAGCTAACAGAAAACTTAGAGGTGTACATCTCCGGATTAACAATAGCCTGCTCTAATTAACCACATCAGATTGTCCAATGCGGACATTACTCTTCTGAAAGTGTATGCAAGGACATTAGTTCCCTTCAATGTGTTTCGAAAAATTTCCAAAATTTTAGTTGATCATAGAAGCCAACAAATTGCCAACTTGTTCTAAACATTTTTGAAGTAATTTCAAATTAATCATTTATTTTTCGTTTTGAAATTTTGTGCATTATCAAGGTGTCATAATTGCCTGTTTGCTTTACCGTTAACTTGTATACATTCCGTCAAGGAATTCTAGCCTTTACCTGATTATCTGCAAAGTATATTGACATAAAGTACATAACTCACACACGTTCACATAGTTCACCTTGTGTATAAGTATGTGGCAAAATTGCCCGACCTACAATAAACTCTTATGCCACATGGTATGGCAACAGTTCTTGTATGTGTCAGAGTATTTGTGCATAAATGTGTGAACTTATGTGTGAGTATTTAAAGGATTCATACCACTCAATGCTCCACCTTCTTAGCACTCACTCATCATGTATTACACAGTGACAGCATAAATACTTGAGAGAGTTTAGTATTTCTTCGTGGGTGCTTTACAAGCGCTAAAGGGAGGAAATAGCGTGAAGAGGGCTTATGTATCCTGAGCGAACAGGATACGCGAATAACGTATATGTAGGTGTGTGTATACTTAAACGAATATGTGTGTTTGTGCGAAAGCTTGTACAAGTATCTGTATGAAAAAAAAAGTATATGTGTAATGATGTATTACAATATTTACTACATATTACATCCCATTGCACACACACTCATACAAGACAAACTTACAATTAATATTTTGTAAATGTTTACTTTACTTGCTTGAATTTGTAACATTTTCCTTTTTCGTTTTCTATGAATTGGCAAAGACAAACATACAACAGGAAACTCTTAGTTTCCCGTTTGTTGTTTAGCAAGTTTGAGTTTCATACGATATGTTTTGTGTTCTGTGTATTTTGTTGCCGCTTCTTTTGTTCATTCTCTCCGCCCCTACCCCCTTTCCACACTTCCTTGCGCAAAGTCAAGATGTTCGCTTATTATTTGATAACGAAAACAAAATTCAATTAGAATTTTATGAAAGCTTCTCTGTTCACAGTACTTAAGAGATGTAAGGGAAAACAAAGATAATTAACATTTTGTTAAATAAACTTTTTCGTACGTGTGTGTGTGATGTTGTAAATATAAATGTGTAATTGAAAAATGTTTCCAAATTTATGAAAAAAAGTTTTATTGTATTTATAAAGAAAATTACAGGGATAGATAGAAATATCAATATTTAAACTACAATTCAAATTACATTTGCAACATTAAATATACATTTTGGCAATTTATTGCATTAAAGTTTCTTTGGCTAAGCTAATATTCTTGTTAAAAAGTTGTGGCCTTTACTAACTTAATTATTAGGTACATTCGCTTGGATAAGAAAATATTTAAATTAACATTAAATCTGTCAACACTTACATATATACAAATAACACCAAACAAAATTGCAATTTTTTGTAATACTTGGTACCATTATAATTTTTACAAATACTACCTCTAAAATGTAAAAAATAATTTTACACACATCGAATTAATAACGACAATAATGTTGACAATGTTACTTGTTGGTTTTTTCCAAAGGGTTCTTTCCAGTCACTGTGCCTGATTGATATAATGTATACGTATGATTAAAGTAAATACATATTATTGGGATATTAGTCATTCGTTTTTATGTAAATCATGACAGTGATAGTTTTTGGCAATA
Source organism: Muscina levida (assembly GCA_964034835.1). NCBI lineage: Eukaryota > Metazoa > Arthropoda > Insecta > Diptera > Muscidae > Muscina > Muscina levida. The sequence continues at coordinate 31,316,763 of OZ035880.1, read as the reverse complement.
ATTTTCTTAGACAATACAGGTTTTACCGAGGAATCGGAAATGAAATTATATTTTCAGGCTTGACCTCTAGGAAAATTTTCGATATAAATACACTCCAGAGCGATCTATCAGGTCCATTTATACATGAAATTTTTTCTCATGATCAAAAAAATTTGCATTCTGTATTTCAGTTGAATTGGTCAATGCATTCAAATTTGCGATATAAATCCATCCTAGCGCCACCTGGATTGGATTATTTTCTTTACAAACCATTTCCTGAAAAGTTTGAGGCAAATGGAAAAATAAATTCAGGAAAATCGCGTCTCAAGTGATGGGTTTACATTCTTGGACCGTTACATTTTTATATTATATATGTAGATATGGGGGTGATCTACTCCCATAGGGCTATGTCGTAATGCAAAGGACATTTATTCCTCTCTGCCCGTATTGCCCAATCTAGGTCCCTGAATATGCTAATACTGAATTTCAATTACACTGCATACCTTTTTCTTCCTCTTATATTGCAGCAACAATAGTAATGCATGCATCAGTGGCAGCACGGAGAAAATAATTCCAAGCGCTTCGGTCTTTTGCCCTCTGTAGATGGTTCGCCACACTAAGTTTGGCCCATCCCACGAAGTTAAATAGCAGCGGTTTGCAATCAATTCTCGTCTCTTGATTTCAAGGCTGACATTATTATTTTTGTTTATGGCGGAGCCGAGGTAGATAAAACCATCTACCATTTCAAAGTTATAGTTGTCCACGTTCACGCAGCGTAGCAAACGAGTAAACTTTTTGTTCGTTGAAAAAAATAACTTGGTTTTGCCCTCATTAATCACTAGACCCACTTCTGCCGACTGCTTCTCGAAAAGTCCGCAGTCCACGGCCAATGATACATACCTATGTCATCGGCATATGAGAGCAGCATGCCACTTTTGTGAAAGATGGTACGAGCCGTGTTTACTGCAACCTATCGCTTGATCATCTCCATTAGGACAAACTGTTGTCTTGTCTAAAGCCTCGCGTAGTAGAAAATGACTGTCAGATTTATGCCTATTTTCACTGAAGACTTTGTGTCGGTCAGTGTAATGCCGCAAAGTCGTATCAGCTTCCTTGGTATACCAAACTCAGCCTTAGCAACTAATAATTTCTGTCCTACAGGACTGTCGAATGTAGCTTTTTAATCAATGAACAGATGGTAGGATTTGTCATAGTGCGAATGTCTGGGCGGTCGTGCATTTACCAGGCCTAAAGCTAGACTAATAAGGTCCAATCAGGTTCGCCAGCATGGACGTAAGTTTTTCACATAACACACTAGACATCGGTTTTAGCAGCTTTATTGTTTTTAAGCCGTGCAATTGCCATGCTGATCTCGTTCTGACTCGGTGTTGGACAATCTACTCCTTCGTCGATGATTGGCGTGATTTCGTCACTTATCCTGCTAACAAGCAGAGAACAAAAGTGCTCCCCTATATTTGCACATTTGGAGTGTCCGTGATCAGATTCCAAAACCTTTGCTTTTTTCATTTTGGAAGAACTTTCAGGCTTCACCTTTATCCCAGAAATTTTCGATATCGAAATCCATAGAGGCTTTTTCCGCCTGAAGATGCTTTTCATCACCCTCCTCTTCACATTATATCGCTCAGTCAGCATACGCGTTACCGTTGGCTGCAGTTTTTCCTTGTATGCTGCATCATTTTCCTCTAATATTGCTCCGCATTCCTAATAGTACTAGGGCTTGTCAGAGCGTAGCTTTTCAAAACCCATTATGGTCGTTGCGGCAGTGGTTATAGAATATCCAATATGACCGGAGACACAAAGTGTTAACTCCATATTTACATCACACTCTCAATGTCGGTGATCCCTGTTTCAAAACCTTAGCTTTTATCGTTGGGTAGAACTTTCAGTCTTCACCTCTATCCCTGTAATTTTCGATATCCTGGCTCTGTCTTTTCTTTTTCCGCCTGAACAGGCGTTTCATCCCCCTCCTCTTCTCATTTTATCACTCCATCAACGCACGCATTGGCCTTGGTTTCAGTGTTGTCCTGTATACAGAATCCTTATCGTCAGACATTGCTCTGCATTCCTTATAGCATCAGGGCTTCTCTGAGCGTGGCTTTGTACCTTTTGGTATAACTTTTGGGTTTTACCTGTTTCTCGGTAGTTTTCGATATCCTGGCTCTCTCTTTTCTTCTATAGACGCTTTTTCCGCTTGAAAAGGCGTTTCATCTCCCTCCTCTTCTCATCATATCGCTCCGTCACCGCACGCGTTGCCGTTAGCTGCAGTGTTTCCCTGTATGCAGCATCCTTTACTTCGGACAATGAGCGACAATCCTCAAAATACCAGAAATTGTCTGGGCGTGGTTTTTCATAGCCCAGAGCGATAGTTGTAGCGGTGGTCATAGAACTCCATTATACTGCGACTGTGTGTCGGGAACATCAGAATTTAGGTGGGTTTGTTTGAGGAAATTGAGAGAGTTGGCTGAAATAGGTATTGGCTATCTGAGTGATATGCAAGCTGCCATTGCGTTTTGTTGCGAGTATTTTTAGAACTTCCTAATCGCGTGCTTACCTTTCTACTAGATGGTGATCCGAGTAAATATTTCAGGCTTTTTTGCATCGATTACCAGGTGATCATTTTGATTTATTGTTTATTGATCAGGTGATATCCAGATTGCCTTGTAGATATCTTTATGTGGGAATATGGTTCTACTCACTGCGATGTTTCTGGCAAACGCAAAGCTAACCTGTCTTAATCCAATATCGGAGGTGTTGTTATGTATACTGAATTATCCGACTGAGGAACAATTGACATCTTCCCTTCTTATTTTTTGTTAAAAATCTCCCGGAAAAATTATAACATCATGGGCAGGGCATCAATCACACATTTCGTCCAGGCCCTTATATGTAGAATACATCTTTAATATTCTCGTCTATGTCTTCCTTCGGGGCTTGTACACAAATCAACGTGATGTAAATATATTTTGTTTTGAAGCGGATAGTATGTATTCGGTCACTTACAAAGGGTAATAGCGAGACCAGATGTCGAAGTCTCTTGCCGACTATGAATCCACATCAAAACTCATGTCTTACTGCATGGCAGCTGAAAAGAATGTCACAGTTCTTTAGTCGTGTGCATCTCTGTCCCGTCCATGGCATTTCCTGTATGGCGGTGATATCAGCCTTATATTTGTCGAGGACATCCACCAATTGGATAGAGACACGTCCTTTGTAGAGAGTTCGGACATTATAGGTGTATAGTCTTGGCGTGGTCCCTATAACGTTTGCGGGGGTCGTCAAAGTTTGGGTCGGTGGTGGAGGGAGGGTTTTGTCTTTCTTTTTCTCCGTGTTTTTGTAATAATAGTTGTTTCATAGGAGAGAGGCTTATTAGGCCAACGCTCCTGATCCTAGTTTCTTGTCACTAAGAGAGCCTTTGCGTTAAGCTGAAGTTACGTCTGTTACCTATTTCCTTAGACTCATCGGTGTTAGAATGCTTTAAGGTAACCCAAAATTATGCCTTCTCACATTTTCTACCACTAAACTCAACAACTCACGCTGGTTTCCTTGCACAATACTCAATTTTGCTTCTACCAACTGTGCCCAATAATCGACAAATGTTTAATAATTGTTTTTTTTGTGGGTATGTTGCCCACCACAAAACGACCAATTAATTGGAGTTTTATAGATTTTGAGCTTAAAATATTCTGGATGCCAGACCAATGATTTCTATGCAACAATGCAAGCGGTGGTTTATAAGTCAAGCAATATAACGCACCCCAACCCAAACCAAGACAAATAAATTTTCTCGCCTCTCTGGCAATTATGATTTTTATGTATTGTTTATGATCATTAAATAGAAACTACAAAATGGTAAGACGAAGCAAAATATTGGCGATATTAACAGCGACCGAAAAACACCCCATGTGTTAAGACAACAATTATTGATAGAAAGGAAAATAAAGAAATAGAACAATTCTATAATTAACAAGCAAGTCATATATATGGACAATTCATATAGTCAAAATTTTACTGAAATCTCTTTTTGTAAACTAAACCAAACAATTTATCTCGCTCGAAAAATTACATTAGTTTTTTCACATATATTTTACTCAACAAGTTTTTATTAGTTTTATTGCATATATTGTCTCATGCACTTTTTTGTATTTATCAATCTAATCTAATTCTCATATTACTGCCACTTTTTTTGCTCAATTACACTTTCCCATCCATCATTTAGTTAACATCATCGCAATGTCTGACTGGGCTCCTTTGAAGCAAACCGCTATGGAAGTATCTATGTGGCAGAAATTTGCAGTTACAATCCTACTGCACACTCAGATACTATTCACACAGACTTAATTATAATCATAAACAGTTTTTTTTTGTTTTTCATTTCAATTGAAAAGCCTCCCAAATGACCAAATGGCGCTAGAGCCCAACTGGGAGCAAACGTGTTTGTATGATGACGCATTTTGTTGGGTGTGATGGAAGCGAATGGGGGGGATACTTGTGCAAAAGTTGCAAATAGTATTCTCATGAGTGATTTGCCAAAGAGGCATTTAGCGTAACTAATTAGTTATGCTAATTAAATGATTGCTTCAACCACAATAAAAGCGAAAGCTCATTACAATTATTATGCTCCGACTTAATTGAAAATTGAGTGGTATGAGATATTTTAGTTGTTTTTTGCTAATTTTGCGCGAATTTTCAATGAGTAAAATGAATTTTCAATGAATGAAATAAAATCTACACCGAAAGTGGTTTTAAATACTCATGTAATGTTGTTAATGGAGAATAGATTGTAACGAAAATTTTGTTTTTTTTTTGTACATTTATTTTTATTTTAGAGAAGTTTTGTTATCTCAAGCAGTTTAAAACTCAATTTTAGACACAGGGACCAAGTGATTATCGTTTAATCATGTCGATTTTATTATCACAGGTATATAAAATTTGTTGTCTTCACCAAGTCGGGGTGAAGATGCTAGGCCTGCATAATAGGACGACCAAAGGGTTTCATCTTTGTACCCTTCTGTAAAGAGAACAACACTATCAATTGTTGGTTTCGGAAGTCATCACACGTGAAGGTATAACGCCAATTGTCAACGGCGGCTTGGATTGCCCACCACCAAACCACAATAGCAATAACGCGGCTGCAAAATAATAATACTCCTACTCATTGTTTGGCTTAACGAGTGGCTGATTTTGGTATTCCAACGAAGCTGATACGCCTTTGCCGCTGAATGACGGACACGAAGTCCGCAATGATGATTGGCAAGGACCTTACGGAGCCATTCTACACCAGACGAGGTGTAAAACAAGGCGACGGCTTTTCGCGCAACCTCTTCACCATTATGATGTAGATGATAATGAGGGAATGGGCCGCCCATACATTACGTAAGACGTTTAGGGGGAGGGGGTCTAAGATTTCTTACTTTTCCTTATATGGGTGACAAGAAGGTCTTTGATAATCTTTTCTTAAAAAAATTTGAAAGTAGCTCTAAGAATTATTATTCGTTTACAAGATCATAATTGGATCATTGCAGAACGCCACATACTCCTACCTTGTGTTTATGCAGGTATTCGTAACTAGATGAATGCAATGGGACGTCCGGATGGAGTCTCATACGGTGGACCAACATATTATTCGATTCGTTCAGGGAAACATTCGTCATCGACGGCTCAAACCCACTATTCTGACTTCAATCACTAACTAGAGCAGGAGCAATTCCACGAACTGACCAAGACTGACGAGTGTCAACACAGTACAACATTTTTCAGCTCATTGATTTGGGACTTAATTCTGAGAACTGCACGTAAAAGTAGCTCAAAAAAGAAGAAGTTCTGTATCATTCGTTTTGTCAAGTTACATACCATAATAATTTAATATCGATTTGAAGTAAGTCAACTAAGGTTTTATAACATAGAAGTAATACTCTCCCAACCATAGTGCTTCATATTCAATACTTGCCGTTAATATTAGCATGGATGATGTCACATACACCTTCACTCCAGATAAACTTTATTTTGGAGCTACTTTTTCAAAATAACAAAATAAACTTTATTTTGGAGCTACTTTTTCAAAATAACAACGCCCGTCGTAATCGTTGTACTCTTTTAAGGAACCTTACTGTTATAGAGCTCCAAATTTACGAGGTTTGCTATTAATATTTTGGGACGAGTAATAAATGAACACTCACTTACACAGTACAATACATGACTTTGGGACCCAATTCTGAGAACTGCACATGAAAGTAGCCCCAAAACAAAGAAGTTCTGCATCATTCGTTTTGTCAAGTTACATGCCATAATAATTAAACATCGATTTGATGTTAGTAAATATCGTATAGGGAAATTCGTCACGTTTGAGGCTCTTTTGTTTGACATAACATAAAACCTATATGGTGGCGTATGATTATCATAAGTAATATTCCACGAAAATCATACAGCACGGAGTACAACAGTTTTATTGTAACTGCTACAAAATAAACCCTGCTTCAAAGCTTTTTTTTGATGTGAGGGTTCAACTCGACATGTTGAGTGTTCAAATCATCTATTGTTTCAGCTGATGGGTGAGACCAGGCATTGCCGTGATGTAAAATTATCCATTTTCTCTTATTGTTTTTCCTCATTTCTTCACACACTGAATTGACCGTCCTACGTTCCATCAAAGGCACCCACGAGATCACTTGCTTCGATGTGCTGCATCCAAAAACAACTTTTGTTGGATTTGTCTCGTGTTACAAGACCCATATGGTCGATTCTTGTTTTGTTTCGGGCTCATATGCATTGATCCCTGATTCGTCACCAGTGACGATGTTATACATTGCAATCGAGTTATCGCGGTTGTATTTTTATACCCTTAACCTGCGGGTAGGAGGGTATATATCATTTGATCACTTTATATATCGAGTGATAACATCACTGCGTCCAACGCGATCGTGACCAAATTCGGTACATAATTATTAAAGATATTACAGGATAAAGTTTAGGAGAAAACACAGAAAGTCTAGCCACACCCATTCTGGTAACTCCCATACCCACCACTTTAGAAATCATATCTTCATCTCAAATTATATATTTAGTAAAGTTAAAACAGGATAAAGTTCCACACAAATGTACCATTCCTCCCACTTTTAAAAGGGAGTAGTAATATCAATACACTCGACACGGTCGTACCTAAATTCTGTATTTTGTTAAGGTTTAATAGGATAAAGTTTTAGAGAAAAAATCTGGAAGTCTAGCCACGCCCCTTCTGATACCTCCAATACAAATGTACCGCGTCGCCCACTTTAGAAATCGAGTAATTATGTTAATATACTAGAAAATTTTTCTATTTTTCTGTAATTCGGTTTTCCCGAATTAAACATTCTTACTGGTTTCAACATTTCTTTGGTCCAGTCGACATGAACCTGTTTTTGAGCATTCGTCAAGTTATGTGGGATCCAACGAGAACAAATCTTTTTCACGGCCAAATAAACATGTAATATCTTATTGACTCGTGTCATACAAATGCCGAAGGATTCATCAATCTGACGGTCTGTCACATGTCGGCCTTGAGTTATCAGTTGACGCACAACATCGATGTTTTCCGACAAAACGATCGAAGGTGGACGACTTTTACGATATTCATCTGGTAGCAAACAGTGTCCGAGACTGAACTCTTGGTATCAGCTATATACAGTGGAAATTCCATTTTACACTAGTATTGCCAGGACCCGAAATATATATAGCAACCCTCGTTCGTATTTACATTAATCATACGTCTTAAGAAACATAACTGTACATCAATCAATCATACGTAGTGGAACAACAACAACAAGAAACATTATTTGTACGTTCTTGTCCAAAAGCGATTTATCTTTATCTCCTTCTAATCTGCATGTTCTACAAAAGTTTAGATTAAGTTAATGCTTTTGCTAGGCTACAGTAGTAAAGTTAAAAGAAACATTTTTCTTTTGTTTCATTTTATGGCCACATATGGTTTCGATGCAGAACTTTACCAGCATTTCATATATAATCAACCAATCTGGTGATACGGTCAATATGTCTACCGATAGTCTCATTCAAGATCTTGCACGTTTAACTAGTCGTTAAGTGATATATATTAAATATGCACTACAAAGTTCTTAGTAATCCAATGCACTGAAGATGAACTTATATATGTTTGCTTATACATAGTACCAAATAGATTTGGTATATGTCATTAAGGGTACAGTACTCTAGAAACCCTCTCATTGGATTTGTGTAACTAATTAACATTGCTGTATTTTATTTAGATATGCTATATTTTAACGTATCACTAACACACAAACTCACATCATCTATATGTAACGTATACGCTCCTAGAATATACAAGCGATCAAAATGAATATTTTGTCAGTTTATTCTCTATGTAGAAGTAACAGTTTCTAAAGCTGTTCCTCTAAATGTGTTTTTAGCACCAGTCATACAGAGCAGCTAAACCAATTCTATAAAATTTGACAAATATCATTCATCTCGTGATTGCATATATAAGTCAATGCAGCCGTAACGCTTTTAATACTCTAAACATCAGATTAAAAATTCTATATACAACAGAACCCATATGTGTGAATTAAACCTGCTTTTAATGTGATCACCAATCATCATCTACATTTCGTAGTCAACTTAACTGAGCAGCCAAAAAAAAAACACAACACCCCAAAACGACTGCCTGATGAACAATAACAGCAAAACCATTTGCACCACCACGGCCATTACCGTCTATAAAATATGACATATTGTTATATGAGACAAAGGAGTAACCCCAATGGCGAAGTCAACTGTTAATGCTGGAATATATTATAAAATATTTTATGCCATTGTAAAATGTTCACAATAAAAATTTTCCGGAACCACTGAATATACCAAAAATAGCAGCATCCATTCCAGTTGGTTGGTTGGTTGGTTGGTCTATGCACAAAGGAAGCCACAAAAGGGCAAATGAATAAATTATAAATGTATGTTAATTGCCCGCAACATATATAATAATGTACATACGAGTATAAATGTTAACAAATGGAATGGAAAATATGTGGGTGTGAAATATTTTAAATTATCAGAAAGAGAAAAATATAAAAAAATAATGATACAGTTAAAGCCAAGATACACATATCAAGAAAAGGGCAGTAAATTGAAAATTGTAATATAACTACATAACTTTCTTCTTATTTTAATAGTTGGCTTCCTTTTTGAATAAAACCTTTAACACTGCTTCTGGGATTACAAATGTTAATAGTTGACCTTTTCCATTTATCATCAGTCCCTGTTGAATTGCCTTGGGCCTTGAATACCAAATGTTTTTTGTTTGCCTAAACTATTGTTTAATTTCAGTTAACATTTTAATTGTGAATTCTAGCTACCCTAGCGCAATGTCCTTGCTACATATAGTTTACTAAAATACCCACCTGTTTTTTGGGGAATAACTAAATCTTTTGTGCTGTTTGAACAATTTTGAGAAATAAAAAAACTACTACAATAAAAACGGGTTGATTTATCTTTATGGTCGGACGTCTCCCAAACAGCCCGCGAAACAGTCATGAGAACGGGACGAAATACGCGAGGCAGCGATAAAACAAAAGATTATAAAACCGCACACAAGAAATTGTATCAGTTTTTTTGCAGCAACATGAACAACGTTGAATGAATGAGAATGACCCCCCGCATCATAACATGTCGAGGACACCTTAGTTAGTTTTCCAAGGAGAACAAAACAGAGGAGAACAGAAGACAAGCAAGCATAAATATAAAGCAAAAATTATGGCCAAACAGGTACGGGTTGATTATTATGTAACCACTATATAACCAGAAGTAGAACATTGAGTTATAAATATATGCAAGTGGAACGTAACAGAAGCCTACAATACATTGTGATAAATTTTAATAGAATAAAAAATTGCTTGAATCAATAGTTGTTATGAAATGCCACGTATGATTAACAACTAACTTACGTATGCTTAGTATTAATTCTGCTAGAACAAGAGACGTATAATTACTGATAATACAAAGGTTTGGACCAGTTAACATTAAGACATTAAACCCAAAACTCTTCGCGTAATAAGCGATATACCGGCTGCAATGCGGGAAAGAATGATTGGCAGCAGCACCTTCTGAAAAGACCATCAACGGCGCATTGACAACCAAAATTTCAATTATATTATATCTGAAGGGAAAATGTCATTCACTGGTATTCCGGCTTATATTAGAGATTACGGTTTTCAATTCATTTTAAGTATTACATTTAAAATTTAAAAAGGAACTTCTAAATGAATAACTCTTTGCATTGCTCATAGCACAATTATGAAGTCATAAAAATAATTAAATGTCTTACAAGTTGAACTGTGTAATTAATGCATGTAAGTGCCACGTAACGGGAGCCTACCAAAAGTTTGATAAATTTTGTTAGAATTAAAAGTTGGTTGAATTAATAGTTGTTACCATATCAGTTGCTACGTATGATCTACAACTAACTTACGAATGATTAATATTAATTCTGTTAGAACAAGAGCGTATGATTATTTATTTATTTATTTATTTATTACTGATTATACTGATAATACAAAGGTTTGGACTTGTAAACTTTAAGACATGAAACCCAAAACTATTCGCGAAATACCGGTAGCTATGCGGGAAAGAGTAATTGGCAGCAGCACCTTCTGAATAGATCATCTATGGCATATTGACAACCAACATTTCAATTACATTATCACTTAAGGGATATGTCAGTGTCTGGTCTTCCAAATCATAAAGATTTCGGCTTTCAGTTCTATTTGAAGTATTTCATTTAAAACTGAAAAACAAACTTCTATATGAATCACTCTTTACATTTTTATAGCACAGTTACTATTATCCCAAAATAATGGAACGTCTTACAATAATAGAATAGAATTACAAATTGTTTTCTTTAACAATAGTTTTTATAATATGCTACGTATGAGTAACGATTAACTTACGTATGATTAATATGTACTCGGTTAAAACAAGGGACGTATGATTACTGATATATAACCAAGTTGTTATAATATGCTACGTATGATTAACGACTAACTTACGTATGATTTATTTATTCTGTTAGAACAAGGGACGTATGATTACAAATGTTTGCACCAAAATAATTATCTCTAAAAGGTAAATGTCAGTGGCTGGTCTTTCGGCTTATAGTATTAATTTTGACTTCCAGTTAAATATTAAGTGTTTCATTAAAATTTGAAAAAACAACTTCTAACTGAATCACTATTTACATTATGTTTGGACCTGTTAACTTTAAGACATGAATCACAGAACTATTCGCGTAATTCGCGATATACTAGTTGCAATGCGGGAAAGAGTAAATGACAGCTGGACCTTTTGAATAGACCATCTACAGCGTTTTGACAACCAACATTTCAATTAAATAATCTCTTAAATTTAAATGTCAGTGACTGGTCTTACAGCCCATTACAGAGATTTCAATTCCATATTAAGTGTTTAAATTAAAATTGAAAAAGAAACTTTAAAATGAATCACTCATTACTTTAGTCATCTCCCGATTACTTAGTCGTAACATAGTGAAATGTCTCACAATAAAGGTGAAAACTACCGTGAAATCTATAAGTTTGTGTCATTCTAAGTCCAACATTTACATAACAAAAGTGTTCACTTTGTCAATAGTTATTTTCTAACTTAGCGCCTAACTAACCTATTGACAAGTGTGCTAATTTATAAATTATTTTTTTATTCCCAATAAATTATATTTCTTAGCTATAATTTATACAATAAAACATATAATTCTCTAGAAATAGCAAGTCCTCAGCCAATACCATAACAGAATTCAAATAAATTCATATGAATTTTGTTCACCAAACAATAGTTTATGAATTTATTACTTTTGCGGGTTTCGCTACCATGGGGACGCTGTGTTCGTACATACATACCATCATGCGATGCATTGACAACGCTTAGAAGTTTGCGATGGAGGCGGATATTCTCTAATGTTAAAGAAATAATAATATATATGGCAGAATAAAAAAAAACAATGTGATTTGTAAATTAAATATTGTTGAGCGTATGTCTTTTGTCTCATCAACGCTGGAGTGAAGCGCGATACGGAAACAACTTCATTATGACTACATACACGCATTCTAAATTATGATCATTTACCATTTAAGCATAGAAAATTTATAATATACATTGTCTGTATTCAAAATGAAACTTCGAAGCTAAGAGAGCCTGCTACCAGGCCTGCAAAAGGTAAATGCGATAATTTTGCAGTTGTAGTTTTTTAAGTAAGCACCAATAGGTTCCTTTTTCAGTTACAATTGAATATTAAGGCACTACGTTTGCCTACTCCTAGCTCGGTTGTATAGTAGTCCTGCAATAGTTCTTTGTACCTTCCTACCTTTCGATTGAAAGAAAAATGTATACTAGACTTTTGGATGTTCAATAATACTTTTAAGTTGTACCTTAGGATTCTTCCAAGAAAAGCCATACTTTCTTGCAGGCCTTGCCAATTTTCCCCTTTAGGTCTAATGAAACACTCTCACACACACACACACAACACACTTATTACTACTCACACATTTACTCACTCACAAGTAATGGCATATTTGTTTGTATGTAGTCGCTTACTTTCATAAAGTTTCGCTCAATAGAAACATAATATTTTGCACGTATCTATATTGCACATGGGGGCATGGGAAATTGTACCATTCGCACAATATTTATATCATTAATAGCGCTTGAGCTATGCTCATTGAAAATCAGACAGACGGACAGACAGGCATGCATGACTGCCGGTTGGAGGAGGAAACGATAAAGAGCTCTGATAGATTTATGAGACGCAGTAAAAATTAATGAATATAGAGTATTAATATGGTATTTTTGGCACAATAATACGCTGCAAAATTATGATGGTGAAAGCGAATAAGTTAAGGGCAAAGCCAAAATTATATAAGCCATAACATTGAAAGCAATTTGTTATGTATTTAGGTGTGATACAATATTAAGAGTCTTTAAGTCAATGCAATTATTATTACTTTAAATCTGGGGTCGCCTGTGGCATGATGGTTAGAACGCGCAACTTACATCCGGGAGACCAGTGTTCAGTCTCAGTCATCTACATTTCTTGCTTCGGAGGCCCCCCCGTTGTTGTCGATAGAAGCTTCGTAGTAAAAGACTAGTAAAAGCTTCTGAATCTGCTGGTGTTCACATTCGTCTATAGTTTATAGGTACAAAAATAAAAATAAAAACGTGTCAGGTATTTGCTTCTATTTGTAAACAAGTTTTTGTTTGGTATGATTTAGAGGGTTATTATTGAATTGACGGGAGCGCCATCTATATTAAAATTATTGTACTATTGAATTAAACTATCTCTGTTGACATGAACTAGGTTAAGTTTCATTATATAAATTATTTTTAATAAACATACATTATACAATATATATTTTCTAAAGAATTGTTTCATCTTTTTTTCTCTTTGCAGGTATGAATGAATATTGGTCATTGGATATATAAGGTAGTTGAGGACGAGTGAGTTGCTTGTAATGGAATGAATAATTTATGACAGTAATTTTATTAGAACGCCTTTGATTAGATTGATCCTATCTTAAGTAGAACCAAAATTTCAAGCCATAAATAATGTACAGTATCGTTGTATAAGTGATAATTTGGCTGTAAACATATGGTGATGTTTTTTTGCAAATATTTACTAGTGATAATAATAATACTAGTGATAAGAGGTAATAATTTTTAAAAAATATTTTCATTATTTCATAAATTATTTGCTATTGAAAAATTAAAAACTTTATTTTTGTAAAAATTTAACATAAAATCTTGCATACATTTCGAAGTGAAGAAATATATATTTTTATATTTTCTAGCAATAATATTATATTAATAGTCCATTTAAATTTTGCGTACACCTAGTAAAATTTCATCCCAGGAGAAAAAATCTTACCAGGAAGTAGTAAAAAAGCTGAATTACTTGATACAGCAGTAAATAAAATTCGGAACTTTTTACCAAATTTGAAGGTAGAAATCTAAAAATGTATTATGATTACCAAAAATTACTTGTTGGTACATATAAGTACTCTTTCTTGTAATATGGAAACTCGTTGATACAGCCAAAGTACTTTTAGATACAATATAAGTATTTTAGATATCATAAAAATAATTTATTGCACAATAAAGTACGATTTGCTATAACAAAAGTACTTTTTTCAACATAAACAAGACATAAGTTTATAAGTTTAGTGTCTCATAGAGTATAGGGTAGGGTTTCGAGTCTATGCACTCCAAAAAGAATTTTCATTTTGTTGTGAGATTCTGGTGCATAAGACTTGACGAACAATTTGCAAACATTGAACCAAACAACAAAGTTCTTTTAAAATCACAAATGTTTTTGAGCTTGAATAAAACCTACATATCAATGTAGTTTTTGATACAATAAAATTTTTTTAACAATTATAGGAATTACTAGTGCATTTTAAGCACTTTGTAGTACAAATAAAGTACTTTTTGGTGCAAAAACAGAACTTGTTGGTACATTTAAAGCACATGTTAGTACAATAATAATAAAAAAATTTGGCACAACATAAGCACATTTGGATGCAGTAAAACTACTGGCTCCAGTCATCTTAAAAGAAAAAAAAAATAAAGAAAATTTTCTTTCATTGTCGGCTCCCCTCGAATGTTGTTGACAGCAACTTCGCAGTATTAAGCGTCGATTCAATCGTCGTGTCTAGTAAGAGCTTCTCAAAAACAGGGACGTTCGCATTCGTCGATAAACAAGTAGGTGCCGTTAGTTGTGAATCTAAAAATAGAAAGCGTGTTAATTCACAACAACGCGAGAAGCTATACCATACCTCATTCATGGGGTGCAAAGGGAAATTAAGTAAGTAAGTAAAACTACTTACTTGGTTTCAAAAAAAGTACTTTTTAGTACGATAAAAGTACTTGTTGGAACTTACTAAGTTATTTGGGTTCAATTAAAATGCTTTTTCGAGCTTGAAATTAAATGTTGTACAATAAAAGTACTTTTTGTTCCTAAAAAAGTACTTTTTGATGCAGTAAAAGTACTTCGCAGATGTAGTGATTAAAATATGTGTTGGTACATTAAGAGTACTTGTTGGTACATTAAAAGTAAATTTTGGTACAATAAAAGTACTATTTGGTAAAATAAAAGTATTTTTTGGCAAGTTTGGGTACGATAAAATTACTTGTTGGTACATTGAAGGTACATGTTGGTCCCTAAAATGTACATGTTGCTAAAAAGTACTTGTTGTACATTAAAAGTAGTTTTTTTAGTACAATTAAAGTATTAAAATACTTTGTTGGTACTTATTGATACAACTTAAGTACTTTTTGATAAAATAAAAAGAACTTTTGGATATCATAAATGTACTTTTGGGTACCATAAGAGTACTTTTGGGTATCGTAACGAATAAAGTATTTTTGGTGCAATAGAAGTACTTTTTGTTACAACAAATATATTTTTTCGTACGAATAAAGTACTTTATGGTGCAATACACGAACTTGTTGGTACAGCCGCTACTTCAACTACTATTGGGTGCAAAAAAAAGTAGTTTTTTTTAGTACAATCCTATTGGGTGCTAGGATAATATTACGTTTAGGTACTATAAAAGTACTTGCTAGTACTTTTATAGTTCTGGGTAAATATAAATTACTTTTTGAACAAGAACCGTACTATTTGTGACAACAAAAGTACTTAAGGGTAACACAATTATACTTCTTAGTACAATTAAGTACTTTTAAGAACGACAAAACTATTTCGTACATTTTAAGTAAATTTTGGTAGAATCAAAGTACTATCAAAGTACAACGCGAGAAGCTATACCATACCTCATTCTTGGGGTGTAATGCGAAATTAAGTTTTTTAAGCAAATTTCTTATCTCTAGAGACTTTTGCCAGGTTGAATATTATTATTGAATATTATCATATCTTTAGAGCCGAACATCCCCTATGTATCCACTGGTCGAAAATTAAAAACACGTTTTCATATTCATACATATAGTGCCAAATATTATATGTGTATGAAATTTCGTCTCTGGATTTAACGCATAATTTTGGCACGCCTATTGATGAAAAAAAAATACTTTTTTAATTTAGTCTCGCCGGGACTAAAAAAGACGTTTGCCACAAATACAAATTTCATTTGCTTCTACATATTTCTATTGTTGAATTTTGGCAGGCGCCTTCAGCAAAGCTCACTTGGGTCCTAGTGTAAGTGCTATTGTGATACCATTTTAAATTTTCTCACCAATTATTCCTACTCTATTCGGTCAACGTCGCTCGCAAACTATTTCTATTGATCATTTGATCATGATCTGATAAAGGCCTGCATGTTCCGCAGATCGCCTACTGCTGGACAGGTATTGTCCATATGTATCTTATGCCCAAGCTTTTCATATCTCAAGACACCAAAACAGGGCAGTGACATTGAAGATGCTCCGTGGTTTCCTTTTCTTCCTCATCATTGCAACTTTTACATAAATCATTGTAGGGAAGTTTCAACCTCCTGTTATCGAGTTTTCCTAGCGGCAAGTGACCCGTTATTACAGCTATGACGTTCATTGAATGGACTCTGGACAGGTTTAGTGCAAATCGTGTTCTGTGTATATTCATGGCAGGTCAAATCTGGTTGGTCCCTGTGCAGTTGGGTTCTCTCTCCACCCATCATTCCTTATCAATTAGCCTGTGTTCACGATGACGACGACCATTGAATGTCCGCTTTACTTTCTGTGTAGCAATTGGTATCATTTTGATTCTAAGCTAAACTTTTTAAAAATGTATATTGGTACACAGAATGAATAATGGTAGTACCTTGGATATGAGCGTGTTGTGACCATGCAAAAGCTTATAGAAAATATTTGGCTTCAGGACAGTGTTGTATTAAGTATATAAACTACGGCGTATTTATCCTATTCTTGATTTCGTATAAAATCCTCTTTGGCATATTGTGTAACGGTAACGGTCCCTGGTTTAAAGCCAATTGCGGAAGACGTGATTAAAAGTATAGTGTGGATTTAGGCCTGACAAATCCGCGACACAGAGCAGCCTACGTCCCTACAGGTTGACCCTTACGAACACAAAAGCTACTGTTAGTATTGGCAAGGATGTGTCTACGACGTTCAAAACGACACGAGGTCTTAGACAGGGTAATAGTTTGTGAAGCACAGTTTAAAATACGCGAACGCCGACTGTTATCGGTCAGAAGCTGTAAAAATGAAGACAGCGAAAATGGATTTGACAGTCAGGGCAAGACGAAATTAATGGTGTCATCGAATAAAGTGTCCTCAAGTTGGGAACGCAACATAAACGTCAAAGACTATTGCTTTAAGGTGCTGTTTGCATTCGTCTACCATAATCACAATCTAAGGACATCCAGTTTAATAATCCTGAGAGAAATAACAGTACTAAGATGGTCTTAATGTGGAACAAAATTCAAAATAATTGATATCAACACACTTGAAATATCTATCTTGACATTAATTAATTAGGGCAGCTTTTTGTCATTTTTTCTGAACCAACTTATTTTTGCGATTAACTTTAGTTACGATTTAAAGGAAGCGACATCGAGTTAAGTAGTATACACGTACTGAAGGATAAACATATATTGTCTGTTAAACCTCCTTGTTCTTATGTTTTTCCTGACATGTCTTCAATATATATACTATATATATTATACACTCATATGATGAGTCTACAAATGTTTCATAGTATCGTCTATGGCGTGTACTAAACATTGTATGCAAAGTTGTACTCGTATTTATAATTCGTTACTAACATATCTCGCAATGACTTGCAGCACAACAATTGAACTACTTCGAATCGAGTTTCCAGTGTTTTAGAATCCCAACTTACATCTCTAGACCACTGACTTTAAGAGCAGAGTAAGCAAAAACTTTGTATAATATTTCTACCCTTTAATTTCCCAATGCTTTACTGCCTTGTCTGCGGCAGCGTATACTTGACACATTATATATGTATATGTTTTTGTTTATCATACGTTACCCAAATTTATCACAACGACGCTACCTATAGCACATAAATTACCCTACTCTAGTAAATATACCTGACATGTGGACAACTAATTTTAGAAGTTGTTAGTTACGTTTATTAATTCACGGGCGGTCAATTCAATCACAGGCTCAGTTTATGGTAAGTTACTTGTTATTTCGCCAAGAAATTCACATTTCCATTCATACCATATATGAAATTTTGCCACAAGAATGTTGTAAAATCGATTTGGTAACTATCTTTTCATTCATGCAAACTTTTGTATATTTCTCCACAAAAAGCAAACAACAATTTACCTTTTCATCCCATGAATGAATTATGGCAGATCATCTCACCTTCAGTATATTCCCCTTCGCCGTAGTTATATCCACTCGCATTTCTTAGCCTCTAAATCTTGTTGCAAATCTACACATTCCAGTCCATGCCATGTGTCGCTAAAGTTGCAATAAATTTTCTTCCACTTTAGCTTCAATACAAAGTTGTACGTCAAAACAACTTGTATACGCACACACACGCGTAGCGTTGTATAACATTGCCCATTGTCAATGGAAATGTGTGCGAGTATCTTAGCAACACAGTACTATGGAATGGAATGGAAATGACGAAAACGTATAAGGACTGCATAGATTGCTGCGTCAAAACTTTTTCTGATGAATATTCACAATGTCTCCCTTTGTCAATAAGACACCAACCAGTTCTTACAATTCCTGCAAATAACTACGCAATTCTGTAATTTCATTGTCCTCGTTATCCTATCACATACTGTCGTGTTATCTGCATGGACTGACAACATGTGGAATACATTGAACTCGTATAAATTCCAGCGGTTACACTTTGCAAGGATATCTATTATTTGCAAAAAGAATTGGCGACAAATGTTTTGAATCTGTTACCTGAGCTCTAATAAATCTGTGGTTTTTGAAAGATATACGGCTATGAGAATATTGCAGTCGCAATATGCATTAAAAGAAAGAGGTAAGGGATAAAACAGATCAACTTGATATGATGACGCTAACTAAGAACTGAGGGTAATTTATGGCGGCATACAGAGAAGTTAGACTATCGCTGATACTGTGATTTCAGTGCATTCTTGTTTCGTTTTCTAGTTGAATCTTGCTTATGATCCTTAGCAGCGGTATGAAGGATTATATTAAAATGTTGTATAACTTTGGGCGAATTGCAGTAGTATAGCTTTGTGCACTTTACAGGTGAAAAAATGAGTTGAAATAAAAAAAATACATTAGACGAACGATATTACTCATACGCTGTTTTCCTACAAATCTATATTATTCATACTTAGCAGACAACAGTTACAAACAAAATTTAAATCACCTACCCGCAATATGGTGCAACAAAAGAAGTACCTATAAGGCGATGATTCCTTTACCATATATTTTACTGTTAAGCACTTTGATTGTATGCCTCTAACTACTTCATTTAACTTACTTCAATTTCTTTCTGCTTTGATGACATTATTAAAGAAGTTGAGATTGCACAAAAAACCCATAACTTCATCTGTTGCCCCAAAAAAAATCTGATAACAATACTCTGACTTTCTTTTAAGTCATGACATCATTTGCTGTTTTTCTTCGTTCTTATTCTTTCATGTTCTTTGATGTTGGCATTCTGATATGCACCATATCTTATTGCTGCTGTTAACTAAACCGCATTTCCGTTTCCGCTTTGACGTTTAGTGTTGTTGCTGCTGCGGAAGTTGTTGTTGAATTTTTTCTACACAGTCAAAGAAGAAAATAGTTCACCAACTTAACAGGAATTGTCATTTGATTTGACAGAATTTTTTCTTTGCATCATCTCGCTCCAACTGTTCCGGCCCGGTGGCATGCCACTGCTGCTGTTGCTGCTACTGCTGCAAAGAGTTTGTTAGTTAAAAGTTTTCTTTATTTTTCTCATATTCTTTCTTTGGTCTATGTACATTTTTTGTTCTTCATCTACAGTTCGAAATAGTTGTGTGTTGGTTGTAATGGTTTTGACAGAACTCAACAATTGTTTGTTCAACTTTTGATGTTCAAGTAACGGGAAAAGAAAAGATGGACAAAAATTCCAATGCTAAAGAGTTTGTTATGATGATGATCTGTATTTTTTGAGCGATGCTAATTTAAAAAGTTTGTGGTATTTTTTGTGTGTGTTGGGAATATCAGTGATATTAGTCAAACAAATAGTTGTAGGAGATTGAGTGAAGACGAATAAGTTTATATTTAGATTTGAAATGTGGGGACATTTTCTGGACAAAATTCAATGTGAAAGGAAGTATAATGTTTTAAATAAGTAAAATAACACTGTACAAAATTTTTCAGCTCATTGATTTGGGACTCAATTCTGAGAACTGCTCGTGAAAGTAGCCCCAAAAATAAGAAGTTCTACATCATTCGTTTTGTCAAGTTACCTGCCATATTGGAGGAATCGTATAGAGGAATTTGTCACATTTTAGGCTCTTTTGTTCGACATAACTCGAGAACCACTAGTCCGATTTAGGTGAATAATTTTGAAAAAATTAAGAATTACAATTTCTTTAATCTGTTCATAGAACGTTTTTCTACAAAATTTATCAGCTCATTGATTTGGGACTCAATTCTGAGAACTGCTCGTGAAAGTAGCCCCAAAAAGAAAAAGTTCTACATCATTCGTTTTGTCAAGTTACATGCCATATTAGAGGAATCGTATAGAGGAATTTGTCACATTTTATGCTCTTTTGTTCGACATAACTCAAGAACCACTAGAAAAAATTAAAGAATGACAAGAATGACAATTTCTTTAATCTGTTCATAGAACGTTTTTCTCCATAAGAAAAAGCTTCACTTTTCAATTCATCAAATGATTACTCCAAGGCGTATGATTAACGTGAAATATTACTTATGAAAATCATACGCCACCATATAACAATATAACAAAAGAGCCTAAAACGTAATAAATTTCCCTATACGATAATTACTAACTTCAAATCGATATTAAATTATTATGGCATGTAACTTGACCAAACGAATGATGCAAAACTTCTTCTTTTTGGGACTACTTTCACGTGCAGTTCTCAGAATTAAGTTCCAAAATCATTTGTTGTACTGGGTAAGTTATGAGTCCCAGCTATGATAAGTTCAATTAAACAGGATGCTTTCTTTTTTTGGTAAAATGTTGCACTTAGATTTTGGAAAAAAACCTGTAAGGGCTGGCCTTAGCATGATGGTTAGAACACCCGACTATCATGCGGGAGATTCCTGTTTCAGTCATCTAAAATTCTTTCATCGGCGGCTCACTCGATGTTGTCGACAACAACTTAAAGGTATAGTGCGAGTTTATCGGCATGTTTAGTAAAAGCTTCATAAACAGCTGACGTTCGCATCCGTTTATAAACAGGTGGTGCCGTTATGGGCTGCAAAGTGAAATTACTTCAATTTAAACAAGTGCCAGGCAAAATCGAACGCAAACACATGCAAACAATATGTGTTTTTTTTTGTGTGAATGTAAATCGAGCGTGCATGTCATTGCCTTTACAACGCTCTAGCAGAGATTGACCATAAACAGCCCGCTTGGTATCAACCAAAACTTAAGATAAGTGTGAATTGCCAAGATGTTTAAAAGACATTTAACAGGCACCCCCCTGTTGTGCCTGTTTGCCCACGTTTTCGTATTTGGATACATCCCTTTATTGTTTTTTGCTGTATCCCTAAAAGAAGAACTGGCAGCATGTAAGAATTGTGTATCCGAATGTAAAGAGAGAGCGCGCGTGGTTTGCTTATACAACGCTCAAGCAGAGCCTGACCATAAACTGACTGCTTGGTATCAAACATAACTTCAGGCACCATAGCCACGTCCTCGCAAGGTTTTGCTATTTGGGTACATCCCTTTATTGTTTTTTCTCTATTCTCTATTTGAAATAACTGAATTTAAAAATCACGCCTATGGTCCTTAAGTTAAGTTTTTTCCTTCCCTCGCGAGGCTATGGGGTGCCTGGCTACCGAACGCACGCAACCGCAAATATTTTATGTTTTGTGTATGCGAATGTGCAGAATGTGTTTTTGTTGTTGCCTCTACAACAATCTATCATAAACAGACCATAGATAAACTGCTTTGTATCAAACATAAATTCATGTACGTGTGAATTTCCGATCTATATGAAAAATACGATTATTGCCGCCCCCGCGAGGCTATAGGTTGCCTATCAACCATAATGTCTCCCATTTTGGTATTTAGATACATTGTTTTTTTCTCTATCCCCTAACAGAAAAAATGTTTTAAAATTGCTTGAATTTAAAAATCACGCCTGTGGTCATTAAGTTAAGTTTTTTCCTACCAACGTCACCAATCACACCACTTGTCCCTTCAAGTACAGACTTTAAACTTAAAACGTCATAAACCATGGTTGGGTCAAGCAGAGACTGAACATAGACTAACCATACCTTGTAGCAAACATAACTTCATGTACGTGTGAATTGTCGATCTGTATAATTACGAAGATTATTGGCGGCCTCGCGAGGTTATGAGGTGCCTGGTGCCATTTAAAACCGAACGCACGCGCAGCCGTAAATATTTTATGTTTTGTGTATGTGAACGTTAATCAACGCTTAAGCCTAGGCTAATCATAGTCTATCAAACATAACTTCATGCTCGTGTAAATTGCCGATGTATATGAAAAAGACTATTGTTTCCGGCCTCACGAGGTTATGTAGTGCCTGGCACCCATAGTCTACCCCATTTTCGTATTTGGATACTTCCCTTCATTGTTCTTCTTTCTCTACCCCTTAAAGAATAACTGTTTCCAAATTGCAGAATTTAAAATATCACGCCTCTGGTCGTTTAGTTAAGTTTTTTCCCAACCTCGTCACCAATTACAGCACTTGTACCCAGCGGCGGAATTTGAAAGGCCTTCCTCATATAATGCATGCAGTAGTCATTATTTGGGAATAACATTTCAAATAAGGAATACAGAACGCATGATTTTTCATCAGATTTAGGCATTTTATGGACTGACCTGCCAAAGACATGTAAAAAGAAGGCAGAGGGATTTCATACACATCCCCTCTCGCTTCCAAATAACAGGGGTATTGCATGCCTTCTAAATGGAAAGAATTGTTAATACGTTTTTTTTCAACTTTTATGAAGGCCTGCCAGAGGCCTTTGAAAAGAAGGCAGAGGGATTTCATACACTTACCCTCTCGCTTCCAAATATAAGGGGTATTGGATGTCTTCCAAATGGAAAAAATTGTTAATTTCCGTGGAAGGGTTTTTTTTTAAACAGTGTATCATTAGTTTCAATCACACAATTCGAATGCATCTTCATAGGCTAGACAGTAGCATGGCTGACTAACAATCACGAGGTAGCGGGTTCAAACTCCAGCAATGTTTACTGTCGTTGGAAAAAAATATAAGTATAGAGAAAAATATATATTAGTGAGAAATATCTTAAAATAACCGGTGCGCTCTCAAAAAAACTAAATAATTTGAGGGTGCACTGTATAGTTTTAGTTTTATTTGCAAGTCATTATTTTTTCATGTGTATGCTGGCCTTCCATAATGCCTTCTAATAGAAAACATCCATAGGGCCCCTTTACAGAAAGTTTCCATGAGGCCTTCTTATAGAAAGCATCCATAAGGCCTTCTTATGGAAACCGGCGACGGAAGGCCTTATTTTCCAATGTCACGCAATGTAAAAAAAGAAAGGAAGAAAGAAGGCCAAGGAAGGCATACCGGATCCAAAAGAAGGCCTTCAAACTCATGAACGAAGGCCTTCCTTCTCATGATTTCCGCCGCTGGGTACCCTCAAACAATCCTATACACACACCAACATCACCACCACAATCACAGACATTGAACTAAAAACTAACCCAACTATGGTGGGGGTGTTCGCATAATATCATTGTAATTGTGTAAAGTATCTTGTATCTGTTTTATAAAACTTTTTTTCTTCGCTTGTTCTTGTTGTTGTTGCTAGTGTTTTTTTTATTGATTCATTTGCTTAAGCACAATGTGCTACATGTTGCCATCACCACAAGCAAGAGTTTCCATTATTCTTCGTTAAGTTTCCATGATACAAGGATACAAAGGATTTGTCGGCCCCACTCTTGTATGCACACATACATATACATTGATACATAAGAGAAATACAAAATAACAAAAAAAATGGGCTAAGAACTTTTCAATAGTTTCTTGTGTTGGGTTTGTATTTCATGTTTGCAACCGAGAGGATAACATTACGGAAACGAAAGAAAAACAAAACGTGCAAAATGTACTGACATTGAAATTTTGTTGTGTTCTAAAAACGCTTTCGTGATAAACATGGTTTAAAAGTTAAGCACAGCTAAGAAGAAGCGCCCATATTCAGAAGGTCAAGGACATAATATGTGATAGCGAGAAGAAAAGGAAGAGAACACTAGGAAAGTGGGTAAAGAGTAGTAGGGAAGCGGGAACACACACACACATATACAGGTATTGAATTTTAATTGCGGTAGGTGTAGGGGTTGGTGTCGAATAACATAGTGGAACGGAAAATGTGGGGGGTGAGAACATCTTAGTCAGGGTGAAGGTACTAGGTCAGTATAGTAAAATTCCTAAAGGGTTTGGCGGTCTAAACTTAACTACGAAGATAGCTTGACACTAGTGATGCATGATCTGTACGTTATTAAAGAAACGTTAGTAAACTAACCTCTAAATGAATCACAATATACGTCAATATATATTTTAAAAGTGATATGTAAAAATCCATCTCTTTTAGGGAAAAATCTCTTTTGGGAGAAAAAGAACTTTGCCTACCCTGTCTTCATCGCCTAATTCGTCCTCATACTCTATATTCTCCTGTCTATAATTCAATTGCATATCTCGTCGGACCACTAATCATAGCAATTGTTCGCTGGTAATTGACTATCATGTTACACAGTGTTTAGCTTTCTCTGTCAATTGTTATTGAATTTCCATTTATTCAGCATATATCCTAGAGACAGACCAGTAACTAACATCTGCATTTTATCATGTTATTAACGACCGTCCATTTATTATGTTTATTGTATTTTGTCTCTCTTTGCATTCAATTGTTATACAATTGAATTTATTTTTGTAATTGTTCTCCAAGCCTCCCACCGCCTACCTTAGCGCCAGCTAGCTAGAGGCTGTGAATTCAATTGAATTTTGAATTGAAAATGGCAGTTATTGCAACAAGATTGGTAATTTGTCAATAACGAGCATTCACAACAGTGACCACTACCGCCATCGCTACCACCACTACTGTGGGACAATACTAACCAATGTGAATGTATGGAAACGACAACAATAATACTAATATATTAGCACACACGCGCACAGCAATTATACACACACACGCCAATTGTAGATACTAAAAATTTAAATCAATAACAATACAACAATTCACATAGGAGTCGTCGGTCGTCAGGACCTCGGGATAGTGTGAAAGATTCAAACAATCTGAATAAGCATCAGTTGTTTTCAATGGCCGCAATTGAATTGTTGTTATGACAATAGGCAAAAGAAAAAAAAAAGGATGTAGATATTGCCGCCCAACATATTTTATAGCAGAATTGTTATAATGAAATTACTATTATATGTACGGAAGTGAGTTGTACAACGCTGTGCTGCAGTTAAATGTGGGTGATAACAGGGAAGTGCGGTGATTTATTATATTATAATACGGAGTCCATTTTAGATACGTTAACATAATAGAAAATCATGGAAACAATTTTCAACTGTCAAATTGGATTTTTTACCCTCTTTGTTAAATTAAGGAAGCCTTAATTTTTTGAATCCATAACAAATCTAGCGAAATATGTAGCAGAAATCATCAGTACCCTGTCTAGCTAGCTCATTCGCTAAGTGATTGTTCGTAATATCGCTGTGTTCCGATATCATAATACTCAGCCATCACACTTAGTGATGAAAAGCATTTATTCACCGTCAGAGATGTAGCAAATATGGCTTCCAGAGATTTAATAGCATCCTAGCTATCTATAAAGAAGCAAATACTTTGGAAGTTGGTGAGAATGTTTTACAGTAGTTAAGCAACCTCAAGTGTATAAGTGATTTCTGTCTGAAACACGCTGTAATGGTCTGGAAGCTTCATGTAGGAGACATTTACAGAAAGGTCCTGCGAATGGATGTCATAGCCTACTATCTCTTCTAACTTTGATCCAAGCTAAACAAATCGGATATTACTGGTATCCTCATCCAGTAACTTTTTCACGGTATTCCTATTACATTAGAATCTGGTAATAGGTACGGTATGCAGTAGTCCGTATTTACCGGAATGGAGTTGACCCGTTGTTGTACTTTAGCATACCCATAATGCTCTGATAACGCTACATTCTCTTACTTTCAACAGAGACACAGCATCAGCCGATTCTGCTATGATATCAAGAGTTCAGATGTTTAGATTGCCTTCACCTTAAGTTGTGTTTATTGCCCCGCTTACAGTGATCAATGCTAAGCTTAAAAATTTTGTCAAGGAATTCAAAAAGTATTTTTTATAAAGTGACCTACACCAAATCGAGTTAAAACCCGAAAGTTCTGCCATAAGGTAAAAAACCAAAGGTTTTGGAACAGGTGTCCCCACTAATAAGGAGGGATGTGAAAATCTGGTCACGGGCACGCAGAGTGTACTGTGTCAAAAATGAGGGGAACACTTTCGTACTCTGTTAGTTTCCGAAGGCAGCATAAGTGACGAATTCACGCCAATTATTGACGACGGAGTAGATTGTCTACCACCGAGCCAAAAGGATATCAGCACAGAATTTGCACGCATAAAAACAAAAAAACAGCGGGGGTCGACGGACTGCCGGCTGAGATTTTCAAGGTCAGCGGCGATGAGCTGACAATGTGCGTAAAAGAAGTTATGTCCGATATACATATTCCGATCATATCAGTCTCTTGAGATGGGCTTAAACCCATCTCGTACCAGGTCCTGTCTGTCGAACCTGATTGGACCTTATCAATGTGGCGACCACAACAAATCCTAGAGAAGAAACATACCATTTGAAGGCAGAAATCTGACAGAGCCACTTTCGACAGAGCGAGGCTATAACCTGCCTTGGGGACCAGCAGTGGCATGATAGTTAGAACACTCGACTAGCATGCGGGAGATCCCGGTTCGATTCTCGCCTCCAGTCATCTACATTTTTCTTTCATTGCCGGCACCCTCGATGTTATCGACAGTAACTTCGCGGCATAGTGTCGAGTAACAGTTTCTAAAACAGTGACGTACGCATTCGTCGGAAAACAAGTAGGTGCAGTTAGTTGTAAATCTAAAAATAGAAAGCATGTTAATTCACAACAATGCGAGAAGCTATCCCAGACTACATTCATAGGGTGTAAAGAGAAATTAAGTTTTTTTTTTGGTTTGTTATAGTCCGTCATGCGATCTCTTTAACATAATAATAGAGATGATCATGCAGAAGGCTGCAGGAAACATCTGTAACAATAGTATATATACTGCTCGCGTAAGCCTATAGTCGAGAATTGCGGGATGTTACTGCGGCCTTCTCAAACATTAAGAATCGGTGCTAAATAAGGGACAAACCAAGTTATTTGCTTCAACGAAAAAAGAGCCTACTCATTTGGGACGCTGCGTGAACGTTGGAAACTATAAACTTGAATTTTGTATTGGCTCCGCCGTAAAATTATACAAAAATTATACTGACAACAAAGATCCAACTCTAGCGGAGACTGATCCTACTTGTAATGCAGTACAGCGCAGAATATTGCGGAAGTCTTCGAGAGAAAAATGTTTCCCAAAATATTTGGACCCATCATCATTACGGGGAGTATTGTCCATGAGCTGTATCAGCTGTATATGGATGATGCTTATACTGCGAAGTTGCTATCGACAACATCGAGGGGGCCGGCAATAAAAAAAAAATATTTTTTAGATGACTGAAACCAGAAGTTGAATCTGGGATCTCACGCATGGTAACATAGTCACGTGTTCTAACCATCTTGCTACGGCAGTCCTCCAGATATTACGGTTTTCAAATAGCGTCCAATGGGCGGCACCACGCCCTCTTGATATATCAAAAATGAAATTACCCTATTTTTACCACCATCCACACAGCTTCATTCTGTAAAAAATTTCAAAAGATCGGTCAATTCGTTTTCTAGTCTATACGGTACAAAAAAATGCAAACTAACAAAGGCAAAGTCATTTTCATATATATTGATTTGAACTCTTAGGGGCACGGATTTAAGTAGTCCAATTTTGCCCACATTTTGACAAGAGCTATTTTATAACAACTGACACAATATTCCGCTCGAACATTACCAAAAATTCTAAATTGAATTTTCGCTGCCATCCTAGTATAAAGATCGAAACTTTTATAAGTATTTTCTGTCAGTAATGGATTAATTTCTGTTGCTGCTGCAAAATAAGAAGAAGTATACTTCCACCAAACTTCTATACCGTAGAAAAGTATTGGTTCAACTTTTGCTGTATAAGTGATTTGAGAAGCCATTCATCGACTGAAGTGAACCATAGAAGCGGAGACAGAACTCCTCCCTTAGGTAACCCTCTCTTAACTTAAAAAAAAACTTAATTTCCCTTTGCACCCAATGAATGAGGTATGGGATAGCTTCTCGCGTTGTTGTTATTTAACACGTTTTCAATTTTTAGATTCACAACTACTTGTTTATCGACGAATGCGAACGTCACTGTTTGAGAAGATCTTACTAGACACGCCGATTGACTTGACACTTAATACTGCGAAGTTGCTGTCAACAACATTTGAGGGGAGCCGACAATGAAAGAACATTTATTTTTAAGATGGCCGGTCCCTCTCTTAACGTTCCTAGCAATTTGGACCCTTCCCCAATCAGCTCTAACCGGTTTCTCCACCAGAAACATCCTATTTAGGTGAGTCACTGAACTGTAATGATTTGACGATTGTTGTAGATAAAATATGTATTATAAAAGCCTACTTCGATGTCTAGAAATGTCTTCAAAGCGTAAACCTTTCTCTCGAGACAGTTATCAATGTTTCAGTTGACCTTTCTTTAGTGTAGGAATGCTTTCAAAGATTAAGATTCTATCAAAGATTATCTTGAACATGGATTTGTGCGCACGACGTTAGATCGCTTGGTCATGGTCTTTTGCCCCACTCTCCGCTATAGCCGCAATCTTTTCTTTACAATGGACTAGATGTGATCTTTATGCACACAATAAATTGTGCTAAGTTCATTAAAACCTTATATTACGGCACGTTGATTTTTGTAATACAGCTGAATAATTTTGGAGAAGGTGTTGCAGTGTGAATCTTTTCATGACGAATTGTCAACTAATACTGTATGAAAATAGAGGGCAGCTTCACAACAATGATGTGTGATAATTACAAAAAGAACAAACGAAGAAAAAACCTTTAAATGAATTATATTTTATTGTCAGGGAAGCAAACAATTTTTTTTTTGTTTATGTTCATCTGGATGTAAATTTTATTTGATGACTGAATCCTTCTATGATCAGTTTTAATTATTTTTATATTGCTTTCTTTACTTTGTGTCAACTACAACCAAATTTATTTCTCAAATAAAAATAATTTCAAAACTCTTGGTATTACATTTTAAGCCAACAATACACAAATTAATATGTTTTCGGGCAACAATAATTTTAGTCAAATACATAAATTGCGTACAATTCAGCAACGTAAACAAATTTACAAAAGATTTATTATCCTGTCGAAATACAATATGTGAATGCCGAAATCTTCCTTAGCGAATGGCCAGCAGAGATTTTACAGTTTCAATTCCACCACTGCGATGCGTTCTTAATAGCACACATTGTCCTAAGATAAAAACACAATCCTCTTTTATCAAAGCCGGATTTTTTCTTTTATCAGAGGCTTTGGTGGATGCAAAAAGGATACAGCAGACGTCTGTTTTCGCCTGTTTACTCGTGTTCCCCTTCCTTCGAATTCAGTTTTATTTGTTCATTTTTATGTGTCGAATAATATTTGTTTCCCTACATAAGCTGTTTATCGAGTGTGTGTGTGTGTGTGTATTATTTGGAAAGCTGGGGTGTATACCCACCGCACTTTTTCCGCCCCGCCAGCTGTTAAGCTCCCTATCCTGTGTATTATTGTTAAGGCTACGTATTGAAAGGGTATATGAATGTGTGCGTGTATGTGGCTGTGTGTGTCCCCTGTAAGCTGGAGCATCCTTTTTGGCGACAAAATATCCCTTTTGGTTGTTCGTTAAGAAATACCCCAACATTTACGTACGTATTCTTGTTTTTGCTTGATGATGATTGTTTTCAATATATTGATTGTGTTACGTAAACAAAAGTTATAAATCACTGATTTCCCGGATAGTTGATGAAGGATTATTTCTTTTCGCCATTTCTAAGGAAAGGGGGAAAGCCATATTCGTTGAAAAGCAATATTAAGGCAGTGTAAGGATGTTTGTTTTTGTGGAAGGTACACTTGCAACGAAAGGATATATGTGTGTGAGTGTGTGTGTGTGTGCAGGAACACTATTTGTATGCGCCGTTGCTTCAAAGAGACGATATTTATAGGCTGCAAAATGTTGGAAAATATATTTTAATTAATGGATAAAACTGACGGAATATACGGTCATAGCAAAAAGTACATTCGTAAAGTCAACGCGGACTTAATTTTATATAAAGGCAACCAATAAACCTACCACTTTCCAGTCAAAATAACATATTGAAGAGTTTATGGGCATTTCTTCAAGTTTTTGAATAATGGTTTTTTTCACATATAGATATTTTTATACCATCACCCTTAGGGATGAGGGTATATATCATTTGATTCATGACGTTTTAAGTCATTTGAGCCATGTCCAGCTGTCTGTCTGGTGGCTGTCCGGCTGGTTCGCACGATAACTTTCGAAAGACGCAATCAAATGTCTTGAAATTTTGCACGAGTTAATATTTCCCCAAAACTACTTACGGTATTGCAAATGGGCTACATGGCTCCACCCCTTCTGGTACCTCCCATACAAATACATCATTCCGCCCACTTTAGAAATCGAGTTATAATATCAATACACCCAACGGGATCGTACCCAAATTCTGTACTTAGTAAAGCTATTACAGCACAAAGTTTTGGAAACAAAATTGGAAGTCTAGCCACGCCCCTTCAGGTACCTCCCATACAAATTCACCTTTCCGCCCACTTAGGTATGGGGTAATAATATCAATAAATCCATCGCGCTCGTACCCTAATTCTTAATTAAGTAAAGCTATAGCAGGATACAGTTTTTGAGAAAAAAAACTGAAGTCTACCAACAGTCCCATCTGGTACCTCCCACACACATCTGGTACCGCCCACTTTAGAAATCGATTAATATAATTATTAAAAATACCGCGATCGTGACCAAATTCTGTATTTAGTAAAGTTCAAGCAGGAACAAGTTTTGGAGAAAAAACAGGAAGTTTAGCCACGCCCCTTCAGGTACCTCCCATACAAATGTATCACTCCGCCCACTTTAGAGATGGAATAATAATATCAATACACTTGACACGATCGTGCCCAAATTCTGTATTTAGTAAAGCTATAACAGGATAAAGTTTTGGAGAAAAGATCTGGATGTCTAGACACGCCCCTTCTGGTACCTCCCATACAAATGTACCACGCCGCCCACTTTAGAGATGGAGTAATAATATCAATATTCTCGACACGATCGTGCCCCAATTCTGTATTTTATTAAGTTATAACAGGATAAAGTTTTGGAGAAAAAATTTAAAGTCTAGCGGCGCCCTTTATGGGACCTCCCATACAAATGTACCTTTCCGCCCACTTCAGAGATGGAGTAATAATATCAATACATCCAACACTTTCGTGCCCAAACTCTGTATTTAGTAAAGCTATAACAGGATAAAGTTTTGGAGGATAAACCTAGAAGTCTAGACACGCCCCTTCTAGTACCTCCCATACAAATTTACCACTCCACCCACTTTAGAAATCGAGTAATAATATCAATATAATAGCAATTTTTTTTATTCAACTGAGGGTGATGGTATGTGTAAGTCGGGTCGCCCGACTGAAACTTTCTTACTGGTTTTATAAACAGTTTGTAACATTCCTTTAATATAATTTTATAACGATTCCATCTAAAGGATAGTTATATATATTTTTTACATTTAAAAGTCATTTAGAATCATTTGTTTTTGTTTTAGATAAAATTTCAACATATAACTTTTGAAATTATTAAAAAAATTTTATTTTCTTATTCATCAACTAATAATGTACTACTGGTTCATAATTCGATAGTTTGAAACTAGTTCATTTGGAAGTAGATTAGAATTTCATACTTTTGAACTAGTTTGACGAATCCCAACTGGGTACTCACTCAATTTAAGAAATTTTCATGTTCCTCCGCTTGCAGTTGTGTTACTCCAGTTAGTTACATTAATGTGAACTATTGAAATCTAAGAATTGTCTCATCCAGGCAAAATGCCCATGCTGCTACCAAAAACTGGTCGTTTTTCCTAACACATAAGACTGCAATGAAATCGGCTTAAAATTTTACAGTAAATGCTACTACTCTCAACGGGATCTACTAAATAAAGTCTTTTATGTCTAAGCTCAAAAGCTGTAATGCCAGCAACCGTTATGGAATTGCTGTCAAAGTTGGTCAAACGAAGAGATTTTGTGGTTAGTCTATTAGTAAAAAGCAACGGTTCAAAATTATCGTATCAGCAGATAATAATGGCAAGAAGTTGCAACAAGATACTTTTCTTACTAGTTTAGATAATTCAATGAACATATTTTAACATAAGTAATATGTTGGTCGGTAGGTTAAGCCTCTAAGTAGTGCAATATCATATTTTTAATTGTTTAAACATTAACATACGGCTAGCGAAATTTTTGTAGTACCATATTATAGTGTTAACTGCAATTCATTTGGTAAAACTAACATGTCAATATGGGAGATTTTCTACTTTTAGTTTTCTGGTTATTACACTGTACAACATTTTTTAGCTCTTTGATATGGGACTCAATCCTGAGAACTGCATGTGAAAATAGCCCCAAAAAGAAGAAGTTCTGCATCATTCTTTTTGTCAAGTTACATGCCATAATAATTTAATATCGATTTGTAGTTAGTAGGTATCGTATATGGAATTTGTCGCGTTTTATGCTCATTTATTTGACATAACTCGAGAACACTAGTCCGATTTAGCTGAAAAATTAAGAAATACAATTCTTTTAATCTTTTCATATAAAGTTTTCCTACATAAGCAATAGTTTCACTTTTCCAATCATCAAATGATTTTAAACTGGGTTTATTTTGTAGCATTTACCAAAAAACTGTTGTACTCCGTGGTGTATGATTTGCGTGGAATATTACTTTTGATAATCATACGCCAGAATATAACAATAGAGCCTAAAACGTGACAAATTTTCCTATACGATACTAACTAACTTCAAATCGATATTAAATTATTATGGCATGTAACTTGACAAAACGAATGATGAACTTCTACTTTTTGAGGCTACTTTCACGTGCAGTTCTCAGACCTTTTTTTCGGAGGTCTACAAGCAGCTCACAACGTCCCTGAGATCACGTGTTCCCCGAGCTATGCCACTGACCATACGTTCAGTGGTTGCAAATGTGAGAAAATGCAGTGTTGAGCAACCTAAATGACATGCTACCACCGATGCGTCTGAGGAAGTTGGTAGCAGATGTTGATTAAACTCAACACAAAGGCCCTCTTAGCGCCTTCAGCAGGCCCATTAAACTAAGATTGGGCTCGGTGTCATAATATGCCACTCTCTCTAAATAAAATACTATTATAGAAAGACGAAGAAAATAAATAACAAGAAACCCCACAAATGTTGGCGACGGATATGCACGTAGAATGTCCGAACTCTCTATAGAGATAGTGCATCCATCCAACTGGCGGATGCCCTCGACAAATATATTACCGCCATACAAGAAATACGATGGACGGGACAGGGATGCATACGTCGAAGGAACTGTCACATCTTGTAAAGCTGCCATACAGAAAGACACGAATTGGGATGTGGATTTAGACTAGTAAGCTTCGCGTAGGCAAGAAATATGGTAGTGAGTAAAACCTGATTCCCACATAAATTTATACGTAAGGCAACCTGGATATCTTCTGATCAAAATACAAGAAACCAGATTGATAACGTGGTAATTGATGGAAGGTATGTCTCAAACGGCATTGACGTGCGTGTGATACGCGGGGAATGGAAACATCCGTTCAGTGGTAGCAAATATGAGAATGCGAAATGTTGAGTAACTTAATCGACATGCTATCACCGATGCGTCTTAGAAAGTAGCTAAAAGAAGTTATTGAAGCTCAACACAGGGGCTACCTTAGTGGTTTTGGCAGCCACAAGAAACTAGGATCGGGCGCGGTGTTGTAAATTCGTACATTTAGAGACTGTATCTCTATTATACATTATCTCTATTATATATTAAGTTGTACAAACATTTTTTCTCAATGTTATAAGATTTTTCGTTTAGAGAATAAAACAGGACTCCTCATTAGTTAACGTAACCGTTCATCTTATGAAGTGGTTTTGCGATTCGTATTATGGCTAATTTGGTAAAAAAAGGTACATTTGTAGGGGTGTAAGTTACCCTTATGTAGAAATTTTGTGGAAAGTTAATTAACAAAATGCCAGTTTAGAATTTGTTAAAGTCACAGAAAGTAGTGGTGCGATATTTCATAAATTTCCGTCAATTGTTTCCTTCATCATGTAACACAATATTCCTGTCGAAATTTTTTAGATTTCCTCACAAAATATCGTCTATACATTTCACTGCCTTCCTAATATTTCCAAAGAATATATTATAGGAAAAAAAAACTGTAAGCCGCTATTAACTGTTTGATATTAAAGTTCAAGATTTTTAAATTTTCTTACTTTTCTAAATATTTTTGTGATTCCTGTAATATTTTGAATATTTCCATTTATCTAGACCCGATGATAAGAAAAATAAATAAATACTACTTACGTTATCCCATAGCATATTCAAGAAAGGACAATATGTTATCTATTATAATCATTTTTGTCTTTGCTATTCGACAGATATCTTGTTTATCTGTCTGTGTTTTCTTCTGTCTTCGTTTATCTATGTTAATCATTGTATTCATTCAACTCCTTAAGTTTTTACTATATTTTCTTGTCTTTATTTTTGCATTTGCGAGGTACTTGAGAATTATTATTTTATATAACGTTATTTTATTTTTTTTTATTTTTAATTGATTTTTTCGTATACTTAAAGTTGAATACGTATACGTACTATGGTACCTTCACAGGCCGTTGTTGAGTATACGTACCTTAATAAGCTGTTTTTCAACGCATTTCGTTCTTAGTCGACTAGATGCCATTAAAAAATTCAAATTCACTCAATGCTGGCAATTTTAATTTTACAAATTATTTTGGTTGCTTTTGTCGCCCTTGCATACGGACCCATTTATTACTTCCTTTGAATATCTTCCATTACTCGAAGTGAATGTAGCTTCTTTAGTTACAATTTCCTCCATTGCCTTTCAAAGTCTAGTACATATGCTTCAGTGATTACTTTCTGCACATTCAAAGAAAAGATATGTGAAATTGCTTTTGACCACATTTCAAAGGCAACTGAGAATTGAAAAATTGGTTGAATAATTTGCCAAAACAATAATGCCAAGCAAAAACTTGATTGCAATTCAAGATTGTATGCACAAATTTAGTCAATATGAATAGTTTATCATATCTTTGCTATTAAGAAGTTAAATTAGCTTAACATTTATTTAAATCCATTTTTTCATGCATTGCTGTCTGTTCCTGTCATATGTCATATATTATTAAATTCTAAATGTTGGCCACTTTTGGAGTTAAGATAAAATGGTCATTATCTTTTATATTATATATATTCTCATTTAAAATTACCAAAAGTTGTTGTTACATATTTTACAGATTTAACTTGTGACACCAATATGACAATTTTATATTTCATGCCACTGACACATGTAAAGTGGGAGCGTGTATGTATGTATGTCTGTATGCATTGGTTTAGTTGGTATCCTGCCAAATTAATGACACAAGTTAAGTTTTACTACAATTACATTTGCACACACACACACACACGAAGTTTTTGGCAATCATCCTCTACGTTACGACTAGCAAAGACTACAAATACAAAAAGTTTAATTTTAAACTACAGAGACTCATTTTTCGTACAACTCACATTAAAGCAAATGGAATTGCAAAAAAGTACAATTAAATCCGAATTTTACAATTTTTTAAAGTAAACTTTAAGGAATCATATTAAAACGAGCCACTCTACTACTTTAGTTGCTATGTTTCGGTCTACTGTTAACAAATTTTCAACAGCTTAGCTTACATAAAATTGCGCAAAAATTTAGCACATTCATGTAATACAGTTTTGTTGCATAGTCCTTACGTCAGAAGCTACAAACAATGACCAGGTTTGTGAATAAAAAAAAAAATAACATATTTACATACATTTTTAGCATGCTAAATCATGTTGTGCCAGTGGTTCGACAGCTTTCATTACGCAGTGAGCATTTATTTATAAGCGAATTGTCTATTTGGTTTAGTTTTTGCATTTATTTGTTCTTTCTATTTCTATTTCTGTTTCGCTGCCATTGTTTTCTTTGATGAAATTTATTGTTGCGAATGAAATTGGAGCAATGAAATACATAGATGCAGAATGAAGGACTCGCAACGAAATCGAGCCAAAAATTTAATGAATAATTTCGGTGGAAATTTAAGGCAATTAAGTAAGTCCTTTAAAAAGGAAAGCCAAATAGGAAAGTAATGACTGATGTAATTGGGTCACTAGTTAAATTTTTTAAAAATTACGATGTAACATATTTCTTTACTTATTCAATGCATTAGTACTTAGCAAAATAGAGCTTATAATTAAGTATTTAAAAATCAAAATTACTGTTACAGAAGTACTTTTGATTTGCTTAAGTCGCCAATAATTGGCTTGGCATAGGATGAACGGAGCACATCTTTGGGTGCCGTGACATAGTCCCCACAGACATAAACCCAAAAACAAGTTGGGGCTTCCCGGACATAACACCCAATTTCATTGAGGATTATGTCCGATACTAATCTGCGGACATAAGCCCCAAGGGAGATTATGACCGATTTTGTTGTTGTATTTAGTATTTCAACAAATGAAGAGAACAATTCACGCCCCCCACTGTCTCCAAAAAAGTGTGGGAATTCTGCATTCTGGGGATTTTGTGTGTTTGGGCACTCCCTTGTTAAATGTAAAACAAATTAAGTAACTAAAAGAACTTTGTACAATTGGTACTTTTTTTAGGTAATAAAAAAATATGTTGTTAAATAAAATTACCTTTTGTGAAGCGACGTAGACTAGCAATCCGAAGGTGCCGGTTTATTGTCAAATACCGGAAAAATTTGACAAGTTATTTTCTTTCGAGTTCTTCATCCAACGAAACTCATCCTAGATGCTTCCACTACAAAAATCCATATTGGGCAAGAGCCAAGGAAAAAGGAGAATGATTTATTAGCATCGCAAATAATTCTTAAAAAGCAGCTGGCGCCATCTTTGGTAGATCTTGGCGTTTAAAACTCACAACAACACCACCTTACAATCCTTGGCACAAACCTTGTTGTCTACAAAGGAATGAAGCAGAGTTGCCAACAATGATCGATAACACAAGGGAACAAGGTATTTGTTGTTTAAGAACTGAATATTGTTTTAAAGGTAATTTGGAACGCTGAATCCAAATCTACACTTGGTTTTTTTGTATCAGCTCGACTTTTCGCGATATTCCGTTATGTCCAAAACTAAGCCACTTCCACTACAAATATTTAAATAACTTGAAAACGGTTCACCATATTCAATTAAAAAAAAAACATAAACTCGTCAACAAAATTATCTTTAATCCGTGCCTACATTGTTTTTAATTTGGCCTAGTAGTTTCAGAGATATCGTTGTAGTTTTAAAAAAAAAAAACAAAAATTTAACAAAAAAAAAATTTTTTTTTTAAAAATTCATAAACAAAAATAATGCAACAAAAATCACAGTGTTGGTCTTAAAACATTTAGTTTAATATAGTTTGAATCAAATGAGCTTCATTTCATTGAAATCTGTGCACAACTTTTGATTTTGTCAACAATTTACTGAGATATCTAAATTTACAAAAATCGCGATTTCCATACATGTTTTTCCATGATGTTTGTGAAAGTGTAACTCGAGCAAACCTTAACGGATTGTTATGAAAATTTATCAGTATTAATATTTTTCGAAACGAACTAATGGGATTGTAAATGGGCGGAATAGGTACCCTTCTGGTACCTCTCATACAAAATTACCTATTTTTGGATAACACTGTGACACAATTTGATGGTCATTGTCTCGGGGGTGAACCAAACCAATGTCAAACGATAGCATTTGACCTCAGTAACAAAACCCTAAACTCAATTTTGCTCCACTACGTCACAAATTTTTTTTACAGGGGTTTGAAGTTTGATTTTTTTGGTCAAAAGTTGAATCAATGAATATGAAAAATCTTCTGTAAAAATACGTTTGGGGTATTTCATGTCTTCGGAGACCTATATTAAAACAATCAGGGGAATATTTTCTCGGAACATTTTAACCCTCTAGCTCCCACCCGTATGGGACATTTTTGGCCCAATTTTGAAAAACCGTTTAAAAGTCAACTTTGGACGGAGGTCAAGGATTAGAATCTTCGATAGAAATATTCTCCAGAAAATTTCACTAAGAGTCACCGAAGACAAATACCTCTATGAGTCAAAGGTTCCAAAATAAAACCAAAATTAAATGTTAAAGAAATGTTAAAAAATCTATTTTTGAGCAAACAGTGCAACGCACTTTCTCGGGAGTGAATTAAACCAATATCAAACGATAGCATTTGACCTCTGTAATAAAACCCTAAACTCCGTTTTGCTCCACTACGTCACAATTTTTGTATACAGTGGGTTAAAGTTGGATTTTTTTAGACAAAAGTCAAATAAAAGATAATGAAAAATCATTTTTAAAAAATGGTTTGGGATAGTCCATGTCTGCGGAGATATACATTAAAATTTTCAGAGGAACATTTCATCAGAACATTTGAACCCTCCAGCTCTAACCCTTAGGATGAATTTTGAAAAACAGCTTAAAAGTCAAATTTCGCAAAATGTTCAAAATGGGTGGCAGATAGAGGGTTAAAATGTTTCGAGGAAATATTCCCCGGAAAATTTTAATGTAGGTCTCCGAAAAAATGAACTATCCCAAATCTATTTTTACACATGATTTTTCATTTTCTTTTATTTGACCTTTGTATAAAAAAAATCTAACTTTAACCCACTGTATAAAAAAATTGTGACGTAGTGGAGCAAAATGGAGTTTAGGGTTTTATTACAGAGGTCAAATGCTATCGTTTGATATTGGTTTAATTCACTCCCGAAAAAGTGCGCTGCACTGTTTGCTCAAAAATAGACTTTTTAACATTTCTTTAACATTTCATTTTGATTTTATTTTGGAACATTTGACTCGTAGAGGTTATTTGTCTTCGGTGACTCTTAGTGAAATTTTCTGGAGAATATTTCTATCGAAGATTCTAATCCTTGACCTCCGTCCAAAGTTGACTTTTAAACGGTTTTTCAAAATTGGGCCAAAAATGTCCCATACGGGTGGGAGCTAGAGGGTTAAAATGTTCCGAGAAAATATTCCCCTGATGGTTTTAATATAGGTCTCCGAAGACATGAAATACCCCAAACGTATTTTTACAGATGATTTTTCATATTCTTTGATTCGACTTTTGACCAAAAAAATCAAACTTTAAACCACTGTAAAAAAAATTTGTGACGTAGTGGAGCAAAATTGAGTTTAGGGTTTTGTTACTGAGGTCAAATGCTATCGTTTGATATAGGTTTGGTTCACCCCCGAAAAAGTGTGTTGCACTGTGTAATTAATATATCTTCGATAGCTGCCAAACAGGCTACCGGAGGATATTTAAATTTGGTCAGTTTATTTATCTTGCAAAAGTAGATAAACCCTAAAAAAACCGAAACCGTTGCCATACCCCTTCTGGTACCTCCTATGCAAATGACCGAACTCACCCCAATAGTCTTAAATTTTTTTTTTTTTTTATTTTTTTTAAATTCCCATTGCACCCCATGAATGAGGTATGGGATAGCTTCTCGCGTTGTTGTGAATTAACACGCTTTCTATTTTTAGATTCACAACTAACGACACCTACTTGTTTATCGACGAATGCGAACGTCAATGTTTGAGAAGCTCTTACTAGACACGCCGATTGACACGACTCTTAATACTGCGAAGTTGCTGTCAACAACATTCGAGGGGAGCCGACAATGAAAGAATAATTTTTTTTAAGATGACTGGAGCCAGGTTTGAACCTGCGATCTCCCGCATGGTAGTCGCGTGTTCTAACCACTACGCCACTGCCGGTCTAACATACATATATTTTTTGTAAGTACACTGAATTCAGTCTAACTATGCGTAAGTTTTACGGTTATGAAAATATGAATCAGGAATGAATTTGCACTATATCGGATCACCCCTTCTGGTACCTCCCATACAAAATGACCTATTTTTGGAAAATTAATATTTCTCCCTTAACTTCCAAATTGAAACCTGCCTATTAATTAAATTTGGTCAGTTAATTAATATTGTAATAGGAGGCAAAACTATAATTTAAACTATAAATAAATTTGCAAATTTGTCATGATTTTAAAAAATACAAAATTTAAATTTTTTGGGTAGAACCAAAAAAATTCGAAAAATCTGTTATCCGAACTTAGCATAACTCATTCAATTTTCAATCGATTATTATGTACATTAGACCGGGTCGCGAAAAAAAATATCCAAAGTCGAGGGCAAATATTAAAGATCACCTCGAGACAACTTAAAAAACAATTTTTTTTTCCGCCCCCACCCCCCGGAAAAACAGCCAAAATCGTTTTTTTTATCACTGTTTCTTTGTTTGTGGCTCAATCGTTAAATCAAAGACAACGGTGTATAGGTTTCGACGAGTACTACATTTGTCCTATAGATGTCGCTGACATACAACATCATCTTATAATGATGGTCTCATTTAGAGCAATTTCTACCCCTAAAATTTAAAAATATTTTTTCCTAGGATTAAAGCCCTTTAAAAACCAAGAACATATTGCTTTGGAAGTATACAGTTTTATTCAAAAACAAAAAAGTTACTTATGAAAAGATGTATTTACAGCATCAACACTAATATTTTTTCCTGATGTTTGCATTATTATAGAAAATTATTGCATACTTCTAAGCGATATCGAAAAAAAATTAAATACAAGTTATTGCATACTTTTTAGCGCAAACATTGTTTTTAAACATGCGGCTGAAGATATTCAGCGTTACCAATATTCAAGCAACGAAATTATAAAGATACCTGGTCCACAATGAAAGTATTAATAATAAAATAAAGACTTAATTTTGCACTTGTATTCTTCCCATGCAATTTGCATCACTCAACATTTGTGCGAAATGTAAGTGGATCAGCGCTGGGAATAGAAAGTAGTGAACGGACCTTAAGTTGCGCCAATATTTGATGTAATTACATACATATCTTTGCACTTTTTGGGATTTTATTTGTAATACAAATTATATTTCGTCGGTAACTAGATTAAAAATGAATTATCTCGAGAAAACTTTTAATTTTTTTTTTCGATGTCGTTAAGGCTTATGCAACAATTTGAGCTACAAAGTATAGAATCATTTTTATAAAAATTTTGTATCAGCGCTATAAAGTATGCAATAATTTGTGATAATAATATAAACAACATAAAAAAATGTTTTTGTTGATGCTGTAAATACATCTTATCATTCGTAACTTTTTTGTTTTTGAATAAAACTGTATACTTCCAAAGCAAAATGTTCTTGGTTTTTAAAGGGCTTTAATCCTAGGTAAAAATATTTTAAAATTTTAGGGGTAGAAATTGCTCTAAATGAGACCATCATTACAAGTTGATGTCGTATGTCAGCGACATCTATAGGACA
Source organism: Muscina levida (assembly GCA_964034835.1). NCBI lineage: Eukaryota > Metazoa > Arthropoda > Insecta > Diptera > Muscidae > Muscina > Muscina levida. The sequence continues at coordinate 31,274,771 of OZ035880.1, read as the reverse complement.
AATGTAGTACTCGTCAAAACCTATACACCGATGCCTTTGATTTAACGATTCAGCCACAAACAAAAAAGCAGTGATAAAATAACGATTTTGGCTGTTTTTCCGGGGGCGGGGGAGGAAAAAAATTTTTTTTTTTGAAGTCGTCTCGAGGTGATCTTTAATATTTGCCCTCGACTTTCGAGAAAAAAAATTTTTGTATGGGGACCGACCCGGTCTAATGTACATACATGTTTTAGAAACCTACTTTAATATGGTATTCAATTAAGCTAATAAAAAGAACAATTTGCCCCAACCGATTAACTTTCAGCGTGAAGAAAATTAAAATGTGTAATTTTTTTTGTATTTTTTTTTTTTGAATAAAATAGCCTTTACTCAGTAATTTTTTTTTGTGATATAAAAAATTTTTATTTTTTTTTTTATATGCCGCACGTAGAAGTGTTATGTGCGCTTCAATCTTCTGCGCTTCTTCTCCAGTTCGTCACTACAATTTCTGTAAAGTTCTCAGTCACCAGGTCTTTCCCTCTTCTGCGGCGTCCATCAAGTTCATTGTCGAAGACTTTTCGAGCAGCGTCTTTCATGCTTACAACATAATCTAGCCGTTGTTCGTGATCACTTCAATGTCAGTATACAGCTTGTAAAGCACATGATTCATACAACGTCTATACTCTCCGTTTACGATGATGGGTCCATATATTCTACGGAGCATTTTCTTCTTGAATACAGCCCGAACCATATATCAAGGCAGATAGAACCAGTATGTGGAACAGCTGGATTGTCGTTAGTTGAGAGAGGGCCTAGGTAGACAAAATCATCTACCAGTTCGAAATTATAGTTGTCAACGTCCACGCAGCGTCCCAAATGAGTAGAATCTTTTGTTATGTCCCCGTTCACTGTTAGATCCATTTGAGCTGATTCCTTCTGTATGCCTGAGAAGGCTGCAGTCACATCCGCAGTTTTCGCCTGATGATGTCTACGTCATTAGCACACGCAAGTAGAATGTGTTTACTGCAGCTTTCCTTATTATCATCTCCATCACTATGTTGCGTCTTGTATAGAATGGCTCCTTAAGGTCCTTGTCAATCTTCACTAAGGACTTCGTGTCAGTCAGCGTCATACCGCAAAGTCGTATCAGCATCGCGGGTATACCAAACTCAGCCATAACCTCTAATAGTTTCTGTCGTCTCGATTGTCGATTGCAGCTTTGTATTCGATAGACATATGGTAAGTGTCGATCTGAATTTCTTGGTTCTGCTCTAGGATTTGTCATAGTGTTAATATCTGCACGGTCGTGGATTTACAAAATCTAAAGCCACACTCATAACGTCCTACCAGGTTCGATTGAATGGGCTTCTGTCTTTTACATAACACACTAGATAGGACTTAGTCTGCGATGGCTAAAAGGCTGATCCCGCGATAGGTGGTACACATAATTGAATTGCCTTTCCTAATCACAGGACATATAACACTTAGATTCCAATCAAAGGGCATGTATTCCTTAAGTCGTATCGTGTTTATGAGCTGTTGAATGCTGGTTTCCACCTCATCGCCGCCGGCTTTAAAAAGCTCTGCCGGCAGTCCATCGGCTCTCTCTGCTTTATTATTTTTAAACCGTGCAATTGTCGCGCTGATCTCGTTTTGGCTCGATGGTGGACAAACTACTCCATCGTCGATGATTGGCGTGTTACTTCACTTCCGATGCCTTCGAGCAGAGAACAAAAGTGTTCCCTCCATACTTGCAGCACACTTTGAGTTTCTGTGGTCAGATTTCCATCTCTGCCTTTAGAGGTGGGGATCTCTGTTCCAAAACCTTGGCTTTTTATCTTTTAGTAGAACTATCGATCATCACCTCTACCATGTCTCTCTCAGTTATTCGATAGGCGCTTTTTCCGCCCGAATTGGTGTTTCGTCTCCCTCATCTTCTCATTATATGGCTCCGTCACAGCACGCGTTTCCTTTGGATGCAGTTTTGCCCTGAATGCAGCATCTTTTTCCTCAGACATTGTGCGACATCCCTCATCGTTCCAGCGCTTGTCTGGGCGAGGTATTTCATAACCCAGCTAGGTCGTTGCGGCAATGGTCACAGAATTCGCAATATGCTGACACTTGATGTCGGAAACATCAGAATTAGGGGGTTTGTTTGAAGTAATTGAGAGAGTTGGTTGGTGTAGGCACTTGCTATCTCGGTGATATGCAGCTCTTTGATGTCTAGCTTCCTTTAAATTTGGTTCTGATCGTTTTAAGCTCTACACAATGACGTGCGTACCCTGGCTGAAACTAAGTGGTAATACTAGTTAATATTTGCACTTTGGTACTTGCTATCTCGGTGATATGCAGCTCTTTGATGTCTAGCTTCCTTTACATTTGTTTCTGATCGTTTTAAGCTCTACACAATGACGTGCGTACCCTGGCTGAAACTAAGTGATAATACTAGTTAATATTTGCACCGCGCATCACACGCACGTCCATAACGCTTGAGACATGTCTTCCATCGATTACCACGTGATCAATCTGGTTGCTCGTCTTTTGATCGAGCAATCTGGATAGCTTTGTGGATATATTTATGCAGGAATCTGATTCCACTCACTACTATGTGTCTTGCCGACGCAAAGCTAATCAGTCTGAATCCGTTATGGGAGGTGTTGTTGTGTAGACTGAATTTTCCGACTGTTGAACCAACAGCATTTTCCTCTCCTCTTTTAGCATTAAAATCTTCCAGAGCAGTTTTAATGTCATGGCTAGGACAGCCGTCATATATTTCTGCAGGCTCCCGTAGAATTCATCAGAGAATAGTCCTCGTCTTTGTCTGCCGTCAGGGCGTGTACACAAATCAGCATGATGTAAAAATATTTCGGCTTGATGCGGTTCTGTTCAGTCACTTACTGGATTAAACCCCGTTACCAGATTTCGAATTCTCTTGCCGACTATAAATCTACTTCCAAATTCGTGTCTTCGCGCATAGCAGTTGTAAAAGATGTCACAGTTCTTTCATCGTGTGCATCCATGTGGAGTCTATCGCATTTTCTGTATGGCGCTGATATCAGCCTTGTATTTTTCGAGGACACCCTCCAGTTTGATAGAGGCACTATCTCTGTATAGAATTCGGACATTTCAGGTGCATATCCTTGAATCATGATCCTTATAACATTTGCGTTGGTCATCAAAAGTTGGGGTGGGTTTTCTCTTTTCTACCTGTTTTCGTAATAGTTGTTATATTAAAAGAGAGTTGTTTATGAGGACGCCGAACCCGATTCCTATCATTTGTCGCACTGTGTAACATTTCCAAAGACATTTCGGAAATTCTTTAAAATTACATATTTGGAAGTACCTTTAACATAATGTCCTAATAATCTTGGATTCTTTAAAAATGACATTTCTTATTTTATTATCTTCGCAGGCAGTGACAAAGTAAACAGTTACTTTATTGTGATTTCAAAATGTCTTTAATATATTTCTCCTTAAAATCTGCCTCCCGTCCATCGTCTACCATATATAAGAAACTCTCCCCTATCCCATCTACAAATGTAATAAATTTTGTTGTTTTAGTATTTCTGTGTGAAGAGGCTTTTAGTAACATAATGTATATATTACACTATACACATTGAACACTTTCAGCATTGAGTGTCACATCCATATGGTACCATTTTCATAACACTTCATCGAAATCACAGCCGTAAGTGAAGTCATTAGACACGTTGCTAATTTAGCTGTTACGAACGTTTGCCTTCCCGTCCCTCCTTCCACTCTTTTGCTCACTCTCTCTCTCTCTCTCTCTTTCCATTGTTTGAAAATACAGTGAAACTTCGATATAACGAATCTGGAGGGGACCGAAAAATACTTCGTTATAGCTATTGATTCGTTATACATATGCATTGTGAAACCTTGGTATAACGAAATTTAAAGAAATACGAAAGAAATTCGTTATAACTATAGTTTTTTTTGTCAGAATTCTATTTTACACGAAATACTAGTATAATAATAAAAATTAACTATTTGAGAGGTAAATAAAAAATTAAGTTTTTATTATTTTTTTATTTTATTACATTTTAGTAAAATATTGTGTAATTTTTGTTTGTTTTTTCTCGTATAGAAATTGATTTACGCTTTAATACACTTATTTTGACAAAGAACCAAAACAGAACTGACTATGTAATTTGTGGCGCTTTACATATTAACCTGCAAAGACATTTACCTTTCGTTGGTTTTAAAAGGGAATTCCCCGTTTTGCTTAAAATTTAATTTTGCTTTATGCTTTATTCTGACTTCGTTGTATGGAGACTATAGTTCAAGACTTCGTTATGTAGAGGCTTTTGATAATGACTTACACACTTAAAATGTTATATGTATGTAGTACTCAATTATAATTTCGTTGTATAGAGGCTTTTGAAAAAATACTTCGCTATATAGAGGCTTTATAGATCAGAATTTTTTCGTTATAGCTATAGAGCATTTTTGTATGAAAAACTTTGCAATAAAAAGGTTTTTTCAAGGGTCTCAGCTAAAAATTCGTTATATTGAGTTTTTCGTTATAACGAAGTTCGTAATATCGAAGTTTCACTGTACCTATCCAAAGTCAAAGCGATTTAAGAAAAACCAATCACACACATTAATTTCTAAAAATGTTTCCCTCATGAATACTTAACACACACGTGTCAGTTCATGTCCTGAAGGAAGCTGAAGCAAGCACAGAAATATTGGAAATGGTTTTGGCCAATTTTTACAAGTCCTGAATCTTGACTACTACTACTAGTCTTGGCGTTCTTTGAATGTACACGTGTGACAGCGTAGAGAACATCGTTGCTGTACCCATTATTGTCTGTGTACTACAAATCGATAAAATTAGGTTGTGTTGTACGGTATACAGCAGCCCTATTGGCTATAACTTTTATACGTTAAAGTCCTTTTTAACGTTCGCATCACGTATTGATGTAGAGGGGTTTTTGGGCGTTTTATAGTTTCAGCAATTGATTGAAACATTGTACAAATATAGAAAACGAAAAACACAGAGACATTCACCGCAAAAATAACACCGCCATCGTTATACTCATTAAAGATTTGTGGGTGGGGGAGAGGAGGTAAGTGTAAGATAAATGGGGTGTCTCGTGTCTATAAATAAACTGATTATAAATGAATTCTACATAGTTTGAAATTCTTTGGTACAAGTAAAACGGTCATGCCTCAGGCAGCCCACACGACAACGACTAAGTATCCTACGAGAGGGATTATTAATACAAGCCCACGAGGACACTGGACAGGATATTTGTTTTAGGGTAAATGGACAGTGAGGTGTGTTCAAATTTAAAGAGTTGTCTGTTTATGGTAACACTGGTTATTGTTTCTTAAAATATAATGGATATATTTGGAACTTTTCGTTAGTGACATGAAGTTCGTTGTAGGAATGTTGTAACTAAGCAGAGGCCGAAATGATCAAAGATTTCAATTCGCTTCGATCTTGTGCGCACCGTCTCCAGTCAGTCCTACCAAGCAACGTCAGTGATTCCTCCACCTGGTCCTTCCAACGTAGTCGCGGTCTCCCTCTTTTGCGCCGTCCTTCGAGGTCTTGATAGAATACCTTTCGTGCTGGAGTTTCCTCATCCATTCTCACGACATGGCCTAGCCAGCGTAATCGTTGCACTTTGATTCGCTTGACGACATCAATGTCGTGGTATAACTCGTACAGCTCATGGTTCATCCGAATCCTAAACTCGCCGTTTGCGCCAATGGGTCCATATATTTTGCGGAGTATTTTTCTCTCAAACACCGCCAGATGAGCTGCATCTGCCTGTGTAAGCACCCAAGATTCGGAGGCGTACAACGGGACCGGTAAAATTAGTACCTGGTACAGCTGGACTTTGGTAGTTCTAGATAGGGTGGTGTTTATAAAGTGCTCGCGTAGTCCAAAGAAACACCTGTTAGCAAGCACTATTCTCCGTTTTATTTCGAGGCTGACACTGTTGTTTTTGTTCATGGCGGATCCAAGGTAGATAAATTCATCCACTATCTCAAAGCAATAGTTTTCAACGTTCACGCTGCGTCCCCAACGGGGTGGACACTTTGTTCGATGATACCATTAACTTCGTCTTGTCCTCATTCACTGCCAAACCCATTTTCGCTGACTCCCTTTCAACTGATGTAAAAACAGCGGCATATGCGAGCAGCATGTGGCTCTTATTAAATATGGTGTCAGACATGTTAACCGCTGCTTTTCTTAACACCTTCTCCATCACTATGTTGAACTGCATACATGAAAAACCGTCACCCTGTCTAAGACCTCTCGTCGTATCGAATGGTGCAGATAGATCCTTGCCAATCCGAACAGAGGATTTGGTATTCGTAAGGGTACACCGACAGAGACGAATTATCTTCGCAGGAATACCGAACTCAGACATGGCTTCGTATAGTCGATGCCTGATGAGACTATCGAAGGCAGCTTTGTAATCGACAAAGAGGTGGTAAGTGCCGATTTGCTTCTCATGGGTTTTCTCAAGAATCTGCCGTAGTGTAAATATCTGAACCGTCGTGGATTTGCCTGGTCTAAAGCCGCACTGATAAGGTCCAATCAGGTTTTCCACAATTGGCTTTAGACGTTCACACAGTATGCTAGACAGGACCTTATACGCAATCGGTAAGAGGTTAATTCCATGATAGTTTTTACACTCACTACGGTCACCTTTTTTATAGATTGGACATAGCACACTGAGATTCTAATCCTCTGGCATGCTCTCCTGAAGCCAAATGTTCTCTATGAGCTGTTGCATGCTTAAAGCAAACTCATCTCCACCCGCCTTAAACAATTCAGCTGGAAGACCATCAGCCCCAGCGGCCTTGTTGTTCTTTAGGCGGGATATGGCAGTTGTTATCTCAGCTTGGCTCGGAGGTGGACACTCGATGTTATCATCTCGGATTGGTGCACAGTCTTCTTCCGTCAAGTTTTCACACATCAATAGGCTGCAGAAGTGATCTTTCTATATTCTCAGTACGCTCTCGGAGTCAGTAACGAGATGTCCATCCTTGTCTTTACAGGAGCGAAGACCTGTTCCATGTTCCTTTCCTTTTATCTTCTGATAGAATGTTCGGGCTTTACCTCTGTTCCTGTAATCTTCAATACACATTATTCCGCTCCTTAAGCTCTCGTTTTTTTCGCCTGAAGAGTCGAGTCGCTTCCCGCCTCTTCTCCCTATACTTTTCATGAACAGCTCGCGTTGCCATTGGCTGCAGTTTGGCCCTGAATGCAGCATCTTGTTCCCGGGTGGCATCGCGGCATTCGTCATGGTACCAGGCATTATCGTTAAAGGGCTTCACATACCCCAGTACGGACCGCATTGTCCTTTCCATCGAGTGGGCAATATGTTGCCGTTGCGCGCTAGTATTTTCGGGAGTTGGAGCATCAAGAAGTAGTTGAGTGAGTTGGTCAGAATAGGCGTTGGCTATCTCCGCGGTCTGCAGTTTAGCGATGTCCAGCTTTCTCTGTGCCTGGTTACGCAGGGTTTTCGCTCTGCTTAGCCTAGTACGCACCTTCACTGCAGTGAGGTGGTGATCCGAGTTGATGTTCGCACCTCTGATCACTCGTACGTCTAAGACACTTGACGCGTGCCTTCCATCGATTACCACGTTATCAATTTGGTTTCTCGTTACTTGATCGGGAGATTTCCACGTTGCTTTGTGAATGTTTTTGTGGTCAAACCGTGTGCTGCTAATTACCATGTTCCTTGCTGCAGAGAAATCAATCAGTCTGATTCCGTTCGGCGATGTGTCAGTATGCAGACTAAATTTTCCGACTGTTGGGCTAAAGACATTCTCCCGGCCTTTTTTGGCATTAAAATCTCCCAGCACGATTTTAAAATCATGGCCCGGGCTACGGTCATATGTTTCTTCAAGTTGGGCGTAGAATTCGTCTTTGACCTCGTCACTTTTCTCCTCCATCGGAGCATGAGCACATATCAGCGTGATGTAGAAAAATTTTGCCTTTAGTCTTATGGTGGCGATTCGTTCACTGACAGGAGTAAACCTAGAGACCAGGTGTCGTAGTCTCTTGCCGACCACAAATCCACAACCAAACTCATGCTTTTCCGCGTGGCAGCTGTAGTACACGTCACACATCCTCATCCGCGAGCATCCATATCCAGTCCACCTAATTTCCTGTAAAGCAGTAATGTCAGCCTTATACTCTTCGAGGACATCCGCCATTTGAATAGAGGCACCTGGTCGGTAAAGAGTTCTAACATTCCAAGTGCATATTCTCAAATCATGGTCCTTAAAACGTTTGCGGTGGTCGTCAACATTTTGGGGGTTTCTTTTTCTCTTATTTCTCATTTTATTCACTGCCATTATACTGGTGGCGGGTGGCAAGCCCAGCCCACCAGGTTCTGCATTTTATTCCTACTGCCAGGAAACATTTCAGCCGCTCATTCTGAGGCAGACGCTGACCAGGAAGCCGCCCAATATGGAACAGACGCTATGGATTTTCGCAATTTAGTTTTCGGAGTATGTGGGTTGCTAACTGCACGTCCAATCCCACGATGCAACCATGCTTCAGCGATTCAAGCCTACTTTCCGGAGACGTCTCTTTGACCATTCAGGATACATGGTTGTAATGCCTTCTAACTTTAGCTAACTTCTAAGCGGTTGCTTTGATATAGCATATACCTTCCCTAGAGTTTTGTTGCATTTCTTAAAGAAATCTTTTATTTTACCCTTAAAGTTGTATCCTTAATCAACTTTATAGATCTAGTATAGCACTATGCTAAAAAGCTATATGTATAACTAAAATATGAAACCCTTAGTTGCATGAATGCAGGGAATAGAAGATCATATTTCGTATCCATTGTATTTGTAAAATCTTTAGCAGCACTCGACTGCGAAATAGTACATCTTTTATTTATATATGAATATCTTATACAAGTTAGACATTCTAACAATAAGCATTAGCACGTGAAATAAAAATTGTTATATTACCCTCTTAACACATTAGAAATCACCCATCCAACTAATCAGTTTCGATTTTCTTTCCATTGAATCATGCAGGTTGCCATTTATTGAATAAACATAAACGTGTTTGCCAACAACCCCAACAACTTAATCGGTAGCAGTGAAAACTGACAGATGACATAAACAATTGAATACAACGACGTGCAAATACCACCCTTGCAAAAACATTCTCTGAAGAAATTCCATTGATAAATTTCTCCACAGTATTATGATGCATTACAATGACTACTCTGATAACAATGTCTGTAACAACTGGGGCAGGCAATAACATTTCTGTCAACTGCTTGCAAATTAGTTACAATTTGCATATCTTATTAAAAATTCGTTATAGTATGGGAGTAAATTTTATATGTCGAATTTAATATGAGTCAATCTTATCATACTAATTACATGTACTTATTTATATATTTGCAGGTATGCATCTTTGGAATACAATTCATTTGTCATAAGATAAGTATGTGAACGTATATCATTCAGTAGGGCTATGCAATTTATATGAGGGTTATATGATAACTAAATATGTACTTTGCTTCGAGTAAGAAAATACAACATGTTTAACATGGTTTTTAGCCTCCTCTGCATCAGTGAGAAGGATACAAAGTAAGAAGACAAATTTATTAAAAGAGATTAAACTTTTCAAACTAAAAAGTATCTGCAGATGTTTGAAATACCAAATAATATCTAAGAATTCTCTTTTAATGATGGAAAGAATATGCAGAGACGATTGTAAAGAGAAATATACGTAAATTTATTTTCCCTATAGAAAATTATCGTCGACAATAGAAGTTTAGAAAAGTGCCTGGGGGTATAGTTTTCATACAAAAAAGCGAAACTATGATACTAAGAACAATTTTAACACAGAAAAGTATCTGCGACTTTATATGTAAATTGTTTAAAACTAACTCTAACTTTTCCCTTCTTACACCGCAATTTTAATTAATATTGATATGCCTGGGGGATTTTTCTAATTTGAGTTTTCTGATCGTTATTTACTTGGAAATAATCAGAATTTCTCTTTGGTCGTACCCAAGTAACTCACAACGTTCGACATATAACGTATTCCCCGGGCAATGACACTGAAAGGATTTTCAGTAATGTAAGGCCAAGGTCGGCTTAACATTGCCCATGGACGAGAGAGTCACACATGCATTCGCTCACACATTGAACGAAAACAATTTTAATCAGCCTCGCTTGATGAGGTTATATCGACTCATGTTGTTAGCACGACAGTAAAATAAATTAATTTTGTCGGTAAAAATAAATTATAATATGTTAAAAAACGTTGCGATACTCAGTGCAGTATTATTTTTATAATAATTTCCAGTATTTTTGCATTAAAATTATGTTTACTGTTTAACAATTTCCAACACTAAGAGAGAGAAGAGAGCAACTGACCACCACAAACTCATATTGTGGATGTATGCGTCTGTCGATCACCGATGTCGAGCAACCTAAATGGTTTGCTGCCACCGATGCGTCTTAGGCAGTAGGTAAAAGAAATTACTGAAGCTCAACACAACGCACAGTGGGTCAAACAGCTGTGCTAGAGGGATCTAATTAATAACTGTGGTAAATGAAGAGATATTTTAATGAAAATTTAAACATAAGTATTTTAAATCATATACCACTTATTCCCATACAATAGCTCCCATACAACTGATGTTATAAGCGGATCTGATGGAATAAGCAACCTACTCACGACACCTTTTATTGTGTTACTTCTATTTTTTCTACGGGAATGGTTTTGAAATAAATCCCGAAATGTATTATTCCTCGCTTCAAAGACTTCTTCAGACATCATGCCAATAGATTGATAGTATATACTATAGAATATTAGTGATTCGGAAACTCCTGTAATGCGGGCTATCAAATCTGGTTGGCTAAAAAAACGTCTGGTTATTTTGTATGAGAGGTACTAGAAGAGGTCGGCCGATATAGTGTATATTCATTTCTAAGTCAAAATATGACCGAATTTAGAGTACCTACCAAAAAAATTTACTTAACAATATGAGGGTGAATTCGGCCATTTGTATGGGAGGTATCAGAAGGGGTATGGCTATTGCTTTGGTTTTCTCAGTATTTGTTTCCTATTGAAAGATAATTGAACATACCAAATTTCAATATCCTCCAATTGCCCGTTTAGAAGTTATTGAACAAATGTTATTTTTTCAAAAATTGGTCATATTGTATGGGAGGTAGAAGAGCAGGTGGGGCTATTCTCCATTTATCTGCAACAGTTGGTCGTAGTTGGTTATCATTTTGGGTATTTTTACACCACAAGGACTCACACTTTAGCTTGAATACGATTGAATGACGTTATTTATAGTCCAAAGATGTCTGCATACGCTCTGAAACCATGTATGCTACAAGAGCTTAATTCTACCACATTTTTTTGGTACATATGAGAAGATGGATCACAAATATATATTTTTTATTTACTACATACCTTCTTTGAATGAGAAAAAAAAGATATTAACTCAATAAAGTATAATTTGTTTGTAATTTGGATCAATCAAGAGAAGTTTAAAAATGGTGCCAAACCTTTGCGGGCCACGTGTTGAAAATTTATTCACTTTAAAGGCTCGCAACAGATCAGGAATTCACCTTAATGCTCTTGCAAAACTTTTATAAGCTTTTAAAAAATTTTTATAAAAACACGACGAAAAGATAAACAATAACACTCCCAAATGTTGGCGACATCCCCAAACGTTATACGGACCATAATGTCCGAGATGGTGCCTCTATCGAATTGGCGGATGTCTTCGACTAATACAAGGCTGACATTAACGACATACAGGAAATGCGATGGACTGCACAGGTGTGTTCACGATGAATTTGGATGAGGATTCATAATCGGCATATTAATTCGTCATCTGGTGTCGCGGTGAATACCCACTATCCGCATCAAGGTAATATATTTTTACATTACGCTGATTTGTGTGCAAGCCCCGATGGAAGACACAGACGAGGACATTGAACATGCATTCTATGAGTGACTGGAGGAAACATATGACCGCTGCCCTGCACATGACATTAAAATTGTTCTGGGAGAACAAATTTGGTTCAGCAGTCGGAAAATTCAGTCTACACAACACCTCCGATAACGGATTCAGTTAGCTCCGCCTCGGCAAGAAACATCAACAAACATTCCTGTATAAAAACATCAACAAGGCAACCTGGATATTGCTTGGTCCGAGAAGAAACCAGATTGATCACGTGCGTGCGATGAGCGGTGCAAATACTGACTCGAAAGTACTGAAAGTCCGCACGCGATTAAGTAGTGCTAAAAATGCTCATAACCAAACGCAAAGGAGGCTATACATCACAAAGCTGCATACTATCGAGATAGCCAATGCCTTTTCCAGCCAACCCTCTCCATTGTTTCCTCCCGATGTTTTCGATACACAACGACAGCATATTGCGAATGCTATGGTAGTGAGTAGAAATGACCGTACTAGGTTATGACAAACTATGCTCAGACAAGCACTGGTACGATGAGGATTGTCGCGAAATGTCTGAGGAAACGCATCTTTAGGCGGAAACTGTGTCAATGGAAAGGAAGACAGAGGTAGAATATACAGGAATAGAAGTGGAGCGGCAAATTTGTACCAAAAGGTAAAATCAAAGGTTTTGGCGTAGGGATCCTCGTCATTTGTAAAGACAGAGATAAAAATTCGGTCACGAAAACGCAGAGTGTGTTGTTAATATGGAGGTAACAGATTCGTATTCTGTTTGTTTCCGAAGGCAACATACGTGACGAAATCACGTCAGTCATCGACGACGGAGTAGATTGTCCATGACTCAGCCAAAATGATATCAGCACGGCAATTGCACAGCTTAAAAACAATAAATACAATACACTGCCGGCAGACCTTTTTTGTAGCCGGCGGCGATTTAGTAAAGTAATGCATGTCCGATCATTGGAATCTAAGTGTTCTACATCCTGTGCTTAAGAAAGTCGATCCAACTATCGCGGCAATGGCGTTTTACCAATCTCAGTCAGTGTTTCGTCGAGTGTATTATGTGAAAGACTAAAAACCATTTTAGCGAAACTGATTAAACTATTTCAGTGTGGCTTTAGAACTGATAAATCCACGTCACACTTCAAAAAATCCAGGAGAAGACCCAAGAACTGCAGAGTGACACCTACCATCTGTTTATCGATTACAAAGCAGCATTCGACAGTCCGATACGACAGTATCTATTAGATGCTATAGCAGAGTTTGAAAGCCCCACGATGCAGATGACACTGACTGACGTAAAGTCTTCAGTGAAAATAGGCAAAAATCTGGCAAAGCCATGTAACCTTTTTAACACCACAATGGAGGTGAGCATGTGGAAGACTGTATTAAACACGATTTCGCGTATGCCGAAGACATAAATATTGTTGGCCTTAGACTGCTTGATGTTACTGCAGTCTTTTCAAGCATTGAGAAGCTGTCTGCACATGTGGTTACTAACTTCAAATCGATATATCTCGATTCCTAGACGTGACCCAGCGAAACGCCGGGACACGTATAACTTCTTGTTTACCGATATAACTTTCCCCGGTAGTTTGAACTCTTTCCGATCACTGACCCCTACCATTTGTCTCACAGTGTTATTTATGAGGCCAAAAAAAGTATATTCGGTCCACGTCCAAAATGTACCTTGGCTTCATTTATGATTAAGATTCACTGGATCTTAATCCTAAGAAAAAAAATTTTTGGTATTCAACTTAAAACAAGCCATGGTACATTTTGGGAGTGGACCAAATATACTTTTTTTTGGCCCATAAATAATGAGTCGCTCTAATGAGTTCTGTCTGACCGACTGATACGTTTCAAAACATATTTCTGAAACTTTGCATGGGTTAATATTTTCCTAAAACTGCTTACGGGATTGCACATGGGATACATGGTCACACCCATTCTGGTATCTCCCATACAAATGTATCTTTCAGCCCATTTTAAAAATAGAGTAATAATATCAACACTTACAACACCATCGTACCCAAATACTGTATTTAGTAAATCTATAACAGGAAAAAAGTTTAGGAAAACAAATTGGAATTCTAGCCACGCCCCTTTTCTCACCTTCCATTTAAATGTAGCATTCCTTCCAATGGAATAATACCAATGTACCCTACGCAATCTGTATTTCTGTATTTTATTTTTTATTGCGCTGCCTGTGAGTAAAACATACCCATGGATATGTTTCCCATAGCATAATTTTCTTCAGAAAGAGTATATTTGAAAATAGGAAAAAATTAACAGTTATTTCTTTGTTACTATGTATAAAAACAAACTAGAGCACAGCTTATAACTCTTTGAATTATCAAACTCTTATTAATATACTCTAGAAGCTAATCTTGAAATGTAGCAAAAAAGTTATTTAAATTCATTATTTCTATCTTGAAATCTAAGTAATTTGCTTTTAATTGCAAAACGTGCCTACAACTATATTATTATTGTACTAACTAATCTAAAGTCTAATCAACTTAATTTTATACAACCAACATACTTTTTAGCCACAAAACCCCCATAAAAATTCAGCACTCGAAGGCATTTCCGGTTTAGTTTAAAAGTTGCAAAGTGAAGCCACACAACAACAAAAAAGGCAGACATGAAACCCTAAAAGAATAAAATAAAATAGTTTTTACAACAAAAATTTAAGTCAACCACCAACTACAAATATTAGTAAGAGCAGCAAAAAGAATTTACCAAAAATTTGATATTCCTATTTTTTTTATTACTAAAATTTGTTTCATTTTCCATTTAATGTTGAAATTCTCTAACAAATTTATGATTTGTTTGACATGACGTGTCATAGCAATAGTTATCGGCCAGTTAGCACTTCACTAAACCTCTGACCTACGTGTTTCACTATTTTATGGGGTTTTTTTACATATCTTTGCATCCTTTTTCGCTCAGTTTTTTATGCTGGTGTTTGTTGGTTTGGTGCTCACTCAACACATTCATTCGTCTACGATTGAGAATAATTTATAAAAAGAATTTAACCGTAAAACTCTACTGTCATTTATCACTCACGAACAGACAACATTCAGAGTTCAGTTTTTTTTATTTTGTTGAATTGTTTTTCCTTTTGTCGGTTGGTCGCTTGGCCGGCTGATACTCGTGGTATGGCTGACTGACTGAATAGCGCAAGGTATGCTAAAAACGGAAATCGTAAATTACCATTGAAATATCAGCTAACAAAAAAAAGAGATGTATATGTTATAAAAATGTATTATATGGTATATTACACAACAAATAATACAATTGGCAGAAGAGACAATTTTTTACACAAGAATAAACCCTTCAATGTATTTAAACATGTTCAGGAAGATGAAATGTATTTGTGTAGATAACACTGTGGAACATTTTAGAGGTTCTATGCCAGTATAGTAAAACCCCCCGGGGGTTTGGGGTTCTCAGGCTGAACCTCTTCTTTATTTTAAACTTATCTTGTTGTTTGTTCGGTTTGTTTTTCAGCTATAACTGAAAAACATGATTGATGACTTTTCATTTCATACTTCAGCAGAATTGTAGGGAGCTCCAAACCCTTTGGGGGTTTTACTATACTAACCTAGTAACTTTACCCTGATATGGGAATTCTCACACCCCAGATTAAACCACAAATTCAAAATATTGTAACGATGTGCGTATGATTAATATAAAATTCGCATAAAATTAATATTACTCATACGTTGTGCATGCATTCTAATTTGTATATTGTACTCGCTACATATGTATTTCCAGTACAGTACTTAGGTCAGAATCGTCATTCAGTACCGTCAGTAAGGCCGGTTTCCTAATTATTACAGATGAGACAGTCTATACATGGCCAAAAATTTAGAGTTATTGGGGAACATTTATAAAATATTGTCATATAAAAAAGGGTAGCTTTTTTGTAGCTAAATATTCATATTAAGTGTAATGTTGAGTAGATTTTACTAGGCTCAACTACTGCGAAGTTGCTGTAGACTGGATTGATTGAGACAGGGATTGAATCCTGGTCTCCCGCATTATAGTCCCTTGTTCTAAACCTCATGCCACCGTCGGCTTCATACATTGCACATTGAAACCAATATTCTTAATC
Organism: Muscina levida; assembly: GCA_964034835.1. Classification (NCBI taxonomy): domain Eukaryota; kingdom Metazoa; phylum Arthropoda; class Insecta; order Diptera; family Muscidae; genus Muscina; species Muscina levida. The sequence goes on along the minus strand of OZ035880.1, from coordinate 31,258,709 downwards.
AGCTTAAAATTTGTTACCTATGACACTTATCCACATACAGACAAATTTTCCCTTACCCCATCATCTTGATAATACTAATTCCAAAAACAAACAAACTATTGCCAAATACAATAGCCAGATAAAATAAAAACTCAATAACATGATATTTTCTGTTATAGAAGATAACAGCAACACCACCTTGTAGATTCATGCAATTCGATTTAATCAAGCGCTCACACCTCCTTTCTATTCACCAACCAACACCCATAGCCAATGAGGATTATAAACGAACAATGCCAACTAAATAAATATTTAGTTTGGGGTCATCATCACACCGTCCCAGTACCTATTTTCAGCAACCCAATTTACTCTCAAGATTCCAATCAAATATAAAACAACAACAAAAAATATAACATTTTGTGTGGTTAACAACAAGTTATTTAAGGCTACAACGATATCCTGTGAGATTATATGTACGAGTGTGTTTGTGTGTGGTTATAATAATTGGTTTAGATATTAGGATTTCTCTTGTATATTTCGAAATTTATTGAGATATTTTGAGAAAATCTTTGTAGACACTGTAAATGTGGTTGACAATTTTCTTTATAGATATTGGCAATACAATGTAAACAATGTCCTTTGCAGCTGGAATTGTTTTTACGTCTGACATTTAAAAATGTGGTTAGGTTTTATGGAATACACAGACCACAAAGGACACTAAGAGTTGCGGTCAATAATTTATAGAAAACATGGATTGTTTGCCAAACATTTGTTGTAGTTTTCGTTGTTGCACCTACAGCGGATGAGGCGCTGTAGAGCTATCGGTAGAAGTTAAAATCTGCAAACAATTAAGATATGGTTAATTACAGTTAAATTAAACTAAAGTTAAATTATACAACTATACAATTTAATAGTTAATTATGCCACAGGAGGCTCACGAAAACTACCTGCCAGGATACACGGCGATAGGTTCAAGATCTCACTTAAGAAGCCCAAAAATCCTCCGAGTCTAAAAGGAGTCGGGACCAGCATATAATAACAAAACAATTGGATCGCAACAGCTTCACCTCTAGCAAATTATTAAAAAACACCCGTGGAGAGGTCATAACATCAAAAACAAGCAAAATGGACAGTTGGGTAGACCTTTACACAGTACAACACATGATTTTGGGACTCAATTCTGAAAACTGCACGTAAAAATAGCCCCAAAAAGGAAAAGTTTGTCAAGTTACATGCCATAATAATTGAATATCGATTTGAAGTAAGTAAGTATCATAAGTAATATTTCGTATGATTATTATAAGTAATATTCCACGTAAATCATACGCCAAGGACTACAACAATTTTATTGTAACTGCTACAAAATAAACCCAGTTCAAAATCATTTGATGAATGGAAAAGTGAAACTGTTGCTTATGTAGGCAAACGTTATATGAACAGATTAAAGGAATTGTAATTCTATTACGGCATGTAACTTGACAAAACGAATGATGCAGAACTTCTCCTTTTTAGGGCTACTTTCACGTGCAGTTCTCAGAATAAAGTCCCAAATGAATGAGCTGGAAAATGTTGTACTGTGTTATGGAAAAATGTGTAACTAAAGGCGGACACAGTTACAAGCGCACAACTGATAAGACCTATCATAGACAAATTCTGGGACACCTATCAAATAGATGACGACTTAAAAGAGGGTATGATATTCAAAATCCCAAAAAAAGGCGAAATCACAGAATGCAAGAACTGGGGTGGCATAACGCTTTTTAGCATGGTAAACAAGGTTATAGCTTATATAACAAATACAAGATTATTGAACGCATTGCCGAAGATATTCGTAACGAGCAAGTCGGCTACCGACCTTGCAAATCAGGCATCGATCACTTAAATGCCGCTATATTTAATATTTATTGGATACTATAGTCCATACTGCAGTTTCCAACGCACTATGTTGTAAGAGAATATCAGAATAACTCATAGAACTTACAAAGTCTTTCTACGAACAGTGCCGAATTCTACAAGAGAACACAATCAGCTGCCCAATAAATGTTAAAGTAGCTACGCGGCAGAGATGTCCACCATCACCCCTGCTATTTAACGTAGTCCTCAACAACATTATGGCAAAAGTCACATGCACCCCAAGAGACATTACATGGCTGTTAAACGGCCGTCTAACAGGACAAGCTTACTTCCAACTCAAACATTTTTGGAAATTCCCCTACACTCTGAACATTTTCTGGCTAAACACCATCACAAACGATGTTTTGAATGCGTAACAAGCGTGTGTGGCGTTGCTTTAATAACACCCAAGCAGAGACAGACTGACTGTATTAAATCAAACAATGCTTTGAATACGTGTGAATTTTCGATCGTGTCTGTGTGAAAAAAAAACAATTACTGCCAGCTTATGGGATGCCAGCCTAGGTTAAGGGATGCCTACCACTGACATATAGTCAGTCTGTTATAATAAATAATTCGAACGTGAACCAAAAATCAGCAACAAAATCTCAAGTTGCAGAAGCGAAGCTGAATTGCCGATAAAACCGAAACACCGACACATTTGAAAAATTCCTTAATTGCCGGAAATCCCTAATAAAAATACGATCGCGAGTTATTGATACAAAACTTATTTGCCAATACACCTGAATCATCTATTTATTACCAAGTTGCTATTACGAATCATTTTTGTGGTGCAGAATTGTAATCTGAGTCACTTATACGTTTCCAACTTTCTGATATAAACCTAAATTATCGGTAATCTCAAATCATCAGTATCATTAATACGAACGTGAGTTATTGGTGCAAACCTTACTTACCTGAATCATCTATTCATTACCAAGTTGCTAATACAAATACGGAATCTTCAATAATTTGCCAATTTGCTGATGCTGATACGATCCTGAAATAATTGATGTCTATAGTTCGGAGAAATAGTATATTGGAACCTTTTATCTCAAATCGGCCTGAGCATAAAAGTTCCAGATCATCTTCAATAGGCCCGACTACCGACACCTTCATCACGGATCACATCAACACTTACTGAGCTTGTGGCAAATCCGATCACCTAACAACTCCTTAACGACGGTTTAGTCGCCTCCTACTGCGCCGTCTATCAAATTTATTGCCGAAACTGTTTTGAGCTAGAGCATTTTTATTTATTCGCATAGTTTTTCTCCATGATCATCTCCATTAGGAAGTTAAAGTGACCGCCTTCTCTAAAGCCTTATTTTCTATAAATTGGCTGTATACGTTTTTGTCAATCTTCTCTGAAGACATCGTGTCGGCCAGTGTCAATCCGCAATGTCATATCCGACTCGCTGGTATATCAAACTCAGCCATGATAACTAATAGTATTGTACTGTCGTATCAGACAGTCACAGACTTCTTTATAGTTTATCTGCATTTCTAGGGTCTTCAGCAGGATTTGTCGTATTCTAAAAAAAACCGGGCCAATCGTGGATATACAACGCCTAAATCCAGTAAGATTCGTTAAGATGGACTTTATATGATATGGCGAAAAAGCAATTAAAATGAAACATATTTCAAATAGATACATTTCATACTTCAGTTTTTTTCTTCTCTCAATTTAATTACTGCGATTACCAAGAACTCGTTGATGTACTCATGTTCTATTTTTTCATTCATGTTTATATTTCATTCATATTGTTTCAAATTGGAGTTTCAACTAACCAAACAACAGTCATAACAACTATCAATTGTTTTCACAGGTCACTCAGTATGGCATTACATTGTTTTTATGTTCATATGTGTGTCTGGGTATCTCGCATAGACATTAATATATATAGAGCTACCACTTTTGGTGTATTTGAACACAGTGTATTTTGTTAAACAACTGCAATGTGGTCAGATTGTTGTACATAATTTATAGCTTGTTTACACAGTTATCCCAATGGGGTTAATAGGTAAAAAGCTATATAAGAGCACTCAAAACAAATCACTATTGAGATTTTGTAAATGGAGCTAACAAAAACACGTTTACGTATTATACATTTGTGAATTGTAAACAAATTAATATAACACTTGTAATAATGCAGTATGAAATTGAATAGTTTGTATAGATTTGTGTATGGACAATTAGAGTAAGCTCGATAGTTGATAAGCTATATAGGTACCTGACACAGAAAGAATAAGATAGAATAAGTAATAACAATTGCATGAATATAAAACTATGTCTGTGTGTGCCATAATAGCCTCCGTGTTATTTAACAGTTTATAAAGAAACTTTGCTTATCTGTTGTGCTCATCATTGAGCAGGTTTTGTGATATTGTTACAATTATTAAATGATAGGCTTGGCGCTATAGCAAGCGACCTAATAGCGACCTTTTTGTAAGGTCGCTTGCTATAGCGGCACCTATCATTTAAAAATTTTACCATATCACAAAACCTGCTCAGTGATGAGCACCACAAATAGGAAAAGTTTTTTCATAAACTGGTGAATGACACGGAGGCTATTACACCACCACACACAGACACACTTTTATATTCATGCTATTGTTATAACTTATTCTACCTTTTTGTGTAAGGTCGCTTGGTATAGCGCCACCTATCATTAAATAATTGTACCATACCACAAAATGTTCTCAATAATGAGCACAACAAACAGGCAGTGTTTCTACATAAACTGATGAAAGCCACGCAAACTATTATGGCATACACAGACACACTTTTATATTCATATTATTGTTTGTAAGGTCGCTTGCTATAGCGCCGCCTATCATTTAAAAATTGTACCATATCACAAAACCTGCTCAGTGATGAGCACCACAAATAGGCGAAGATTTTTCATAAACTGGTGAATGACACGGTGGCTATGATACAACACACATACACACTTTTATTTTCATGCTATTGTTATAATTTATTCTACCTTTTTTTGTAAGGTCGCTTTGTATAGCGCCACCTATCATTAAATAATTGTACCATACCACAAAACTTTCTCAATAATGAGTACAACAAATAGGCAATGTTTCTACATAAACTGATGAAAGCCACGCAAACTATTATGGCATACCCAGACACACTTTTATATTCATGTTATTGTTATTACTTTATCTCTTTTTGTGGATTCCTCTTCTCCTTGAATTAACTACATTTAGTCGTGACTAAAAAACAAATTATCATCTACTAATTATAAGCCTATAATTTTAATGCAAAATTCTTTAGTCATAATAATATTTCCCTTTCAATGCCTCTAATTTCCTGTTCCTTCCATTTCAATCGCATGATATCATCACAAGTAATCTTTACGCAAATATACTTGTACGCGTATAAATACATATAACAGCAATAGGGCAAAATCCAACCAACCATCATAAAGCATTACTGGTACCGCAAACATGTGTTTGTTCAATGCTATTATATCCTTTGTAATAATAAAATTCAACAAGGATAATATTCTAAGTATTACATCATCAGCTTTACCACCATCAACACCATCAGTAGTGCCATTATTGCCAGTGTTAGTCAAAGTCATCGCCAATCATCTTTATCAACATTGACGACGACAAAGACGGCGATGACGACATAAATGCCCCCAGCCTTTGCGTTGTACGCCAACCACATCAAATGGCAAAAAATAAAGTCATAACACAGGCGCTGGCAAAAACCATCATGAATTGTCGGAAACAATGGGGTGAAAAAGGACATGGTTCGTATATTGGTATTCATACAACACTCACACATGACCTATTGAGATTTTTATTATACTCTATGTTTCTGTGTCTGCTAAGACCAAAGCTATGAGCACAAGAGTTTGCTACCATAAATATTGTGATTAAATTGTAACGATGAAGGAAATTATTAAATTATACCATGTCATGTAGTAAAATTGTAGAATGATGGTATTGTGATATCTGAGACAAGTTGTTGTTACGACATGATTGTTAAAATGTTTAAAATGTTCTCTGGTTTTAAATAAATATATTGCGATAGAATGAAAAAAAAGAACCTAAAAAAATTCTAATAATATTTTGATGATGATATCAGTTTGCAATACAAGATAAAGGATATTATCAGATTCGTTCGATTACACAGGGTAACAGAAAATTTGGGGGGGTGAGAAATTCAAAGCCTTGATGAAGGTACTAGGTCAGTACCCCAAAAGCTTTGGCGTTCTCAGGACAATTTCAATTTTATCGAATGAGGCTAACTTATATGTGATAAGTTGAAAACTGGTCATTGCTGATGATATTGTATGACTACTCTGACCAAAGTGCTGTTCACATGTAGCGAGTTTGCATATTGTATGAGTAATATTAATGTTATGCGGATTTTATATTAATCATACGTACTTCGTTCCAAATTGGGACCGGCCGTGGCATAGTGGTTAGAACACGCGAATACCATGCGGGAGATCACAGGTTCAAATCATGGCTCCAGTCATCTTAAAAAAAATAAAATTTCTTTCATTGTCGGCTCCCCTCGAATGTTGTCGACAGCAACTTCGCAGTATTAGTGTCGAGTCAATCGGCTTGTCTAGTAAGAGCTTCTCAAACAGTGGCGTTTGCATTCGTCGATAAACAAGTAAATGCCGTTAGTTGGGAATCTAAAAATAGAAAGCGTGTTAATTCACAACAACGCGAGAAGCTATCCCATACCTCATTCATGGAGTGTAAAGGGAAATTAAGTTTTTTTTTTTTACTTCGTCCCAATACTGTAGATTTTTTGCTTATTTATTTTTAGATTTCATTCGATAAAATTAGTCCAACTTAATTTTTACATTGATATATTAATAATAATTATTTATATAAGCATTAGCTACAATTCTGCTGATATTATATGAGAAATCATCAATTGTGCTTGAGTTATAGGTGAAAAACTAAGCGAAAACAAAAATATTAGCATAAACGTAAAAGGCTCGATATTGTCGACAGTTTCTTCGCAGTATAAGTGTCAAGTTAATCGGCATGTCTAGTAAAAGGCTTCTTAAACAGTGACGTTCGCATTCGTCGATAAACAAGTAGGTGCCATTTGTTGTAAATCTAAAAATAATTCGCAACAACGCTAGAAGCTATCCCATTCCTTATTCAGGGGGGGTTAAGGGAAATTAAGATAAGTTATAAAAAAATTTTTGCCCTGAGAATGCCAAATCCTTTGAGGGTTTTACTATACTGATCTATTAACTGCACCCTGAAATCCTCTATATACATAAAAGTCATGGGTGACTGACTGATCACTCCCCAGCCCAAATGGCTAAAGTTAAAACTTTGAAATTTGGAATGTAGGTTCATTTTATAACGAAGGAGCGCAGTAAGAAGTGATTTTTAGGGGGTAAAAATGGTGCGGCACCGTTCCATACAGCTCGAAATTTGTAATGGCTCTATCTCATAACCCATTACAGGTACGATGCACAGTGGCACCGCCCTATACATTTCTTGGAAAAAAATAGAAGGAGCGGTCGTACAGCAATACAATTTTGCAGAAACACTTCTCTGGACTAAATTAAGAAATTTTGAAAAAATCTTGGAAAACCGCCTACTGCCACACCCACCTCCCATATAACTGCACTTGCCAAAATTTTTATTTTTGGACCTAGGGCCTCAAAATTCGGGACAATTCTTAATTGAGTTCTCCTTATGAAAAAAAATAAACATATTGGGGATGCCACGCCTACTTTAGATTTTACGCCGATTGAAAGTTGTAGATTTTAGGTGTTTATCTTCCCTGTCTAGAATCATATGAAAATTTCATAAAAGTTAAAAAATTTTATTTTTTATTCAAAAGTTAAACAAGTTAAACATTAGTTGTCTCCATACAAAAGAAGAGAATATCCCCAACAACCCTCCGCGAAAGATATTAGCCTTCAAATACACCGAAAATGTCGCACAAATGCATGCATTAAAATCGATGTTACTAAAAGGGACGGTATTTGGCGGTGAATTTTTTTTTCTTAATTAAAAGTTCAGACTCGGACCTTTAATTTTTTTATAGTTAGAGGGCTAAGCAAGGCACAGCACATAAAGTTTTTTTTCCATCAAAAAGTGAAAAGTTGATATTTTTTAGTATAATTTTTGATAAATTATAATAATTAGTTTACTTTTCCAATTTCAATAATTTTTTTTTCTTATAAAAGAGTAAGTGCTATACTTTCACTAAACAATTAAACAAAAGCCATAGCTATAAACTTACACACACAAAAAGTTCTTTATTTGTACAATTATTTTAATCTAATTTCATTGAATAAATTTCCGTTGACTTCTGTTAGTTGTTTTAACAAAAAAATTTCACTTTTCATAAAAAACCTTGTTGAATTTTTCTTATCCAAATACTTCTTTATAAAACCATATCGTTAAAATTTTAATATGGGAAAGTTGAAAAACCATATTTTTTCCGCCGAAATGCCACTGTGCGATGTCGAGATTTGATTCATAATTGGGTCGCACAAGGGCAAGTGGGCGAATCCACGCCCTTTTTCTAAAAAAAATCATTAATAGGTCAAATAAATAGACCGATTGCAATGAAATTTTTATAGTGGCGTACTGTCCGCAGGGTCTCTTTCATATGCTATATGAAAAAATAATTAGGAAAAGGGCGTCGCACCGCCCAAAGAAACTGAAATTCGAATCGGTCATATCTCATCAGCCGTTAGGGGTGTGGAGATGAAAATTGTTATAATTGTTTCTTGTTCAAAGAGATTTACGTCTCGCTCGTCACGCCCCTTTTCAAAATATCGTTATGTTGAACAAATAAATAGACCGATTCGATGAAATTTTCACATTGTGGTATCGTCCGTAGGGCCTCTACATAAGCTACAGGAAAACATAATTTCACAAAGGAAGTGGCATGGGCCACACAAGCCGAAATTGTTATCGAGATTTGCTACATATGTTACTGGTACAAGGTGGATAACGTCTCGCTGAGAAATGGGAGGTGGCACGCCCCTTTTAAAAAAATCTTTATATCGGTCATAGTAATGGACCGATTGTAATAAAACTTTTACGATTTCTATCATTTCACTTACTGATCACCCACCCGAAACGGCTAAAGCTTGAGCTCTGAACTTTTACATTAGGTTCCCTCCGTGACGTAGGGAAGGAAAGGAAAAAATGGGGTGAATACACAATACGAAGGGATTTTGCGAAATTCGTAGTTTTAGGGATAAACAATAAATTTCTTGTGAAGTAGTTGCGCAGTACGAAAGAATTTTTCGAAATTCGAACTTTGAAGAATAAAACGGGACAAAAGGTAAATTAGTTTTTATATCCTCACCCTACGGGTAGGAGGGTATATATCGGTATTGAAATGGGTATTGAAAATGAGCTACATGACCAAGCCTCTACTGGTACCTTCCATACAAATGTACCATTCCGCCCACTTTAGAAATCGAGTAATAATATCAAATAACCCAACGCGATCGTGTCCAAATTCTGTGTTTAGTAAAACTAAATGAGGATAAAGTTTTGGAGAAAAAACTGGTAGTCTAGCCATGCCGCTTCTGGTACCTCCCATACACACGTACCATTAAAATCGACTAATAATATCAATATAACCAACGCGATCGTGTTTAAATAACATGATGAAGTTTTGAAGAAAAAATATCTGGTAACACCCGTACCGATCTGTTACCGCCCACTCTAGAAATCGATTAATATTTTTAAAATAACCCTCGCGGTCGTGCCAAATCTCTGTATTTAGTAAAGCTTTGTCAGGATAAAGGTTTGGAGAACAAATCAGGAAGTCTAGCCATGCCCGTTCTGGTACCTCCCATACTAATGTACCGTTCCGCCAATTTTGGAGATGGAGGAATAATATCAAGACACCCTATGTGATCGTGCTCAAATGCTGCATTCTATTAGGCTATCACAGCATAAAGTTTTGAAGAAAAAAAATGGAGGTCTAGCCACGCCCCTTCTGGCACCTACCATACAAACGTACAAACGCCCGACCTCCGTATTTTGTTAAGATATAACATGGTAAAGTTTCGGGGAAAATATTAGAAGTCCAGCCTTTTGGTACCTCCCACACAAATGTACCATTCCGCCCAATTTAGATGTGGAGTAATAATATAACTACACCCAACGCAATCTTGCCCAAATTTTGTATTTAGTAAATCTATAACTGGATAAAGTTTTAGAGAAAAAATTTGAAGTCTAACCACTACCCTTCTGGTACCTTCCATACAAGTAATAATATCAATATACTAGAACATTTTATGTTTTACTGAGGGAAACTGTATTGCTCTTAATTTCTCAATTAACACGGGGCGGAAAAGCTAGTATCCATATACGTGTCTATCTGCATGGCTGCTGTGAAAGATTCATAGTTCTTTCATCGCACATCGCATTTTCTGTATGACGGCAATTAGTGCGTTATATCTGTCGAAGACATCCGCTAGTTGTTTAGAGGCATCAGCTCTATCAATAGTTCTAACATTCTAGGTGCATATCCTTAAAACATGGCCCCTATATCGTTTTTAACCCTCCGATTAGTGAGTCATCCGTTTGCCCTTATACAATATATGGAATTTTGTAATGTAAACTTCATTTTGTTTTTGTTTGTGATGTGTTCAAACAAATAAACTATTAAAAACAAGCCAAGAAAATGCATTTATTAAGGATTTCTTGAAATTTCACGTTCCAGTACTAATCACCTTTAAATGTCAATAAAACGTAAACGATTCCCTTAGAATACATGTAGGGGTCGAGTATACTTCCAATGGACCATCAAGGAGTAATTTCAGTTTGAAAATTAAAAAGGTCACCAGGGACCTTCTCACTTAGTTTTTTTTTTAAATCGGCTTTCAAAGTAACTAAGAGGAGAATTGTATGGAGCTTCCGTAACTTTTGTTGCATATTCCCTAAGACTCATCAATGGTAGCATGCCTTGCCACAATTGTACCATAGGACGTATTTCCAGTGGCATTTTCCGGGTAGGGTGATCTGTCAAACGACGCGAGTTGCTTCCCAAGTAAATAATGATCAGAAAACTCATATCCCCCATTCTCATAGGAATTACATACATTTGAAATACTGCTCTTACTTTTAAAGTGACTCTTACCACCCTGAATTTGCATATAGGTAATATTTCTGTTACCTCTTATCACCCCGGATAATGTTGGGGGTATTGAGGAATACTATCAAATTGCGTTTATTAAGATCATATAACGAGGTTCCATAGACTCAGACCATGGAACACCCCTTTTGCTTTACCTTAATATTAAGATTGATGTTAGACTTAATGTGTGCTGTAAAAACCAAGAACATTACCGTATTTGGGGCCTGCCATAGGATGATGGTTAGAATATGCGACTATCATGCGAGAGTTGCAGCGATCGATTCCTATCTCAATCGTCTACATTTCTTTCATCGACGACTCCCCCGATGTTGTTGTCAATTGGTATGACTAGTAAAACCTTCTCAAACAGCTGACAGCCCTTCATATTCTTCTTCTATTCTCCTCCATAAAAAGTAGTGTGATTCCATTTAATAAATCGCCTAAAGCCTCATGCAAAGCTACGCTAAATACCAACCCTAGCATACCCCCCCCCCCCACACTTTATGCTAACTTGTGCCGCAAAAATGTATGCCATTACTAAAGTCAACTACTAGTATCTAATAAACTGCTTGTATTTATGGCCACCAAACTCCTAAAAAATAACACTTATACATTCCCGAAACGACACAGAATTCGTATAACAACTAAGGCACGCACACGAGTACACATGGCCTGCGTATCTAATCATATAATACAACAATAGTTTTACAACTATTACGATACAACAACTATTTTTTATTCCTAAAAAACGAACGACAAACATTTACATTCTTAAAAAACCCAACACACAATCATAAATTGTTTACATATATACACATTTGTACCAAAAAAAATCGCACATTTTTATCTACATTTACATGGTTGGAAGTGTAATTGTAATGTATATCTACATATTGTATAAGTGTGTGACTTAAAAAAGGATATAACTATAACGAATTGTTTTGTAAACACATTACACTTATACATACATATGTTCAATGTTTTGTTAGTGTTATGTAAAAGATATCTTTTCCGTTGTATTGGTATTTTTCTTTTTGTTGTCGTTGTTGTTGTCGCTGTTGTTGTCGTTGCTTCGTTTGGTATGAGTATGTTGTAATGTATGTATGTGTGTGGGTGTTTGTTTAACTTACAGCCGCCTGTGTATCACTGCCTCTGTCTATTTTACATAAATATTCTCTCCTTTTTTATGACTTAAGTTTTGTTCAAGTTATATTTTCTTAAGTTTCTTTTTATGGCCTCTAGTATTTTGTTGCCATTTTATGGTTTTCTTAGTAGGAATTGAATAGAATTACGAGAATGCCTCTGTACTTGCACACACACACAGTATAAGTTTACTGTTCTATATAATTGTAAGGTTTGTTAGAGATAACGTTTTTTGTTTTTCGGTGAAAGTTCTCGAATTTCCACAATAATATATCGCAATTGTAGTTTCTTTCGTAGTTGCTGTGTGGGTAACAAAGATTGACTGACAATTACTGGGATTGAAAAGTTATATGTATAAGGGTGAAACAACAAACAGGATTTCTCAAGAAGTCCTTGATTGTTCTCCGAATAGAAGTTCGTATAGACAACTTGAATGTGTCGATACGATAAAAAGTAAAACAATTATTGTAAGACTTCGGTTTGGTTTTTTTATGAAGCCACAAGAAATCGGTCAAATGAAATAGCAATCAGTTAGTGAAATATCAGCAGTCAAGTCTGTCGACTTCAAGTTTTGAACGAATTGGATCTAGTAAAACTTTTACCTTCCGAAATATTTTACAAGTTGTAACATACGACTGATAAAGATACTGCTCACGTCGTCGAACTGATTGGTTAAGGTCTTCACCCACACTCTCTGCTAAAGCCGATATGTTCTTCTTACTACGGGCTAGTGTTATCTGGTCCTTAAATGTGGTCCCAATGCTCACCGTGGGCAGTGGGGCATCAAGGATATAAACATAAGAGGTGAGTCAGTCCTGGATTTTGTTATTCTGAGTGGGCTCAAGATTTTAAATGTGGAAATAACGCGACCTTTACAATTAGATAGAATAGGGATGCTATCGTTGACATAACCTTGACAAATTGGGACACTTCGTTTGTAAATGATTTTTCTTCTCAGACCATAGCTCTATCTACCTTACAATGGATGTGGTAGGGGAATGCCAAAAGCCATATAGGATTCCGCGGTGAGCAAATAGCCTGTGAATGTGGTAGGGTAATGGGCGGAATTCCAGGCCCAAATTGATACCGCAATGAACTCTCTGGAGGGATCCTGTAGTACAATTACTGAGGTAAATAGGAAAGTGGATGTCCTGACTAAAGATCTTAATATTTGCTTTGCTGAATCTTGCCCCCTCACTTACATAGACAAGAGATCGCAGCCAGTGTGGTAGTGTAAGAAAAATGCTTTTCAACACAGCGAAGAGGACGTAATTAGAGGAGGACTGGTACGCTTATAGAACCAGTTTCAACAATTAAAAAAGAGACATTAAGAAAAGGTCAAAGAGAGCTATGTGGAATTAGTACAGCGAGTTTATACTCGATGTCAATGATGCTGCTCGATTCTGGATTGTTCTCTCTAACGACCCGAAGAAAATGAGGTTTATTCGTAGCACAAATGGGTCATAGGCCGAGTGCAACACGAAACACTGGTGCTTATTATGGATACACACTTTACAGATGGAGATAATGCGGTCGTTAGTATGAACCCACCCATGACGTATATACCTTTATAGATTAAGATGTTGTGAATAGTATGGTGGTTGAAGAATAGGTTGTAGGCTATAAATACTATTGAACCCTACAAATCGCCTGGTCTGCATAATATAATACCATTCATACTGCGCAACAGACAAAAAAAATTTAATTTCCCTTTGCACCCCATGAATGAGGTATGGGATAGCTTCTCGCGTTGTTGTGAATTAACACGCTTTCTATTTTTAGATCACAACTAACGGCACCTACTTGTTTATCGACGAAGGCGAACGTCACTGTTTGAGAAGCTCTTACTAGGCACGCCGATTGAATCGACGCTTAATACTGCGAAGTTGTTGTCAACAACATTCGAGGGGAGCCGACAATGAAAGAACAATTTTTTTTTTTTAAGATGACTGGAGCCAGGTTTGAACCTGCGATCTCCCGCATGGTAGTCGCGTGTTCTAACCACTATGCCACGGCCGGTCCCGCTACAGACAACTCTATGAAATAATGCCCTAAAACAACAATGAAATAGAGCCCTTTAAATAGGCCTTTATTTCGTTATGTAGCTAAGCCCCAAATATTACTCTATGCGACAGTCAAAATCGGGATGGGATGAAACCAACGGGATATGTTATATCGGTCAAAAACAAGTCATACGTGGCCCGGCGTTTCGCTGGGTCACGTCTAGGAATCGAGATATATTGAAGTGTCCGATGACCAGTCATATCTCAGATCACCAAAAGCAGGTCAGTGACATAGAAGATGCTCCGTGGTCTTCTCTTCTTCCTCATTATTGCAGCTTCTACAAAAATGTAGGTCGTCGTAGTTTCAACCTCTTAGGGTGTTTATCAACCGGCCAGTGACCGGTAATTACAGCTATGATGTTCCTAAGGTGGACTCTGGACAGGTTTATCACAATTCGTGTCCTCTTTATGTCCACTGTAGGCCAAATTTGTTTGGTCGGCTTGCTAGTGGGTTCTCTCACCCATCTCTCCTTAGCAATGAGGTTCAGTTTCCCCGCAATTTGCTGTTTCCAACTTTTGAGAGGGATTCCAATGAGACCATGAACTTCGCCCAAGTTCACAGTTGTGACAGCCCTTGCCAATGTATTGGCCCTTTTGTTACCATATATGTCCCCATGTCCTGGAGCCAATGTAAGAGTAACCGTCTTGTGTCCCGCTATCTCCTCAAGAGACGACCGGCATAGTCGTAAATATAAAGCCACCACGACTGAATGGGGAACTGAAGCTCTTAACGGAGGCCAAGTAGCTAGGTGTTGTAGTTAATCAAAAGCTAAATTGGTCAAGAAATGTATCAATGTTCTTTATGGGTGCCGGAACTTAAAAAAAAGACTCAATTTCCCTTACATAGCTTCTCGCTTTGTTGTGAATTAATTCGCTTTCTATTTAGATTCACAACAAACGGCACTTACTTTTTTATCGACGAATGTGAACGTCACTGTTTAAGAAGCTTTTACTAGACATGCATTGACTCGACACTAAACTCCGAAGTTGCTGTCTACAACATCGAAGGGGCCGGCAATGAAAGAAAAATGTAGATGACTGGAGCCGGGAATCGAACCACGAGAATCGAACTTCCGCATGGATCTCACCACTCTATAGGTAATGTTAGCCACTCAACCCGAAGGTCACAATGTGGCTTTATACCACGGTAGAGCAGCTAAATATGCCCCTGTCCCTGGACTTGTACTTCAAGGCTATTGCAGCCCAATGGGCTATCAGACTGTTGTTAGCTGGTGATTGATCTGCCACCTGGTACTGGTTTTTTAAGGAAATGTGTGGATTTCCCTAAAGTAAACATTGAATATCGGAAAGATCAGAATGGAATGACGGCGGGATTCTTATGGTGAGGCAATTTCTGTCTGTCTTCACTGACGGTTCGAAAATGAAACAGGAGCTGGTGGTTATAGCGAAGAGCTGTAGCTAAGACTCTCTTTTAGGCTACACAATGAATGCAGTGTTTTTAAGGCTGAGGTACTGACCATTCAGGAAGCCGATAAAGCTATTTGTGGGGTGTGGAATTAAAGTGATCAATTCTACAATCAAAGTTGTTGAGAAACTATAAAAAAAAAAGTTAGATGGACTAAAGTCTTTGGATGACAGACTCTGTCAGGGCCCAGGTCATTGCGAGATTCTGGTAATGATTCAGTAGACCAATTGGCCACAGGAGGCTGTACTGATCATGACTCTCTGGAAGATGTTCACCCGCCCATTTGTTACCTTTTTTGGTATAGTGGGGGATTGGATGTAGAAAACAGCTAGCAGACGTTGGATCTCCAGGTACAGGTACGTTGGTCTGTGCATGAGTAACCTGAAGCTTACCAGTGAAATTCTAACAGGCCATTGCAATATCAGGCAACTGACAGGAAAATTGCATAGATCGATACCAGACTACTGTCGATGTGGAATTTATACTAGCAGAAGGATAACCATCTGAGTGGGTAGCCAGACCGCAATAAAAGCGATCAATTCCACAATGTTTAAATCATAGTAAATGAGAAACTATAAGGCGAGATTCTAGAAATTAATCAGTAGACATATTGGCCAGAGGAGGCTGTACTATGCCTGTATAGGGGTGATCTGCAACTGACCTGTGGAATTCTAACTATCCATTGCAATATCAGGCACCAGACAGGCAAATAGGATAGATCCATGCCAGACTACAGCCGTGTGTGTGAGGACGAGGAGGAGTCCGAGACGTTGGAACATATTCGTTGTAGCTGTTCCGCTCTAGCCCGTAGGAGTCTAAGACTCTTAGGAGAGGAAATTGTATAGAAGACCTAGGGCCTCTCTCTTCAGTTTGATTAGGAAATTTAATAAGTTTCATGCAGTGTTTTCAATGACTAACTGGGCTATGATAATAATTGGGGTTCCCACGATTTTCTTTTTTTCTCTATTAATACCCTCTCTCCTTCTTTCTGCTCTCCTTGACTTTCTCATTTTTCTAATGGACAATCACAATAGATCAATAGTGCTCGGTGTGTAGTAAGATCTGGTTTTTGTTCACATCCTAACCTTATGTGGTCTTATTAGTCATGTATTATTTTATAACCTATATATATTTATATTTAAGTTTCATGACCAACTGACGTTAACATTCATCTGTAAACAAGTTGGTGCCGTTGCGTGATTTAAACAAATAGACAGTGTGTTCATTTTTTTTTTTGATTTAATGGAATAAATTGTAAATTTTTGCAGAAGTCCTTTTTAAAAAAGATATATTAACACAGTACAACACATGATTTTGGGACTCAATTCTGAGAACTGCACGTGAAAGTAGCCCCAAAAAGAAATAGTTCTGCATCACTCTTTTTGTCAAGTTACATGCCATAATCATTTAATATCGAATTGAATTTAGTAAGTTAGTCAGGTTTGATGAGCTGAAAAATGTTGTACTGTGTAATACAAGATCGTATATTAAATACATATAGGAATTGTTTTCCATTATTGAGGGGTGGCTGTCAAGATGTGGCGAAAAAACACGTAATTTTTTAAAAAAAAAACTTTTTACTCCTATTATTCGTGGTTAAAAACAATTGACCTTTATGTATATATGTGATTATTTTCCATTAAACCAAAAATAATGAGCTTTAAGCAGCCTTTGTTAAAAATTACAATTAATTTTTCACATCGTATTTTATTGTCTTCATTTCATTTTACGTGCGACTCTCTTTGCCCAATGCCAATTTGTCAGCTTTTACATTATCTGCTAAATTGATTGTAATTTTTCAAATTAACAACAGAAAATGTAATATATTTTGCAAATTGCAAATGGATGTAATGTATGGTGCATAAATTATGTTGTAAATTAGGGGCTATAAATAAAATGTCTGCTGGTGGTTGTTATTAATATATGCGGTATGATATTAACCTACATCCACGACAGTCATGGCATGTACTGCGCGCCAAGTGTAACCCTCTTGTACTACATAATTACCCTTAATCATTTGAATTGTTTCGTCTCTCCCCACGTTCTCATGGTTCTTTTGTATGTAATTTGTTAATTTACGATATAAAAACGTTTAGTTAGACAAAAGCAAAGAAAATGAAACAAAATGAATGAAAGAAGGAACGCCAACAGTTTATTACTAATTAAGTTTATATGATATATGCATCCATTTTTGTGCCTTAATTACCGATGGACGGACAAGTAAAAAGAAAGTTCAGAACGTAACGAAACTATAACGTTTTTCCGTCGACGTTGGCAACGAAAACTTGGTGATGACGAAGTAAAATGCCTAGCAGTGCAGTAAGAGTTCGTCAAAACATATAGGGTGCCTAGATAAACCCATGATTGAAAAAGAGTGTGGAGAAATAGTTAAAGGTACCCCTCCCAACAAGCAAATAAAAAGCACCATGATAATAAACTTATCACCAAATCAGTAAGAGCTCGTCATAACATATAGCAAAGGGTGCCTAGATAAAGGCATGATGTAAAATGAGTGTGGCGACAAAGTGAAAGCGACCCGCTAAGCAATTAAAACAACACTATATTAATAAACTTATCACCAATCCTTATAAGCAGCTTTAAAATATCAGCCCTCTCTTCTGTTTCTCTTAATTTTTGTCTTTCCTAAGCGACCATCGTTTGCTCTAGCTTTCGACTGCTTTCAATATAAAGGATATGTCTGGGGGATGGTGCTTACCAAGAAATAAGAAATTAATAACAATTTCGGTTTAGTGCTCTTCTTCAGGGGAGGCAATAGGCGCAATAGCAATTGTGAGGTTTCCACTTTATAGACTAACAGCGTTTTTATGAGGTTTTTTTTTGCTTCACAGCTCAATTCTTCTTATAAACATACATAGGATTCTTCTATATCCTTGTGCGCATATCGAATTTGTATGCCAAAACATGTGGGATTGTATGTGTGCGTGTGTATGAGCATTCAACATATGTAATACATGAATGCGGCATATGAATACAGTTATTGTTGTTTGTTATACAGCAATTTTGTAGTATTATACGAGGGACTTGGCTAATACTTGACTACATATTCTATTTACGAAAATTTTTAAGCACTTAAAAAAAAAAGTTTACTTGAATTTTGTCACACTTTGTTCTATATTTCTTAGAGTTCTGAGTTCCTTTTATACATTTGAACTTAGAGATAAGATATATTTTATTCAACTTTAAAAAAGGTTGTTCTTTAGTATTACAAAATTGTTCTGTCAATTTTCAATTAACACAGTGCAACACATGATTTTGGGACTCAATTCTGAGAACTGCACGTGAAAGTAACCCAAAAAAGAAGAAGTTTTGCATCATTCGTTTTATCAAGTTACATGCCACAATAATTTAATATCGATTTGAAGTTAGTAAGCATCGGAATTTGTGATGTTTTAGGCTCTTTTGTTTGACATAACATAAATTCTATATATGGTGGTGTATGATTATCATAAATAATATTCTACGTAAA
Organism: Muscina levida; assembly: GCA_964034835.1. Classification (NCBI taxonomy): domain Eukaryota; kingdom Metazoa; phylum Arthropoda; class Insecta; order Diptera; family Muscidae; genus Muscina; species Muscina levida. The sequence goes on along the minus strand of OZ035880.1, from coordinate 31,239,603 downwards.
TCATACGCCACGGAATATAACAGTTTTATTGCAACTGCTACAAAATAAACCCAGTTCAAAAGAAAAGTAAAATTGTTTCTTATGTAAATTTGTTTCAGCTAAATCGGACTAGTGGTTCTCAAGTTATGTTAAACAAAAGAGCCTAAAACGTGAAAAATACGATACTTACTAAATTCAAATCGATATTAAATTATTGTGGCACGTAACTTGACAAAACGAATGATGCAGAACTTCTTCTTTTTTGGGCTACTTTTACGTGCAGTTCTTAGAATTGAGTCCCAAATCTAAGAGCTGACAAATTGTGGTACTGTGTAAGTTTAAAAATGTGAACTAGGAAGAGGTGTTCAATTTAAAGTGCATGCATGGCTTTACAATTGCGAGAAAAAATTTAAATAAAAATTAAAATTCCTTAATCGCAAACCTTTGACCTCTTTGGGGCCCGGGAAATAATTGGCCGATATTTCGTTCGGACATTTTTAAATTTCCGCAAAAAAAAATCATCCATACATTCCGCTGACGATCTAATGAACAGTTATGACATGACAATTTTAGGGAATGGTGATATCATCGTTCCGAATATCTGTAATAGTCAGGCCGTATAAAATATAATCATCAAGTGCGTCGCCGTAAATTGAAGCCCATGACTACATTGACTACATTAGGTTTCGGCCAAACGGTGATTTGACCAACACAGTGCGCGATTCATTGGAGTCATTGGACTACTTCGATAAGCCAACTACAGTTGCAGTCAACATTACTCACGTATTTCGCGAGATACCCATGAAATTTCTGGAAAGAGCGATCGAAAGTTAGAACATCTGAATAGACGGTATACGGAGTAGACGCGGCCAACATTATATAAAGTATTGAATTGTACAAGTCAGGAATTGTTCTTTCGGTTTACAACAAAGATTTCGTCATCCAGTTCCATTGTAGTTGTTTTATTGAAACTATAAATAAAAAGTTGTAAATAAAAAAGTTGTTAAATCTTATTGTTATCTTGAACTAACATTCGCCGTCAAATTTAACCATCATGTTAAAAAACTGCAATTTGTTACTGTAGCCTTCTCATACATTGCAATGAAGTCAGCAGATAAAGGTTTGCACTGGATATCCAATTATTGACACAGGGAGATTTGAAACGATGTTCTTAGAACTCAAATAACTCTTTTTCAAAATGATGATTCTTTAAACCATAACGTTTTGACCACGCCCCTTTGAAAGTTTTCTTCGGCTATTCGCCATTACGCAATTTTTTTTCTGTTTAAAAATAGTTACATCAAAACATTCAACACTTTAATTAGTGTTATCGCTTTAAAGGTAAAAACAATCTGTCTGATTATTGATGATAAAATATTACAATCAAATATCAATCCCTTCCCCCTTGAACCATGAAAAAGAATTAATTTCCATATTAGAAGCCATTTTTTATTTTAATAGAAAAACTGTATTTGAAACATTTTCTATTTTGGTTTATCTTTGACTCTAACAAATTCGCATTCTAGGACTCTTAACATTCTTCACTCTTAACAATTTAAGCGCTTTACGACAATAAGGAAGTGGGACATCCCTTTGGCGGATATATAAACAACATTTTCTTTATAAAAATTTTCCATCACCGCTAAGACGTACTTATATCCAATAATAACTTCGCCCTCCTCCAATGCCATAAATATGAACTCATCCAGCAAAATGCATGTCATCGTGAAAATTATTTTATTCAAAAACGGAATGATAAACTGAGCAAATTATTTTTTTATTTCCAGACATTTTTGGACCCCAATTCGACTTATTATAAAATAAAATTTGGAGTATGTATTCCCTCAAACTTGATTGATGTTGTCCCCCTAAATATGTGTATTAGTTATAAATTGAATGAGAATTGAGATAGAGGCCAATTAACGGTTTTCTCAAACATTTTCTTCACTCTCTTTTTCGTGTGTATCATAAAGAAAAGTGTACACTGTATGTATTGCATTTATCAACACCAATTTCATATAACTTGTAATACATACATACCCACATACAATCTGCTGATTTGTATGGACTACATCTGGGTGAACTTGTCACGAATAAATTCCATTTCTATTTCTATGGAAACATCTATAGGCATTACTTATTTGCATACCATCTCATATATGTTGCGACATGAATACTCTTAGTCATGTCCTTGCTAACCCCCCCACAAACACATCTAAAAACATTCATTTATATTTTCTCACATGTGTGTAAGACACATTCATTCGATATTAACATCTGTATCTGCATGTTGCTTGGAATTTATTAAAACTTCTTGTTGTGTGTGATTCAAACCTCGATACTAGGTACAATACTATTTGTTACAACAACTGCGATTTCCTGCCATATTTTATGGTTATTGGCCACACAAGAGCCACTGTTGGTATTCTCTCATTCACTGCGCTCTAATTTGTTATGCATTGAAGTGAAATTAAAACTTTTACATACGTAACCGTATTACAAAGGCAATGCGAAATATCGTTGTTGAGTTAATGGATTTACTGGCGTTACAATATGCACAGCTGAGGATAAGAGCCATTCAAATGTCATAATTGCAGTAGTCGGATATGAAAACGTTGGTGAAAGGGATATTGGAAGAGTTTTCCGCTAAGTTTTAAGGTTAATTGATTGGAAGTTAAGGTAATGGTGGTTAATAACAGATGGCCTTAATAGATGTATCGTCTAATTGAATAGCATTGTGCAACACAGTGGCGGTCATTGTATGTGAAGATGGACATAACCTACACCAAATAAAAGTCTTAAGTGACAAAATGGTTACAAAAAATACCCATTGGAGCTATCACAATTTCATTCTGCAATCCTAATTAAGTTTCATACCATATTTAAGCTTGCAATCCGATTTGAAGTTTTAAAAACTCAAAATCAAAGTCATTCGAGTTTTAATCTATTATAATTACTCAGGAACAGCCCAGTGAAAAACTTCGAGCCAGAATTATAAGAGATTTCCATTCGCTCCGATCTTGTGCGCACCGTCTTCAGTCAGTCGTACCAAGCAGCGTCTGTCATTCCTCCATCTGGTCCTTCCAACATAGTCGCAGTCTTCCTCTTTTACGCCGTTCTTCGAGATCTTGATAGAAGCCTGGTTCGCTTGACCACATCAATGTCGTGGTATAACTCGTACAGCTTATGGTTCATCCGAAACCTTAACTCACTATTTTGCAGAGTATTTTTTTCTCAAACACCGCCAGATGAGCTGTATCCGCCTGTGTAAGCACTCAAGATTTAGAGGCAAAGTTGGACTTTGGTGGTTTGAGATAGGGCGGTGTTTATGAAATGCTATTCACCATTTTATTTCTAGGCTGAAACTGTTGTTCTTATCCATGGCGGATCCTAGGTAGATGAATTCGTTTGATGATACCATATAATTCGTCTTGTCCTCATTCAGTGCCAAACCCATTTTCGCTGACTCCCTTTCCAAGCCGCTGTTTTCCTTAAAACCTTCTTTATTACTATGTTAAACAGTATACATGACAAAGCATCACCCTGACTACGACCTCTCGTCGTATCGAATGGCGCAGATAGATTCTTGCCAATCCCAACAGAGGATTTGGTATTCGTAAGGGTACACCGGCAGAGATGAATTATTTTCGCAGGGAAACAGAACTCAGACATGGCTACGTATTGTCGATGCCTGATAGGACTATTGAACACAGCTTTGTAATCGACAAAGATGTGGTAAATGTTGATTAGCTTCTGGTGGTCACATAACCAGAAAACTCTTTGTTCGTTGAAACAAATGACTTGATTCTGCCCTCATTTATCACCTGACTCACTGTTGCCGACTGCTTTACAATGCTTGAAAAGGCCGCAGTAACATCCCGCAGTCCTCGGCTAAGGTTATCTATATTATCAGCATGTGACTTTGATTAAATATGGTACCGCTCGTGTTGACTGCAGCCTTTCGCATGATCATCTCCATTTTGATGTTAAATAGATCACATGACAGACTTGTCTAAAGCCTCGCTTTGTAGACAATGGTTCACTCAGATTTTTTCCTAGTTTCACTGAAGACTTCGGGTCAGTCAATGTCATCCCGCAAAGTCTTATCAGCTTCAAGAGGATACCAAAATCAGCCTTAGTACCTTATAGTTTTTGTCGAATGTAGCTTTGTAATCAATAAACAGATGGTCAATTTCGATCTGCATTTCTTCGGACTTCTTCAGGTTTTGTCGTAATATGAACATCTGCTCGGTCATGGACTTACCGGCTCTTACGCTACACTGATGATGACCAATAAGGTTCTTTAAAACGGATTTTAGTCTCTCATATAACGCAATCCACATGACCCGGTCTACGATAGATATAAGGATAATCTTGCTGTAATTGCTGCTTACACTCGGATCGTCTTTATTTAGTACATGACACTCAGATTCCAATCATGGTGCCGTCCCAAGAAAATGGATGATTCTTATGTAAAATAACATTCTCAATCCGAATATCACGTCCCGTTTTATCGGAGCGCCCTTTACTTTACTTTTTGTGACGTTTGGATTCAAAAAGTCATAACATAAGAATCAGCGGAAATAGTGTCGAGAACAATTTTTAGGAATTGCAGTGATGTTGACGTGACTTCGTTATTTGTGCTGTCCTAAGGAAATGTTTCATATTTGCAGTACGCTCTAAGAGTCCCTGATCAGATTTCCATTTTCCTCAGACAATACGCGAGATTCCTTATCGTACTAAAACTTTTCGGAGCATTTTGATCTGAGGATATCTAGGTTGTCTAATGGATATCTTTATGCGGGAATCTAGTTCCACTCACTACCATTTTTCTTCCGCCGTGAAATTTACCAGTCTGAATCTGTTATCAGAAGCATCTTGCCTTTCTATTGCAGCATTAAAATATATCAGAACAATTTTATAGTAAAAGTTATATATTTCGTCTTTGTCTTCCGACAGATCGTGTACACAAATTAGCGTGATGAAAAATCAGTAAGAAAGCTTCAGTCGGGAAAACCGACCCTCACCCTCAGTAAAATATAAAACTTTCTTCAAAAATTTATCCTGATTTAGTTTCACTAAATTTAGAATTTGGGCACGATTGCGGTGGTGTATTGATATTATTACACGCTTTCTTAAATAGGCCGAGAAGGGGCGTGGCTAGGCTTCTAGATTTTTTTCTAAAACTTTATCCAGCGTGAGCTTGAGTATATTAATAATATTTACAACGTGCGCGGAACCAGATAAATATGGGAGTTTCCAGATGAGCCGTGGCTAGACTTCAAAACTTTTCTTCAAAACTTTATCCTGCTATAGTTTTAATATAGAATTTGGGCACGATCACTTTGAGTGTACTGATATTATTATTCGATTTCTAAAGTGGGCGGAGTGCTACATATGTAGGGGAGGTACCAGAAGTGGAAAATTTCAGAATTTGAGCACGGTTTTGTTGAACTTATTACTCAATTTTTAAAGTGGGTGGACTGATAAATTTGTATGGGAGGGGGCGTGGCCATGCAGCCCATGCAGCCCAATACCATAAGTAGTTTTTGGGGAAATATTAACTCGTGCAAAGTTTCACAGCAATTGGTTGCTTCTTTCAAAAGTTATCGTGCGTACAAGCTGGACAGACAGACAAACAGACGGACATGGCTTAAACGACTTAAAAAGTCATGAATCGAATTTGGTTCAAAGAAATCTAGGGACTATAGTGACTCTTTACTACGTAGAGTGAGGGTTACTTACTGGACCTCGTGGCCTGATGGCTTAGTTTCCTATCAATGATGAATACACATCCGAATTCGTGTCTTTCTGCATGAATATAGGTCTTTCAAATAACTTTTCCGTAAGTATCTTAGCTTCCTACAGCCTACAGCGGGAAAGCTACAATGCATATGTTTCATCATTTCGGACTTTTCTTTGTCCTCACACACACAGACGAAGTGTAAGGCCTGTCAGATGCCTGATATTGTTAAATTCCACAGACAAGTCTCAGATCACTGGGACCGGCCGTGGCATAGTGGTTAGAAGACAAGACTACCATGCGGGAGATCGCAGGTTCAAAACTGGCTCCAGTCACATTAAAAAAAAAAAAATTGTTCTTTCATTGTCAGCTCCCCTCGAATGTTGTTGACAGCAACTTCGCAGTATAAGTGTCGAGTCAATCTGCGTGTCTAGTAAGAGCTTCTCAAACAGTGACGTTCGCATTCGTCGATAAACAAGTAGGTGCCGTTAGTTGTGAATCTAAAAATAAAAAGCGTGTTAATTTCACAACAATGCGGGAAGCTATCCCATACCTCATTCATGGGGTGCAAAGGGGAATTATTTTTTTTTTAAGTTTTAGATCACTTCTGCTTGGGCCAACAATGTACGTTGACCGGGTCTACTGTACTCGGGTCTCAGCGATCTAGCACTAAGCGAAAAAGGTAACAATTTGGCGGTTGAACATCTTCCAGTGAGTCATGACCAATTATAGTACAGCCTAATAGGCCAATAGGTCTGCTAATTTATTGTCAGGAATATCGCAAAGTCCTGGGATCCAACACAGGCTGATTTTCGAGGCTTTAGTCCTTCCATCTTCTCCTTTCAGTTCTTGACCAACTTTGATTTACACAATGTAAAATTAATCGCTTTTATTACAGACTGGCTATTCACATAGATGGTTATCCTTCGGTTAGAGTCAATTCCACATCTCATAATAGCCTCGACGACTTTCTGAATGGCCAGTGCGGCTGCCTGAAAAATACTTCATTTATTATGTAGCATAATAGAGAGGCTTGGCTGCAGGTCTTCGCTGTAAACACCAGCTCCTATGCCCCTTTCCATTTTGGAACCATTAGTAAAGACCGAAATAAAGTCATCATAGGGTGTCCTGCCGTCATTTCATTCTGGTCTTTTCGGAAACTCGACGTTTACATTACATTTCAGTACAAGATGGCAGATGAAAAGAAACGCCATTGCCCTAAAGTCGGAGAATCTTCTCATGACCATGTATGGATTAATGGCAATCGCCAATTACCATCAATCTGATAGCCCCTCAGGCTACAACAGCCTTAAGGGACAAGTCCATGTGCGGAAGTCCCAGGAACACATCCAAAGCCGTAGATGGTTAGAACACGCGTCTATCATGCGGTTGACCCGGTTGTGTGCCAATCTCCTCGTTGTTAAATCCATTAACTTTCGAGTAGTCGGGGGAAAAGTTCTCAAAAAGTTGATGTTTAGATTCGCCCTTAAACTATAGGTTCCATTATTGCACAAAGCTCTACAGACTTTGCCACCGCTCTCAATACGATCCCTAGATCGCAAAAACAGCACATTTTAGTGAATTGAATACTAATATAAACTCGCAAAATATTGGACTTTTTAAATTCTCCATTTGCGATGTAGCAACCTTATCCTTGCAATTTAACATCATCAATGTGGCTACAGGACATTAAAGTTCGACAGAAACAAATTGTTAGTTTTTGATATTGGCAACATCTGTTGCGCTTAAATTGCTATAATTTCAAAATTAGCAACAATAAATTTGTGCTGTTATAACATTAAAATATATTAAATTGGTGGATTCTTCTATTGCAGCGCATCATCATCACGTATCATCACCACCTCACAAATCGGCTTAAAAACATATTAGCCATTAATTTAAAATTTACTGCCAAACCAAAACCTCATTTGTGTTATTTTCTTTTGTATCATCAATTTCGCATATTGCAGCGATTTTATTATTCCTGATGCAAACAATTTATACAATACATACGGATGTATGTCTGTATGTGTAAGGATAATGTATGTCTGTCTGGCAATATGGGTGTATGTGTATGTGTGTGTGACTGTATTTGTACACTTTGTTGAAGTTAAGGCAATTGTAATTGAATTTTCATTCGAATCCAATTCAGCTTTGCGCAACATGCGATATTTTTATTCAATTATTTTCAGTGCAAAATATTAACGAAAATGCGTTGGTGGCAGGAATCAGGATAGCAGCAAAATACGAGCTGCTATATGGTGGGGTATATACATATGTGGATATACATGTCAGAGTGGCGGGAGTGTGTGTATGTGTTTGTGTGAGTATTTATATTATACGTGTATTCTATATGGGTTTGATCCGTTTTTGCACTCAATAACCGCAATATGTTACCATTATTGCGGGGTCGGTTTTTTGCTGTTTGTTTTTGGGAATTTGTGGATATTATGATGCACTGTGTTTTTGTGGCAAGTTAGCAACAATGTAATAAATTATAAATAAAACAAGGTGCTCCAGATATTTGAAGTGATCATGTTGATCGTATAATATTCTAAAACGTGAAAGTTGTTTAAGTTTTGAATGTACACCGTTCAAAGTCGAACGTTAATTGTTGAATATTTTTGATTGGTAAAGCTAAAATAACAGCAATGATCGAATTTTTCTAACAGATACGATCGACAATTCACACGTACACGAAGCTGTATTTATGTCAAAGCAGTCCGTCACGTACGCTTCCTTCACCTTAACATACACAAACACATAATATTTGTGTGTGCATGCGTTGGGTTTTGCCTGACACTGTTTTAAAATCTACAATGACACTGCGCATAATTTCCCTAAAACCGGAGCCTATATTTGACAATTCCTAATAAAGCAAACACTATCACATCTCCAACCACTGTGCTGCATATTGTGTTTACTTACCACGTGCTGTAAAAGGTTTCTGGCACAATTTGTAACGGCGCCGTGTATGTAAATGTACGCTCACATGCACTCTGTATAATTTATAATGAAATTTCATTTAAAAACATAATAAAATAAACATTACAATTTATTGTAATTTTAATTGTTAAATAATACAGATGACGACATAAACTTCCACACACACACATATATTCATACCTATAACTACAACTACTACCACAGCCGGAAATTTGCTGGTTATTTGGGCATTTTAATTGAATTTCATGTGTAAACTTCGCAACCAATTCCAACATAATAAAATCAAAATGCTTTAAAGGATTTTTCATAGTATTTATTGTTTTTCTCACTCTCTCCCTCTCTTGTAGGTGTGTGCATTATCAAAGCGTAGCATGATTTTACAACCGGATATATTATCATACAATGAAATACCGCCGGGTGCCATTGGAGCAGCCTCGGCACAAGCATCGGCCACCGGTGCCATAATGGTTCATCAGTCGCACCCACAGCAGCAGCAGCAGCAACAACAGCAACATCCCTCAGCTCTGGCCTCAACGAAGGCCATTCAACAGAATAATATCATTATAGCCAATGCGGGGCTTAGTTATGACGATGTCCTCAATGATGATTTCCAATTCGATATGGATGGCCACGATGTGATGGTCTTTCTGCACATACAGAAAACAGGTGGAACTTCATTTGGTCGTCATTTAGTGCGTGACTTGGATCTAAAGGTAAATTAAACACTTAATTCTTACAGCAAGCAAACTAATTTAAATGTAAAGGTATTGTGCCACAAGGACTGATGCGGTTGACAAGGAAAAGGATATTGTACAAAATGGGAAAAGCAAAGGAAATTGTTGATATATTTTAATCATTACTATTTGTTGCCAATGAATTTATAAAATTATAAAATTATAAAATTATAAAATTATAAAATTATAAAATTATAAAATTATAAAATTATAAAATTATAAAATTATAAAATTATAAAATTATAAAATTATAAAATTATAAAATTATAAAATTATAAAATTATAAAATTATAAAATTATAAAATTATAAAATTATAAAATTATAAAATTATAAAATTATAAAATTATAAAATTATAAAATTATAAAATTATAAAATTATAAAATTATAAAATTATAAAATTATAAAATTATAAAATTATAAAATTATAAAATTATAAAATTATAAAATTATAAAATTATAAAATTATAAAATTATAAAATTATAAAATTATAAAATTATAAAATTATAAAATTATAAAATTATAAAATTATAAAATTATAAAATTATAAAATTATAAAATTATAAAATTATAAAATTACAAAATTATAAAATTATAAAATTATAAAATTATAAAATTATAAAATTATAAAATTATAAAGTGACAAGAATAAAAAGAAATTTATTCAGACAACATAAATTCATAAATTTATTATATTACACCCTGCTACAATTTTCAAGTTTTTCTTCACACTTGATCCTGACCATATAAACGTGAAACTAGAGACCTTTTGTAGTAAAACTGCGTTCTCAGTTTATCGCCAGAACGTCAGGATTTTTTTTTAAAAGGACTTCAAAGTCTCAAAGGATACACCACTTTCAGAAAATTAAATCAAATATTTCCACGAACCATATGATAACGATATGGGTATCAAATGAAAGGTATGAAACTCAGCAATGCAAACAAATAACAGAGTTTAATGGATTTGGTCCAAAAATTTCAAAAAAGATTCATTTTCTATACAACCTTAAAAAACTTAATTTCCCTTTGCACCCCATGAAGGTATGGGATAGCTTCTCGTGTTGTTGTGAACTAACACGCTTTCTATTTTTAGATTCACAACTAACGGCACCTACTTGTTTATCGACGAATGCGAACGTCACTGTTTGAGAAGCTCTTACTAGACACGACGATTGAATCGACGCTTAATACTGCGAAGTTGATGTCAACAACATTCGAGGGGAGCCGACAATGAAAGAAAATTGTATTTATTTTTTTTTCTCTTAAGACGACTGGAGCCAGGTTTGAACCTGCGATCTCCCGCATGGTAGTCGCGTGTTCTAACCACTATGCCACGGCCGGTTTCTATACAACCATCTTGACTTTTTTCCCCCCAATTTGGGAAATTACAGTAATGAGCATGGCGAGAGATTTCATAAACAAATCACGACGATTGAAAATCGATTTAGAGGAAAAAGTGTCACATGATGGCAGAATATTGTTGGACAATATGTCGTGACACAGACAGATCCATTAAAATCTGTTATTTGTTTGCATTGCTGAGATTCTTAACTTACATTTGATACCCACATCGTTATTATATGGTTCGTGTGAATATTTGATTTAATTTTTTGAAAGTGGTGTATCCTTTGAAACTTTGAAGTCCTTTTAAAAAGAATCCTGACGTTCTGGCGATAAACTGAGAACGCAGTTTCACTAAATATGGTCCATAATTTCACGTATATATGTTCTTCATCTAGTGTGAAAACCACTGTTGCACGGTGTTATAATTTTTTTGTTTTTTTAATTTTTTAATTTTTTTTCTATATTTAAATCAATTTTTAGATCTCGTTTTTCTATATACCTTTTCTAAACTGTTACGTCTCTGCAAAGTTCTTATTGAATATTTATTATTTTTATCAATGTTTTCACAACTTTGCTATTCAATTTTCTCTTCATGATATTTTTCTTCTTTCATTCCCGGTCAAGTGACCTTTTCTTGGCCTTCAAATTATTATGATTTTGTTTTCTGATTCTCCCCCCCACCATCCTGTCCACATTTATCTGTAAATTTGTTAACTCAGTTCGTTTGATGCCACCTCATTAGTATTCCCAACCATAAAGACAGGTTATGAGCTTATGGCATTATCGACCGTTGTTTATGGTCTATTTAAAAATCATTTTTAGCTTTTGATTTTGTTTCTCCATAATGATTACTGACCATTCTGTTGCTTATCCTTTTTTGGTGTTTTGTAAGTCGCAGAAATTTCAATTAGCTTCTGCGACTTCGTCGGCAAAGGCGGCTTACAGAGATTGAATGTCTTTGCAAACAAATCGCGGATAATTTGCATGAATTGTGCGATATATTTTTATAACTCTAGTCAGGATTTTGTTGTCGCCTGTCTACCCCATGTCAAACATAATTTTTCGTGTTCGCGTTGCCTGGAATATTAAAAAGTTGTACAAATAAGGCGGCATATTGTCTCTTTTATTATATGACTATATAAAGCAGTGGTCGGTCGTATAGTAAATTATTTACACATGATTAGTTTGAAAACGAAAAACTTTAACAGCAATTGTAATTTGAATTTTAGTATTAAAAATGATCATTTGTATAAGAGTTGTTAGTTATAAAGCTTAACTAGTGTGTCTGTTAGAAATGTAGCAACATTTCTGTTATTTCAAATTCTTTTTTTTTATTTTATTTTCCAGCGACCCTGTGAGTGCCAACGTCAACGCAAACGTTGCTACTGCTTCCGTCCACATCGCAACGAGAATTGGCTATTCTCGCGCTACTCCACAGGCTGGAAATGTGGCCTTCATGCCGACTGGACTGAGCTCACCAGTTGTGTCGACCAAGAGATGGACAAGAACGAAGGCGAATCAGCGAAACGAAGATATTTCTATATATCTCTACTACGGGAGCCCTTGGCTCGTTACATGTCCGAGTATCGCCACGTCAAACGTGGTGCCACCTGGAAAGGATCGCGCCATTGGTGCCTCGGCCGCCAGGCCACACAACAGGAATTGCCTCCTTGTTACAAGGGCAAAGATTGGCTAGATGTGGATATTGATGAATTCGCTGGTTGTGAGTCAAATTTGGCAGCAAATCGCCAGACCCGTATGTTAGCCGATCTGGCTTTAGTGGATTGTTACAACAAAACGGCTATGCCGTCACACGAACGAGATCGTGTCATGTTGGCCAGTGCGAAGCGGAATCTGGCGGCAATGGCGTATTTCGGTTTAACGGAATATCAAAAGGTATGCAGCAGTAGTTATGTTCTATGTTGGTCTAATAATTCAATAATGTCTTTTATCCCTTTACAGATTTCCCAGTATATTTTCGAGGAAACCTTTAATTTACGTTTCGCCATTCCTTTCGAGCAGCACAACACCACTTTGTCGGTGTCGGCCATACACAATTTGAGGCCGGACCAAAGGAGGCAAATAGAAAAATTAAATAGTTTAGATATAGAGTTATATGCTTTTGCCAAAAATTTACTGTTCGAAAGGTATGCAAAGTTAGTATTAAAAACAATTTAAAGTAACCTTCAGTATATAAAGTTTAATATTATCACAATGGAATTTATAAGTCAATATCATATGTTAAGAACACGCCTAAATTTTTACATAAGAGCACAAGTTCACAAATTTAAGAATATTGAAATTTTTGTAATTTATGAAATCATTAATGTATGTCGATAGGATTTTTAAAATTAAGGAATATGTATATGAGTTTATGAATTTGTTGAGCAACAGGCGGAAAAAGCATCTTTAGAAGAAATGAGATAAATAAGATATCGAAAATTTCAAGGATAAATGTGAAGCCCGAAAGTTATATAAAAAGGTAAAAAACAAAGGTTTTGGAACAGTTATCCCCAAACGACAGAGATAGAAATCTAGTTACGGACACGTAGAGTAGAGAGGCATAGGAAAGTTACGCTTTCGTGCTCTGCTGGTACCCGAAGGCAGATTAAGTCACCGACAACTTAATGGATTGTCCATCACTGAGCGAAAATTTGATCATCACGCCAACAAAGTTGCGGATGCCGATGAACTGCAGTCAGAGCTTTTTAAATCCGACGGTGATGAGCTGGCAACGTGCATGCAACAGCTCGTAAAAGAGATTTGCGTAAAGGAACGCATGCCCGATTATTATAATCTGAGTTTTTCTTAAGAAAGGCGACCCAAGTGTGTGTACCAACTGTCGCGGGTTCAACGTTTACCCATCGCATATAAGTTACTGTATAGTGAGTTATGTGAAATACTTAAGCCCATCCTAGCGAACGTGATTGGACCTTATCAGAGTGAAAATAGACTAGAATCTGACAAAGCCATTTTCTGCCTAGCGAGGCTTTTGACAAGACTATAGTTTGTCATTGCGATATCTTTAACAACACAATGGAGATGATCACGACTGGTACCACCTTTAATAAAATCACATGCTGTTCGCGTATGCCGATGACATAAATAGCATTGGCCGTGGACTGCGGGATGTTACTACGGCCATTTCAAACATAGAGAAACAGTCGGCAGAATTTGGACAAAACCAAATATTTTGTTTCAACAGACGGAGAGTCTAGTCGCTTAGGACGCTGAACCTTGACAACTACAAGGTGGGCCAAAGGAAGTTATCCGATGTTATTTGGTTCCCATTTTATTTTTTTAAATAAAAAACTTCGATTCTGTTTTTTTTATTATGTTTATTTGATTCTTTGTTATTTTATACATTAAGTCGAGAAAATGATATCTGCCAAATGGGTGCCGTCACAATTGATTGCCATACGGGATCGTTGTATGGAATTTTTTATCACTTCGGCGAGAACTTCGGGCGACAGGGTCTTGGGCTTGTTCACGTAAACACTTAAATTCAAAAAACCCCACATAAAAAGTCTGGAACGGTTAAATCGGGCGATCTTGCGGGCCAGTGCAAATCGCTAAAACTAGAGATAAGTCGACTTGGAAAAGCCGCCTTGAGAATGTCGGTTGTGGCTCGCGCAGAATGTGCCTCCGTTCTTTTAGAACCACATGTCGTCCAGTCCTAATTCGTCCAATTGCGGTAGGAAAAACTCGGTTAACATGACCCTATAGCGCGCACCGTCCCTGTTGTCGATTGAACAGCCGCGTTCTCGAAAAAACAATTGTATAATGACTCCTGCAGAGTAAACAGCGCACCACGCAGTCACTTTGAGCGAGTGTAATGGCTCCTCGAGGATTTTCGGTAACCCAGAAGTGATAGTTTTGCTTGTTCACGCACCCGCTGAGGTGGAAATGAGCCTCATCGCTCATTATGATTTTGGTCGAAAAATCGTCCACTCCGTTTTCGAGATTGAGGATGGCTTAGGCGTAGGTTACACGCGTTTGGCGAGTACGTACGAGTACATGCGCCGGCCTTTGACCAAAATTCGCCTCAGGAACGACCGGCTGACAACTATAACTTTAAAGTGTTAGATGATTTTGTCTACCTTGGCTCTGCCTTAAACAAAACTAATAATGTCAGCCTGGAAATCAAGAAATTTCCAAAGCTGTTTCTCGAGGTATAAAGATTCAACTCTACCAAACACCGATCCTACCTGTCTTGCTCTAAATCGTAGAATCTTGGGTAATGACACATGCGGATCAATCTATTAGGGAACCTTCGAGAGAAAAATACTTGTAACAATCATCGTTAATGTCGAGTTCATTCGTCAAATACCCCATGAGCTGTATAACGTCATCGATGTAGTCAAGTGCGTACAAATAGGCCGAATGGATGAAAATGCTCCAGCTCGAAAAGTCTTCGACAATAATCTCGATGGGGGGGCGCAGGTGGTGACGACTTAAACGTAGCTGGATGGACCAACTGAAAGAGGTGTTATCCAAACTTGGTATGACGAACTATCTACGGAGTGCAAAAGACCGAAGGGCTTGAATTTCTTTTGTACGTGCGTCTACTGATGGATGAATTTCTTATGCTGCTCCCAAAGAAGAGAAAGAAGTTATGACTTTATGAATTTAAAGTTAATAAGTTTATGATTATATAAGTATAACTTTATGAACGTATTAATGTATGATTGTATGACATTATGAAAAAAAGTTATTAATTACATGTTTAATTTTCCTATATATACAACTTTTAACATTTCTAATCTTTCCATTAACACCTCTAACGTCTGCTCCCCTTTTTCAGATTCGAACACTTAAAAGCTAAAGACAACGATTTCGAAAAACGTTTTGCCAACCTCGGCAATATCTACTACAAACAAGGAGTCACTGAATTCAACTGGGACAGCAATATTGATGAGACTGTCAGTACGGAGCACTGAAGTTGATCTCTATCCCCCAGTGCGGGGATTGAGCCAAACAACGTCTCCTCGTCCTGGACGCTTCACTCAAGACGCAAATGTAAAAAAACGCCACAGAGAATAAGTGACTAAAAACGAAACGAAAGAACGTTTGTTACAAAAAACCAAAAATTATTATAAATATTATTAATAATTGCAAATTAACTATTATTATTATATTAGTAATAATCCAAAACCCTTAATCTCACACACACACAAAGATAAGCAAATGAATAATAAGTTATTTAGTTGTAAAACACACACACAAACACTTTTTTGATTGTAAGTTTAAGTTTTTATTAAGGTATTTTAAGCTAAGCCAATAAGCTTCTATACAACTACACAAAGGACTTTAAAAGTAGCTTTTAAGTTATAGTATAATTTTCTAAAAAGAAACAAAATCAACAACAACAACATGCTCGTTCTAATGTATTATTATTGCGTTAAAAAAATTGTAAATATATTTGTAGCTTATGATAAATATGTATTTTTGAACTATGTTTTAAGAGCGATTCTTAAAAATTTTAGTTTTCTGTTTCTTCACTGTGTTTTGTTGGTAAAGCTTTTACAATGTAAAACAATGAATGTGACAACGAAATTATATTTCATGGAAATTTTTCTTTTGGTTGAAAAACTTGTAGTGGTGTTCAAGAATTCTTATGTATGTCTGAGATAAGAAAATTGGAACAATATGCAGTTTTTCATAAAGTTAATAATTGAACGCCTGCCCACTTATTAAGAAATCTCATAAAATGAAGAACATTTGCTATAGACTATCTATGAGATAAAGGTTAGCAAGTAGCTCCAAAACTAATGGGCAAGCGGCCAGAGCATCGTCGGCGGTGAATAAAGAAAAATGGCCAATGAAAATGCCTTTGGTTTGCAGTTGACCGTAATGTTTTCAATTTCTCCATATTTAACGCCACTATTTGTTTTAATTTTTCTTCAATTTAAAATCTGCTTATAATCTCAATATATTTTTCTTAATCCTTTGGTTAATTATTCCTATATTCCTCACATATGTAATTAACGACTGATTTAAGTTATAACAAATTATTATTTAAATCACTAAGAATCTAATATGGATATAAAAGCAAAAAAAGAAAACCAAATGTTGTAAATATTCAAAATGTAGAATTAAGTAATTGCTAAAAATATTGGCATTTAAAAAATTTGTTATATTACGAACAAGGTGATCATCAACAGATTATGCAATAAAATAATTTCAACTTTAGATTGAATGAAGCACTTTTCAAATTCAATTGAATTAAATAGCTGAAAAGCTGAACCAATGCACTGCGTCCGTCTAATATTTTGCGAAAATATAAAAAAATCAAGTATCAGCTTTGTTTTATTGAAAAACATTCTTTCAAAATTTTTTGGTTTCTTCTCCGGGGCGTAAATGAAGAGAAAGTATAGTTTTATAACTAGGAACACGCCACATATGCCCCATATTTCCACCGACATACCCTTGTGACTTAAGAACTGAAACGGCATATCGGTTGAATTTAAGGGAATTCTCGGGATTATGCAGTCTTCTCCCTTGAACGGTCCTTTCAAAACTTTTGCGACTATCGCATTCTTCATTAGAGTATCCACAAACTTCTCAGGACAGAAAGATTTCGAAGCTAAATGATAATAGATCCAACTTTAAGATGCAAATGATAAGCCTGACAAATCTAAAGAGTTAAATAATTTCTCTAGATAGTTGACGACATCGTCTTAGTTCTCAACGTGCGACCGATCGATTTGTATGAACGCAATTCTCCCGGAATTTGATTTTAAATCGTCCAAATTGAAATCAGTCACTTCAATATTTTTCGCCGTTGAAAATGTGCGTCAAAACGTAAAATGCACCGCCATAACCACTTAGGTCCCACAGGCTTTGAATCAGCACAGGCCTTGTAAAAGGACACTCTTAGTGGCACTGGACTTGTTGAAGGCCTTGAAGAGATGGAATGTCAGTCGTTTGTGGAGTTTAGAGACAAGTGCTTAAAGCCCCGTAGAGTTAAACAAGGAGTACCAAAGCACGGTGATCTATTCCCCCTACCTCTCTAAACTCCGCACACCTACGCAAAGTGTAGATGCGATATATTACACGGAAGACTGTACCAATATGGCGACGGGCCAAAACGTTGATGAACTATGACATCGTGTGAATGGTAATCTCGAAGAATTACACAATTTCATCACTGGACGTAATCTAAGCCTATCACTAACGAAGTCTTCAACAACACCTTTAACCACGTTGACAAAGGAGGTAAATCTGAATTTAGGCGTTGTTGTTGTAACAGCCGGTGGTTAGCCGGCGTGATAATTCTTTATACCGATTTTCAATTTGTCGACACTCGATCGGGCATATAACCCGATTATCATACGATCATTGTTGGCAACTCTGTTTCGTTCCTTTGTAGATAACAAGGTTTGTGTCAAGGATTGTTAGGCGTCGTGGGCGATGGTTAATACCGACTGTGAACCACCAAACACCTGTTTACCTTTTAAGCTTATTCCACTGCAATTGCTCACAAATTGTGAAGTAGAAACAAGGTCCTCAAAGCGCTAGACGGCAGCACTTGAGGTATTCACAAAGAAACCTTGTTTTCTACCTACAAAAAATTGGCCGGTCAGAGATCACCTGTGCTGATTCAGAGTGATTTTCTTCGCAGAGTAATACCCAGTGTAGAAATATTCAAAGCTGTCAAAATGCAGCCCTACGGACCTTTAGATCGTACGTTGTATGCAGCAGCTTTGAACGACAACCATAGAGACGCCATCAATACCGCGGTCTTAGGTTACCCCATGACTTGGAGGTCGCCCAACGCGCTAAAATATAGGAAAAACAGCTAAGAAAGACAAAAGCTGCTCAAGCTCAATTAAGATCGGGATGAAGCAGCAGGCTCAATGCCTTCTGGTCCCTCGTCGAAAGTGCCGTCCCTAACATATGCTCAACATGTGTTTAGGGTCCCCGTGATACCAAACACATTTACAGCTGTCCAGGCCACCCTACTTTACCTAGCCCAATGGATTTATTGACTTACACAGTGGAAGTATCCCAATTTTTAGGCTTGGACCTTAACGGAGAACCCCCCGATAAAAATTGGATAGTTTAAGCTGTTACAACAAAGATAATTTTCACCAATGTTCGGATATATGTATTTTAGTGATGAGTTAATCCTTTGTCTATTCTGTTGCAAGAATTCTCGCATATTCGTACTCAATGGAATGGTTTTCACGTATCGCCACAAATACGATGACTGTAGGCAAGCGTTAATTTTATCCGCCTCCGTTGTTGATTTCGGAATAACGAGAAGTGTTTTTCGGAAGTCGCCCGTAAATCACCCCTAAATAATGACGATTAAAGTTGCTCAAATCTTACAGTTTTCGATCGAGTGCTTCGTTTGTGCGTCATAGTGATTAATTGATCCCATATGATTAATTGACAGTTTTTCAATACTTTTGCCATGGCTGATCGCTTTGAAATGATACAAACAGGATTTTCGTTGATTTGCAGGTTTAACGGAAGCTTCAGTGCAGAATGTGCCGTTCTTCCACCTTCCAACAGTGTTGCTGCAGCAATTGCGGTAGATGCGGGAGCTAGGTTAGGTTAATTCGGCAGCCGCGTGAAGCATAGCTCACTTGTGTCTTACTGTAGGTCCCGTTGTGATACAATTTCCAAAGTTTTGCACCAATTATTCCTAGTCGTCTCTCTCAAGCCATTTTGTTGCACTGATGATGACACGGATGTTTTGAAGAATATCTACTAATATGCAGGTATTGTCAAGGTCACCATAAGAAGGACAGTGACATAGAAGATCCGTGGTCTCCTCTTCTGCCTCATCATTGTTAAACCTCTTAGAGTGTTTTTTTACAGGCCAGAGACCGGTTATAACAATTATGATTTTCCTCAGATGGACTCTAGACATGTTGAGCGCAAATAGTGTCGTATGTCTATCTATTCAATTCTAAATTTGTTGGGTCGCTGTGCAAATGGGTTCCATTCACCCATCTTTCCTTAGCAATGAGGTTCAGATTTTCCATTATGAGAGGAACACCACTGTGACCTTAAACTTTGCCCGTGTTCACGGTGGTGGCAGCCCTTGCCAATGTATCGGCTCTTTGGTTACCATATACGTCCCCATGTCTGGGTAACCGTTAAATGTCTCGCTATCTCCTCCAGAGACGACCGGCATTCTCAAACATTTCTCTATGTAGTGAATACGTTCTTCAGGAATCTGATAGCCGCTTTAGTATCAGTAAGTATATGAATTTTGCCGCCCTATATCCCACGTTACTGAATTTTCTCCACCGCTATTCTAATGACCGCTGTTTCAGCCCGAACTCTACTACAGTGACCCGGTAGCCTGATCGATAGTTGTAAATTCATCTCCTCCGAAGGGATTCTACAGCCCGCTCTTTCCCCTAATGTCATGACATCCTCCCTAAAATGTTGGACCTATTCGGGATGTTGCGCCTAAAACCCCAATCGAAAACATGTACCGGTATAGTTTATTCCGTGTGACACCTCGCATTGATTAAGTCCATAATTTTGGCATGGCTGTATGTATTTAGTTCCTGTGGGTTCATGGAGCACTACCTAAGTTGGAGAAGTTCTAAGTGCCACTGTATGCATGATTGCCACCAGTCCCATAACGCGTTCCAATTTCGATCTTTAGACCGCCCTCTCCAGTACTGGCCACCAAACTGCCGATCCCTAAGTCATATAACCAGTTTCAATTTGTTGGTACCAATTCCCAAATTCAACTCCACCGAAAAGATACCACAGCCCAATCTTTCCCTTAATTCCGGGCCATCCGTTAAAATTAGGTTGACGTCCTTCCCAAAATGTTTGGCATTATCATCATAGTAGAACCTTTCCGGGATGTTGCGCATAAAACAGGTAATTTAGTCCAGAATTTTGGCATAGCTGCGCGTCCATGCACTTGTGGATCACCAGTTTTATAATGCGTTCGAATTTCGGTCTTTGGCCCGCCCAGGCGCGCCCTCTCCTGCGACGGCCACCAAATTTCCTATCAGTTAAATAATATTATTTTAATAGCAAAGTCATATAACTACAGTCTACATTTTTGGTACTAATGCTCCAATTGAGGCCAATTGCCCTTTTGCAGAAGTATATAGCCCTTGACCGTTTTGCTAGTCCTGAGCTGAAAGTTCAGATTCCAATTCAGTTTACTTTCCGATATGAGCCCTGATAGTATATCAGAAAGTGTAAGTTCGACTCCATTTAATCTGGGTTTAGCAAAGTGAGAAATTTTGTATCTCCCAGTGAATAGAAACAGTTCCGTTTAACTCAGGTTTACACCCAGTCCACAGTTATGACACCATTTAAGCAGAAAGAGTTATTAAGGTATCTTTACGGTAACTATAAGTGCAAAGCCATGTACATATTCAAAAGTTGTGCAGCACGTCTTATCCATCTTCTTCAGAAGAGTACTGATGTTGAAATTCCATAATAGTGGAGAGAGTACTCCTTCTTGTGGTGTACCAAAAACCACCACCTTGGAAATATTTGACACGCTTAAATTAGATCCAATGCGCCTAAATTTTAGAAGTTTGTCAACTAGTAGATGGCTACTGGGTTAATCTCCAGTTGTTCTATGAAGTCCATTACAGATTCAGATTTGACATTGTTGAAAGCTCTTTCAATGTCCAGGATGGCGGCGAGTGTGTATTCCTTGTAGTTCATGGATCTTTCTATAAGACTAAGAATGTAAAGCAGTTTCCGTGGGTAAAGGGTAGGCATATTGAACCTTAAATAGATCTTCCGGTGTATGAGATGATCTGTTATATACATCAATTATTCTAACCAAAGTTTTAAGTATGAAGGAAGAAAGGCTGATCGGTCTAAAATCCTTGGCCTTAGTATGGGATGTCTTACCTCCTTTAAAAATAAATACAAATTTATAGGTTGTCCATCTCAACAGCTGCAGACCGACTATGATGGTTGTCAAAACCCAGGACGTCAATACGTCGATGTTCTTCTGTAGATCCATAGGAAAAATATCATCCGGTCCCGGCTACTTTTCAAATATAAATTAACTAGAGTGCCAATTTTGTTTGTAATCGTCATCACCGTTTTTGGGAATATCCTTACTGGGTAACTAGCTAGTTGTCCCATTAGATTGATGATTCCATTAGTTGAGTCTTTTTAATGCATAACAAATATAACACTAGTATAACAAATTTAATACGAGAACCATACACCAACACGCCATGTAAATTATCATTAAATGAAAACTAAAGCAAAAAATAAAAAAAAAAACATGAACAAAAATAACACAATTTAAAAACAAAAATCCCTAATAATATAAGGACAATAACAAGAATACAACCGACGAAAAACTTAACAAAAAAAAACTCGAATTCCAAACATAGCAAAACAAAAAAACGAACCTAGCACTTTAAAAGCTGAAAGAAAAAACAAACAACAGACTCAGACAACGCAAATACGAAAAACACAAAACAAACAAAAAATAATTTTAATAAAAAAAAACATAACCTAAAACTAAAGTTGAACCTTTTCAACAACAATATTAACAATTACCACAGTTAAATATACAAAAAAATATATGAAAATCGCATTTCTAAGCAAGATAATCTTTAACAACAATATAAATATTAAAAAACAAAAAAGATTAAATACAAGACAGAAATATAAGAAGAAAAAAAATTGTAAATTTTTTTGATACCGTATATATAACACACAAGTGTAGCATACATACACATTAGGGCGTTTCACTAAAAAAATTTTGCAACTCTTGAAGCGGAATATTACAGCTTGTGATCTAAAAGAATTTCGAAAATTTTTTGGAATTTTTTGAAGATGGGTATGGGGTCGCTGAAATTGATTTTATTAAAAAAATGAGGTTATGGAGAAAAAAATTTTATATTATTTTTTTCTGGTGCTTTTTGTTCATACAACTAAACAATTCTCTTAGCAAGGATCCGATCCCACGACAAAAAAATTATAGGTGTGAAAAATTATTATATTATGGACCACTTTGATAGTCTTAAAAGTGAAAAATTATTTTTCCTAGATTTTAAACCTCGATAACTTGAAAAGTTTTCAAAATTTTTTCAAGATGTAAAATGCGTTAGAAAGATAATTTAGATACCTTTATTTTGGTATATATAAGTTTATATCTTACTTGTGAAAAATGTTGCAAAATATAAAAAATAGACAAAAAAAGATATTTTTTATTTTTAAATTCACACTATTTGAATTTTAAAATACTTGAAATAGGCCCTTTTTAAAATGTAATAAAATTCATAATGCATAATTTTGTAACCTCAAACAGTAAAAGGGTTTTTGATGAATTAAAGTTGCCCACTTCCTTTTTTCGAAAGATACACTTTTATGGGAAAATGATGATGATTTTGTTTCTTCAAAGAAAAAGCTAGAAAAACTATGTGTTGTGAATGATTAATCAGAAAGAGGCGTGGCGTCGACTACAATATATAACAAAAAAATTACAAAGAATGAGGATGATTTTCAAAACTTATTGATTAGAGTTGATAACAATCAAAAAATTATATCTAATGTTAACAAAAATGTTATTGAAAAAGAAACCAATTGAAAATAAGAAGAAACCAATTTGAAAATACTTCCACAGTTGTTCCACATTTAGTGGTTAATGTATTGTAATTTTAGATACAAATTTACTTTATAATTTGTTCATTAAATATGTTGATTTTGTTTATTTAATATCTTTTGATTTTGTATGGGAATACAAATATATTGATGATATTTTTGATATTTTTATTAAAGCAATGTATTTTAGAAGTTTTTTTTTTACTTAACCAAGAACGAAACATAATGAAATTCTTTTAATTTTCATAAAATTTGATAAATAAAAAAAAATTTCTCAAACTTTAATTTTTTTTATATTTTTCCAACAAGTAAAAATAAATCTATGTACCGAATGAAAGGTAATTTAAAGACCTTTCCAACGCATTTTACATCTTGAAAAAATGTCGAAAACTTTTCAAGTTATCGAGGTTTGAAATCTAGGAAAAATAATTTTTCACTTTTAAGACTTGATAGTGGTCCATAATATAATAATTTTTCACACCAATAATTTTTTGTCGTGGGATCGGATCCATAAGAAGATAATTGTTTAGTTGTATGAACAAAAAGCACCAGAAAAAAAATAATATAAAATTTTTTTCTCCATAACCTCATTTTTTTTATAAAATCTATTTCAGCGACCCCATACCCATCTTCAAAAAATGCAAAAAATTTTTCGAAATTCTTTTAGATCACAAGCCTTAATATTCCGCTTCAAGAGTTGCAAAAATCGCAAAAAACGCGTTTGGTGAAACGCCCTAATACACATATATGTATACATATTTACATGTTTAAGTTACGTATGAATGCTAAGTAATAATCTCGTTTTTTTTATTGTTTTTTTCTTTCTTTTGTATTACAACCAGAGCTGTAAACTCAATTACAAGTAATCATTACCTACCATGTTCGAAAGTAGTTAAAAGTTAACTACAATTCTAATTACATGAGGAATTGGAATTGAAACTAAAAGTCTCAACTACACAGGTAATTGTACTTGGAAGTAATGATTCCTAATTACTTTTCAATTAGCTCAATTACTTTTTAATTACAAGGAATTGAAAGGAATTGACGGAATTGGGAGGAATTGGAAGGAATTAAGAGGAATTGCTGCAATTTGGAAAGGTATTGAAATAATTTTGAAATAAGCGGTAGAAATTGTAAGTTCCACAGTGTGACGTCACAAAGAGAAAAGGAGAGTGGGAGCAATATATTTTAACATAACGGACCTTTCCAAATTGCACCAATTCCTCTTAATTCCTTCCAATTCCTCCTAATTCCGTCAATTCCTTTCAATTCCTTGTAATTAAAAAGTAATTGAGCTAATTGAAAAGTAATTAGGAATCATTACTTTCAAGTACAATTACCTGTGTAGTTGAGACTTTTAGTTTCAACTCCAATTCCTCATGTAATTAGAATTGTAGTTAACTTTCAATTCCTTTTTAGATGTACTTGTATTTGTAATTGAGCAGTAATGAGTACAAATTGTAATGATTAGTTTACAGCTCTGATTACAACTTAAATTTAATATGTATTTGTAAAGCAATTAGTTAAGTATTACTTTAAGATCATGTGCCATTTTGCTAATGTGTAAAAATTCTATTCATTGACAGCATTTTGTTAGGTTTTACAATTAAACTGCAAAAAATCTGTGGACTTTTGATAAAGAAATAGAAAAATCGTAAACAGGAAATAATATTTTGAAATTTTTTTACAATTTTTGAAGTTTGGAAACTTTTGGCAAAGAAAATAAAATCGTAAACAGGGAAAAATATTATGAAAACTTGTTACAATTGTTGAAGTTTGTAAATATCACTTAGTTGAGAATATACGTCTTAAGACATCTCATATTTTTTCATGGACACAAAGAAGTCGCCTAATTTTTTTAAAATCACTATTTAGAAAAGCTTCCATAGCTAAAAAGATAAAATACATACTACCTTATTAAGAAAAGTATAAAATCTTTTTTTTAAATCCATAATTCAAAAATACTCATATGGGATTATTGCAATTTATTTGTCTCCATATCACTCAAAGCTCTATTTGACCAATACGATCTAAATTTGTTATGTCAAAAGTTCATAGATTTTCATTATATTATAGATTTTTTGTTTTGTTTATTTGTTTAATTTTTATTTTTTGTAAATCGTTTACCAAAAATTGTGCAATTTGTTTAAAAAAAAAGTTTTGTTTTATATAACAGTAATAATCTAAATATTAATTAAGTCTTGAGGAAATTGTATTAAATAACTATAGTTATCTTATATATAAATATATGAAAACAAATCAACAACAACAACAACTTATTGATATTAAAATATTAATAATAAAAACGCAAAATATAAATTTAAAAGTGGAAGTGATTACATTTATTTAAAAAGTTGGGGTGCAAAGCTGAAAAGCTAAATACAGAGTGAAACAAGAACCATTTTACTTTTTAAACGATTATAAAAAAAAGTTGATCGTTATTTTTAAAGAAAATGATTTGTATATTTTCTACATACTTACATATATTATTTTAGAAAAATAACATCAACGATGGCATAACATGCAAAGGCTCTAAGTCCACTTTTGTATACCCTTAAGGATAAATTTATTTTGTTCTTCCATTTGCAATGCCCATCAGGAGGCGTGGTAGTTATGGCAATATACATATATTGCAGCGAACAAGCTACCGGATATTTACAATACGACAAATCCTGGAGAAGACCCAAGAAATGCACATCGACACCTACCATCTGTGTATCGACTACAAAGCTACAATCGACAGTCCGATACGACAGAAACTATTTGATGGTATGGTTAAGTTTGATATCCCCGCGAAGCTGATACGACTTTGCAGGATGAAAATAGGCATAAATCTAACAGAGCCATTTTCTACCAAGCGAGACTTTAGACAAGGCGATAGACTGTCATGCGACCTCGTTAACATCATAATGAAGATGATCACGCGGATGGCAGCAGTAAACACGACTAGCACCATATTTAACAAAAGCCACATACTGCTAGCGTATGCCGATGATATAGATATAATTGGCCGTGTAATGCAGAATGTTACTGCAGCCTTTTGAGCATTTAGAAGCAGTCGGCGGAATTGGGTCTGGTGATTAATTAGGACAAAACCAAGTATTTTGTTTCAACCAAAAAAAAATTTACTCGTTTGGGACGCTGTGTAAACATTTACAACTATAACTTTGAAGTTGTAAATGATTTTGTCTATTTCGGCTCCGTCATAAATAAAAGTAATAATATTAGCCTGGAAATCAAGAGACGAGTATTGCTACTATGCGCTGAGCAAGCGTTTCAATGATAAAGCCCTCTCTCGACGAACGAAGATCCAACTCTACCAGACCCTGATCTTACCTATTTTGCTCTACAGCGCAGAATCCTGGGTAATGACGCAGGCGGATCAGTCCATTCTGGGAGTTTTAGAGAGAAAAATACTTCACAAAATATTTGGACGCATCATCGTTGACGGCGAGTACCGTCGTCGAATGAGCTGTACAACGACTTCGACGTAGTCAAGTGCGCTCAAATAGACCGAATGCGCCGGCTGGGACACCTTGTACGAATGAACGAAAATGGTACGGCTCGAAAAGTCTTCGGTAATAAAATCGATGGTTGGCGCAGGAGTGTCGACCAAAACATCGATGGATGGACGAGGTGAAAGACCTGTTACCTAAGTTTTGTGTGACGAACTATCTACGGAGCGCAAAAGACCGTAGCGCTTGGATAGAAAAGGTCAAGTTTTGAGTAAATCCCATATTTAAACCAGTTTTCGATTAAAGAATTGTATCTTTTTTCTCGTAATATATAATAGTCAAATATTGACCAGTGTCGCCGTCCACACTCGTCCTTTTCGCCAAATTGGTTCCATATAAACTGGTAATATCTCAACTATACTGTGAAATTTTCAGGACGACAATTATTATGGCTGTTATAATGGTTTCTATTAAATGGAGCGTGGTATAGCCCACTTCCACCCTGGCTGTAATTCGTACTGTAACAACAATAAATACCATCTTTATACTTCTTATAGTTCATGGGGTACAGCCGTTTAAAGTTACATACCATCTTTATATCTTTTATAGTTCTTGAGATACAGCCATTTACATTTTCAAGTTTTATACCACGCCTACTGATCCGATCCCGCCCATTTAATGTTGGATCACGAACTTTGCGGCCAAATGCATCCACACAAATTTTTAAGGCAATTGGAGTCCTCTGTATATTGCGGTCTTAGAAAATAGATCCAATGGGCGGTGCCACGCCCACATGATATATCAAAATTTAAAATAGCCTATTTTTACTTTCTGTGAAAATATCAAAAACGTCGGTTCCGAGTCTATAGAGACAAACTCATTTTCATATATATAGATTTGCCTTTGACCTCTTTGGGGCACGGCTAAAATTTTTCAGATTTTGCTCAAATATTGACCATATGTAGTTTATAACAACTGACACAATATTCAGCTCGAATATTACCGAAAATCCAAAGTTCCGCCTGTCCCCGCGATTATAGCCGTAGTTTAATAGATATCGAGCTGAAATCTGGAGTGCAAGCTTATATCCCCTAAGCGGAGGTTAATTTCTATGATGGCCAAGATCAGACAAAAACTACCTCCCATACAAACTTCAACTTTTTGCATGCAACTTTCTATTCCTCATGCGGAAGTTAAGATCTAGGATGAGCAAGATCAGACAAAAACTACTCCCATCACCTATACAAACTCAAAATTTTTAGGGATGTCCGTCTATTTGTCCCCGTGATTACAGCCATAGATTTGTTATGCAACGTTCTTACCCTTAAGCGCAAGTTAAGATCTTAGATGAGCAAGATTAGACAACAACTACTCCCACCTCTCATACAAACTCCCCCTTTTTGGGGTGTCCGTCTATCAGACCCCGCGGTTACAACCGTAGTTTCAGAAATATTGAGCTGAACTTTGATACACAAGCTTATATCCTTAAACCAGGATTTAAGTTCGTAAATAATCAAGATCGAACAAAAATTTACCTCCCTTCTACCCCTCAACCGGAAGTTAAGTGCTAATATGAGTGAGATTAGACAAAAACTAATCCCATCTCCCATAAAAACCCGCCTATTTGGAGATATCCGTCCGTCTGCCACCGTTGCTACAGCCGTAAATTTGGTATGCAACCTTCTATTCCCCAAGCGGAAGTTAAGTGGTAATATGAACAAGATCGTATAATAAAAACCGCCACCTCCCATACTAACTCCCCCTTTGGGCATGTCCGACTAATTGACCCCACGATTACATTCCCCCTTTTTGGAGTGTCCATCCGTTTGTCCCCGTTGTTACACCTGAAGATTTGGTATGCAACCTTCTATTACTCAAGCGGAAGTTAAGTGCTAATATGAGCGAGATCAGACAAAAACTACTCCCATCTCCCATACAAAACTCCCTCGTTTTAAATCGTTTATTTAAATCGTTTAAATGCAGTCAACAATTTGACGGTAAACTCCTATTAAGCTTACACTTAATATAAGCTTCTAGTTAGCATACGTTTGCCTATCGTTGGCCCACCTGTTTTAGTATAAATTGAATAAAACGAAAATTTCGACCAGTTTTCATTGACTTTCGGACATGTTTTTTTTTACTGATTTCTTCACAAAAACGAAAAATTTACTACTTTACACTACTCCCATGATCATATTTAAATAGTCTATGCCATTAAAAACAAAATAAATTTTTATCAAAAATCCATATTTTGGCAAGGGGTTAGTTAACATATATATTTATTTGTACAAAAATATTTTTCTGCGAATTTCGCCGCAGCGATAGTGTTTTTAGAAAGTGCATCAAAAATGTAATAATTTGATATGAGTTTAAGTTTCATTGATATTTTGGATCAGAACACAATCCTTTTTTTCGATTTTTTAGACTTTTTTTAACCATTTAAATACAAAAAATCTTCGAATTTCAATCATTTGATTTAAACTTCTATTGAGAGGCCTTTAAACCAGCTTTCAGTTGATATATGTTTGCTTCAAATATATCAACCAGTTTTTGTGTAATTAAGGAAAAGTGAAAATTCGACTAGTTATCCTTAACTTTCGGAATTCTTTTTTTTTCTGATTTCTTCACAAAAACGAAAAATGTACTCCCTTATAATATTCATATGATAATATTTAAACAGTCTGTCATTTAAAACAATTGAAAATTTTTATCAAAAATTCACATTTTGGCAAGGGGTTAACCTATACATTTTTTTGTACAAAAAAATTTTTCTGCGATTTTCGCCGCAGCGGTAGTGTTTTTAAATAGTGGGTCAAAAATGTAATAATTTGATATGAGTTTAAGTTTCATTGATATTTAGGATCAGAACACAATCAAGTTTTTTTTGTTTTTTTTAGACCTATTTTAACCGTTTAAATACAAAAAAATCTTCGAATTTCAATCATTTGATTTAAACTTCTATTGAGAGGCCTTTAAACAAGCTTTCAGTTGATATATGTTTGCTTCAAATATATCAACCAGTTTTTGTGTAACTTAGGAAAGGCGAAAATTCGACCAGTAATTATCAAGTTTTCTTATACTGTTATGTAGGAGTCTATACGAAGTTAAAATAAATTGTTAGAATATAAGAATAAACAATCTTCTATATGACGATTTGCCCAGAACTATCCTCTCAATGTTTTGTGGAAATACTCTTCAAGTAACTCATCCTATAAAAATAAACTAACAATTTCAGTATATTCGGCTTCTGTCTAGTTCAAAACCTGTTGAAACTATACGGTAGACCTTGAGATATACCCATACCCCTCTGGTACCCTATTCATTCCAATGAAGCCTTAAATTCCCATTCGGGAAATATACAAGTTTGTTACTAGTTACATGCGCTAGGTCTTCATAGATATTAAACTATTTGAACCTTCAATTTAAACAACTGTTTCATTAAACATAAAGATACATACATCTACAACGCTACATCTAAACGCTTCAGGGGGAATTGTCCCTTTGTACTAGTATGGAACTAGTTCTGAAATTTTTGTAGTTCAACTGTAATTTGCCAGAAATCTGAAGACCGTAATTATTTAATATCATTGCGTTACCAACTATTTATAGGGTTAATGTTTTCTGTTTCAGATGGGTTGTTGGCTACGATAGGAGAAACATTCAACCGGTAATGACCATTCACAATAGCTTATATGATTGGATTGAATAGCCGAAACCGTAAATATACATTTCGTTAAGTCACAGACAATAGACATTATTCTGTGGTTAAGTTTCGAATATGACCAATAGGGTTATTTTTGCGTTGCTGATTATAGACACGAACCAGAAAGGACAAATTTTTAATTTGGCAACTCATACTTTATTATATTGTGGTGCAGTTACACTATATAATAAAGCCTCAACTGTAACGATTTATATATCCTTTACCAGGCGCAGGAGCGAAGTGAAGGTTATATTAACTTAATTCTTCCATTTGTAAAGTACATCTGTGGTAGGTATGGCAATATGTATAAAAATGATCAGCGTCGAAATCAGAATCTATTTAAAGATGACCGTCTGTCCGTCCCGTCCACGACCCCATGGGCCGGCCGTGACATCGTGGTTAGAAGACTATCATGTGGGACATCCCGGGTTCGATTCCCGCCACCAGTCATCTACATTTGTCTTTCATTGCCGGCCCCTCGATGTTGTCGACAGCAACTTCGCAGTATAGTGTCGAGTCAATTGACATGTCTAGTTAAAGCTTCTCGAACAGTGATGTTCGCATTCGACGATAAACAAGTAGGTGCCGTTGGTTGTGAATCTAAAAATAGAAAGCGTGTTAATTCATAACAACGGGAGAAGCTTTCCCACACCTCATTATTATTATTATTAATTTCTTTGGTTCCTTCAAGGAACATAAGGCCTCTTCATTTGAGGTATCGGTAATCAGTTGGTTTAATATGAGTAGATGATTAGGCTTCCGCATACGATCCTGGAACTGGGACTGTCATCCTGCTCTCCAGGCAGGCTGGCTTAGGAGCCTTATACCACGTTTATATAGCGAGCCGCTTGCTTTAAGATCCGACACGCGCTTCCAGCCGCCTCTAAATGAGGAACAGACGATAGTTGTTAATGGCTATTGGTTATTTGAAGGCGTCAATTACCCGCCTCGTCGTTCTGAGTATCATAGGCACTCAGAACTTGTTATTTGTCCGGCCCCATCCGGAAAACTCTCAGAGACTCGCATATCAGAATCGCTGATTATCCCTGATTTCCTAATCAGCTGCTCGGTATATCTTCAGCTGTGTTTTCTAAGGTCGTGAAACCCACTTAAAGAAGACCATAAATCTTTTTTTCGTGCATTGTTCATTCCACTCCCGAAGCAGGCTCATTCATAGGGTGTAAAAGGGAAATTAAACTTTTTTTATGTAAGTCTGTCCGTCTCCGCGATTAAAGTCGTAGTTTAAGAGATATCGAGCTGAGATTTGAAATTCAAGCTTCTTTGGGATAAGATGTGTAAGATCGGTCAAAAATTACTACCACCTCCTATACAAACAGTGGGACAGTGGGTTAAGTTATGAGCAATATCGAACAAAAGCTACTCCCACCTACTATACAAAGTCCGCTTTTTGGGGGTTTCCGTTTATCAGACCCCTCTTTTTGAGGGTGTGCGCCTGTCTGTCTCCGCAATTAGAGCAGTAGTTTAAGAAATATCGAGTTGAAAGCGGAAGGTTGAGTTCTAAGATGAGTAAGCTCGGCCAAAAACTTCACCCACCTCCCATAAAAATTGCCGCTTTTAGGGAGTCTGTCCCCTCGATTACACCACTTGTTAAGGATGTATCGATCTGAAATTTGGCATGCAAGATAAACACGATGGACAAGAAAATAAATGGAAAACCAATTCCACCGCCCATACAAACTCCCATTTTAGAGATTCAGTCTACCTGACCGTTTACAGGAGTTGTTTAAGAAATGTTGAGATTAAATTTAATAGGCCAACTTATACCCTGTAAGCGGAGGTTAAGTTCTAAAACAAAACTTTTTCCCACCTCATAAAAAATCTCCCCTTTTTGGTGTTTCCGTCTATCTGACGATTAGAGCAGAAGTTTAAGAAATGTTGCCATAAGTTCCTATATGATTAAGATCAGATAAAAACTACCTCCACCTCCCACACAAACACCCTCTTTTGTGGCTGTCCGTCTATCTATCTCTGCTACAGACGTTGTTTAAGAGAAATCGAGCTAAAATTTTGTATGCCAGCTTCTATCCCTCAAACTGAGGTTAAGTTCTAAGATAAGCAAGATCGGACAAAAACTCTCCCATCTCCCACACAAACACCCTCTTTTTGGGGATTTCGCATCTATCTGTTCCTTCGATTCCAGCAGTAGTTTAAGAGCTATCGATCTTTCAAGCTTAGTATTTGAAATTTCAGTAATAAATTATTGACAAAATATGAATGTGGCACGCTAAAAGTAACGCCAAACTCTAATCAACTCTCGTTTTTTGGGGTAGAAAGTTTAATAAAATATAGTTGTAGGGCAAATATACAGTTTTATCACCATTTTTAGAAATTGTGAAGGTTATCTGAGCTTCTACATAGCCGAATAACCAATAACCTTACTAGTTATCTTAATAATTTTAATTATTTTTCAAATTTTGTTTTGAAATTTTTTTTTCTATAAATATATGTCACCAACCCTTAATTTATTTTAATAAGACTCCTTCAAATTACAGAAAACTTACTCATTTCCCTTAATAATTTGATATTTTACAATCTTTTTTCAAAATTTAGTTCACCTTATCCCTTATTGAATAATTGAATTATTATTTCCTTAGTCCCAATTCAAAGATATAATTTTAATAATATTTTGTGTGTAATTTTCTCTTTTTTCAGATGAAATTGTTAACGGAACTTTTCCAATGTAAATGATTTATCAGAGGAGAGCCGGAGCCACATTTTTATTTATAAGTATTTAAATTATGTATATGTTTTTAGAAATAAAATATATATTTCGTATAACATACATACATTGTCCATAGTATATTTCTTTTTTTATATTTTACAGATTTAAAGATAATAAAAAAAAGAATATGAAAACCAATATTTAACAATGTCTTTTTATTTAAAAATGGTATGTAAAGTAAGTAAGAGACCTTTAAATGAAAAATCTGTTACGTCGTTCATTAGCATTTCTATTTTCCATCATTACGATTTTGAGGTTTCATTGAAATAACAGGAGCCCAGAATAGTAAGGTAGCATAGACAATTTAATATTTTCGCCTAAAAGTATGCAATATTTCTGCTGCAAATTTACATAGTACAGGGTGACCCGAATATGCAAATTCTTATATTCAAAATCAAAGGTATACTTTTAGGCGCTACATAACAGGGTGATTCACACCTGCACAAATTTACTATCTGCTTGATTCTGGTCGCCTGGTATTTTGCCAAATTTTGAAACTGTCAAATCGTAACCGGTATGTGTATATAGGAGGGAATGTGAAAAAAATATTTTTACTTACATTGTAACATGTTGCGTACTTTCCACCCCCTTGAAATAAAACAACAATATTCTTAATAATTTTGTGTTTTAATAATTTATTTATCGAAATATTACAAAAATAATCAAATGCTGCTCTGAAGGCAAGTTTATTTCTTAACAAATTAATTACTTAAGTTTATGGAATTAAACAAAAAAACTAGGACTTGCAGATCGTCTCTTCACAATAGTCCATGTCTATACCAATATTATAAAGAGCTAACTAACCCACGTTAGTTTGTTTGTATGTAGTGGATAACCTTTTTTTATTACTCATCTGACCAGTGTATATATACTGAGTGCGATAGGCTATTCGAAATTCGTACTTTTAGGGTTAAAAAGGCCGATAAGGGGATAAAAATAATACCATCACCCGGACCAAACGGCTGAAGGTAGAAACGCGAACATTAGGGTGTATATTTATTTTATAGAGTAGTTGTGCGATACTAAGGTATTTTCCAACTTTTAAGGCTAAAAAGGCCCAAAAAGGGATGAAACTGGTACCAATACCCGGTCCAAATGTAGGTAGAATCGCCAAAATATAGGTGAATATCTATTCTATGGAGTATTTGAGCTTAATAGGAATTCGTAATTCGCACTTTCATACTATTAGGGCACAAAAAAAGGCAGAAAATGGGATAAAACTGGTACCATCACTCAGACTAAACTACAACAGGTAGAAACGCGAAATTACGGTTTAATGCTTATTATACAGGGTAGTTATGCGTTTTGAAGGGATTCTTCGATGTTCCCACTTTTAGGGACACAAGACCGAAAAGAGATAAAATTATTACCATAACCAGGTCCAAAAGGCATTCAATCAAACCAAATATACAATTTGGTGTTAATTTTCCTAATCAAGTAGACTTCAGCTAATAATGCATTATTGAATATCAAAGTTGGAAGCGGAAGAACAAGACGAGACACTAAATTAGACTAACGAGCATTTTGCTCATACGACTGGTCTGAGAAAAAAATAAAAAGACGTATTGCCAGGATAGGGTTACAGACGCTTCAGACAAAAACCAAGTATGTATATACTCGTATTATATTTAACAATGCGATGACAATTTCTTTTTATTCAGATGGCATGAAGTGCCCGAAATCGAATTAAATTTCATGAATCTCATAATTTTTAATTTATTTTTAAAATAAATGTGGATTACTTAGAGGTAATCAATTCACATTGGGAGATTGTTAACAATTTTTTTCGTAACGCTTCCTCAAATTCTCTAACCCTTATTGTAATAGCTGGGAGGACCTTTGTTGTAATAGTTTTGAGGTCCCTTATTATTCTGTTGTTGTTGAGCCAATTGCAAGGGATATGTGTAGGCTGCCATGTAGGAAGTACAGTCGGGACATGAGCCGGGTTCACCGGGTGGACCGCGAGTGCCAGGTTCACCTGCGTGCAAAAATTTGTTTATTACTCAAATCTGTAGCACAGATGTATGTATCAAAATTTTCCTTACCAGGTTTACCCGTATCGCCACGATCACCTGGCCTGCCGGGCATGCCATCTATACCCTCTCCTGGTGGGCCTTGAGGTCCAGGAGGACCCATAGGACCCTCTCGACCCTCACCTCGTTCACCACGATCTCCCTTTTCACCTTCAGCGCCAGGTGGTCCCATATCGCCAGGCGATCCTGGTTGACCAGGTATACCGGGGTAACCACGTTCTCCCTGAGAACCACGAGGACCTTGTTCGCCTATACATTTAAGATTAAGTATTAATTTTCAATATACTCATGACCTAATCCTACTGACCTTGTAAGCCTTGTGGTCCCGGTGGTCCAGGGCGACTAATACCTCTTCTGCCTGGCGGTCCAGGAGGTCCCACAAGTGTACTTGAAATTTCGCTGATGTATTCACGTACTACGGCCATACATATATCACGTATTTGATTAGCATCTATGTTGGCATTAGAACCACTGGGACTTTCCGAATAACCAGGAACACCAGGTGCACCTGGCGGTCCTGGTGGTCCGGGAGGTCCTGCTACTCCGGGATAACCGGGAGCACCCATAGGCCCAGGAAGACCAAGGCTCTCTTGATACATCTGATGCACTGCTTCTTGGCTGCTAGAAGAGTTTGAAGCTGAAGATGAAAAAGTTGAGGGACCAGGCGGTCCAGGTGGACCTGGTGGTCCTGCAGGTCCAGGATAACCGTCCACTCCGTCTAAACCAGGCAAACCTCTTTCACCTTTTTGACCTGGTGTACCAGGCTCTCCGGGAAGACCTGTAATATCATAACTAGTTATATAAACTTTTTAAAACTAATATTCCATAATTAACCTTGTGCTCCGTATCCTGGTGGACCCTGAGGTCCTGGCAGACCGTCTAAGCCTTTAGGGCCTGGTGCCCCTGTCAAGCCAACTTCACCGCGCAAACCTCGTTCTCCAATTGCTCCCCTTTCACCAGGTTCTCCCTTTTCACCCCTTACACCTGAAGATTCATAATGTTCCAACACTGAGGCTGGAGTTCCAGGAATGCCCATAACACCCTGTTGGAATGTAGACAGTTAAAGAAATTTAATAACTATACACATTTTCAAAGTAAACCGGTGCTTACCTGAGCTCCTGGTAATCCCCTCAACCCTGGTGGTCCTGGCAAACCGGGAGGTCCACGTGGGCACTGCTCGGGACAGGTTACTAAATCAGCGCCAGTCAAATAAGATGGCGTACTAGTAAGATGCCAAGATTTTTCTGTTGACGAATCTAAAAATTTCAAATCCAATGCATCGGGTGTGGTGGTCTCAATATCGGGGAAATAGCGTTTAGTGGTAGTGGAGGTACGCTCAAACTGCCACGCTCCCTTGGGTACATTGTACTGGGGCAAATCGTCACAGCTGCTGTGAGTAGGTTTATCCTTGTCACAACTGAAAATCATCCACTGAACGTCCATCTAATAAGAGAGCATAGAGGTGAATAAAAAACTACCAGGAAACAATTTTAACTTACTTCAACAGTTTCTTTGGTTCTGCAACTACGAGCCACTGTAAATGCACCTTCGGTAGCATCGATGGGACCTCGTACATCTAGGGGAGCATTGTAACTGCCACTCCTATCGGGCACTGGTTTACAATCGACCCACAGACGAACACCTTCCTGGCCAACGCCCAGCATCACCTTATGCCAAGAGCGATCAAATATCTGCAACAAATTATACAATAAATATATCAATAACTTCATATCCACATCACATCACGTGCAGTGCAACTTACCTCAGTCTCCTCAAAGGTCACCGTTTGTATGGAACCATCATATTTCGGCAGCGAAAATTCAATCGCATTAATCACTGGATTTATGGTTACACTCATTTGCGACTCATACTCATAGTTGCTCAACTCAAATAGATACCATTCATATTGAGGCTGTTGTTGGGGCACTCGGAATGTGCACTCGAATGAAAATTCACTGGGTACTCCTTTGGGAAAAGCTCTAGATGATTCAATGGTCATGTTGGAATATTCACTTATATGATAGGCCTGTTGATAGCCGGTTGAACCGCCTATCTGTTGGACTCCCTGAGCTTCATAGTTATATTCATCGAAGCGATAGGAATGCAAGATATCGTAAGTTGTCAAATCGGGATCACCAGGGCGAACTATGTTGCACGGTTCTA
Organism: Muscina levida; assembly: GCA_964034835.1. Classification (NCBI taxonomy): domain Eukaryota; kingdom Metazoa; phylum Arthropoda; class Insecta; order Diptera; family Muscidae; genus Muscina; species Muscina levida. The sequence continues at coordinate 31,202,193 of OZ035880.1, read as the reverse complement.
CAGGCACAAAATCTTCGTCTACATCTTCGTCATAGTAATCGCGACCATTGTAGGCTGTAAATATAGAATAGAAAATATGCTTAAGAAGAAAGGGGCCAATTACATCTTTTGTCTACACAAACACAGACAGACGGTTCGTGGGTTATCTCACACATTGTGATAATCTTTGGGCAAAGTAAACGATTGAACTGTAACAACAATTTATTTCCGCAATGGTTATTGCATGCGTATTTACACTGAGAGGAAGGGAGTGTTCGATTTTTGGTATGTTTTTAGTTTACTAATATATTTAATGCAACACTAATTAAAAAATTTAAAAGCAAAACAAAAATTGTTTTCATAAGTTAAACTTAAATTTGTTTAACAGTTCTATAAATAAGTATATTTTATAAAAAAGTAAAGAAAGGAGTTAATATTACTACTCAAGACTTTTTATATTTTATAAATATTTCCATAATTCCCTAATGATGACTACAGAACTAGCTCGAAATATTGGAAATAAAAGTTGAAAATTGAAAAAAAAAAATATATATAAAATCTTTCAATACATAGACCTGACAGCCGAACAATTACCAAAGATTGTAAAAAAACATATTTTTAGTTTTTCTCTTCTATTGTGTTATATCCTGAACAATTACCAATGATAGTAAAAAAACATATTTTGTTTTTCTCTTCTTTATAACATTATTAGTGTGTCGTTGGGGATGTAAAGTGAATCTTGCATCTCAAGCCGACTCACAACCTCCTTAGTGGTGGCAGTTGGGCAACGTTGTTCGTGATATTTATTTATTATCATGAAAATCGGCAGATACTGAGCCACGAACCTTGATGGTTGGTCTAGACACCCGCTTTCAGGTTCTATATTGGCTATGAAAACACGAAAAAGAAAAAGTAACTAACGGAACCTCCCAAATGTTGACGACCCTTGCAGACGTAATAAGGACCATGACTTAAGGATATTCACCTGGAACGTCCGAACTCTCTATAGGGAACAGTAGATTTTCTAAAAACAAATAAGGCTGACATCACCGCCATCCAGGAGATGAGATGGATAGGACATGTTTGCTTCTACTTCTTCTTCTTTAATGGCAGCAACAACAGAAATTTATCCATCAGTAGCCGCAAGTAGAAAAGTATTCCAAGCGCTTCGGTCTTTTGCGCTCAGTAGATAGTTCGTCACACCAAGCTTAGTTAACAGCTCTTTCAACCATCGGAGTTTGGTCGCCCCCTCCTGCGCCGCCCATCGGGTTTATTGCCCAAGACTTTTTGAGCCGAAGCGTTTTCGTCCATTCGTACAACGTGTCCAAGCCAGCGCCTTCGGCCTATTTGAACACGTTTTACTACGTCGATGTCGTTGTACAGCTCATACAGCTACTCGCCGCACTTGGATCGTCTTTCTTAAGCACGGGACATAGGACACTCAGATTCCAATCATCGGGCATGCACTCCCTGATCCAAATCGTGTTTATGAGCTGGTGTATGCATCTTACCAGCTCATCGACGCCGGCTTTAAAAAGCTCTGCCGGCAGTTCATCGGCTCCCGTAGCTTTATTATTTTTAAGCCGTGCAATTGCCGTGCTGATCTCGTTTTAGCTCGGTGGTGGACAGTCTACTCTATCGTCGATAATTGGTGTGATTTCGACAAGGATGCTCGCGACGTAAAAATCGCGACATCTATTACAGCTGCCATGCCGAAAAGCACGAATTTCGATGTGGATTTGTAGTTAGCGAGAGATTCATACATCTTGTTTTACTGTTCAATTATGTTATTGATCGATTAGCCACAATCCGCATCAAGGCGAAATATTTCTACATCACGCAGATTTGTGCCCGTGTCCCGACGGAAGATGAAGACGTTGAAATTGAATATGCCATTACGAGCGCCTAGAGGAAACACAACCGCTGCCCTAACCACCACATTAAAATTGCTCTGGGAGACTTTAATGCAAAAATAGGAAGGGAAGATGTTCTTGGTTCATCGATCGGTAAATTCAGCCAGCATACCGACAAGTCAGACAACGGGTTTAGGCTGGTTAGCTTCGCAGCGGAAAGGAACATAATAGTGAGTGGAACCAGATTCCAGCACAAAGATATCCACAAGGCAATTTGACTATCCCCCGATCAAAACACCAAAAATCAAATTGATGGCAGGCAGGGAGCTAACGTTTGCTTGGATCATTATCTGGTTGCAGCCAAGGTGCGCACAAGATTGAGCAGACCGAAAAACGCACGTAATCAAATGCAAAGAAAGTTGGACATCGCGAAGCTGCCAACCCCAGAGAAAGCCACTGTCTACAGATAGCCGCAACGCTTCTACTTCTGAAGTTTCCGATACACAGCATATTGCGCATTCCATGGCAACCGCCGCAATAACCGTACTAGGATATGAAATACGGCACTCAGACGAATCCTGCAACGATGAAGAATGTCGCATAGCGTCTGAGGAATAGTATGCTGCTTATCTTATAGGGCAACGCTACAGCCAATTGTAACCCATGCTGTTAGGGAATGACGCAAGGAGACAGTAACACAGGCGAGAGATGATGAATAAACGGGTGAACAAGGATATAATAGAGCGATACTGTGATAAAGGTGAGGCCCGCAAATTTTACCAGTAAGTAAAAACAAAAGGCTACGGTAATGGGCTCCCCTCCTGTAAGGACAAGGATGGATATTTGGTTACAGATACGCAGAGTGTGCTGCATATATGAAGGGAACACTTCCAACAAGTGCTGGTTCCAGAAGACAGCGCACCTAAAGGTATGACGCCAATTGTCGACTACGGCTTGGATTGCCCACCACCAAGTCAAGTCGAGGTAAGAAGAGCAATATTGCGGCGGTCCTGTCGAGTGTGCTATGTGAAAGACTACATCTAAATATCAGTGTGGCTTTAGACCTGGTAAATCTACAACCAGATATTCACACCTTCACACACAAAATCCTGAAAAAGACCAAAGAGAAACAGATCGACATGTACTATCTTTTCGTCGGCTCTAAATCTGCCTTTGACAGACCGATACGGCAGAAATTACTCGAAACCTAAATTTGGTATTTCAGCGAAGCTGATACGCCTTTGCGGAATGACGCTGACTGTCACGAAGTCTTTAGTAAAGATTAGCGAGGACCTACGGGAGGAATTCTATACCAGACGAGACCTAAAACAACGCGACGGCCTATCGTGTGACCTCCTCAAAATAGTGATGGAAATGATGTAGACATCATCGGTTGAAAACTACGGGATGTAACTGCAGCCATTTCAAGTATACAGAAGGAATCAGCGAAAATGGGTCTAATGGTGAACGAGGACAAAAAGAAAGTTATTAGTTTCAACGAACAAAAAATCTACTCGTTTGGGAAATTACGTGAACGTTGACAACAATAATTTTGAGATGGTAGATAATTTTATCTACCTAGGCTCTGCCATCAATAAAACAAATAATGTCAGCCCCGAAATCCGAAGAAGAAACCTGCTTGCCACTTGGTGTGACTAACTGGAGAAGAAGTGCGAAGATCAAAGCGTTTATAATATTTTTCTACATGCGGTATGTAATTCAATAGGATTGGCTATGCCAAAGCCCTGATACCCTTCACCATTTGTAAAAATGGTGATGGACCTGGTTATTTGCACTACTGAACATTACACTAAGACGGATGAAAGCAGCGCCATCTACCGGGGTTACTTATAAATCCGATACACCGAGATCCATACACGAAAAATTTCATAAAAATCTTATGCCGTTCCATAGATGTTCAGTGACAAACCCTCATTCAGAAGAAATGTGTATATAAAGTCATTCATAAAAAGTGTGGGTTTAATGAAATGCTAGACTTTGAGAAGACTCATAGACGGAGATGACTCAATGGAATTATAATGCAATGAGACATATTTGGCATTTAAGCTATCGTCGCCCTAAGGGTAGGGTATATGTACTTTTGCATGTTTCTAAAATACCAACATTTTTTAAAAAAAGCTCTTTGACACTGTAACTGTAATAACAAAACATAAAAAGTGTGGGTTTAATGAAATGCTAGACTTTGAGAAGACTCATAGACGGATAGACGGAGATGACTCAATGGAATTATAATGCAATGAGACATATTTGGCATTTAAGCTATCGTCGCCCTAAGGGTAGGGTATATGTACTTTTGCAAGTTCCTAAAATACCAACATTTTTTAAAAAAAGCTCTTTGACACTGTAACTGTAATAACAAAACATTTTTTTTCGTAATACTAAAAACTATGATACTTCTTGCTGTATTCCAATATATTATGTTTTTTATGTTCATGGAACTATTCCAATTGGATTCAAATTATTATTTTTTCTTTCTTGTACAATGTTTTCTAAACATTTTCTAATTGATCGTCATATTATACGTTGTTGTGTATGAACTATGAATTTCAACACTACGACATCACAGCTCTCTCTCTCTCTCTCTCTCTCTCTCTCTCTCTCTCTCTCACTTAACAGATGTTCGTTCAACTTCATTAATTTTAATTTTTGTTATTTTTATTTGAAATTTGATAAGGAAATAATATGAAACTGATTTAAGGCATATATGAAATAATTCAACCGGAAACACGTTCTACTTTGAACTGTTGTTGGGATTGTGATAAAGTACAATAGTGTCAAAATATACGGTAAGGAGCATTTATGACAGGACTCTTCTTTGGCAGCAGACTGACTTGATGTTATGGCATTATTTTGCTTTTTTGTATTTAAAAAAACTAAATTGTTATTTTTTTAATTGACAATTTCTGACAAATACACAAATTATTATAAAATGTGAGTTCTTGTCTTATAATAGATGTTTTAAATTAGCTTCACTTTATATTTTAGTTAAACAATTTCTAATAGAAATTTTTTTAGCTACACACCATTTCGTTTCACTGCATCGCCATAAGTACAACTATTGTGTAATGTTAATACAACTAATAAAACTAAGCAAGTTTTATACATTTCCTTCATTTTTAATTGCTTGATTTTATACTTCTTTTTAAAATTTTAACACATTTTATTTTGCTGTATAAAAATTAATTCGTTTTTCGGTTCGTTGCTTTTTTTTTAATCTGTTCTAATCCGTTCCGTGTTCAAATCGTAACTGATGTCTATTGGATAGATGTGAAGACATCGTTGTGTCTGAGACTATAGAACATCTCTATTAAATACCCTATGGGTGGCAAAATGCGCTTACTAAGCTGGTGATGCACAATTCAAGTACAGAATATGGCAGTGGCAAAATCTGTGCCTTACCTTTGAATTATATGCTTAGGATTTTAAGTTGTGCCTCAACGTATATTTTATAAAAGAAAAACATTTGAAAGGGCTTTTAATATAATATGCCACGGTTGTTATACGGAATGACAAACCAACAAGCAATATCGTAAAATATGAGTTTCCACTCTCTAATTTAGGTCTACTTTACCATTAATAAATACGTGGGTATGTTAAATACTTGCCCTTAAACATTGGTACACTATTACATCAACAACTACTTACTAGTCTAATTACATACTGTAGTGTCTTAAGAATTCGTTGTCGAACATTTGTTATTGACATCAAAAGCAATTTTTTTCTAATCTCAACATAATGAAATCTATTCATAAATAAAAAGAAAATCAATTTCGTAAAAACGAACTCTATCAACTTATGGGAAGATTTAAAAAACTCTTATCAGCAGCATACGGTACAGAATACACAACACAAAACATGAAATACACTGCAATTTCAATTAACAGATTAAATGGGGTAGCCACCATCAATTAGTTTCCCATGCTAATGTATGTTAATGATAACATAACATTACACTGTAGTATATGGTATCATACAAAGGTGGGGATAAATGTTGTGCCTTGAAACATTCAGGGGGAAAACATGAAAACAATTCACATTGAAAATATAAATGCATGAACCAATCTCGTAGGCATTGATTTTATCAAAACCATGGCTTTCACCTTTTTCTAGTCGGAATTTACTTTAAAAGCGCTGATAGTTAAATATGACAAAAAAATTATATTTTCTGGGCTATATCATTCTGTGAAAATTCAATATTCTTCCAAGTCAAAACTCATCATATGCTGCAAGTTTTTCATGTTCCAAAAGTTTCGATACTGAAAATTTTATTATTATATTGACTTATTGCATTTTTTTTGCTAATAACAATCAGAAGTTCGATCTAAACATTATTTTGATTTACACTACAATCTACGATTATTCTCAAGACATATGATAACTTACTAAAACATCGAGGAGACAGCCAATGAAATTCGATGAATGTGACAGGGTTCTAACTTTGATCATGAACACGATAGTTACGTGTTCTTACCATTCTGAATACCTGAGAAGGCTGCAGTGACATCCCCCAATTTTCGAGCGATGATGTCTACGTCATCAGCGTACGCAAGTAGCATGTGGCTTTTGTTAAATATCGTGCTATTCGTGTTTACTGCAGCTTTCCTTATTATCATCTCCATCACTATGTTGAAGAGGTCACACGATAGGTCGTCGCCTTGTTTAAGGCCTAGTCTGGTATATAATGGCTTCGTAAGGTCCTTGCCAATCTTCACTGAAGACTTCGAGTCAGTCAGCGTTATTCCGCAAAAACGTATCAGCTTTGCTGGAATACCAAACTCAGCCATGGTTTCCAGAAATTTCTGCCATATCGGCCTGTCGAAGGCAGCTTTATAGTCGACGAAAAGATGGTACGTGTCATCTGTTTCTGTCTTTTTCCATGATTTGCCGAAGTGTGAATATCTGGTCAGTTTTTGAATTACCAGGTCTAAAGCCACACTGATACGGCCCGATCAGGTTGGATAACACTTGCTTTGGTCTTTCACATAGCACATCCGACAGGACCTTATATGCGATGGGTAAAAGGCTGATCCCGCGGTAGTTGGAGCACGCACTTGGATCACCTTTTTTCAGCACAGGACATAATACGCTTACATTCCAATCGTCGCGCATGCACTCTTTAAGCCAAACCCTGCGCAGGAGCTAGTGCATGCTCGTTATCAGCTCCTCGCCACCGGACTTGAAGAGCTCTGCCGGAAGTCCGTCGGCACCAGCTGCTTTATTATTTTTCAGCCGCGATATTGCTCTTCTTACCTCGGCTTGACTTGGTGATGGGCAATCTTAGCCGTCGTCGACAATTGGCATGATACCTTCACGTGCGCTGCCTTCTGGAACCAGCAGTTGCTGGAAGTTTCTCTCCATACATGCAGCACACTCTGCGTATCTGTAACCATATTTCCATCCTAGTCCTTACAGGAGGGGAGCCCATTACCGTAGCCATTGGCTTTTATTTTCTGGTAAAATTTTCGGGCCTCACCTCTATCCCTGTATCGCTCTACATCCTCGTTCTCACGTTTAAATAGCTGTCTCGCCTGTTATACTGCCACCTTGTGCCGTTCCCTAACAGCCCGAGTTACTATTGGCAGTAGCGTTGCCCTATAAGCTGCATCCTGTTCCTCAGACGCTATGCAACATTCTCCATCATACTATTCATATCCTACGGTTGTTGCGGCGGTTGCCATGGAATGCGCTATATACTGCCACTGTGTATCTGGAACGTCTGAAGTAGAGGCGTTGTATCGTAGTAGTTGAGAGAGCTGGTTGGAGTAGGCAGTGGCTACCTCTGGGGTTTGCAGCTTCGCGATGTCCAGCCTTCTTCGTGTTTGGTTACGTGCATTTTTCGCTCTGCTCAACCTTGTGCACACCTTGGCTGCAATCAGGTAATGATCGGATTTAATGGTGGCACCACGGATCACACGCACGCCCATGACACCTGATGCATTCCTGCCATCAATTACCACATGTTCAATTTGATTTTTGGTGTTTTTATCGGGAGATGGTCAAGTTGCCTTGTGGATATCTTTGTGCTGGCATCTGGTTCCACTCACTACAATGTTCCTTTCCGCTGCGAAGCTAACCATCCTGAACCCGTTGTCAGACGTGTCAGTATGCTAGCTGAATTTATCGATCGATTGGCCAAGAACATCTTACCTTCCTATTTTTGCATTAAAGTCGCTCAGAACAATTTCAATGTCGTGGCCAGGGAAGCGGTCGTATGTTTCCTCTAGGTGCTCGTGAAATACAGTTTTAATCGCAACGTCTTTATATTCCGTCGGGGCATGACCACAAATCAGCGTGATGTAGAATTATTTCGCCTTGATGCGGATTGTGGCTATTCGATCACTAACAGTTCACATATCGTCATGCTAGTATTTTATAACTTTAGGGTAGTGTCTACTCTTTTCATCTGCCATCTCTAAGTGATTTTTTGAGGAAATGTGTGAATTTCCATAAAGTGGCCGTTGAAATTCTGGTAAGATCGGAATGGAATGACGGCGAGACTCCTTATGGTGATTCCATCTCTGTCGCTACTGACGGATCGAAGATGCAACATGGCAGAGGAGTTGGTGCATACAGCGAGGAACTGCAGCTAAGCCGTTTAAGATGATGAACTTACCATTTAGAGCTGAGGTTATTATAGTAGGCCGATAACCCTCCGTGTGGATAGCCATGCTGCAAATAAAACGATAAATTCTACATAACGTAAATCAAAGTTGGTGAGCAACTGTAAGGAGAGGATGGATGGGCTAAAGTCTCGGGATGTCAGCATCTGTTGGGTTCCGTTACATTGCGATATCTTTGGGCACAAAACAGCAGCGTTATTGGTTAGAGGAGGTTGAACTATGCCTGATCATGACTGAATAATTGCTAGATCTTTGTGCTCCAAATATCGTGATCAGAATACATGGTTAGCCTATGAAGGAGTGATTTTAGACTGTCGTGTGGAATTTTAACTGGCCGCTCCTATATCTGACACCTACAGGCAAATGTGATAAGTCCCAAACTGAATTACTGCCGTGTGTGTGTGAGGACAAGGAGGAGTCCGAAACGATGGAACATCGTCTTGCCCATAGGAGGATAAAAATCTTAGGGCAAGGTTATATAGAGAACCTACAGTCTCTCTCCTCACTCGGAGTAAATAACTTAATAGGTTACATGCGGTGTCTTTCAAGCTTATCTGGGTCAAAGTGATTGACTTAGTTACATCTTGTAATGGTTCTCCACGATCCTCTCTTCCTTCATTACACAGTACGTTATTTTTCAGATCATTGATTTGGGATTCAATTCTGAGAATTGCACGTAACCCCAAAAATAAGAACTTCTGCATCTTTCGTTTTGACAAGTTAGCTGCATTAATAATTTAATGGCAATGTGGATTTTTAGCACTTTTTCTATATTTTAACACAGTTATATCTCGTCATTGGTGTTTGGCTATTGCAAATAAAACTTTATTTATAATTTTTAATATGGAACGTTTTTTAAAGAAAAATACAATTTAGTTAGAGAATTAATATTTTGCCACTAATTATTTAGTGGAATTTGTGTTCTCCCAACAATAGCAAAGCTAATGGCAAAAATAATTCTTAACCGAATTAAAGAACACCTAGAACATAGTATTAGCTCCTGTCAAGCAGGTTTTCGCAGTGGATATTCCTGTGCAGATCACATCAATACGCTGCGCATTATTGTAGTACAATGTTTGGAATTCAATTCCAATCTTCATCTTCTCTTTGTGGACTTTGAGAAAGCGTTTGACAGCATCAACCGTGAATACATATGGTTAGCCTTGCGAAGAAGATATATACCTGAAAAATTAATATCTCTGATCAAGGAAAGTTATAACCAGGCCAGATGCTTCGTTCTCCACAAAGGAAAGCTCTCAGACCCATTCCATGTTCAAAGTGAAGTGAGTCAGGGATGCATATTGTCACCTCCATTATTCCTAGTAGTTATGAAAGATGTTCTTAGTTCCATCGAAAACCGAAGCCAAGGAATACAATGGCAAATCAACGGCAAATACCTAAATTACCTGCCTTACGCAGACGATATTTGCTTGCTTTCTCATAGGCTGTGTGATCTAAAACGGACAACATTATATCTCCAGGAAAAACTGCAACATACGGGTCTTAAAATAAACACCAGCAAAACAAAGACTCATAGGAACCGAAACAACAGCTCCATTAAGGGTAGGTGATAAAACCTACAAATATGCTCCAAAATTTTGCTACCTGGGGTGTTAAATTGATGCCGAAGGAGGTTCTGATTTAGATGTAGAGGGCAGAATAAACAAGGCAAGATCTTCGTTCGGTATACTAGCTCCAATATGGCAAAATAACAAAATCAGCCTCCATACAAAACTGCGAATTTTCGAAGCATGTGTGAAGTCTGTACTGCTGTATGGATGTACAACTTGGAAAGTTACCAGTAGTATTACCAATCGGCTTCAAACTTTTGTCAACCGCTGCACATTGAAGTATTTTGATGATCTGGGCGGCCAAAAATATTTTAATTGTGAATTAAGCTTAGAGTAACATTCATGGGGTGCAAAGGGAAATTAAGTAAGTAAGTAAGTAACATTTAAAACATAAACAGTTGATTTTTATAGTAAAACAGTTATTTTTCATATATTGGACATATTTCTTTTTTATTCGCCGTCATCGCCAATTTCGTCGTTCACATCACTTTCAGCTGCTAGATTCGATTGGGCTGAGAGCAACATCTCTATAGTTTCTGGCGGAAATGAAGAGTACTTTGTTTTATTTTTAGATATTGGTGCACTAAGAAGTAGATCTGAGCTCAAGGGAAGCCTATTAAGGATGTCCTGATTGCACGAATCTCTGGAGAAATATTTTGCAAAATCCTCCCTGCAAGCTCGAAAATGTTTGTTTCGAGCCTCTGCTGCCTCTTTAGACAGTTGTTCTATAGGCAGTAACGCATTTTAATTATTTCGTATCCTTGTATGAGTACTTTATGTATGTAGTGTAGGTGTTATTGGGTGCCAAGGATACAATTTTACGTATAGTTGTGTAGTTGTTCTGTGACAACAAACACAATTTAATGACAAATACTTCGGTAGCAAAGGCTTCCAAACGAAATCGCACAGGCGCATTGTTGTAAAGGACATTTTTTGTTATCGCTCCTAAATTATCATTTTTTGCATATGATTTCCTATTACTTCTTGGTTAACGGATCATAAGAAAAAATTATGAATGTTGCTGCTATTTTTTAATGACGTTATTAGCGAGAATGTGAGAAAAATCACATATTTTGATTCTCTTAGGTATGAACTTTAATTAACGGTTTTTTGGCCATCCGCGATTTTCCGCGGCAAAACTTTTCTGAACTAGTTAAATAAGGCCAAAAAGTGTTCATATCAGTCGCAAGACTTGCGGGATCTAACAGGATGCCTTACCAAAAATCTCCATCTTATTTTGGTCCTTACTTGCCGAACATTTAAAAAATTTGTAGGCACAAATATTAAAGAAATATATAATATTTGAAAAATCTCATGCCAATAGATTCTGAATCCATCGCCTATTTTGCACTTGGAAAAAATTAAACACTTTAAAATTAAGAAAAACTTAACACTTTCGTAAAATCGTAAAATCAATTATGGGTTTGAACTTTAGTTTTTCTGGGTTTCTCGCAATTAAAGTAACTTGAAATTGTGGTTTTTTGTTACATGGAGTGTCCACTACATTCCCAATCAATTTAACGGATATATATTAAACTAGAGATTTGGGTTTTTGGCCGCCCATATCATCAAAATACTTCTATGTGCGCTGCCTTAGACGAATACTTCATATGTTCTGGCCGCGTACTATCTCAAATGCAGAACTGTTGTCGCGATCACGGCAACGGAAATTCGTAAGCGTAAGTGGCAGTTAGAGTGTTCAAAACCGAAACCGAAAACCGTCTAACCGGTTTTTTTCTCCGAACCCGTATGCCGGTTTCTTCAAAAATGCCAATTTCGAATAACCGGTTTAACCGGTTTTTAGATGTCGGTTTACCGGTTTTTCAAAAAGGAGCATTTCCACTGAACATTGCCAGGTTAGTTCTATGCAAATTGGCACAGAAGGTTGTTTATGCCGACATGATATTCTTTGGTTTTTTTAAATTGTCTTATGCAGTACAAAAATTTGTTTGGAAAATGCTGCTAGGACTGTTTCCTCTCATTTAATTGTGATCACCTTACAATAGATGTGAAATCACTAATATTTAGTTAGTTGCGATTTAACCTTGCAGTGACTGAGAATTCCTCGATATTCATATGAAAAACTTTAAGTGCAGTTATTTACTAAACTAACTGCCTATCCCATGATGTCGAACGTTAACGTTCGCTTGGGTTTTTTTGCGATAAACAGCTGATTTGGTAGACATATTTCAGCTGTTTAACCAGCTGTCACCAAGATACAGTTGGTTTCTAATTTTGAAATAGATTAAAATCTTATTTTGAAATGGGCGAGAATCCGCCGATATTCATATGAAAAAAATTAAGTAGCTACTAAGCATTCAATTGTAAAAAGGAGTTTAATTTATGAAATCGAAACTTAATTCTAAACCATGCTAAGTGTCTTATTTAAGATTTACAGGAAACTCTTTCAAAGTTTGTAAGTAATTGAGATTCCACTTATAAAGTTTAAATTTCCTAACAACTTCTGTCTGGATGAACTAATTATCCTGATTAAAATATGATACAAATTAAAACAGACTGAATTCAAAAGCTCTTATTAATTTAAAACATGCTTAGTTGACTTAGTATACTTTAGAATCAAGGTACCGATATTTAATGTTTTTATATAAATTCATATTTAATTTTATATTGGGTTTTATTTTACAATATCCAAAAAACCGAACGAAACCGGTTAACTCGGTTTTTACTAAAGTAGGTATTTGAAAACCGAATTGTTGAGAAAAGTTATTTTTCGAATAAACCGAAACCCGGTTTCCTGAAAAATTCAAGTATTTGAACACTATAGTGGCAGTGGATTGGACAAACTCTTCGCCGAAATGATGACAACGTGGCTAAGCAAGCACTTAAATTGAATCCCTTTCCATCAGGCAGGTCGTCGGCGTGGAAGACCACGTATAACATGGCGACGCTCCACCGAAAGCGAAATGAGTAACCTCGGCATATCCTGGAACCAAGTAAGACGGCTGTAATTGACGCGCTATGCTCCAATAGGAGTTAGAGGAACACATATATATATATATATAATTACCTTTTAAAATTTTTTGCATGTGAACTGCCCCAATATAATTCTTCATATTCATCTTCCTTTTGCAATAATATAAAAACATAAAAAATCACATTCGCCAATGAAACACATTAAGGTTTTTTTTATTTTTTTATTAGAAAACAATTTTTTTTTATTTTATTTTATTTGTTTTTTTTTATAATAATTTCTTTTTATAAGTTTTTTTTTAGTTTTTTCATATTCTTTCTCGTTAATAATATTTCCATTTTTAATGCAATATTTTCACATTTTTAATGAGATTTTCCTTTTCTGGTTGGTTGTTCTTTGTTTGTCTGTTTTGTTTTGGTTTTTATTATGTGATTTGTTTCTATAATTTCTTTTTAGTTTATTGCAATTTTTCTTTTGTTTGGTTTTTGTTATTATTCATCTGTTTTGTTTTTTTTTGGTATTTTTTTTTAAGACATAATGAAATAAGTTAAGTTATTTATTTTAAAGAGAATTTACTGTATTATTATTATTATGATGTTTTGTTTAGAATTTCATATTATTTTGTTTGTTATAAGAGAGTTTAGATTTAGGTTTGTTTGTTGTTATTTCAATATTTTTATTGGTTTTACTTGTCATTTTTAAATATTATAAACACAATTTGTTTGTTTTGTTTTCTTCACAGTTTATTGTCGTTTCTCGACTATCGATTCATGGTCGAGATAATAAGTGTTGTTTGTTGTTGTATTTGTTGTTCTTCTTGTAGTGGTTGTTTGTTTAATGTTTTGGTTGTTAATAATAATAATTAAATATAATATGTATGTATATATATATATAATTGTATTAAATTTTGTTTTGTTATTTATTTAATAATAAATAATGTATGTCGGTTGTAAGGGTTGTATGTTTTTTTTCTATGTACGTAAGTGTGTGAGTGTTTTTTGGTAAAGTTTTATTTTATACCATCAACTTTTTGAGATGATGGTATATTAGGGTTTTTTTTTAAATATATTGTTTTTGTTGTGTTTGGATTTTGTATAATTTAACTAAAACTTTGAGTTTTTTGTTTATAGTTTTAAATTTGTTCTTTCTTTGCTTCGTATTTTTTATGGATGAATTACTTATTATACAGATATATTTCTATATTGACCCCTTTATTTATGTTGATGGTTTTTTAGTATGTATAGAATTGTAGTATTGAATTTGTATGCTAGTGTGTGTGTGGGAGAGTTTTGAATTTTAGTTTCGGTTTTAATTTGGGTTTGAGCTATGAAAATGTTTTACTAATGGCGAGAGTAATTATAAGAAAGTTTGTTATTGATAAATTTTATCAAACGGAATAATAATTTAATCAAACACTTAAGGGTTAATAAAAGATTTGTGATAGGTCGATTAATACTATTTCAAAAACCAAATATTTTAAAAAGGTAACAAGAAAAAAAATAAAAGCTTTTAAAAGTTTGAAGGAATTTTCAGTTTTGCTTTGAATAATAATTTAAAATTATGAAAAAAGGTGTTGACTTTGAAACGGGTCAAGATTTTTGAAATATTTGACTTTTTTTTTTTTTAAATTTTGATATAGGCAGTAATAATCTAAAATTACGAAAAATATATAATGACATGGAAAGAGGACAATTTTTTTGATATATCAAAAAATTAAACTAAAATAAATATATTTATCTTAAAAATCAATGAAGTATTTACTACTTTTATAAACACTGAAAGAATGGGGGATTTACTAGTTTGAGTTTTCTGAGCAACCGAATAGCCACTATCAGCATCAAGGCGAAATACTTTTACTTTACTGTGATTTGTGTGCACGCCCGACGGAAGAGAAAGGCAAAGACATTAAAGATGCATTTAATGAGCGCCTGGAGGAAATATATAACCACAGCCCTGTCCATGGCATTAATATTGTTCTAGGAGATTTTAGTGGCAAAAATAGAAAGGGAAGATGCTTTTGGTTCAGCAGTCGGGAAATTCAATTCAGACTGCACAACAACACTTACCAAGAAACATGGTAGTGATTGGAACCAGATTCCCGCATAAAGATATCCACAAGTGTTAAGGATGTACGTGTGCATACCACCGATATAGCCAATGCCTACGCCAACCATGTCTTTTAATTACTAGAAACAAACTTCCCTAATTCTGATGTTCCCGACACACAGTAGCAGCATATTAGGAAATCTATGACCACTGCCGCAACGACCGTACTGGGCTATGAAAAACCACGCTCAGACATGCCCTGCTACGATGAGGAAGCGTACAATGCAATAATGCAGCCAATGACAACGCGTGCGTTGACGGAGCGATATACAGAGAAAAGGGCGAAGATGATGCGCCTCTTCAGGCGAGAGGGAGCCAGGATATCGAAAACTACAGAAAAAGAGGTGAAGCTCAATAGTTCTACCTAAAGGTAAAAAGCAAAGTTTTATAAACAGGGATTCCCACCTGTAAGGGCAGAGATGAAAATCTAGTCACGATCTCTCATAGTGTGTTGCAAATATAGAGGGAAAACTTTCATTAGTTGTCAGTTTCCAAAGGCAGCATAAGTGACGAAATCAGGCCAATCATTGACGATGGAGTAGATTGTCCACCTCCGAGCCAAAGCGATATTATCACGGCTTTAAAATAATAAAGCTGCTGGAGTCGAAGGGAGTCGAAACACGATTTGGCTCAAGGAGTGCATGCCCGCTGATTGGAATCTGAGTATTCTATGTCCTGTGCTTAAGAATCAGCCTTTTTCCTATCGCACACAAGATCCTGTCTAGCGTGTTATGTAAAAACTTAAAGCCCATCCTAGCGAACCTTACCAGTGTGGTTTTAGACCTGGTAAATCCAGAATCGACAGGATATTTAACTATGACAAGTCCTGGAGAAGACCCAAGATAGCAGATCGACGCCTACCATCTGCTCATCAATTATAAAGCTGCATTCCACAGTCCGATACGACACAAATTATCAGATGCTATGGCTGAGTTTGGTAACCCCGCAATGTTTATATGTATGACATTACGGGATGACACTGACTGTCACGAAGTCTTTAGTGAAAATAAGCAAAAATCTGACAGCCATTTTATATCAAGCGAGGCATTAGACAAGGCGATAGTCAGACATGCGATCTCTTTAACATCATAATAGAGATGAATATGCGGAAGGCTTCAGTAAACACGACTGGTACCATGTGCAACAAAAGTCACATGCTGCTCGCGTATGCCGGAGACATTGATATCGTTGGCCGTGGACTGTGTGATGTTACTGCGGCTTTTTCGAGCATTGAGAAGCTATCGGCAGAGGTGGGTCTGGCGATAAATGGGGACAAAACCAAATTATTTGTTTCAACGAACAAAGATTCTATAACTTTGAAGTATTAGATGATTTTGTGTACCTTGAAAAATAGTAATGTCAGCCTAGAAATATAGAGTATTGATCGCAAACCGCTGCTACTATGCGCTAAGCAAGTAACAATGACACAGCTCTCTCTCTCGACGAACTAAGAGCCAACTCTACCAGACACTGATCCTACCGGTTTTGCTGTGCAGCGCAGAATCCTGGGTAATGACACAAGCGGATCAATCTATTGGGATGACCAAAACTTCGTTAGATGGACCAGGACTTTCACCAGCTTTTGTCTTAGTTGGTGTGACGAACTATCTACGGATCGCAAAAGACCGAAGTGCTTGGAATTCTTTTCTGCGTGCGGCTATTGATGGCTGAATTTCTATTGCTGCTGCCAAATAAAAAGAAAAAGAAAATAAATATTCACCAAAATGATTTCATTATTTTCCTCATTAATCTTCGCCACATGTTATTGAAGTGAATGAAAATATGTCAATAAACTTTTACTCTTCTTTATCTCTTTATTTATACCATAGTTCATTTATATGTGATTATTTCCAAATTGAGGTAATAAAATTTCCATTTATTGAAACAAAAAGTTGAGAACCCATTTTATTGATAACATTTGTCGTCAATTCAATAATGTACATAATTCATCGTTTTAATGTAAAGATTCTCTTTTGGCGAAAAATTAAAAAAAATTATATTTAAATTATTATGAACTACACTGAGAAACTATCGAAACTATTTGTAATATGTTATTATTAGTTTGAAATCTAAATTGTGTTTGATTAAATTATTAATCTACACTTAAAGAAAAATTCATTATTAAGATGACAAATTTTCTCATTTTCTAACCCACGACACATTATGTTGAATTAATGAATAACATTCCATTAAACTATTTTTTGTTATTTTTTACAATATTAATTATTTAAAAATTCCAATGATGTAAATTGATGTAGAACAATAAGTAAATGTTTTTAAATTGATAAAATTTGTTTTTAATTCAAAGAAATGTGTCGTAGGTTGGTAAATAATGTAAATTTTTCTTTGAGTGAAGTTGAGGATTTTATTAACAAATAAAAATTTATTTAAAGCTACTATTGAAAGTTATAACAGGAACAATAAAATTAATCTACTTTTTGTTTGAATCCAGTTGTTTTGTATTTGAATACATTACGAATCACAAAAAAAAAACTAAATTTCCTTTACTACATTATCACAAGATTCCTACTGAAAAGTGACTGGGACAAAGTAAACAAAAAACTTTCTCATAAATATTGTATTTCATTGAAATATTGTTAAACAATTTTGAATGCTTTTAAAGTAATCGCCGGTTTTTTTCCTTAAAAAATAAGAGTTCTTTTTAGGTCTTTTAATCTCATTTACGATTTTGTGTCCAACGCCATTATGTTATTCTTAAGTCATTTTCAACATTGGCTCTCATTTCTTCAGTTCCCTTTGAATCCCATCTTAAAGAACCCCGCAGAAAACATTACTGTTACCATCGTTAATAACAGCGTAGCGTAAAGTAAGTTAATGCAACCTTCTCAAAATTGCTCCAATATTGTTATGACCACCGTTTTCTACAAAAGAAGTCATCCTATTGGAAAATGCTCTTATTTTTGAAAGTTCCAGGCTTATTTTTTGTGGGGTTTTTTGAAGTCTCGTGTTCACGTGAACAAGCCCGAGAGCCTGGAAGCCCTTAAGGACAACATTCTACACGAGTGCGAAAATCTGTCGCTCGAAGTTTTCACCGAAGTGATGAAAAATGCCATAAAACGATCCCGTATGGCAATCATTTGTGACGGCTCTCAGTTGCCAGATATCATCTTTTCGATTTAACCGATAAAATTTTAAGGATTCAAAAAAAATATAATCAAAAAACAGAATCGAAGTTTTTCATTTAGAAAAAAAATGAGAGCCACACAACATCGGAAGACTTCTTTTGGCCCACCTTGAAGATTATAAAATTTTTTTTACAATCGGTTCAGTAATATGACCGACATAACGAATTTTAAAAAATTGGCGTGGCACCCCCTATTTGCCTGCGAGACTTAATTCAAATAAACATAATCAAAAAAAAAAGAATCGAGATTTTTCATTTAGAAAAAAAGTGAGAGCCAAACAACATCGGATGACTTCATTTGGCCTACCTTGTATTAGTAATAGCAGCGTACGTGTACGAAATGTTACTGCAACCTTTTCAGGTTTTGGTAAGACTCGAATATAGTCATCAATTTAGTTTAGTTAGTTTAGTTTATTTATTGGGCAATCTGCACAACAAGACTTACAGTCTTATATTTATAGTGCAGGGATGTCTGAATCATAATATTCAAGACATATATACACCGACATCAATATGATCTAGCGTATTAAAATACGGTGGTAATACGGTAAAAAAATGCTTTATAACGAAAATTTTTAAATAATGGAGTCAAAAAAAGAAGTTAACTTTTAACTTAGTTTACTAACAGGACATTGATCGATGGACAAGCATGCGGCAAGGTTGAAGCACAGCCAACGACTTCTTTAAAAGCTATAAATCACTATCCATCACTATCCTCGCTCTATGTCATTCAGAGGACGCCAGATAACTCTCTAAACTATTTCGTGTGAAAGTGATCCTTTTTTTACCACCGGCAATTACTTTATATGCACCCCATCATCAGTATTCCAATATTATTATCAAAAATCTAAAAAAAAAAACAAAACGAAATCAATTCAACAAAAAAATATCATTTTTAATGTCTTGTACTAATTAACTAGTAGAGTTACAAATCTATAATAAACGCTATACGCATGTGCATAGCACTAACTTTAAGTTTGAAAAAATAAATTTAACAACAAGTATGTAATATTTAACTATATTTTCTTTGTCGCTATATTGTTTATTAGAAAATGTTGAAGTATTGTGTTTTTTTTTAATATATTGCAAATGGATGGAGATATTCTTCGTCCTAAATCTATGCAGCATATATATGTGTGTGTGTTGTGTTGTATGTGTCTAAGTGTATCTGGCTATGTGTGTGAGTACTGTTATTGTAATCAACATCCTTTTTTTCGCTATCCGTGTATATGAAAAACTTTAACAATTTGAATATAATGCGCGGCTCTTTTTTTGCTATTTGATTTGTGGTTGTTGTCTGCCTGTCTGTCTGTTTTGGGTATATGAAACGGACGGAGAAAGATATGCTATAACAAAATATATGTATGTATGTCTGTAAATATAGTATATGTATATGTTTATTTTATATAGTTTAATTTTTCTCCAGTAATTTATTTTAGTTATAGTACTGTTTTTTTATAAGTGGATATATCCTTTTTATACACTACACGAATTTTTTCGTCCTTGGAATATCGGATTTATATATGAAGTGCAATTCTTAAGGCTGACCAAATAGCTGTAATTGCTAACCCGATGTGACGTTGACAACCACAGCTTCGGCTCCGGCGTCAATGAAACAATCAACGTCAAGGGGCTATATGTAGTTTTGAATTCGCTTTTCCGGATGGTATAATACCTATCATGCTGTACATGATACAACTCCGAATATGGTGAACATATTTAGGGCTTGTATCCGGGTAAGTCCGTTGATGCCTCCGCACAAGTCTATAGACCAATTATCCTCTTATCATTTGTGTTGATAGTTTTGGAGAGATTAATTGAAATGATGTTGGATTCACCTGCAAGTTGGAATAATAAAGCAAACTTCATCAGGCGCATCATTCTATAACTCAATAGACCCTAGACGGCATCAGCTGAGGTTGGATAATCTATCCATCCCGGTGAAGAAGTATTTAGGTTGAGGTGTTCTAGCGTGTTAAAGTCGTGCACATTGTCTTTCGATGATTTCACCTCGTAAAAAAGCCCTCACACTTTGAGCACCTCTGAACTTTGCGTACTTCAAAGGAAGATCAGTTAAGAGGGCTCTCCATGACCTGATGAGCTTTATGGAACGTAACCAAAATTTAGGTGACTGCACTTTAGCTGCCTTCCTCGATATACGGGGGCTTTCACTAATGTGTCGTCATACGCAATAAGAGGCTATTTGGATAACATTTATGTGTCACATCTGCTAGTGATTTGGGTGGACTGTATGCTGGGCAACCGTGTCGTCTATCCAGAACTTGGTGGAAGCTGAACAAGAAAGTTACTAGAGGAACACCTCAGGGGGAAGTCCTGTCCCCTCTTATTAGGGTCCTTGTGATAAACGGAGTACTTAAATCATTTAACGAGGATGGCAAACAAGTTGTGGAATATGCCGACGATGCGGTCATCATGATAAGTGGGAAATTTCTACCAACGATGTGTAATCTTATCCAAACTATCCTTGGAAAGCTGATACGATGGGCCAGGACCTGTGGCCTGCGGGTTAATCCTGGGAAAACAGAATTGGTTTTCTTTACTCGTAGATATTAGGTATGGGACTTAAGGTTACCGAAGCTGAATGGGTTGGAACTAAAGCTCTCACAGGAGGTCAAGTATCTATGTGTTGTTCTTGATCAAAAGCTCAATTGGTCACGGAATATCGATGAAAGGTTAAAGAGTGGTTTCCATGCCGGAATTTTATAGGTAAAAGTTGGGAACGTAGCCCGAAGGTCATAATGTGGCTGTATACCACGGTAGTCCGGCCAATTATCACCTATGTATGTCTAGTTTGGTGGGAGGGTCTAGATAAGAGTTATTTATTAAAAATACTTAGCAAAGTCTAAAGGATGTATGCTATGGGGATATCTGGGGTTAGAAGGACCACACCGCAAACGGCTTTGGATGTATTCCTTGATTTGTACGTCAAGGCTATTGCAGCATGAGGAGTTTTCAAACTGAGTTTGGCTATCGATTGTCGTCAATACATACATGGTCATGCGAAGATTTTCCGGCTTTTGAGTTATTGCGTTCCTTTTAAAATGGCACCTCGAACTGTTTTTTTTTTTTAAATGTGTTGATTTCCGTAAAGTAAACCTTAAAATTCCATAAAGATTGGAATGGATTGACGGCGGGACTTCACTGTCTTTTCCGACAGTTCGAAAATGGAACAGGGCACAAAAGCCATTATTTACAGCGTAGACCTGCGGCAGCTCTTTCAGGCTACTTAAGGAATGCAGTGTTTTTCAGGCTAAGGTGCTGGCCATCAGAAAGCCGCGAATGTTTTTATGTGATGTGACATTGATACTAGCAGACGGATAACTGACTGTCGGGATAGCCAGGCTGCAATAAAAGTGTTCAATTTTAATTTGTGTAAATCAAAGTTGGTTGGTAGGAACTGTAAGGAAAAATTGGATGGTCGAAAGCCTCAACCTATGTTGCATTCCAAGACATTTCGAGATTCCCGGTAATTAATCAGTAGACCTATTGGCAAGAGGAGCATTGGATGTGGAAACCAGCCAACGGACGTTTGATCTGAAGAATCAACTGTATAAATACTATATCGCTGTGTCCGAATAAACATATCCCGTTCGGAGACATGGTTCCCCTGTCAAGCACCTGATAGGCAAATGAAATAGATCCATACCGGAATACTACAAATTCTTTGTAGCTGTCCCACATTAGCACGTAGGAGGCTAAGATACTTACTGCCTATTTCACCATGTCGATTTCACTGATTTTCTGTACATATTTCAGCTGTTTAACGCAAAAAAACCCAAGCGAACGTTAACGTTCGACATCGTTAAACAGTAGTGGAAAATTATATAGAAGACGTAGCGTCTCTCCCCTCAGACCGAGTAGTCGATTTGATATGTTTCATGCGGTGCGTTCCATGGCTAACTTGACCAAGATGACGATTGGTGTTCCCACGACTTTCTCTTCTTTCTCTATACCTCCCCTCTCTCCTTCTTTATCGTCCTCTTTCCTTTCTCCTTTTTCTAACGAACAATTGCAATGGATCAGCAGATCGCGATGTGTAGTGTGATCTGGTTCTAACCCAATTACACTTGCCCACAACCCTAAACCTTAAGATATCCATCCGTCCGTCTATCTATCTCTCCTTGCAATTACAGTCGTTGTTTAAGAGCTCTGGAGTTGAAATTTGGTATGCACGATTTTATCCTTAAAGCGGAGGTTGACTTAATTAATTTAAAAGAGCGACATCGGACAAAACCCAGCGGCAAAAACACCCATTACTTAATCGCTGATGTAACCAATATTTAGCAGCAATCAGTGATGATTCTCTCACTTTTATTCCTGCTTCAGTTTAGCATAGGAGTGTCATGGGCAGTTTAATCGGTTCGCTCTTGCTTACAAAGTAAGCGACGATGTCAGTAAGTGCCATTTCAGTTGCAGTTACATTATAAGCGAGCTTGATTACAAAGTAAGTGACCATGTCAGTAGGTGCCATTCCAATCGGAATTATAGTAAGTGGACGATATTTTTCACATTACACACGCGTGACATTCTAAGTACTTAGATCGCTCGCTTACAATGTCATACTGATATCATGGGTTACTAAATAGGTTCTTCGTTTCAGTTACCGCTGGGAAGCTACTCCTACTTCCATTTTGCGGTTTGAAAAATTTATAAAATAAGAATTGTGTTATTCACGATCTTAAGTGCCCAGCGGTAAATATACCCAATAAGTAATCGCTGATGTCAGCTATATTTTACATTCCTATTTAAATTTAACATAGGAGTGTCATAGGCAGTTTAATCGATGCACACTCGCTTACAAAGTAAGCGACGATTTCAGTAAGTGTCATTTCAGCTGCAATAATGTTATAAGCGGAAGCTTCATAGCACACCTGATTACAAAGTAAGTGACGATGTCAGTATGTGCTATTTCAATTGCAAATACGTTACGTTAATCGGAGTTGGCGATAATTTTTACATTACATACATTTTAAGTACCTTGATCGGTTGCTTACAATGTCTTACTGATGTCATGGATTACTAAATAGATACTTCGTTTCATTTACCGCTGGGTGTCTGTTACTTGTTTAGTTGACTTTGTAAATAATGAGTTTTTTTTTGCAATTTGGTATGTGTTTTGTTTTTGTATGTATTTGAAATTAAGTTCATATACGGAATTGAAGAAAAATAATATTTTTGAAAATTCTAAAGGGACAACTTCTCCCGTTATTGCGAATTAACACTATGGTTCACAGCAAACGGCAGCTTCTTGTTTATAGAAAAATACCGATTGACTCGACACTATACTGCGAAGTTGCTATCGACAACATCGAGAGGGCCGCCGATGAAAGAAAACCATGTATCTCCCGCATGATATAGACGAATGTTCTAACTAAGATGCTAATTATCGTACTAGGTTAATTTTCTTCTTATACATATTCAGTAGAGTTAATACGCCTTTATGCAGCCACCGAGTTTATACCGAAAACTTTCACATATTTTATTCAGTGTAGTGTATAACCTAGTCGATACTAAGTCGACCTTAATCCTTTACTATTTGATCTTCATCTATAAGAGTTTGGAAAAATTCAAAACATAAACGTTTTTATATAATTGTGCGTTGGTTTTGTTTTTTTACTTTATAGGAAAACCATTAAGTTATCATCATCATATCATCTTTTTTACCTCAATTAGCTACATATGAGACTACAGAACTGTATAATGTTTTTTTGTGAGATGGGGGAAATTCTGGTAATAAACAAGTTAACACAACAATAATAAAACATTGAAGTTTTCTCTTTATCTGCTAATATTAAGTTAAAAAATTCAATTATTTTATTGTAAAAATAACAATTTGTTCTAACTTGTATATTACTAGAATCATTGATGGATTTAGGTTTCTGAAAGTCATAAAACTTTAATAATTCAAAAAAATTGATAGTAAAAAATTTATTGCTATACTCACAAATTTATTGTGAAGATGTATTGAGAGCTTAGTAACAAAATATGAGTTATTCCACATCAAATTGTGATAGATAGAGTTAGAGTTAGCTAAAATAAATACAAATTTTTAAACCAGAAGTCAAGAGCTTTTCCTTTGATAACAGGCTAAATATTTAAGATAAAAAAATAAACCCATTTTCATAATAACAAGGATTAAAAATTTTCTCACCTAAAATTTTTTTTATAAATAAATCTATTTTTTATAAATATATTGCTAAGAAAATTTTGTTTAATAACAAGTAAAATATTTTGAACATACCAAAAATTTAACCCTTTTTGCAAGGGTTGACATCTGCTCAAGCAAAATATATTTTTTCTTTTTTTTAAATACTGAATAATTAATAAATTAAAAATTTTAGAAATATGTTATTTTAATCATTATTAAAAATACTTCTATCCTTCTTCCAAAGTTGCCAAGAATTATACTAATACAAGTAATTTATTTTTCTATCCTTGGACTTAATCAAAGTACAAAACTTACTTTATATGCAATATGCATTTTAACCCTTAATTACAGCTTTGACATGAAATAACTCATATATAAATTGGTTACTAAATTTCTTTACTAACTATTACCTCTTTACTTCCCCGTGTTTTTCATATATTATTCCTTACGGCCTTCGACATTAAAAATGATATTTCTTACTGACATTTCTAGTGATCAATATCTTCTATCCCTAATTAACCCTTTGTTAGTTTTCTTTTCCTCTATTCAAATATAAATATTTTCATTTGATTACTATTATTATTGTTATGGTTATGGTTTAGTAATATTAAATTGGACTAGTAAAAAAAAACAGTGGGAAAAGTTGTTGTTATTGAAATTTTGTTTTTATTTAATTTGTTGTATTTTATTTAAAGTTCCTTAACTGTTGTTTTTTTTTTATTTGGTTTTTGGTTTTTGTAACTTTCAAGCAGGTATCTTTTTTTACAGCTCATTCTATATTTGTTTTTCTTTATGTTTGGTTTAGGTACTTTTCAACTTTCATTATTATTCGTTATTACTATGATCGGTTTTAAGCAAAAAACATAAAATGTATATTGTTTACGTATTGTGTTTATATTAAAATTAAAGTATTAAATATTCACATTAAATAATACGTCAACAGTTTAAAACTTTAAAATGACACTGAGAAAAGATTTACTTGTTTTATTTTCGTATTTGGTAAAATGGTCAACAATTTGAAAATCATACAAAATTACAACATTTTATTTATAACTATGGCTATACGGTCTTTCACATTTGGAAAGTTTGTTATCTGCTTAAGAATATGATCCTAACTATAGGTTGAAAAGTTGTAACTAACTCGTGAAAGTATTACCATCGTCTAAATATATGAAATCTGTTCTCGGGAACAATGCTCACTTAAAAAGGAAAACTTGTCATATCCTTTTTAGTATCCTTTTTATGTTACATTATGTAAATACGTTTTTCGTGTACTTCACCAAACATATGATGTGAAGTAGAGCCCTGCTCAAGTGCTCTTGAAACGGTTTTACCCTGTAAGTCCAAACACTTTTCAATTTTAAAGTGACGGAATAGCCACTATTCGCATCTAGGTCACCACGACAGAGGACAAAAACAAGGACCATTCTACGATGGCCTAGAGGAAATATATGACCGCAACCCTGCCCATGACATTAAAACTGTTCTGGGAAATTTTAATGCTAAAATATGAAGGGTTCGGCAGTCGCTAAATTCAGTCTATACAACAACTCCTCCAATAAGGGAAAGAAACATGGTAATGAGTGGAACCAGATTCTCGCATAAAAATATCCGCAAGGCAAACAGGATGTCTCCTCATCAAAAGACAAGAAATCAGACGGATCACGTGGTAATTGATTGAAGGCATGCCTCAAGTGTTGTCCAATGTTGTCGACAAGCGCAAATGTTATACGGATTATGATTAAGGGATATTCACCTGAAATGTCCGAACTCTCTACATAGATGGTGCCTCTATCCAATATCCTCGAAAAATACAAGGCTGACATTATTGACATACAGGAAATGCGATGGACGGGGCAGGCATGCACATCTTTTACAGCACGAATTTAGGACACCAATTTAAATTCATAGTCGGTACCTTCGGCACCTGGACTCGCGGTTTAAACCTGTAGATTACGAAATAGCCACTATCCTCATCAAGGTGAAAAAGTTGCACATTTTCAAGGGACAGAATAGCTACTATCCGTATCAAAGCGAAATATTTTAACATCGCGCTGATTTGTGTACATACCACGACGGAAAACAAATACAAGGACCATTCTATGAATCATTTTATGATTGTTTAGAGCAGTGAACGGTAGCTCAATACAACCATAATAAGAGTTTGTGAGTTGCTCTCTTCCCACTCTTACTGTAGGGATAGAAATTGTTATATAGTTTTTTCATAACTATGAACAAAATTATAATATAAAAATCCAGCAAATAATTGATAAATATTACTGCCGTGCGCATGCTAACAACAAGCGTCGACACAACTGCGTCGGACGAATGCTCAAGCGAGACTGAATGCATTTGTTTGTTTTCATTCAATGTGTGAGTGAATGAGTGTGTGTCTCTCGCGCCCATGGGCTACCTCTCGTCGTTGACTAGCCTAGAGGAAATATATGACCGCTTGCCAGCCCATGGCATTATAATTGTTCTTCGTGGTTTTACTGCTAAAATTGGAAAGGAAGATGTTCTTGGTTCAGCAGCCGTAGACTTCTGTTTACACAACAACACCTTCGATAACGGCAAGAAACATTGTAGTGAGTGGAACCAGATTCCAATGTAAAGATATCCACAAGTTAACTTGGTATTCCCCAATAAAGAGACAAATAACCACATTGATCACTTGATAATCGGTTGGCCTCCTAATTGCAGCCAAGGTGCGCACGCGCTAATGTAGTGCTAAAAATGCTCGCGAGCAAACACTAAGCCGAACATCACAAAACTGCATACCACCGATATAGCCAATGTCTACTCTAACCAACTCTCACAATTACTTCAAGCAAACACACAGTGAAGGTGATGTCCGA
Organism: Muscina levida; assembly: GCA_964034835.1. NCBI lineage: Eukaryota > Metazoa > Arthropoda > Insecta > Diptera > Muscidae > Muscina > Muscina levida. Next base: position 31,174,942 of record OZ035880.1, on the reverse strand, counting down.
AAGTTCTACCCAAAGATAAAAAGCAAATGTTTTGGAATAGTGATACCCCCTGGAAATCTGGTCACGGAAATTCAGAGTGTGCTGTGTCAAATATGGAGAGAACACACTCGTTCGCCGAAGACAGCATAAGTGACGAAATCACGTTAATCATCTACGACGCAATAGACTGTCCACCATCGAGCCAAAACGAGATCTGCAAGGCAATTGCACAGATTAAAAATAATATAGATGCTGAAGCCGATGGACTGCCGGCATAGCATTTTAGGACCATCGGCAATGAGCAGGCAACGCCATGCACCAGCTCATAAACACGATTTGGCTCAAGGAATGCTTACCCGACGATTGGAATCTGAGTGCTCTGTATACTATATCCGCCGCATACATAGACCTGCCTAGTATGTTATGTGAAAGACTAAAGCCCAACCTATCGAACCTTATTGGACCTTATCCGTGAGGGTTTAGATCTGGTAAATCCACGACCAACCAGACATTCACACTGCGACAATTCCTCAGAAATGCAGGTCGACACCGACCATCTGTTTATCGATTGCAAAGCTGCATTCGACAACTCGATACGACAGAAACTATTAGATGCTATGGCTGTGTTTGTCCCCACGTAGCTGATACGGCATTCTGTGATGAAAATTACCGAAACGTGAGGCTTAGTACAAGCCGCTAGTCTGTTATGATAGAATTGTTCATGCTTTCATGTCAAATTAGTTTTGGTATATTATAACGGAAATAATATTCCCGCTGAAGTCAATGTCATTTTGAAGATATCTTTAAACAGTTGAAATTTGATATTAGTCTGAAATATACCCTTTCAAATATCGAGTATACCGTTTCATTCATTTCATAACAGACATATAGAATGATTTATGCAACTTGATATGAAATTCATACAACTAAAATCTTCCGTAATGGACACAAGATCGTATTTATATACGACCGTGGCACAATTGTAACCGGTTGACTTTAAACAAAGCAATATTATTGCAGATCAAAAAATGTTTGCACATTTTTCCGCACCAAAGATCACGAATATTTTAATATTTGCACATAGTGAAAGAAAATGTCTTTAATCCATTAATTTAGTAAATTTCAAAAATTTGATAGAGTATATTCCAAGTAATAAGTAAATAAATACCTAATGGATGTTTAAAATAAAGTTTTATGAAACTATTCAGTTTATATAGATGTTATGTATTTATGTATGTTCTCGTAATTGTGTAGAATTATGATGATTTGGTGTATGTTTGATAAGAGCGAACTACGACGAGAAAGCAACGCATTGACGACTGTTAAACTTATATGCATTGATTGGGAATAGGTTAAAATTCATAGTATTACTCAGCAAAAAAAAAGGAAGTAGGTACTTTTTCAGAAATTATTTTTTTTATTACTTTAATATGTTATTGATTCTGTATGGGGTTATATTATTTATAGTAGCAAAAAGCAGAATTTTCGGTAGTTATACCAGCGAATGGCATGATAAGTCACACGATTGAGTAGCACAGCACATCAAATGATAAAACTTTTATTAACAAGATCAATGTTTGTTAGTGGAAACGCAGCGCCCATTTTGTAGAAGACGCGGTTATCCTTTAAAGTCGACTCTCAAACATTTAGTGGACAAATACGAGACTTGCGGTTAGCTAAAGGAGCATTCAAGACTCGCACGTCAATAAAACGCAGAGCGGCCAAACATCGACGTTGTAAGTAAAAGTGTGCAGGAGACATGAACTTATCTAATAAAAAATCTTTTCATCTGTCACCTCGTGTGAAACTCCTTACGGTGACTTTATTCCTGTCATTCCCGACGGCCCAAAAATGGAGCATGTCGCAGAAGCTGGTGTTCACAGTGAAGACCTACAGCTTAGGCTATATAATGAATGCAGTTTATTTATGCTGAGGTACTTGCCATTCATATAGCCGCAGAGGCTGTTATGGGATGTGGAGTTTATCTTAACTCTCGGGAAGATATTCACCCGCCCATTTGATATTTTTTTGGCTTAGTGTAGGATTGGATGTGGAAAACACCCAGCAAACGTTGGATCTACTGAACCGACTGCTAGATCGATGTGGCTCGAATACAACAGGTTCCAGGTGTAATTGAGACTGGCCTATGGAATTCTAATAGGCCATTGCAATATCAGACACCTGACAGGCAAATGGGATAGATCCATACCGGCCTTCTGCAGTGTGTGTTAGGACAAGAAGGAGTCTAATATAGAAGATCTAGAGTCTCTCTCGTCAGTACAAGTAGGCGATTTAATATATTTCATGCAGTACCTTCCATGAGTAACTGGACTAAAATGACGATTGTGGTTTCTACCATATTCTCTTGTTTCTCTAAACCCTCCTCTATTTACACCCCCTAATCTACACCAGAACAACGTTTACAAATTGTGGAAATGTATTTCAAAATTCGCGCTCTGTTCGCCTAACTTAACCTCACTTTGTCATGTGTACGGTACGCATGGTCGTCCATCTGATCAGCTAATACACAACACTATGGATCGAATCATAACCACAATTACTCTTTTGGATCATATTAATTCAAACCAAGGACGTACTCTGCAAAACTTGAGGAAAGATATTGGTCTATATCCATATAAGATCCAACTGGTGCAAGAATTAAAGCCAGTGGACGATCAATTTATTTGTATACCCTTCACCACGCGCGCGAACTGGGTATAGGGTATATTCATTTGGTTCTTTCATTTGCAACGCCCATAAGAAGCCTTGGAAGGTATGACAATATAACATATATATATATATATAAATCATCAGCGTCGAATTCTGAGTCTATTTAAAGATGTCCGTCCGATAGTCTGTCCCCACGATTATAGAAATTTGAAATGCAAGCTTCTAAGCGGAGTTTAAGTTTTTAAGGCAGTAAGATCGATCAAAAATTACTATCATTTCCCATACAAACTCCCTCTTTTTGGAGTCTATCTCTGCGCTAGTTCGGTTAACAATCTGCCATACAAACTACTCCTGCGATCACAGTTGTAGTTTAAGCGCTATCAAGATAAAGTTTGGTATGCAGGTTTCTATTCTCTAAGCAGGGGTAAAGTTCTAAGATAAACAAGATCGGACAAAAACCATACAAACTTCACCTTTTCGGGAGTGTCCGTCTGTCTATCCTTACTATTACAAGCTGAAATTTGGCGTACAAAAAAAACTACTACCACCTCTCGTACAAATAACTTTTTTTACAAACAATTTTTTAAACAATTCGAGTTCAGTATTTGACATTTCAGTAGTAATAAAAAGTCACTGACAAAAAATGATGTGATCGGCTAATATTGATCACATCTCATACAAACTCCCATTTTTTGCGGTGCAAAGTTAAATAAAATGTAGTTTAGGTGCAACTTACCAGTTTTATGGTAAATTTTCTCTGAAAAGAATCCTACATAACCAGCCAGCGGCAAAATTACCAAGGCCTATGCAAGTAAGGCATGCAACAAGGCCTTAGGAGACATGAAGTTTTCACAGGCCACAAAACAGGCCTTCTGTTCCCTTTCTGAAATATCCCGAACACATGTTCCTTCCATTCTTTCAAGACCATTGCTGCAGGTCTTCTTTGAGAAGGGAGAATTAACGTTTTCGATGATTTGTTATTCTACCATTTCGTGTGTATACACATTCCGTCTCCCTTCTCATAGAAGGCATGCAAAGAAAAGGCAACGAGGAAGGTGTTCGTGTGTTTTACTTTGAGTCAAACAATTCGAATGAATCTACATAGGCTCGAAGGTAGCATGGCTGACTAACAATCACAAGGTAGTGAGTTCAAACTCCAGAAAGGTTTACTATCGTTAGAAAAAAGTCCTTCTTTTTTAATGTGTACGCAGGTCTTCCATCAGGCCTTCTTATAGGAAGCGACGATGGAAGGCCTTGCCTCCCAATGACACCCTATGTTATTTGGAAAGGTAGAGGGAATGCAGAGCGCAGGCCTACTGAATGATTTTGAAGGCGTTCCATAAGGCCTCCTAGGTCATTCCATTCGCCGCTGGGCAAGTATGGGCACTACTACATTTAAAGCCTTGCATGTATTTTGTTGTTTTATTTGTTTTTTTATTAATTAGTTTGCTTTTGAACCTCCGAGTGCGCTTCCTGCCCACAGCTGTACATAACGCACACGGTGCCGTACACTCTTTCTAACTCTTTTCACAATCTCTCACTGTTTACTATTGACATCGGCTCACATTCTGTGTTGTCTGTGTTGCAATGACTACACTACGACTGTGCAGTTACGAACGTTGAGCGAAAACCGATACCAACAGGTGTTATGAAATGATGATTGCGCTCCTGAATGTAGATTAAAATGATGAGTGCTCTCTTGATTCTTCAAAAATAATACTGTGTCAAAAATGATCACAAATTTTAGGGTTGCGATGTTACTTACACAGTAATTTCTATGTGTGCACAGAAGTATCAAATATGACTGAGTTTGCAGTTCTCTAGCTTGAACCAATAGGAAGTATCTGTAGTAAAAGAGATGAGGATATTGTTTTTTTCTTCTTCCCAAAACATATAACATATATTTTACGCAGTATTTTTCTCTCGAATACCGCCAGAACTGATTCATCCGCTTGTGTCATAACCCAGAATTCTGAGCCATACGTTAAGACAGGTAGAACCAGTATCTGGTATAGCTGGAGTTTTGTTCGTCGAGAGAGGGCTCTGTCATTGAATCGCTGGCTTAGTCCGTAGTAGCATTTATTTGCAAGCAGGATTCTTCTCCGGATTTCTAGGCTGACATTATTTGCTTTGTTGGTGGCGGAGCCTAGGTAGACAAAATTATTTTGGGGAATGGGACTTTGCCCAGAGGCTGAAAGTTACTGATTGTCACTCACTTGGGAGTGACCAGAATCGATTCCTTTGCGGCACTGTCCAAGCAGCTAACTACTTCCGGTCTTAGACCAAGTATTCCCCGGGCAATGACTTTAAAGCAACCGCTTAGAAGTTAGCTAGAGTTAGAAGGCGAAACGTTAAGTAACCTAATCGGCATGCTACCACCGATGCGTCTTAGGAAGTAGGTAACAGAAGTTACTGAAGCTCAACACAGGCTCTCCTAGTGGCTTTGGCAACCCCAAGAAACTAGGATCGGGAGCGGTGGCCTAATAAGCCACTCTCCTTAAACAAAATTTATTATGAAAACACGGAGAATAAAAATATCAACAACTATGACAAATAATTATTGGTTTCTTCCCATTTTTCTAAACGTCTTGCGTTGCTTTCTCTGTCAAGGTTAAGACCACAATAACTCCGGTTCGAGAGTCCGATGTAAGAGCTTTTGAACTTTTGTATTATTATATAAAACTCAACAAGTATTAAAGAAAATTTAACATTGTAGTTCAGTGTAAAACAGTGATAATAATCAATGTTAATGAAATAAACTGTGTTTTTTCACAAGTTCCACGAGAGATGCCAAAGCTCACTGCAGCAATATCATTACTGCAGTAACTGTGCTTTTGAATTTAAAGAATTTCACAAAGTGTAACATTATGGCATAAAGTTAGTTGCGCAAATATGATCTAGACAAAATTTGAAAACATAACAATTATCATTACGCGGTATTTTAAAAGCTCTTACCAAAAAGCGCTCTAGTGGTCTTTACCTAGTTTTTACTCTTGTTTTTTCTGTATAGCTGTTTCACTAATAAAACGATTTTGTTAAAATGTTTGGAAAATTAATGTGTGTGTAGTTTGTGTTGATGTCTCTTACTGATTTTTGTTAATGTTGATAACTAATAAATTTTGTTAATTAAATACTTATGACGGTTTTGTTGGTTTGTTTTTCTCTTTTATTTGCATTCATATATAATTTAAATTATTTGTTAAGTTTTGTCTTTGGTTTCATTAAATAAATTAACTATTTACAAAGTTGTTGGTAGTATTTTGGTTTCTTTATTTCTTGTTTTTTTTTTTACTTTTTATTAATAAATATAAATAATTTTATTTAGTTATTTTTGTTGTTTTTTTTCGGTTAGTGTTGTCAGATGTGTGTGTGTGTATTTGAATTTTTATTGTTATTGTTATGTTAAGTTTTTATACTGTTTAATTTTGTTTTTAGCAAATTTACTTAGAATATTTTTGTTGTCTTCTCTGTTGGTTTTTTATATTTCAAATTTAATATTAAGTAATAATATTAATTGTAATTTATAATTATAATAATAATAATGTTTTACTTTTTGTCTGTTTTCTTGTTCATTAAAGAATGGTCGTTTGTTTGTTTTATTAGAAGATTTTCATTATTTTCTGTTGGTTTTGTTAATTTACTTAGAAATAAATTTTGTTCTTTTGTTTTGTTTTTGGTAATAAGTATAATTTATAATATTTTATTTTCTTTAGTTTTCATTGATTTTCATAATAATTATAATAATAATAATAAATATTAACTATCAATTATTTATTTTAAATAATATTTAGGGGGTTTTTTGGTTTTTGTTTTTCTTGTTTCTTTTCTCAGTTTAAGAAGTAATAAAGTTATATAATTTATGTATATATATATATATATTTGTTTTTGTTACTTTTAATATTCTCATTTTATTTTCTGATTTTAAATTTAATTTTAACAAATATTTTTAATTTTTATTTATATCTTATGTGTGTGTGTTTTTTTTATTTTGTTTTGTTTCCTATTTAAATATATTACAATTTTTTGTTTGAAGATTTTTTATTTTCATTATTTTTTGTCAATTTTCTTTTAGTTTTCATTTACTAAATTTAATTTGTGGTATTAAATGCAATTATCTTTTTTCTTCAAATATTTTCATGTTTTGTTCTCATTTCATTTTGTATTAATTTGTTGTTTAAGCTATTTCATTTTCCAGTTGGTTTTGTTTTTTTTTTTATTCTTCATCTTTAGTTTATATTTGTTATGCTGTTTTTTTTGTTGAGATTTTTTAAACCTTTAAATGTCCTGATTTGTTATAATTTATTTTTTTAAGTTTCTTATTTTTCTTAGCTTTTTGCTTGGGGGTTGTTGTTGTTTAAGTTGAGAAATGCTTTCTTTGTAACTTAAAAGAAAAATAATGATATTTTGCATGATTCTCCTTTGTTGGTTGTGTGGAAACGCTCTAGTTTCATTGCAAAGCTTTTCGGCAAAAGCTCCATTAAAATCAGCATCATCATTGTCGGTATCGTTATCGTCATCACCATCATTGTCGTGGTTTCATTAAATTTGCCGCCGGTTGTCGTTCAATATTGGGCTGCAGTGGTGGCAGCCCTCTGTAAAGGTTACTGCAATAGTAGAAATGTTTAATTTTATAATTATATTTTACAACATTTTGTGGGATTATAAATTTATTTAATGAAAAGAAAAAAATAAATTTAAATGTCTAGAAAAATATATACACTTTGCAAGAACACCTTAAATGGCTGCAAAAAAAGCATAAGAAACGTATAGAAATATTACAAATAGATATCAACTGTACAGTGTTAAATCTATGCTAAAAAAACCTGATTAGTTAGTCTAATACGTATAATTGAATGTATAACTAAAGAAACCTATACTGAGTATGTTTTCCTATCGCAGCATAAAATCACATAATATTTGCGGACGGTAGACGGGTATGCATTAAATTAATAACACTGTGACACAAAATTGAACTTTTGGAATCGGAATGGGATGAAACCAAAAGGAAATGAAAGTTGACATTATGTATAACAAAACCCCCAAGGGATTTCTTAAGTTTAGTGCGAGATTTTTTTTTACACGCATTTGAAGTTGGTGATATTTGAATGCTGGCTAACAAGAAAAATTCATTAAAAAATGCATAAAATAATGCTATTTATCCCGGAAAGTTGTGGTATCTTAAAGTTTTTGGGGTCGAGGAATCCATTTTTGACATTTATTTTTATTTTTAAGCGCCGCTAGACGGCGCTTTCGTACATATTTTTGGTTTAGATCGAATTTTTTGTCTTTCCACACGATTACAGCCGTAGATTAAGAGTTATCGAGCTGAAATTTGGTATCCGAGCTTCTATCCACCAAGCTGAGATTGGGTTCTTAGATGGGCATGATCGGACAAAACCTACTCCCACCTCCCATACAAATTGTACCTTTTTTGAGGTCTGTCCCTGCGTTCACAGTCGTAGATTAAGAGCTATCGAGCTGAAATTTGGTGTGCTAGCTTCTATCCTCTAAGCGGATACTAAGTTCTAAGATGGGCATGGTCGGACCAAAACTACTCCCACCTCCCATACAAAATAACCCTTTTTGGGGATGTCCGTCTATTTTTCCTCGCTATTACAACCGTAGATTAAGAGCTACCGAGCTGAAAATTGGTATGCAAGCTTCTAACCGCTTAGAGAAAGTTTAATTCTAAGATGAGCATGATCGGACAAAAACTTCTCCTACCTCCAATGCAAACTTCCCATATTTTGGGGTTTGAGGAGTTTTTGTCTGATCTTGCTCTTCTTAGAACTTAACTTTCCCTAAGAGGTTAGAAGTTTGCGTACCAAGTTTCAGCTCGATAGCTCTTAATCTAAGGCTGTAATTGAGAATACAAACAGACCAACACCCCCAAATAGGGCAAGTTTGTATGGGAGGTGGTAGTAGTTTTTGTTCGATCATTCCCATTTTAGAACTTAATCTCCGCTTAGGGGATAGAAGCTTGCGTACCAAATTTCAGTTCGAGAGCTCTTAATCTACGACTGTGATCGCAGGGACAGACCTCAAAAAAGGTACAATTTGTATGGGAGGTGGGAGTAGGTTTTATCCGATCATGCCCATCTAAGAAATCAATCTTCGCTTGGTAGATAGAAGCTCGTATACCAAATTTCAGCTCGATAGCTCTTAATCTACGGCTGTTATCGTGTGGAAAGACAAAAAATTCGATCTAAACGAAAAAAATGTACGAAAGCGCCCTCTAGCGGCGCTTAAAAATAAAAATAAATGTCAAAAATTGATTTCTCGACCCCAAAAACAGTAAGATACCACAACTTTCCGGGATAAACAGCATTATTTTATGACTTTTTTAATAAATTTTTCTTGTTAGCCAGCGTTCAAAAATCACCAACTTCAAATGCGTGTAAAAAAAAATCTCGCACTAAACATAAGAAATCCCTTGAGGGTTTTGTTATACATAATGTCAACTTTCATTTGCATTTGGTTTCATCCCATTCCGATTTTGGTTGTTGCACAGTGTAATATACATTTTTAAATGAAGTTCATAACGAATTTGTTGTCATCGTTCGGTTTAACATCTTTTCTATTATTGCTAATAGAGATTGATCCACAGGTGTTGTGTGAAATGTATTATGTGACAGCTGGCAGAGCGGATAGCTATTTCGATAGCTGATAAACTATCTCAGCAGCACCCTTTGCTGTGACTTCTCCACTATCATAACAAACGTTAAGTTTTAAAAGCTGCATCAACGAATTGAGAAGCCAAAACTCACTGGTGCGAAGATACCATCAACGAAGACCACACGTCAGCATAATCCAAATTGGAATATATTGATATTTTACGTTCGTTCTTGCAATGTCTTAACTCCCCATAGAAAAGCCGTCACTATCCGACTCAAGGGTGTCCTCGGCAAATACAATGTTAACATCACGGCCCTTCAGGAAATGATGACTCTTATTTTTCTTATCTGGCAGCAGCAACTGAAATTCGTCATCCATCCATAGTCGCACGTAGTAAACAATTCCAAAGTGCATTGGTCTTTTGTGCTTTGTAGCCAGTTCGTCACATCAAGTTTAGATAAAAGCTCATTCACCTTGTCCTTCCAACGAAGTTCTGCTCCGCTCATCAAGTTTATTGCCAAAGACTTTTCGAGCTGAAGCATTTTCATCTAATCGTAGTGCATGACCAAACCAACACATTCAGTCTTTTTGAAAGCGCTAAATCATCGGCATACGCGAGCAGAATGTGACTTTTGTTAAAGATGGTGCCAGTTGTGCAGCCTTCCTAGGATAATTTCCATTATGGTGTTAAGGAGATCGCATGACAGATTATCGCCTTGTCTAAAGCCTCGCGTGGTAGAAAATTGTTCAGTCAGATTTTTACCTATTTTCACTAAAAACTTCGTGACAGTCAGTGTCATCCCGCAAAGTCATATCAGCTTCGAGGGGATACCAAACTCAGCCATAGCATTTAACAATTTTTGTCATATCGGACTGTCGAATGCAGCCTTAGTGGGAATATCTGGTCGGTCGTGTACTTAAAAGCTCTAAATCACACTGATTGGGACCGGCCGTGGCAGGATGGTTAGAACACGCGACTACCATGCGGGAGATCACAGGTTCAACTCCTGGCTTGTCTTTCATTGTCGGCACCCCTCGAATGTTGTCGACAGCAACTTCGCAGTATCAGTGCCGAGTCAATCGGCATGTCTAGTAAGAGCTTCTCAAACAGTGAGGTTTGCATTCATCGATGAACAAGTAGGAGCCGTTAGTTATGAATCTAAAAATAGAAAGCGTGTTCATTCACAACAACGCGAGAAGCTATTCCATACCTTATTCATGGGGTGTAAAAGGGAAATTAAAATCAGTTAAAGTCACACTGATAACGTCTAATCAGGTTCGCCAGAATGGGCTTTAGTCTTTCACAGAACACACTAAACAGGAACTTGAATAGAACACTCAGATTCCAATCATCGGGCATGCATTCCGTTAGCCAAATCGTATTTATGAGCTAGTGCATGCTAGCTCATCGCCGCCGGCCTTAAAAAGCTCTGAACGCAGTTCATCGGCTTCCGCAGTATTATTATTTTAAAACTTTGTGGTCACAGTGCTGATCTCGGTGGTGGACAATCTACTCCGTGACTGGTGTGATTTCTTCACTTTTGCTGCATTCGGGAACGACTAGAGATCAAAAGTGTTCCCTTCATATTTGCAGCACACTCTGAGTGTTCGGGCCGAAATTTCCGTCTCTGTCCTTACAGATGGGGATCCCTGTACTTAACCTTTGATTTTTTTTATTCCTATAGTTTTCGATATCCTGGCTCTCTCTTTTATTCCACAGATGCTTTTTGCTGCTGAACAGGCGTTTTTTCTTCCTCCTCTTTTCATTATAAAGCTCCGTCACCGCACGCGTCGCCATTGACTGCAGTTTTGACCTGTATGCAGCATCCTTTTCCTCAGATATAACGTAAATTTCCTAATTGTATCAGAGTTTGTATGCGCGTGGTTTTTCATAACCCAGTACTGTCGTTGCGTCAGTGGTCATAGAATTCGCAATATGTCAGAATTAGGCAGGATTGTTTGAAGTAATAGAGAGAGTTGGTTGAATAGGCCTTGGCTATCTCGGTAATATGCAGCTTGGAGATGTCTAGCTTCCTTTGCGTTTTGTTACGAGCGTTTTTAACACTACTTAATCGCGTACGTACCTTGGCTGCAGCTAAGTATGTTGTGATGCAAGTCGATATTGGGACCGAGGATCACGCGAACGTCCAAAACGCTTTTGTTTTTTGACTGTCAATCTTGCCGACGCGAATCTAACCAGTCTGAATCTGTTATCGCGGGTTTTGTTATGTAGAATGTTGCACAAAGTTATCTTCCCTTTCTATTTTAGCATTAAAGTCTTCCAGCATAATTCCAATGTCATGGTCAGGGAAGCGGTGACATATTTCCTATAGGCGTCCATAGAATGCACCTTTAATGACCTCGTCTATGTATTCCACCGTGATATCAGCATGACATATACTCTCACCCTCAGTAAAATATAAAATTATCTAGTGTATTGATATTATAACTCGATCTCTAAAGTGGGCGGAGTGCTACATTTGTATGGGAGGTACCAGAAGGGGCGTGGTTCGACTTCTAGTTTTTTATCCACAACTTTATCTTTATTTAGCTTCACTAAATACAGAATTTGGGCACGATTGCGATGGGTGTATTGATATTATTACTTCATCTCTAAAGTGGGCGGAGTGTAAATTTTTATGAGAGGTACCAGAAGAGGCCTGGGTATACCGAGAGATTTGATGGCGAAGTCTTTGGCCAGCTGTAAAAAAGGTCTCCGTTTTTCTCACCGTCGTGTGCGTCCCTTTCCCGTCCATCGCATTTCCTGTATGGCGGTAGTGAAAGTCTTGTATTTGTCGACAGCAACCGCCATTTAGATAGAGGTACCATATTTTCAAAGAGTTCGGACATTTAAGGAGAATATCCTTAAATTATGGTCCTTTTAGATTTGCGGGGTAGTCAACATTTTAGGGTTTTTTTTTTTGTTTTCTTCGTGTTTTCATCATAGTTATTTTTTATTTAAGAAGAGTGGCTTATTTGTTTTTCGAAGCTGTCAATGCCACCAAGAGAGCCTTTGTGTTGAGCTTTAGTAACTTATGTTACCTATTCCCTAAGACGCAAAGTTGGTGGGTTGCTCAACATTGCGCCTTCTCACATTTGCTATCACTGACTGGACGTTCAGTGGCATAGATCGGGGAACATGTGACCAATCGGACGTTGTGAGCTGCTTGGGGACCTTAAAATAAAGTTTCTCGATATTCACAAGTGAATGACGATCAGAAGTAAAAATTTCTGCTGTCTGCGGAAAAGCACGAATTGGGATGTGGATTTGTAAGTGGTAAAATACTAAGATATCTTCCCCCATGGTTAATTCTGTGAGTGAATTAACTACGAACCGGCCGTGGCATAGTGGTTAGAACACGCCACTACCATACGAGAGATCCGTGGTTTGATTCCCGGCTCCAGTCATCTACATTTTTCTTCCATTGCTGGCCCCTCGATGTTGTCAACAGCAACTTCGTACTATAGTGTCGAGTCAATCGGCATGTCTAGTTAACGCTTCTCAAACGGTGACGTTCGCTTTCGTCGGTAAACAAGTAGGTGACACTTATTGTGAATATAAAAAAAGAACTTGAGAAGCTTTCCCATACCTCATTCATGGGGTATAAAAGGAATTTACATTTTTTTTAGTTACAATCAAATAGCCACAATTCGCATACAAAATCTTACTATAAGACGATGAGATTAAAGAACATTCTACTAGTGTCTATAGGAAACATACGACCGCTGCCATGGCCACGATATTAAAATTGTTCTGGGCGATATTAACGCAAAAATAAATAGTCTACACGTCCTTCAATTCAGTGCAAACCATACAGAAAACGGGATGTTATTTGTCCAAAAGTACCAGATCTTGGATTGGTAAAGAGGGCATATGACACCATCGCGCGCTTTGTGTGGCAAATGTAGAACTTATCCGCCTCAACTTTATTTTTCTCTATAGTGACTATTGTAAATTGTAAATGAAGCCACTCTACAAATCTAACATGAAAAGCATTTTGTTCAACCTTTTTTTTTATAAATTATATGTATATATAAAGTTATAAATTTTTGTAATTTATATAAAAGTGCAATATAAACAGTGCTACCTGATTCTAGGACTAGCAAAATATGAAAATACCAAAAAATCGACTCACATTTTCGGTTCCTGTAAAATGTATGTGTTGTATTGTGTGTGTTCTATGAATTTCATTGTTAACGTGTAAGGGTGTGGGTGTTTGTATATTTTCGCTATTTGTTTGTTCAGTGGTATCACAACCTTTGTATTTTGTATATTATTTCCTTTTTACGGTTCACATCTTTCACTGTATAGAATATCCTCTCGCATGTTCTGTGTGTGTGGTGGTCGGTCACCACCTTTCAAATTGTATTACTTACAACAAGGACGATTGTTATAATTCGCTTTATAAAGTACTGCATATACATAAAAACAAATGCATTTGTAAAGTTTAGAAGTTATAACTATTCTGCCAACTCTTCTTCCTCCATTATTGTATCGCAGACCATTGGACGTCCCTAAAGAAATTAATTTATTGTATATAATTAATAATTAATAATTAATCAAAGGTGTACGATTATTAAACTAGATCTAATGAAGATCATCACTTTCTTATGCTACACGATACGATGATGACTAGCGGACACATGTTGACTAGCAGTTTCTAGCCATATTATCTGATTAGCTGATTAACGTTAGTTGATACTCGATTGTTTCTAGCCATTTTAGTTAAATGTTATTTTTTTATAGTTGGATTTAAAATGTGTATATTTTTCTAGACACTGTAGTATGTAAAGGGAGTGGGGGGACATCAATTGACATTGTGAAAATAATGAAATGTTTAAATGGTTTACATAAACTATATGTATATAAATATATATACTTAATGAATGTTAGTTATGATTAACTATTATTATTATTAGTTGTGAACATTTGGGGGGATTATCTACAGTTGGCTAAATAGTAATGCTTAATAAAAGGGGGCGAATGCTATGCTAATGTAAGTTAAGCTAGGATGGAAGAAAAAGTAACTACAAAGTTTGGGGGTTCTACTTATTACAAGAAGGTAAGGGCAATACCGTGTACAATAAACACTTTATAAAGAGATTACGAACGTAAATTAAAAAAAATTAAAAATTGAATTATATATTGCAAATTTTGTTACTTTAATATCATAAACAAATACATATATATGTATCAGAGAACATCAAGGGTGTCACTTTTTGGCACCCGCATCACACTTATAAATTTGGAGTGCTTGTCGCACTCACAAACAGCAAGAAAAGAATAACACACCCAAACGCACAAATCGCTTTCCGTGTTTCGTGTTTTTGCATTTCGTCACTCATTCAAACAGTAAGCGTCGATTCTATTTCAACAGACACCCAAAAATTTTGCGTGGATAAGTGAACGGCACAGTGCACTCAAAGCAAATGTACGAACAGCAACGATAGATCACAAAAAGCAATGCGCAATAATGCGCTGTGAGCGAAACGCTCATGTTTTGCAGTTATGATTTCGAGTGTCTTCAACTTTTATGCATGAGCAGGGCACTGAGCACTGATCGCCCAGTGTGCCATGATCCGATCCGATCCGATCCGATTCTACGGACATTTTATCCGAATCGGATTCCGGATCGGATCCGAACCAGATCCGATTTCGTTTGAAATTCCTTTTTAAAAACGGATCCGTTTTTTATCCGCATTTGAATCCGATCCGGATCCGAAACTGATTTCTGATCCGCATTTGTGCATATTGGGACGCAATGAAGCAGCAAAACACGGCTTTTTATTTTCATTTCACATATATGTATGGATATGTGCATATTCAAAAACAAATATGTCTGCATGTATGTAGCTAATGCAAGAATAACAACACACACATGTCTCTCACATATTGTTTGTCTCAAGTGTTGTGCTCTCAACTTCGCTCATTCCTTTTGCTTGAGCATTTTGATCGGCCTCAACTCATGTATACATGCAGATAAAGAGCACGAAATCGGTTTGCGATTGTGCGTATGAGCATGTTCGAAATTATCAGTGCAAGGCAACAACCCTTATTTTAGAGTGTCGATCACACTCTAAGTGTCGTAAACGCACAAATGATTCGGGTACACTTATTGTTAGGGTGTACCCTTGCCATTCTCTGGTATGTATGTATGAATATATAATATCAATTGCTTGCATATATATGAAAACGTACTGAGAAATTAACTGTTAACTTTCAATGCTCATATTCTTACATACAGGGTGGCTGATGTAAAGCCGCTACCATCATGTCTGCTGAGGCAACAAATTGTTTCTCATTTACTTGGCTTGAGCGGCACTGCCCTCCTTACCACCTTGATTTAAGTAGAACCCTTAAAGGTGTCATAATGGGCGGTCATATGTTAAGCTATGCATGTACATTTTTAAAATGGTGAAATAATACAATGCAATCTACTTATTTGTACAAAAATTCAGTGGAATTAGTAACTATTTAAAATTAAGAATAAAAAATCATGAAAAATTTTTAAATACAAGCAAAGTTTTTAAAATGTTGCAAAGAATGTAAGAACAATAACTTAGAGTATTTCCTTTTATATAGAGTACAACACATGATTTTGGGACTCAATTCTGAGAACTGCATGTGAAAGTGGGCCAAAAAATGGGAACTTCTGAATCGTTCGTTTTTTCAAGTTGCACTAACAATTTAATGGCTATACGAATTTTTTTACACAAGGAGAATTTATAGCACAAAATTGAGTCCCGCATCAATGAGCTGAAAAATGTTGTACTGTGTTAGTTTTCACGACGTCCAAAAGACATCCGTCCGATTGTAGCAAAAGCTCAGAGGGCGCTTTGTTTAGTAACCTAAATGGTATGCTTCCACCGATGATTACTTAACAGAAGCTTAACAAACCATAATCGGTAACTGTGGTTTTACAAGCCACTAACCTTCAATAAATTAACTTTTAAAAAAAGTCAAAGCAAAATAAAAATAAGACCTCTCCGCAAACTTTATAAGGATCTCTCTTTGAAGTGATGCCAAATGTGAGAAGGCGCAATATTCAATATTCTTCTACCATAGATGCGTCTTAGGAAGTAGGTTACAGATGTTACTGAAGCTCAACACAAACGGTCTCTTAGTGATTTTGACAGCCCCAACAAACTAGGATCTGCCGCGGTTGCCTAACACAATACAACATTTTTCAGCTCATTGATTTGGGACTTAATTCCAATAATTGCATGTGAAAGTATCCATACGAATTTTTTTGCTCAAGGTGGCTTTTTAGCAATTTTTCGACATTGTAACACTGATTTGAGTGCACGCCCTGATGTAAGCCAAAGACGAGAACTTAAAAGATAAATTCTTTGAGCACCTGGCGAAAATATATGACCGATGCCCTGCCCATGCCATTAAAATTATTTTGGCAGATTTGAATGCTAACATAGGAAGGGTAGATGCTCTTGTTTCAACAGAAGGTAGAAGAGAGTAGTGAGTGGAACTAGATTCCTGCATAAAGATATGCAAAAGGCAACATAGATATTCCCTGTTCAAAACATAAAAAACAAAAGGATCACGTGGTAATCGATGGATGGCATGATTCAAGCGTTATGGCCGTACGTCTTATGCGTGGTGCAAACAACCGCCTCTGTTTCTGATGTCTAAGACATATGGTGGCGGTATATTGCATTGCATATTGTATGTTTATGAAAAACCACGCTCAGACCAGCCCTGGTACGATGGGGAATGCCTCGTAATGTCTAAGAAAATGGATGCTGCATACAAGGCAAAACTGCTGTCAATGATAACGCGTGCGGTGACTTAGCGATATAATGAGAAGAGGTGGAAATTACGGGAATTCGGGGGAAGCCGCTCTTCTTCTTAAATATGTTTGCGCAATAAGAGAGAGCAAAAACGTCGCATATACTGGTCCAATGACAGAAACTGTAAGATCCTATGGCTGAGTTTGGTATCCCTGCAAATCTGATACGACTTTACGGGATCACACTGTTCGACTCGAAGTCTTATTAAGAGGGAAAACTGTTAAAAATCTAGCAAACCCATCATGTGATCACTTTAATATCATAAGGCAGATGATCATGTGATATATATATATATATCATTGGACGAGGAATGCGGGATATTCCAAAACCTCCGATGAAAGATTAAGGCTGGTTAGCTTTGGAGAGTCGAACCATATTTCTCCAAGACACCCGG
Source organism: Muscina levida (assembly GCA_964034835.1). Classification (NCBI taxonomy): domain Eukaryota; kingdom Metazoa; phylum Arthropoda; class Insecta; order Diptera; family Muscidae; genus Muscina; species Muscina levida. The sequence goes on along the minus strand of OZ035880.1, from coordinate 31,157,478 downwards.
ATTTCGTCTCCCCTTAAGACAAGACACGAAATTAACCACATGGTAATCGATGGAAGGCATGTCAACTACATCATGATTGTTCGAGGGATGTATACTGCTAAAAGAAAGTTGAAGCCAAAGGCACAAGAGGCAAGACATCGCTTGGCTGCATACCTTCGAGATACAGGTCAATGGAAGGCAAGAGAGCGCAAGTATAGCCGGAAAATTCGAACATATGGTGGAGCATAGTTTCAAACCTTTAAGGGATGAGCTGGAAATCTGATCACCGACTCGCAGATTGTGCTGCAAATGTAGTGCAAACATTTTCGTACGTTGCTCGTTCCTAAAAGCAGCGAAAGTGACAAAGTCACTTCTGTCATCGAAGCCAAAGTAGATTGTCGCCACAGAGCCAAGACTATGTCAGTACGAGAGTAACATGACTTGCAAATAATAAAAACCGCGGGTGCAAATGCCGGCGGCGATGAGCTGGTAAGTAATTTTCACTCAACAGTCTATGCGTATAATTAATTGTACTTTTTGTATCATAAATTGTACTTTTTGTTACCATAAACTGTACTTTATGTTAGTATTATTTATTATGTTAAAATATAGAAAAAATGCTAAAAATCCGCCTTGAGCAAAAAAATTCGTATGAGTATAAAATTATTAACACATCCAACTTGACAAAACGAATGATATAGAAGTTCTTATTTTTGGGAATATTTTCATATGCAATTCTCAAAATTCAGTTCCAAATCAATGAGCTGGAAAATTGTGTACCGTGATCATATTTTTAACATAACCTAACTATACGGTACGACACATTCCGAACGGTATTCCGAGATTAAACCGTGGTAAATATAGAAGAGGCGCTAAAAACACCTTAATCAAAAAAATTCGTATGGTCATTAAATAATTAAATGACAAAACGAATGATGCAGAAGTTTTTATTTTGAGGTATTTTTTTATACTTTAAAATAGAGATTTTCGATTTTTTAGATGGTCAAAAATGGTTTAATGGTCGAATAAACCACCTCTTCAAATCTGTATAAAATATTGTACATTACTTAATAGGCAGCTTAAAACTATTTACATAATTTTTATGGAAACAAAACAAAAGCATGCTACTTTGCCAAAACTTTACCAAAAAAATCAAAATAATGTTTAGGTAATAAATAACTACAAATGGGGGTAGGGCAACCACTGAATTAACGTTTAACCAGAGCAAGATAACAAAGAAAACATAATTACAGTGGAGAAGAGGTGAAGAAACATACCTAAAATAGACTACGTTGTATTATGTAGATGTATAGTTAAGGTTTTTTTTCAGATCTATAATGTCAAATAAATAACATTGTTTTTTCGTTTTTTTGCGCTATGGGTTTAATTAATTTTTTTAACAAGATGAGGAACAGGAGGAGAGTTTGTGTGTTTTGTGACTTTGCAGTACAGTGTTTATACAATATATTGTTTTGGTTTTGTTTTTTTTTAATAATTTTTAACAATGAACTAAACGTAACGTAATGAAACTCTACTGTTGGGTATTTACGTATTTGTTTTGTTTTTTCTGGTTTTACTATTGACAAACGATATAGAAAAGGTATCACTACTATTTGTTTGTTTGTTTGTTGTGAACAAAGGGTTTGTTTTTTGCTCGAGTGTATGGTGTTTTGAACGTATCTGGTGAGTATAGTAGGATTTGTGTAGATTTTATGTTGGTATTACTTTGGTTGCTATTCAATTAAATTTATTAAAGTGTGTAGCTCTAGATTATAATGCGAGGGGCGAGAGATAGGGAAGTTGTTCAAGTTGTTGGATTTTTTTTTTTTGGTTTGTGGTTTTTAGAATTTTAAATTAAGTGATTCAAGCGATGCTAGTGATGAGCGCCTAGATAAACCTGTATTGGCAGGACAACTGACCAGTGATGTGGTGCCGAACAGTTTATACCAGCCAATCACAATGCCATTGGAGAGATCAATCTGATCGAGCATTATCTGGGCCACGCCCATAAATACTTTCTTTTCGATGCGGCCATAATCGCCCCAAACGGTTACCTGAAAAGGTACAAGGATAACAAATTAAAATTAGATATTGTCATTGGCCTAAATAATTTTAAGTTGTTACTTGTAAAACACAGCCTTTTGTGTTGCAATGTTGAAACACCAATTGTTGCTGATACAACGGTTCCAAGGTACGACGAGCCGTGGAGGTTTTCATTTTGTCTATGCATTTTTTGCCAGAAACCAAATAGACCTTAACATAAGGAGCCGGTAACATTTTCGATGTAGGTTTTTGCTGAAAGAAAAAGTAGAAATAGTTTGTTAATAAAAAAGTAGAATTTGTGTTATTTTGAAACATTTTTTTGGTAACCCCCCTTACCTGCAATCCTCTGGCTCTAATCACCTCCACTTCTAGGCAATTTTTCTGACAGCACAGCGACAATTGTATATCACCCAATGAGGGAGCCCCCAATACTTGGCGACCCACCAATTGTCCGGGACCCAAACCCTCGACAAACTGATTGATTTGATCATCAGCTCGGATGGTGGGAGAAAATCTGCATGTGAGTGTGTGTGTTTTTTTTCGTTTACAGCAAACAGATTGACAAAAAAAGACAATATATTAGCATAACATTTAACTTAGTCTGTAAATTGAAATTTTTATTATAATAGAAAGTTAGAAAGTAAGAAACTAAAAACAAAAAAAGTATTTTAAAATTATATAATACACAGGGAGATATAGTAGTAGTAATAGTAGGCAAACTTGCTTTTTTTTTGGTAAAATTCTTTATTTCGAATTGAAAAGTTTTACAATTGCTTTTGCTTATGCTGTTTTTTTTTTGGTTTGTTCAACGTGCAATTACATTTGGTTGCATAGTGTAAATTTACTGCAATATACAACATGCTGCTTACTGTATGCTTACGGAAAAAAGACGTTTACACTCAAAGAAAAAAAATGCTCCTTTTTATAATCTTTGGTATTGTTTAATTGTTGGAAAGCCTCAAATGGGTTTTGTTTCAATATTTCAATGTTTTTTATGGATGGAACTTAGTATATTTATATACATTTTAAGTGAGTGTTGAAGGAAAAATGTGCACGGTTTATGAGATGTGTGATGTTGTGTAGTATATGAGCAAATGTTGTAATTGAATAAGTATGATATGTCACAGTTTAAAATAACCTAGTTATTACAAAGTTGTATACAATTTTCTAACTTGTAATACGATTTTAAGGATAATGTTATTTACAAGACAAGTGTAAACTATAATAATATTTTTACAGATCACGCATGGTTGGTGTCAAGATTTTATCTTTTTTAGCCAGTTATGTACTATATGGGGAATGGGGGATTTTCTTATTTTAGTATTTCTAATCCTCATTCACTTGGGAACAACTAGAGTTCTCTCTTTGGTAGCTTACAACGTCTGAGAGATCCCGGGCAATGCCATTGAACATCCGTTTAGTGGTAGCAAATGTTTGAAACGTAAATGGCAAGGCTACCACCGATGCGTCTTAGTTAGTCGTTGACAGAAGTAACTAAGGTTCTTTTAGTGGCTTTGGCAGTCCCAAGAAACTATCAAGCAAACAAAATGCTCAGAAATCGATACGATGGCAAAATCTACCGATATCCGGCTGAAGTCGTTGCTAAAAACGTATGGAGTGGTTGACACGAAGTCTGACCGACGCAGCTGAGGGAAATCTGATGTATGTACGAGATGTTGTACCGAACTCTTAACGATTTCTGAATGTAAACCGTAGGAAAACCTGAAGGAAAATTCGTTGTTTCTTCAATAATAATTTGTTGTTTCCTCCGACACAAAGTTCCGAAATCGCTGCAAACTCGATCAGATGTGTCGGAGCAAAATAAATAAAATTTCCCTTCAACGTTTCGTACAGAATTCTGTATGATATCAGTAAGAAAAGTTCAGACAATGTGCAGAAGAGTCGGATATCAGCCAATATCGGAGCTTTTGGCTTTCTGGGTAGGATCGGGCGTTGTGGACTAATAAGCCACTTGCCTTAAATAATACAACTATTATGAAAACACGAAGAAAGAGAAAAACAAGAACCCGCCCAAATATTGACGACCACGGCAAACGATATAAGGACCGTGATTTAGGTCTATGCACTTGGAATGTTCGAACTCTCTACAACAAAGATAGTATCTCTATCCAATTGGCGCATGTCCTCGACATATACAAGGCTGATATCACCGCCATAAAGGAAATGAGATGGACGGAAAGGGATGCACACGGCAAAAGAACTGTGACATCTTCTAGAACTGCCATGCAGAAGGGCACGAATTTGGTTGTTGATTCATAGTCGGCAAGGGTCTTCGACATTTGGTATCGCGGACCGAAAAGCCACTATCCCCGCAAGTTAAAATATTCTTACATCAAGCTGACGGAAGACAAAGACTTGAACATAAGAGATGTATTACATGAGCGGCTGGAGGAAATGTGTGATCGCTGCCCTGCCCATCACAATGATATTGCTCTGGGAGATTTGAAGACTAATATAGAAAAGAAAGATGCTCTTGGTTTAGCAATCTGAAAATTCAGTTTACACAACAACACCTCCGATAATGGGAAGAAACATGGTAGTGAGTTGAACCTGATTCCGGCATAAGGATATACACAAGGCAACCTGTATATATCCCGATCAAAAGGCAAGAAACCAGACAGGTCACAAGCGATATAGACGTGCGTGAGATACGCGGTTCAAATATTAACAAGGTAACCTGGATATCTCCTGGTCAAAAGACAAGAAACCAGATTGATCACGTGGTAATTGATGGAAGGCATATCTCAAGTGTTATGGCCGTGCGTGTGATGCGCGGTGCAGATATTGACTCGGATCACTACCTAGTTGCAGCCCAGGTAGTCATGTTAGACATCAAACTGCATACCACCAAGATAGCCAATACCTACATTAACAAAATCTCTCAATAACATGAAACAAACCCCCTAATTCTGATGTTCCCGACACACTGTGGCAGAATATCGCGAATTCTATGAATTCTATGCCTCAACGATCGTACTGGATTATAAATAACCACGTTCGGACAATCCTTCGTACGATAATAAATGTCGCGCAATAGCTACGGAAAAGGATAGTGCATGTAGTGCAAAACTGCAGCCAATGGCAACGCGTGCGCTGACAAAGCGATATAATGAGAAGAGGAGGTTGCTGAAAGCGGAAAAAGTGTATATGGATGAAGAAAAAAGAGCCAAGATATCAAAAATTACAGGAATAGATGTGAAGCCTGAAAGTTCTAACAAAAGGTAAAAAGCTAAGATTTTAGAACAGAGAACCCCACCTGTATGGACAGAGACAAAAATCTGGTCACGGACACTCAGTGTGTGCTGCAAATTTGGATGAAACACTTTCGTTCTCTGCTAGTTCCCGAAGGCAGCATAAATGACAAAATCACGCCAACGATGGAGTAGATTGTCCACAAACGAGCCAAAACAAGATCATCAAGGCAATAGCAGGGCTTAAAAGTTATAAAGGTGCGGGAGTCATTGGACTGCCGGAAGAGCTTTTGAAGTCCCACGGCGATGTGCTGGCAACGTGGTTCGAGAAATGCATGACCGCTGATTACAATTTGAGTGCTTAAGGAAAGACTGACCAAGTGTGTGTACGAACTACCGCGCGATCAGCCTTTTACCCATCCCATATAAGGTCCTGTCTAGTGTGTTTTGTGAAAGACTAAAGTCCATTATAGTAAACTTGATCGGACCTTATCAGTGTGGCTGCTTTAGACCTGGTAAATACACGACCGACCAGATATTCACACTATGACAAATCCTGAAGAAGACCCAAGAAATGCAGATCAACACCTACCATTTGTTTGTCGATTACTAAGCTGCATTCGACAGTCCGATGCGACAGCAATTATTAGATGCTATGGCTGAGTTGGGTATCCCCGCTGATACGACTTTGCTGGATGACTCTGATTGATACTAAGTCTTCCGTGAAAATAGTCTTAAATCTGAACGAGCCATTTTTTACCAAGCGAGTCCAAGATAGTCTGTCATGCGATCTCTTAAACATCATATTGGAGATGATCATGCGTAAGGCTGTAATATACACGACTGGCACCATCTTCATCAAAAGCCACATGCTGCTGGTGTATGCCGATGACATAAATATAATTAACCAAGGACTGCGAAATGTTACTGCGGACTTTTCAAGCATTGAAATACAGTCGGCAGAAGAAGGTTTATGAGAAGAAAAACAAGTTATTTGTTTCAATAAACAAAGAGTTTTATCGTTTGGGACGCTGCGTGAATGTCGACAATTATAACTTTGAAGTGGAAGATGATTTTATCTACCTAGGCTCCGCCATGAACAAAAATAATAATGTCAGCCTAGAAATAAGATATGTACTAAGCAAGCGATTCTCTTTCGCCAAACAAAGATCCAACTCTACTTGTCTTGTACTACAGCGCAGAATATTTGGACACTTCATCGTTAATGGCAAGTACTATCGTCGAATGAACCATGAGCTGTGTCCTCAAACTGGGTTTAGACAAACTACAAAACTGGGGGAGACAACATTAACGTTTTTTGCCATATAATGCAACCCTATTTAGTGTACTTTATGGAAATTGTTATAGGCCACATATTTTTGAAATATTTGAACCTATGGGCGAAGAAGGAGTCGCAAGACTCCTTTTTTAGAGCTAGAAAGATGAAACTGTATTTAAGATTGATGAAATTTGGTGAACAGAGAGTCTTTGGCACTTCAGGTTAAAATTTGCAAACGAAAATTTTTATTTTCCAACGGTGGGGGAGGGGCCTGGCAAAGATATATTTCAGCCTTGGAGAGATACAATTTTACATATAGATAGTATTCGGCACAACAATTATAAATTTGCGGACGAAATTTTTAATTTGCGTCAGTGGGCGGAACGGGCGTAACAAAACTGTTTTCAGCCCAAGAGATATTTCGTACTAAGATAGTACTCGACACAGCAGGTTAAAACTAGCATATCATTAGGGGAATAGGGCGTGCCAACACTGTATTTTTAGACCTAAAGAGATAAAAATTAATACACAGATAGTTCTCACTCGACACTACAGTTCCAAACCTGCAGATAAAATGTTTGTGCTAAAAAATTTTTTTAACCCCAGAGAAATGAAAGATCGTTCATTTGGACAATCGCACGAAGAAAAGAACATTCCGTCTTGCCCGTTGTGGACGATCTAGGGCCAAGAATATCCTAATTCTAAATATCATTTATACGACAAGTACTTTAAAGTTAAATCAAATATGGACAATTAAATAAATATCATTTTATATTGCTATATATATTATAATTTGAATTAATATTGAGTATTTTTAAGCCGAAATATGATTTTTTTAATTTAAAAAATATTTTTGATAAATTTCGGATTTGTGGTTTGTGTCTTCGATAAACATATTTAAAAACATTAAATAACACTTCCTACAAAATGTTATTTATATTATATATTACAATGTGGGATACGAGTACATTTATAGATCTTACAGAGCACGCGTGGCTGGTGTCAATCTTATATTTATTTAACATTGTTTGACAAATTGTCGTGGATTGATTCGCGCCCACCAAAGTTTTCAAATTATTTAAAAATCTTGCGATAATTGCGATAATTATTTTAATTGCAATTGACTGTTTTGGATAATTGAAACAGACTGACTGTAGCTCTTTATATTACTATGTATAGTATATATCATCTATAGGAATCAATCGTTTTTTTCACACGGACACGATCGGCACGAATGACACGTACTCGAAAATTTTGTTCGATTCAAAGCAGTCAACATGTGCTTGATTGTTATGAAAGCAATAACACACACTCTTGTTTTGCATATAACACAAAACAGACACAATTACAGATACAAAAAGTTAAATGATTGTATTTACCGTGAACAATTTGGCCGCGCTGACGCTTTTTGTACCACCGCACACAAGCATACCACATTAAAGTGCGTTCGGTTATGCCTACCATTGGTAATAAGCCAATGGGTTAGAAAAAGTTTATAATTAAATATTTTTTATACTTTTTATTATATTATTTTCAAACCTTTTGCTAAATTTATAATATACATCTGTAAAATATGTAAAGCAATAACAAAAATATGTGTTAAAGGACCTTTTTTTGATTTGTGTTTACATTCGAATTAAACGCATCAGCGTCATGAGCACCATCATCATTAGCCAAATTATTGACAACGTGATTATCACAACAATGATTTTGTTATATCAGTTAAATAGACTCAGTGTGTTTTTTTTTTGTTGGTTGGTTTTTAAAATTCAAATTGCAACCAGAACTATTTCCGCGCATAAAGAGAAGAACAAATTGTTTTGTGGACATTTCGTGTAAATTAAACAAAGTTCTTTTTGACCATATACCGTTGGTGGCGCTTGGTGGCCCCGTTGCTATTCACTTTCACATTATTTGGCCAGTAAACCACATGCGAAAATTGCAGATGATTGTGATTGCGTCAACGAAAAGAAAGCGAGAAAAAAATACCACATGAAAATTCGTTGTCAAATTTGCACCACATGCGCAATTGTATACCGCTTTGC